>BSQZ01000015.1:6845000-7457500 GCA_033239005.1 Lamellibrachia satsuma | reverse complement strand
AATACGTTGAAACGTGGTCTCTTAACTATATGTCATCATCAGCTAACTGGTAATATGGAACTTTCCCTGGTCGATTAGGTTTACATTCTTTAGGTTTGAACCAATAATCTTTTTTCCAGATGGCATCAAACATATCATGCCAGTTTGATCACACGTGAAACTCCAAGCGTGTGACGATATTGAGTTATCATTGATATTGTTGTTTGTATTACTGAGGACAGCTCTGACCCAATCGCTTCACGGTTCATCGCCATCTAGCTGTAGGACTGGAAGATCACGTGTGATCACGCGCATGATATGGAGGAAGGTGGACTCTACACTACTGGAGCACATTGCTCTAACTTACACGTCCACTTCAGACCGAGTTCTCAGAGCCGTACTTACTGGGACAGTGGTGCGTGTTGCACTCGCTCCAGTCAAGAGGACTGCCGTCGCAGTCAGCTCCTCCGTAGAGCGGCTCCTCACACGTCCGGTTCCTCATCCTCCAGCCTCCTCCGCACGTCACGTTACACTCATGCCACTCGCTCCACGCCTTCCAGTAACCATCAACTGTAACACGTAACACGCAACATGCTAAACTGGCACACGGTTTATCTATTTCAATATCACATTAATTAAATTGGACATCGGTGGAGATTGAATTTGTTTACTGAAAGAATGTTGTTTGACCATGTCAGACTGGAAGGAGATGGTTCGATGGTGGGTCGGTGCACACAGAGAGATGGTTCGATGGAGGGTCGGTGCACACAGAGAGATGGTTCGATGGAGGGTCGGTGCACACAGAGAGATGGCGGAAAGCGAAGGTTGGACACAGCGGTAGAGACACCGAGACGTGACCGTGACTTCAAGGCAGACATGGTTGTGGCCACGAAGAACGTGGGTCATTATTCAGTGATACAAACATGACGTCTGACGTCGACGCCGTGTCGAGATACGTACTTGGACAAGGATGTGTGTTACACGTCTGCCAGTCGTCATCACTGCCCGGACACACGGCACCTCCGTAGAGCGGCTGGACACAGGTGCGGAGACGTCGCTGATAGCCCCCGCCACACGTCACATTGCACTGCTCCCACGCCGCCCACGCGTTCCACTCGCCGTCCACTGAAACACACGGCACACGCAGACGTCACGTCGATGTCATACATACATCATAATTGCACTAAGATCCGCACACGTATTACGATTAACTATATTAATCATATACCTTTGTATCGGCACGTGTTATTGGTTAAACTAATGGATAAGTGAGTAAGACTTACACAATTTTATAATAACATTTGTTACTATCATGTAACTGTAACTGTGATACATTACTGACTGACACGTTAGTGAGTTAATGAGTGGACGTCACGTGACACGGACCTGGACATGCCGGCAATGTGCACGGCTTCGTCTGTGAGTCGACACCAGAGCAGTACTTGCCCCCACGCAAGGGTGGAGGGTAGTCGCACACCCTCGTGCGGCGACGCAGTCCGTGCGCACACGTGACCGAGCATTCGCCCCATTCCGTCCACTTGTTCCACCCGCCGTCCACTGCAACGCCAGGTCAACCGTGACAGAGGTTGTCGATGGAGCACAGGCAGGCACACATAGGCAGGCACACACAGGCAGGCACATACAGGCAGGTACACATAGGCAGGCACATCCGGGCAGGCACATAAGGCAGGCGTATACAGGCATGCACACATAGACTCATCAGGCAGGCATGTAAGGCAGACACACACACACACATACACACACACACACACACACACACACACACACAC
The DNA here is from genome assembly GCA_033239005.1 of Lamellibrachia satsuma. Classification (NCBI taxonomy): domain Eukaryota; kingdom Metazoa; phylum Annelida; class Polychaeta; order Sabellida; family Siboglinidae; genus Lamellibrachia; species Lamellibrachia satsuma. The sequence goes on along the minus strand of BSQZ01000015.1, from coordinate 7,455,731 downwards.
ACACACACACACACACACACACACACACACACACACACACACACACACACACACACACACACACACACACACACACACACACACACACACACACACACACACAGGCAAGCACATACAAGCAGGCACATGTAGACAAGTACATACACGCAAGCACATAAGGAAGGCACATGCAGGCACCTAAAGCAAGCACGTAAGGCAGGCACATACAGGAAGGTACACACAGACAGGCACATATAGGCAGGCCGACACAGGCAGGGACATACAGACAGGCACATAAGGTAGGCATGTAAGGCAGACAAACACATGCAGGCACATACATGCAGGCACATAAGGTAAGCACATACAGGCAGGCACGTAATTCAGGCACATACAGGCAGGCACATACAATCAGGCACATAAAGCCAGGCACACACAGGCAGGCACATACAAAAAGACACGTACAGGCAGGCACATACAAGCATGCACATACAGGCAGGAACATACCGGCAGGTACATACAGGAAGGCACATAAGGCATGGCCATACAGGCAGACGCATATGGAAGGCACATAAGGCAGGCACATAAATGCAGGCACATAAGGTAAGCATATACAGGCAGGTATATAAGGCAGGCACATACAGGAAGCCACATTCAGGCAGGCACATATAATCAGGCACATAAAGGCAGGCAGATACATGCAGGCACATACAGGCAGGCACATACAGGCAGGCACATACAGACATTCTGAACCACGGTCATACAAGTAGACACTTTGTTAGAACTTTTGGTTTGCATTGCTGATACTGGATAATTTGCTGATTATGCATTTCCAGAATAATTAAATTAATAGCAGTCATGGGTGACGTCTAACTTAGTCTACGTGAAAACTGGATTTAGGGAAACGTAAATCACTGCGTGCTTCAGAAACAGCGTGCGGTATTCCAAGGCTGCACCCAGGTAGCCTGAGTGATACTTACCGATACAGCGGACGCCGGCAGGGGCGCCTCCGTCGCAGCTGCGTTGCCACTGTTTCGACAGACAGGCGGCCAGGTGGCGCTCCTGTCCGCTGCACTCGACGGCTGAAAGCGCGTACGAGTCGTTCTCCCCGCCATAGCGATCATCGGTGGTTGCTGCAAACATGCATTCGAATTAGATCAGTTGTGGAGTTAATTACATTTATGTTAATTAATTCAATCATCGTCGTTGCACTGTTCAGTTTAAGTTTCATCCACGCAAACGGGGATGCACACAACTGGACAATATATCGTATCACGTGTGTTTAATAGGATATCATTTTAAATGTTGTTTTGTTGTGAATAAACTCCGTCAGGTAAGATAAACCACAACAATGAGCAAGGTTGTTTGGTGCGACCTCATACACAGTAGCGATGCGTTGTGTTAGTACATTTGTCAACCATTTATTGATTACCTACCTTCGTCGGCACCACTCGCGTAGCCAAGCTGTCGACAAGCGACGTCGGCGGCAGACTTCGCCCACTGCGCCCCACACACGGCGCCCCACGTCTCGCGCAGGTCGTCGTAGATCAACACACGACCTTCACCTTCAGTTGGGCCGCCATCAACCTTGAGCGGAACTACGCGAAAAGATACCGATGATCAATGAGTATTAAGCAACAAATATGTGTTTGTACAAAGATATTAAGCACGTATCATCAACTATGTTAAACGTGTATCATCAAAAATACAGAACCAAAGGATAACCTTCACATCCGGGTACTTTGCACGGAGCAGTCTCATTGGTCGGTCCCTTGCACAGACGGTCGACCCCAGCAGTTCCGCCGTTGCCGCACTTGCGTGTGCGTAGCTTGTAGCCTCGTCCACAGGCTGTGTATGTGGAGCACTTCCCCCACTCACTCCACGGGAACCAGTCTGACAGGAAACAGAGTGGAACGTTGTAGAATGGTCTACTTTATATAACATTCATAGACAGAGCCATGATATTCTTTATATATAATTCAGGCAATAAACATGCATTGTACGGTTTTAACATTATCATGAACGTTACGTAATGGTAGGCTAAGTATCCATAACCATGTTAGGTATGTAGTACGTAAGTGAACGTCTCCTATTCTCCCCGATGCCCCCAGAAATGCACACCTACACGCCCTCCCTTCCCCACCGACGTAAATGAGGACTTAGTAACCTCAATAGTCGGACTCACAAGGACAGGGGACGTCGTTGCAGTAGCGCTGCTTCTGGTTACTTCCGAAGCAGTCGAGAGCCGTCTTCACGTCGCCCGTCTTCGAGTTGACGCAGTCGCGTTGTTGTGCCTGCCAGCCGCGGCCGCACGACTTGCTGCAAGTCGACCACTCCTTCCAGTCCGCCCACGTCAGACTGCCGGCTGCAAACACAGAGCAGACGTATCACACAAGTACACTACAAACACGTACCAGACAGCTACGCTACAAACTCATACCAGATAGCTACGATTCAAACACACACCATATAGCTATTTTACAAACTAAAACCAGATTGTTACATTGCAAATATTATTTTATAACATAAAATCATTATTGCATAACATAAACATCAACAGTTTGTCTAGCTACACGGCACATTACATGACAATGAGTCAATGACTAGCACTATACGACAGTACACCAGAACACATTTTATTGTTAAGCAGGCTAATACACATCTGTTTAATGTTATATGTGGGGCGGGGTAGCGTAGCAATTATAACGTCGGGCTCTCAATTGAGAGAACCCGGGTTCGAATCCTTTTGGTGCCGTTTCGAAGCTTTGGACATTTCTTCCATCCCGCGTTGCTACAGATAGCTCAGCTGTACAAATGAGTACCGGGCTACAGACAGAGGTGGATATCTGAACGAATAGTATTCGCGCAATAATTGCAGCGTGACTGAATGCTTCCCAGATAAGTCGAGATGGCGTTGGAATGAACATGTCTGCCAGGGGTGAAGTGTAAATCGCTTTGAACAGTCCGAAGGACTGGATATCGCTTTATGTTAGAACATACCTTTACCTTTTATATTATGAATGCATTCAGTCTCACCAGTATAGTTAGATGTGGTCGAATGACAGAAGGCGTAACAAACCTTCCTCGGTGCACTGACGTCCTTCCCAACCAGTGACGCAGACACAGTAGTAGGTGTTGACGCCCTCTAGGGTCAGTGCGTGGTAACACTCGCCTCCATTGGCACAAGGTCGCTCGGTGACACACACTCCGAGTGCATTCTACAAACACGCCGATTAATATAGGTACGTGTTTAATGGGAAGATACAACGATTTTTATTGCTTAACTGATACGTCGCTAGTTGGGGATTTCTTATAATTAAAATGCCCAAATTCTTTTAATTTGTTAATCTTTTGATACCTTTAAATTAATAACTTTGTACTTCATGTCTTAATCTTTTTTACTGCAGTACCTGTATTGCTGCAGTACATGTACCGTCAGTAAGTGTAAAAAAAACAGGACTTTGACCGACCAATAAATCATCCGGTGAAAAACGTTATATTTCGCCATCAAACCTTCAAATGTAAAGATGTATTGGTCGGTATTTAACTGCAGTGAGCTGTCTCTGCATATGTCTCAAATCATATGTCCTCAAATCGCGTATTTTCTAAAATATCAATAAATGAAAAATTACAATGGAAGCACATATTGTATGGATGTTATTATTAACCAACCGAGATATTATAAATGCTAATAAATTCAGTGTCGTATATTCGTAAAGTTAATCGATGAAAATCATTGTACATTAGTTTTAAGTGAAAGCGCTTCAGATTCAGCCAACTTTGTTGAATGGATGTGTTACTTATGTGTAAACGTGTTACTTATGTGTCAACGTGTTACTTATGTGTCAACGTGTTACTTATGTGTCAACGTGCGAAGCTGTTTTCGAAGGACAAAGCGTGCAAACAACGCGTTCAGACAACCTATACTTATGCACACATAAGGGATATGATAAAACACAATAATACAAAAACACAAATACTATGGTTCATGTGGGACATGTGTCAACGACCACAGTGTTCTCGGTGAATGTTCCTGAACATTGCATTTTCTTTTGGGAGCGATATTTCATTTCTAAACCAGTTTCCGCCATGTTAGCTCAAATGAAAATGCATCACGATTTATAGCAAACAACGGAAATGTCCAGACTGCGGTAAATGTAAGTGTTGTTGGAGTGCTCTAGGCCAGTTGGAACTCAAATTGTAGTATTGCAAAAACGAGGTCAATTCCACGAAAGTGCGGAACATCTGGTCAAAATGCGAGACTCCCTCGGACTATGGGACGCGTTACGTGTATTATTGGCGGAGAGAAGATCACAGTGCCATCGCCAATACAGTATGAGTGTAACAGAACTTGAACAATTACAAATTCAAACGTGCATCATCTTCTCTGCATGAGTTGCTTAATTTAGTAGGTGTTTTGAGAGGTTGCCATTGAGGAGGACCAGCAGTTGGACACGTAGCTGGAACAACTCATGTTACATGCAGACGTTTGTGTCAGGCTACGCAAACAATGCAGGGCGATATTAATTCTCGTGGATTACGTCGATGACTGACAGAACGTTCTCCCGTAGTCTGTGTTAGCACGTAATATTTCTAATATATATATATATATATATATATATATATATATATATATATATATATATATATATATATATATATATATATATATATATATATATATATATATATATATATATATATATATATATATATATATATATATATATAATCACACACAATTTAACAAGATTGTCATCCAAAGCTAAAAGCCTAGACGACAAATAGACAAAGAAGCAATCGGGTTATCGAGAATCCAAATTTTTTTATTTATTTGTAACCCGTCCCTCTGAGATATTTGTCAATTTTGTTTTTAAATATAATTATTCACGCTGCTAAACTGTTAATGCTATGAAACGAAGTAAAACAGGTTCATAAAATGTCAAATTGACGTTCAATGAAAATGGAAATTCGAAAGTGAACCCGTCATTGTAACATTGTGCATTACATTGTAACACTGCTGAACCTCATGTTATCAGTGAACCGGGCACCTTATAGATACACTGGTCAGAAGTGTTAGATACGCGGAACTTCCTGCCAAACACCATCCATCATTAGAGGGAATGTACAACAATATTAATTGGTTAACTGAACGACATTCGAATTTGTTAGTATTTATAACATATCCGTTGGTTAATTATAATATTACACATACAAGATGTGTCACTATCGTGATATTTCTATGAATATTTTCGAAAACACGATTTGGCGATGAAATCAAATATGTCAGTTTTACCACATACCGCTCTACGGCAATTAAAGTCCGACCAATAAATATTCATCTTTATGTTTTATACATGCTCTGACAGTAAATGTTCTGCAGCAATAACGTTTAAAACATGAAGCTTAACGTTGTTAATTTAGATTTACTTCAAGATAAAAAAGATAATTTTGGCATTTTAATTAGATATAAAATCCAAACTAGCTTCGGATCAGGTATCCAATTTAAATTATTGTACTTTTCCTCTTGGTTAAATAGGTTCAGCGTAACTACACGGAACTTAAACTTGGTTGCGAGGAACTCATCAACAAGGAACTCAAAACGAGGTTCCGCATAACTACTGACTACGAAATCATGGTTCGCTGTGTCCATAGCAACTGTAGCTGATGCTTACATTATACGCATAATTTCAACGTATTTCATAGCTGTTGCAGATAAACCAATATATTTTTCTTAGCCTATTGCGTGTCGTTGTGACATTTTAAATTGCTGTTAAAATGTTGCTTAATCTATATTGAATATTGTATTCATGATTTCGCATTTTATCTCCTTTTGAGGTTTCTGTAAAAAAAATGCACGCTTTTTAACCCAGGCTTTTATGACTTATTATTAATCTATGCTTTATAAATCACAGTCGTGTCCAAGAAAAAAACATGCAGGAAAATACGTCACTAGATCTTCTGACCAACTGGGTGCCCGGTTTACTGACACGAGTGACACTTCATAGACACCTACCATGTCGACGTCGAAGGTGTCCCTGGTGAAGTAGCTCGAGAGGGGGTCTGACAGTAGATTCGCCCCGGGATCGGCGTGGGTCGAGTTGCTCAGCTGACATAGCCTTCGCTCTTTGACGAAGTTGAACGAGCGACACGCGTCTCGTTTGAGACACTCCGCGGCACACTCCGACACCAGACTCTTGTTGTCGACGGCCCATTTCACGTCTCCCTCCAGTCGCATCTCGTCAGAAGGGTAATCTATGTCGTTTGTCTGCCATACATACTCAGTGGCTCCCGCTTGGTTTATGAGACAGGCGAGGAAGCTGAGAGCCACCCAACGCCATGACAGCAGTCTCGGCATCGTTGTCGTAGCTCGACTGAAGCACAGCCTTCTTGCGCGGTTCTCTCTGCCGAATGATTGCCTTCACGTTTGTGATTACTTTAATTAAAGTTTGCAGCTCTCACAGGGCGCCATGTTATGCATTATTTACGCCCCGTCCTTGCCAGTCACGCGTCGTTGCACGCGCGCTTAATTAATGACTTTCGTCGAAAAAAGGTTAATGTTCCTCGCGAGTTGATTGCAATGTGAATAATAGATGAGTTATTAGAATGGGCCAATTGGATACATTGGTAAAGTGGATCAGTTCGCTCGGTTTCTTCTCCCATACGTCGACGATTGCTTCGCCCAGTGCCAAGAAAGTGCATTGATTGAGTCCGGTTGACGTCAAGCAGGAACGAACCGTTGGATGCTGCTCTGTTTACGACCTCGTCCGTCACGCATGGCCTACATTGGTGGTCAACTGGTGCTCTAGCGGGCATTAAGCTGGGAGTAGGGTGTGAATCGGGTTGGGTTTGGGTGCAGGTGCTGATGTTAGAAACACATGGATATATATATATATATATATATATATATATATATATATATATATATATATATATATATATATATATATATATATATATATATATATATATATATATATATATATATATATTCGTCTTATATTAGGTTATTTACATTGTACGTATGTTTTGCAACCACTTCTGCATTGAAAATGGGCATTGATATCAACAACCAAAATATAATTAGTATTTGCTGTAACGATTCATTATTATTATATTCGCTGACTGAACGTGTTTACAATTATGACACGCACGATGGCTGTTGGCAATACATATATTACATTGGTGGAATATACAGGAGGTGATGATGTTTCAATGTTTTTTTTCTCAAATGTTTAAAAGTTTGAACGTTCAACTGTGCGAATACGACGGGAATATAATATACAACTAACGACATGTCGTGCAGAGGGGAAATATACATATGAAAACAGGGCGGTATAATTGCCTATATTTATTTTTTTGCATTGACTCAAGCGGCAATGCCTGACTCAGCATGCATCAAAGGTGTTCATCTATCAAAATAGAGAAACAGAGTAAGTGGCAAACTAGAATATGTATACGCACAGACATATACAAACCCACATATACACCCACACCATATCCACACTTATATCCACACTTAGATTGATATACAAACATACATACATACATACATACATACATACATACATACATACATACATACATACATACATAAATACAAACATACATACATACATACATACATACACACGTACGTACGTACATACGTACATACCTACGCGCTTGCGTACGTACGTGCATACGAGCATACGTACATATATACATACGTACATTCGTGTGCATGCACGCACATGCACACGGATGCGCAAACGCACGAGCACAAGCAAACACACAAACACGCAAACTCGCATACAAGCACACATGCACACAAGTATACACGCACACACGCACACACGCACACACGCACACACGCACAAACGCACACACGCACAAACGCACACACGCACACACGCACATACGCACACACCCACGCACACACACACACGCTCACACGCATACACGCCCACGCTCACGCGCACGCATACATACATCATTAGCATCCGTCTATCTCAAAAGATAATGGGGACGCGGCACATTGGGTTGCAATAAATGTTCTGTTGTAGAGAACGACCTGCTGTGGCTGATAAGTCCGATCTTTGGGTGATAGTCTCTGTAACTAATGTCTAACCAATCTCTTATGTTTTTTGGAAGAAATTACAAAGTGGGTAGATGACGGGTCACCAGTGGATGTTGTCTACTTAGATTTTGAGAAAGCTTTCGATAAAGTGCCACATCAAAGATTGTTATTTAAACTAAAAGCCCGTGGTATAGGTAATGGTGTAATCAACTGGATAGAAAAGTGGCTTACACACAGAAGACGGTGTAGTAGATTGTGAGATTTCCAATTGGAAATCGGTTTTGAGTGGGGTACCACAGGGATCAGTATTAGGCCCTATACTCTTTTTAATATATATAAATGATTTGGAAGATGACATATCTGGCAAAGTACTAAAATTTGCAGATTACACAAAAGTATTCAGAAAGGTCACTAATGATACAGATAAACAAAGTTTACAGGATGATCTAGATAAATTAATTAAATGGTCAGAAAAATGGCAAATGTTTTTCAATTTTGGGAAGTGTAAATGTATACATATAGGGCATGGAAACATGGACGAAGAATATAAAATGGGGGAGGCTGTACTAGGTAGAACCACACAAGAAAATAACTTAGGAATAACATTTAGTGCTGACATGAAAGTTTCAGAGCAATGTGGGATTGCTGCTTCGAAAGGAAATCAAATTCTAGGGCTAATTAAGAGAACTATCATGTATAAGGAGAAACAGCTAATTGTACCCCTGTACAAAGCAATAGTTAGACCACATTTGGAATATTGTATTCAAGCATGGAGGCCGTATCGTAAAAAGGACATAGACAAGCTAGAAAGAATACAACAAAGAGCAGCTAAAACTTATTCCAGAATTGAGAGACCTTAGTTACGACAGTCGCTTATTACAATGTGGTTTGACAACACTAGAGTCCAGGAGACTAAGAGGAGACCAAATAGAAGTATTTAAAATAGTGAACGGTTATGAGGATGTTGATAGGAATATGTTCTTCAAACTTAAAGAAGCTAGTAGAACCAGAGGACACAAAACAGCATTAGTTAAGTAGCAGTATAGGTTGGACATGAGAAAGTACTCTTTCTCACAGAGGGTGATAAATGAATGGAACAAACTGCCAAATGATTGTGTTAATGATAGTAGTGTGAATATGTTTAAAAATAAAATTGACAGATATTTGATAAGGGCGGGCTACACATAGATGAGAAAATTGTTGGACTCTCGATAAGCCAATGGCTTCCTTGTCCACTTGCCATCTGGAACTTGTTGTTTGGGATGGCAATCTTGTTAAATCTTGTAACATATGCTACAAGTGTAACCAGTCTTGGCGTAAACAAACCACCCACGGAACGACTACACATATTGCAAACCAACCCTACCATGAATTTCAGTCACACGATACAAGCAGCGCCAAGAAAATATACATTTAGAAGAATTTGATCAAATATATGGCATTGACCCTAACAAACAGTTTACTGGCGGTTCTGCTATCGACATTGAAAGGAGACCGAGCGTATAAGGCTGGTAAATTACCGACATGAAACAGCTAAAGAAAGCATTGTCTCACGTGACAGAAGCTGGCCAACACTACTACGATTAGTTGCTAAGACAATGATTCATCAACTGTCAGGTATTCGAAGTTCAAGTAAAACGACACAAATTGCTGAGACATAGAAAGTTATCAAATAATGTTAAATATAACTTCCTCGACGGACAGGCTACTTAACACAAGTCATCAATGTTGCAATAAACGCATGGATGTGTGTGTGTGTGTGTGTGTGTGTGTGTGTGTGTGTGTTTGTGTGTGTGTGTTTGTGTGTGTGTGGGTGTGGGTGTGTGCGTGTGCGTGCGTGCGTGCGTGCGTGCGTGCGTGCGTATGTGCGTGCATGTGTGTGTGACATGGAATATGATGCTACAGGCAAAATGCATAACAAAAGTTCTTACAAGGGTTAATGGATAACTTACAAGATGATTATTAGACAAATATATAAATTAGTCATTGGGCACACACCAGATATTTCAATTATTGGTACCATATAAAAGTGCAAATTCTTGTTTATTGATGATTAATTGATATGAGAATCATTGGAGAGTCATTGCTTAGTGATATAAATCCAAAATGGCGACCAAAATTGCCGCCGTATTGACCATAGCATATATAATGGACGCTAACTTTCCATATATTGCTTTAATCTAACTAAATAAGGCATCATATTAAACGTAATGTCATTTCCCACCTTGGAGGGGTTGGGTGTACACTCTGGGTAATTTTGACCCAAAAGAGGTCATTTTGTGAAAAACAAATCGGAAATACTGAAATGACACAATGATATTTCTCCTCCATTTATTTATTTATATCAGGGATTTTCTTTATTTCTTCCACAAATATGAATATATATATATCCTGCATCATTTGCATTTCCCTGAAATGATTAGTAAATACATACAATTGGGTGGGAAATTTCATTACCTTTATTGTGAGACCTTTTTTTTTAGCTAGATTGATGCATTTTTTGGAAAATTAGCGGTCATTTTGGACGCCATCTTGGATTTCTACCACTAAGCTGTGGTTCTCCAATGGTTATTATATCAATTAATCATCCCTATCATCCCTACACATGGACCTTGTAAACAACACAACAAGGTTGTTATCCCCTTAGTTGGTACTGATATTTGCTATGACCCATGGATTAAATGCTCAGGAAATTGTTATATGAAATCAATTGTTTAACTCGATTCCGTGAATTATGCTGTTTGCGAATTGTGATGGCGAACAATATTGACGTCACATCTTCAATTGACGAAAACGTCAGCTACTAATCAATTACTACTCCTTTGGTGAAACCAATCTAATCGACTGAAGAACAACTTACAGTAGTGGCACGTATTAAAATAAATTTATAATTTACTAGCTGAGTTACCTGGCGTTGCACGAAAAAAGACAGCAACTACAAGAAGAGGTTATGACTAATTGCACTGGCCAGTCAAGTTTTGGTAGGGCAATGCCAATGGCAATAACAACCTAAAATCATATATCACTGCCGGTTTCACGGAACGTCCGCACGAAGGAAAAATCGTGGAAAACACGCATAGAGTTATGAACGTTTGGTAAACCCCTCATTTGTGCCAAAAAATCTCTCATTTTCAATTGCATACAATTGTGGATAGCATTTGCATTGATAATGTGTATAATATAACTTTCGTTTTTGATTGTTTTAAACTACTAGCCCAGTTGCCACCTATACAAAAATAGAGCTCAACTTGGATGTAGGGTACTTACGAAGTTTTGTTGTGGTTTCTGGCACTCAGGGGTGTACTGATCCAGAAACTACAAGATGTCACTTTGGCTTCATTGAAAACTGTTTTACAACCATTTTAAAATAGCCTTTCTCGTCGTCTCGGCCAAAACAATTGTCATACAGATAGAAATGAACGCCGTTGCCAGTGAGTATCGTATTTGCGAAACACAAAAAGTGCTTTTGAAGTTTTGTGAATAGCATCTGCTATTTTTTATCATTATTGTCAATTAGGGACAAACAACAAGTCACATTACTCGCCCGAGTCATTTCTACAGTCACGCGATGCAACACGTATTTACCGCATTTTTCTTTATATTTTGCCACACATTTTTATTAGTGCCAGAAGAATAGCTGCTCAAAATTAAGTCCGTGTCTCGATGAATAGCAACAGCCTATTCATTGTTAAAAGCACGATAATTATGCACATTGACGTTTTCAGCACGGACCGGTTTTGCATTTGCGTTTCTATTCTCCTCACACATTAGTTGCCTTCATGCTTTTTCTAGTACGTTTCAACGCTGCAATATTACACAAAAATGTATGAAAGGAGTGGTGTAGGAGCCAATGCAGTAAGGATCCGATTCCTTGGTGTCTCATATGTGACTTCCACGCCGCAGACGCACAACACCACAAAGACTGTTATACCCTGTCATAATAGGGCATTCACGCCAAAACGAAATGTAACCATCCAAATGATTTGGATGAAAGTCTCCAACATTTGATTGATCCGGGTCACAAATGGACGTCTGCCGAATTATACAAACATCTTCTTCATAGGTGTACACACAGTTCTCTTCACCGCCATATGCACATTGTGGGAGTCGTTTTCGGTGCAGAATGCCTTTATGGGCTCTTTCTTGTTGAGGACACTCTTCATGATTGAGATCCTGGCAGGTAGATTCATCTCCAGAGTGACATATCTCATATCTGTGATGTCAGAAGTAATCGTCTATATAAGTGCTCCATATCACATGCAGCTTTATACCCTAGTTTAATATTTTTAATCCTTGGCATGGATAATAATCTTGAATTCTGCTGCCATACTATCTCCAATGGCTACTGCATTGTGGACGTTAACCTACTCAACTGCGACCTGCCCATTCACTATGTTAAACAACACATCCTTGTTACTCTGCTGCAGTGTATGACGGTATTAAACGTTTAGGAGCGTGGGACAGGTGCTTTCTGTGATCCTGGAGTTCCTAAACTAGCTGATATAATATTCACGAGATCGAAGGAAAGCCTGACACTGACACTTGTCCATCTGAGATAATCTTACCCATCACAGTCGTCTAGATGTCATCCACCTTCACTAGTTGTAGGTGTTTAGACAGACGGTCCCCGAAGCAGAGAAAGCTGGTATACCCGACTATATTAAACTGGACAAGATGGTCTCTAAGTTAATGCTGCATTTTTGCAATAAATAATAATAATAATAATAATAATAAAATACGATATTTATATAGCGCCATAATCACATAGTGCTTTATGGTGCTTTACAATACAGTAATAATAGAGCTAAACGTATATATAATTAAAATAATAAATTAATTAAGAACAATACAACTATGAATCATACATCAAATTAAACAGCTAAAATACAAATACAATTTAAGGGCATTACACCTAAAATGTATGCATGGAATACAATAATTTAAATGATAAATTACATTAAGAGCAATATAATTATGTAAGTATCAAATGTAACTAAAATAGTAAAATAATAAATTAAGGTATACAAGGAATTAAATAAGACAAAATAATAATAATAACTATTGAATAAGATTAAAACCGGTAAACATATCATTTTATCTTGTATATTCCTTTAGGAAAACGAAGGTCTTTTAATTGCCGTTGAAAGATGGCGTAGGTGTTAGAGTTTCTAATGTTAGCGGACAAATTATTCCAAAGCTGCTTTGGCGAATGTGCGATCACAGAATGTGGCTGTTCTAGATCTAGGCACAGTCAATGTGATGGTAGATTCGGATCGTAGTGTTGGTCTGTAAATGGACAGCAGATCACTCAGGTAATCCGGCGCTTGGTGGTGGAGAGCACGGACAGTTTGTGACATGATCTTATACCGTATTCAGCGGTGAACAGCAAGCCAGTGTAGCTCCTTCAGAACGGGAGTGATGTGCGAGCGGCGACTGGTTCTTGTGATCATGCGCGCGCATGCGTTCTGCAGACGTTGCATTCTCGCAAGCCGATTCACGGACAGACCATGCAGTAGATAATTGCAATAATCGAGTCTTGATGTTACGAGAGCATGAACAAGTGTTTTCGCTGAACCTTGAGACAGGTATCGACGGATCCTCCCAATATTTCTGAGGTGGTAATATCCAGCAATAAGCTGTTTTCAAGCTTATTGTATCAGCGCAGATTCCTGTTTGTGTAACTCGACAGACGATCATATGTGACCCGGGTCATTATTCATTAAGTCGATCAAATGTTGGAAACTCATCCAAATCATTTGGAGGGTTACATTTCGTTCTGACATGAATGACTTATTATAACAGGGTATAACAGTATATGTGATGCTTTGTGTATGCGGCGAGGAAGCCACATATGAGGCATTAGGGAATCGGATCCTTACTGCACTGGCTCCTACACCACTCCTTTCACCACATTACTGCACTGACTCTTACACCACTCCTTTCACCACATTACTGCACTGGCTCCTACACCACTCCTTTCACCACATTACTGCACTGGCTCCTACACCACTCCTTTCACCACATTACTGCACTGGCTCCTACACCACTCCTTTCACCACATTACTGCACTGGCCCCTACACCACTCCTTTCACCACATTACTGCACTGGCTCCTACACCACTCCTTTCACCACATTACTGCACTGGCTCCTACACCACTCCTTTCACCACATTACTGCACTGGCTCCTACACCACTCCTTTCACCACATTACTGCACTGGCCCCTACACCACTCCTTTCACCACATTACTGCACTGGTTCCTACACCACTCCTTTCACCACATTACTGCACTGGCTCCTACACCACTCCTTTCACCACATTACTGCACTGGCTCCTACACCACTCCTTTCACCACATTACTGCACTGGCTCCTACACCACTCCTTTCACCACATTACTGCACTGGCTCCTACACCACTCCTTTCACCACATTACTGCACTGGCTCCTACACCACTCCTTTCACCACATTACTGCACTGGCTCCTACACCACTCCTTTCACCACATTACTGCACTGGCTCCGACACCACTCCTTTCACCACATTACTGCACTGACTCCTACACCACTCCTTTCACCACATTACTGCACTGGCTCCTACACCACTCCTTTCATCACATTACTGCACTGGCTCCTACACCACTCCTTTCACCACATTACTGCACTGGCTCCTACACCACTCCTTTCACCACATTACTGCACTGGCTCCTACACCACTCCTTTCACCACATTACTGCACTGGCTCCCACACCACTCCTTTCACCACATTACTGCACTGGCTCCTACACCACTCCTTTCACCACATTACTGCACTGGCTCCCACACCACTCCTTTCACCACATTACTGCACTGGCTCCCACACCACTCCTTTCACCACATTACTGCACTGGCTCCTACACCACTCCTTTCACCACATTACTGCACTGGCTCCTACACCACTCCTTTCACCACATTACTGCACTGGCTCCTACACCACTCCTTTCACCACATTACTGCACTGGCTCCTACACCACTCCTTTCACCACATTACTGCACTGGCTCCCACACCACTCCTTTCATCACATATTTGTAACATTGTGGCCTTGAAACTATTCGTATTTGAGAAGATCATTGAGGCATGTAATGTATATTGAGAAGAACATAAACGCATGTGCAAAATGGTCCGTGCTGAAAACGTTAGGATGCATAATTACCGTACACTCATTAATTATATGCCGTTGTTGCTATTCGTCTAGACACGGACCTAATGTTGAGCAGTTATTTTTCTGGTACTAATACAATGTATTTATCTGGTACTAATACAATATATTTATCTGGTACTAATACAATGTATTTATCTGGTACTAATACAATGTATTTATCTGGTACTAATACAATGTATTTATCTGGTACTAATACAATGTACTTATCTGGTACTAATACAATGTACTTATCTGGTACTAATACAATGTATTTATCTGGTACTAATACAATGTACGGCAAAGTAAAAGTAAACGGAGAGAAGAGAAAACAGGGGAAATAGCTGGATAGTGGTGTTTACATGCGCCGACGAACAGACATTTCATTAATTATAATGTGTAGATCTATTCCTGAAGACGCACGGAATGTGGTATTTTGAAGAAGCTGGAATATATTGGCTGCATACTGTTGCACGATAGAAACTGGGGATTACAGCACACCAATATAATAACAAAACATGGACAATGCATTGCAAGATGGACTGGCAAAGCGAAGGTTCTTTTTCGATGCAAGATGCAATGACGTAACAAGTCCTACACAAAAATCGCGCTGCCCAGTCAAATACGTTATGCCAATCCGCAAATGTCTATTTAGAATTTATAATCAAGTTTTGGCAGTGGTGATACGCTGAGTGGCGCCACTGTTGGAGAGTGTGGTACTAAGGTAAGCATTACTCCATGCAAAGAATCATGGTCACAATTGTTTGAGTTCTTGTACTAGGTCAACACTTTAAAGATCAGAGACCCAAATTTATTAACCAGCGTGGCGTGGTGGTGAAGTCGCAACTGCCCACTGCGCATGGCATTATATAACGGTATATCTTGTTGCGCGTCTGAATTATATCGGACTTACCGAATACACATATTCTAACAACAATTACGTTAATATTAACTGATGGAGGCGTGTCGGTGAAAGTAAAGATCTTAGAACTGTTGTCAGAGCTATTGTCATTGAAAAATAAATAATTTAACACTATTTCACAAGATTGTTATCCAATGCAATACGTTCACCAGCTGCGTCACCGGCGTTCAACATATGCGTCATCAACAACATTAGCAAAATACTGTATTCTGATCATAATTGATCACAACACGACATTTATTCACTATTCAAATATAACTTGCAGGAATATTGCAGTTTTGATATGTTGAAATTACATAAAGCATACTATGTAAAACTCTCATAAAAATGGTAACATTTATTATTTGATGTAATTTATTAAGGCACGAAAAAAAACACATTTTAGCTCAATTTCGACAATATGCAATATTTGACTCACAAGGAATAATGTAACTTCAGTAAAACTTGGCTGATGTGTTCATTAAATATTTATCTCTATAAAAAGGCAAAAATGTTGTCACCAGCAAAATTAGCAAAATACTAAACAGTCATTAAAGTCATTACGCGAGATTTATTTACTATTCAACTATAAAACTTGCAGGATTATTACAATTTGATATGTTAATATTACATAAAGCATAATAAACGAGAAAACATTGGCATTCCCACACTTCGAGTAAACGACCAACCAATAATAAATGATCGCAATAAAGCAAATACCCTAAACAATCAATTTAGCTCTGTATTTACCCAAGAAAAGCATCCCATCCCCCAAATAGCCCCCTCTACTTACCCCAAAATCTCCCTTCTCGAAATTGGCATAGATGGCGTAATAAAGCAGTTGGAAAATCTAAACCAGAACAAAGCTACAGGCCCAGATGAACTCCCAGCCAGAATCCTTAAAGAAACTGCAAAGCAGATAGCTCCCATCATCACCCACATTTGCCAGCGTACAACACAGGTAAACTTCCTAACGACTGGCTACAAGCATGAGTAACTCCTATACACAAAAGAGCCACAAATCTGACCCGGCTAACTACAGACCCACATCACTAACCTGTAAAATAATGGAACATATCATCCTAAACAATATGTGGAAACACCTGCACAAGCATAACATCATTCTCCACTTCCAACACGGATTCCAGTCGGGACTGTCTTGTGAATCTCAACTCATTGAGACAGTCCACGACTGGATGATTGCTATGGACAACAAGACCCAAATTGACTCAATCCTGCTTGACTTTGCTAAAGCCTTCGACAAAGTGCCTCACCTACGTCTTCTATCAAAATTTACCTCCTACGGAATCACTGGAAACACTCAAAATTGGATCAAATCTTTTCTATCCAACCGAAAATAGGGTTCAGTTCTAGGACCTGTCCTCTTCTTACTCTACATAAATGAAATAAATGGGAACATCAAATCTTCTATACGCCTTTTTTGCAGATGATAGTATTATATATCGTAAAATTTCTTCCAAAACCGTCCACGAAATTCTCCAAACTGATCGTAGCCAAACATGGTCTAAGCCAAACATGGTCAGACAAATGGCAAATGGAATTTAATGTATTTAAATGTGTCCACCTTCCAATAACAAACAAAACTAAACCCAACCCACACAAGTACTCGCTTTCTGGCCAGCCATTATCCACTGTATCCAGCCACTCATATCTCGGATTAAAATTGGATTCCAAATTAACCTGGACAAATCACGTCACTGACATAACTTCAAAATCTTCGAAATTTTTAGGCGTGATTAAACGATCTCTTGGCCCATGTAAACCCGAAGTTAAACAAATCCGGCCAAAATCGAGTACTCTTCACCCATATGGAATCCCCACACCTTTTCACAAGTTAAAAGCCTTGAAAGAGTGCAACAATCTGCTGCCAGATTTGTTAAAAATGATTACAGACGGAACACAAATCCAGCAGATCTAATTACTGCCCTTGGATGGCCATCCCTTGAACGAAGACGTATCATTAAACAAGCCACAACCTTCTATAAAATTATAAATAACATTATTGAGATACCCCCTCCAGGCCTACTAACCCGCTCTCGAACACGTGGACAATACATAGCCCCCAGGTGTCGTATAAATGCAATGGTCTTTTCATTTTATCCCCAAGCCATTCGCATATGGAATATGATTCCACCAAAAATTACCAACATAAAAAACCCAAATTTATATCAAGAAGCTATTATGGAACTCCCTTTCACCACACCTCCTCACCTAAACTGCCTTTAAAACACAGTGCTCAGCGTAAACTTATCCATGGTGTGGGTATGGAAACTGTCTATGTGTGCATGTGGCAAGGCAGCAACAGTATCCATACACATAGCCAACCTATTCAAAATTTTCGTTAAACATCCTATACATAAAATAAATAAAACTATCAGATAAAACCATTTCAGCAACATTAAAGATACTAGTCTTTTAGTCGAATGTACCACCCACAGCGCATGCGCACAGTCCACCACAAACTCCTGCGTTTGCCCAAGTTTGGGCTGTTTGGAGTATAACCACTTGAGACTTGAGAAAGCCTTGCATGACATGCGCCCATATCAACCGGCAAGAGCACTGCGCTCTGCCAGCAGTAACAGTTTCGTATCAAGGCTGGGGACGGCTCGTTCGCAGCGGCTGCGGCGTCCCTGTGGAACACTTTACCTAACTTTAATTAAAACCTGTGACACTCTCGCCAGCTTCAAATGTCGACTAAAGACACATTTCTTTCGTATCGCAAATTAGCATGTAACGTATTTAATTATGACTATGCCACTAATTGTATTCATGATATTTAACATTATTTTACCAACACATTTTATCACTTAAAATATTATTTAAAAAATATTTTACTCAATTATAAATGAATTTATTATTATTATTAATCATACGTATACATTTATTTATTAGTATTATTGTCTGTGTGTGTAATTGAAATCTGAGCGAAACTCGTTCGTTACACCTAAACCAAATTTCAATCCATGTCGGTTTACCTACAGCAAGACATTGGTATGACTATGAGTGACATTGACACGTAGCCTCAGGGTGAGACACGCACAAAAATGCGCATGCACGGTTGTAACAGTTTTATTGATATGGACGCTTGACTTGCATGTGATGACTTGGACTCGAAGAAACCTCATTTCCAACAGCTCTTGTGCTTTGCTTGTTATACGATCATCAAAGTTGTTGACATAAATTATAAAACTTAATATAGGTCATAATATTGATCATTGTGGTTATTCTTATTACAAGTAATAGGGAACCTCTCCATGACAATAATATACCTTAATAATGCACGGGGGCCAATAATTACCTAATAGTGTAGGCTGCTCTTATTGTAGTCTGTATGATGATTGGCTCGTCGCATAGGCTTCGTCGAATGGTTGTTGCGAATTTGGGAAGATGAAGTTCCGTTTATCAACGTTTAGGTCTGACACTTGACACATCGATAATATTCAGGTTTCTGTTTATTTCCGACTAATAGGGTAAGGTGAGGCTAGGCGCGTCATGCGAGATACTGATACCTCTCCATCTAGCCATAAGAATTTGGAGAAAGCCGCATATAGTCACGTCCATTATTACAATATGGCTGCAGCAGAAGCAAAACACGAGATACGTTAATCACATTAAAAATTAAGCTTCTAAATTATAAAAATCGTCCTTACCAAAGTGGGACTATGTACAATAACCACGGGAAACTGAGACAAAAGATGTAAATGTATACAACAGGCTAATATTGTAGAATTTGCATAAATGTATCGGTTGTGGGCGATATATACTAAAAACCCAGTGGGTGGGTTTCTTATCCAACCATGGAAACCTTCGTTAAATAGCTATAACGTGTTCAGAGACTAGATTCAACAACAATTTCAATACGCAAAATGTGCATAAGATAATGATCTAGATCATTAATGAACACATAGACGATATTTATTGAAAGAATCATTTACCGCATACAAGTTCCCCTTCACGGGCTCCTTACATCACCCTACTGGATAATCGATATATGGCTTCAATGTGGACGGAGTTCAAACGTTTACTATTTCTGTACACGCAACCTACGACGTATTTGAAGTGAATAACACATGAGTGTCCAACTTCAAGTACCTGAGTTATATTAGGTCAGTACGGTCGGTCAGTAGGGGTCATATCCGTTCAGTAGGGGTCATATCCGGTCAGTAGGGTCATATCTGGTCAGTAGGATCGCATACGGCCAGTAGAGGTCGTATCCGGTTAGTTGGGGTTTGTACACGGTCATATCCGATGGCGCTTCCCATTGGAAGACCTCAATAAGTTGAGGTCTCCGGTCTTCCCGGAATGCCTATGGTCACTTCCGGTCAGCTGGGATCATATCCGGTGTGACGTCATATCCGGGTCAGTTGGGGTCATAATAACTAAGTAAAAGGTCAACTTAATTAGGTCAACGGTCAACTTGATTGGGTCAAAGGTCAAATTAATTATACTCATTGTAGAGGTCCATATACAATCGTGACTATGTAGTGAGGCGATAAACGGATCCACGAAGAAAGTAATAACATTACTGCGGCTAGCTATGGACGACTAACGGCTGAATGCACACTTACCGCTTATCGATCGGGCGTAGGGAGTTCTGCAATTAAGGGGCTTACGGGGATTTCAGATGCCCTGAGTTTACGGGTGTGTGCATTACGAGGGACCTGTGTGTGAAAGAAAAATAACAAACACCATTGTTGTATACGTCTTTTATTACGAAACAAACCAATACAGGCGGTGGTAAGGACCGGATCTGCTAAGTGGCACCGACGGGCGATAGTGCAGCTGTTAATCGCTTACGTAAGGAAAGTAAACATCTACACAGCTGTAATAACTGCTGCCTTGCAATATCCGATACATGCCTTGCAATATCCGATACATGCCTTGCAATATCCGATACATGGATATTGCAATATCCGATACATGCCTTGCAATATCCGGTACACTTGCATTGAATAACTTATTTTAGTTAACTGTGGTGCACTTTAATTTGTTAACTGTTTATACTAGTTTGTCTTGAGCAAAGTTGGTTTGGCTCACCAACTGCAGCAGCGCGTCATAACAGCATAATATCATTCTATATTTAGCAGAAGAAATGTGTACCTGAACTAGCTTCAGACCTTGCTAAGTTATTCCAGATTTCATTTGACACCAGGACTGTTCCATCTGAATGGAAAATTGCTCATGTCATAGCTGTACATAAGAAGGGGAATAAGCATGATCCATCAAACTACATACCAATATCGCTGCTACCAATATTATTCAAAGTCATGGAGTGCATCATATGCGGTCAGATCCGTGGCCATCTTACCTTCTCTGTGACACCCAATGAGGTTTCGGGAGAAGAGGTGAACAGTTGAGATGCTTCCCTACATCACTCAATGGTGGAATAATGCACTGGACACCCATCAAGAAATTAAAGTCATAGCTCTTGACATCAAGAAGGCATTCGACAGTGTGTGGCATACGGGTCTCATGGAAAACTCTCATGTTTTTGGCATCCAAGGAGACTTGCATTGTTGGATGCATCTTTCATAACAGATAGACAACAGTCTATTGTACTTGATGGATCTACATCATCGGCAAAGCCTATGTCTGCCGGAGTCCCTCAGGGGAGTATTCTTGGTCCTGTACTTTTTCTAATGTTTATCGATGACTTGGCTTCACACCTAGAGAACGACATCCACTTATTCACTGATGATTCTACACTCCATATTGCCATTAAGAATACACGCGACAGAATTATATGCACAGAAAGCCTCCAATGTGACTTGAATAAAATCGAAGAGTTGGCGGACAGCTGGAGTGTTACATTCAATGCCAACAAAACAGAGGAGATGATCATCAGCAGGAAAAGAAACCAGAATCACCCCCCCACACCACTTTATGAAAAAAGAATGACAGCCTAAATATAGTATAACTCTTCTGGATGTCGTCATCATCAAGACATTGTCCTGGTCACAGCATATCACATGTATTGCGTCTCCATATCCTGGGTCATTCTAGAAACCTCCTTCCTCACAAAGCTCGTATCACCATCTACAAGGCTTACATCCGACCTCTTATGGAATATGCTTCCCCAATCTGGAATGGAGCAGGAACTACGTCTTTGAAGTTGCTAGATAGGCTGCAGAAGAAAGCTCTTCGCCTGCTTAAGATCGATTAATCTTTCAAGTTTGGCATAGTTCCACTGAGTCAAAGGAGAAACGTTGCATCACTTTGCATCTTCTACCATCTTCCTGCAACCATCCATTGAGTTGGCTGATATTCTACCCTCTGAGGCACATAGCATGAGAGCTACCGGATCTTCAGTTCCATCCATATTGTGTACGTATTCCTAGGACAAAAACAGAGCTACATCTACTCATATATATCTAGGACGAGTCGACTGTGGAACCCCCTCCCAGCATGCGCAACGATTGCGATGACATCAGTAAACAGCTTCTTTACATATCATCCAGACAAGACATTATGTGGTCTACTCTCCTTAGATAAGCGACAAAAATAATAATGAAACCCACTTTTTTTTATTATTCTATTACTTACTACCATTAAAGGCTACAGTGCAGAAGCTCCACATGGCATATGTTCAAGGAAGCCATTGACACACCACTAGTTATACCATTGTTATTTTCCTACAACATACTTAATGACAACACTAAATTGGCTCACTACCGTGCTTGTGCTTTACACTGTTATGATAGCTGACATAAAAAAGTTACTGCTCATTAATTTGAGTAGACCCAGTTATGCACTTGAATCAATAAATCAAATAGATATACAAATGCTAACAAGAATTCACTGCTGCATACAATACACACTCACACTCATAAAATCAACACAGTGAAAGTTTAATGCTAACACACCTACTGCTATTCAACTTACTATTAAAATGAAAAAAAAATGACCACCTACGCACAAACATGTATCGGATATTGTAAGACGTGCAGTTCTTAAAGCTGTGTAGGTTTTTAGTTTCCTTACGTAAGCGATTATGAATTTTATCTGGCTGCCGGTGTTTTTTTTTAATTGGCACTTAGCAGATCCGGTCCTTACCACCGCCTGTACTCGTTTGTTACGTAATAAAAGGCGTGTACAACCTAATTAATTTGGCATTTGATTTAATTGACCTTTGACTTGACAGATTACCTGACTGTTGACCTAATTAAGTTGAAACTATGACCCCCAACTCACCGGATATCACGTTACACCGGACATGACCCCAACTAGCCGGAAGTAGCCGTAGGCATGCCAAAAAGATCGGAAAACTCAACTCATTGACCATATACGACTTCAACTGACCGGAAGCGACTTCTACTGACCGGATACGACTCATACTGACCTTATATGACCCCTACTGATCGGATGTGACTCCTGTTGACCGACTAACTGAACCGACCCCAAAGTTTTAGTTTCTTATTTCAACATGAAAACTGCTAGAAAATCTCACAGACAGCATCCGTGTACACATCTTTATTTCACGCCATGTTGACACTTAATAGACTGGGGCTCGTTGTAGAGCCAAGCTGCAACATCAAATATCACACAGTAACACAATATGCATTTATTGACAGTTGATTAATTGAAATGTCATTATATATATATATATATATATATATATATATATATATATATATATATATATATATATATATATATATATATATATATATATATATATATATATATATATATATATATATATATATATATATATATATATATATATATATATATATGTATATATATATATATATATATATATATATATATATATATATATATATGTATATATATGTATATATATGTATATATATGTATATATATATATATATATATATATATATATATATATATATATATATATATATATGTATATATATATGTATATATATATGTATATATATATATATATATATGTATATATATATATATATATATATATATATATATATATATATATATATATACATATGTGTGTATACATGCAAATTTAATGTAAATACGGATGTATATTTGTTTTAAAATTTTGGTGTACCTCCAGCTACCTGCGACCCACCTCAGTCTCCGAAATCACCAAGCCGAAATAATATCGGCCGAATTCAACCCCCATTCACGCCATTATAAAGTGACCGGATTTATGCACGTGGCAGTTGGACCGAATTCACCGTGGGCCGAAATCACCACCTCGCGTCAGCGCTATTCCTGCTATTGCGATGATTACTTTCTGACCTAACCATATAAACGACCACCTAGAACCGCCAAACTTCTCATATATTTACCACACATATACACATGTCACGTATTCAAACATTACTCTTACTTCTATGTAACGATAACAATTACAAAAACTAAAGCTAGCTATATCTTCTACGCCTAACTCCGCGAAGCTAGGCGTAAGACATGGCTATAGCTATATCTTCTACGCCTAACTCCGCGAAGCTAGGCGTAAGACATGGCAAGGTTTTGCTTTTGTATATTTGTATCTTTATATAGAAGTAAGAGTAATGTTTTGGCCATGTCGTATGTGTATGCGTATGGTAGATATATGAGAAGTTTGGTGGCTCTATGTGGTCGTTTCATGGTTCGGTCAGAAAGTAAATAAGTCATTAGATAGAAGCCAATGGTTACTGGCGTCGCTAAACTGCTCTGAAAGAACCGAAATTGAAGATTATTCTGCGTTTCGAAATCGTTACCTCAGAGGTGCCAAGTCTACCGCTTTGGCTGTAGAACTACCGCTTTTACTTCGATGTTTACATCATCTACCGCTCTACCGCTTTCGCAGCAACATTTACGGGCAATCCTCAATTTCAAGATAAAAAAAAATTATTTACTCATTTCGAATCCAAATATACTGCCACAACCACCATTCCACGTAGACAGTGCACCAGGAAATGTACAATAATTAATAAAAATATATCCTAAAATTGACAAATTCTTCCACCAGGAGCGGGAACATCCTTTCTCGGACACCCCTCCGACCACGACGATAGGCCCTTGCGTCTGTTATCGCCCTCATATCATGAAAAGCGGTAGATCTGTCGCTTTTTGTTCAATGTTACTTGGCACTTCTGGTTACATTATACTTTTTATTCTGGAAAATTGTCATCGCCATCACTCGCCATAGTAACGCGAGTAAACCTATACTGAAACATTGGATAGACATCATTGACTGAACGTATCAGCCATCAGTGACGTCACAAAACCATGTGATCGCTCATCTCATTAATTTCGAATTTTACGCGCGCTTTGCGAATTAGACGCATTCAATATAAAATTTTACCTATAAATAAGTTTCATTTTTATATTTTGGCATATCGTACATACAATATTAAACTTTGTGTACACTCAGAAAAAAGCGTTTTTAGCTAGTGCCTTGTTTTTATTCTCTTTAAATCAAGTTTGCATTCCACAATTATACACGTGTTCAATAACAAATCCTTTTTCAATAATATTTGACTGATTTCAAAATTACTGGAAACACATTTTAAAGTAGAAAATATTAATGTTATTTTTATTATAAATAAATATATATATATATATATATATATATATATATATATATATATATATATATATATATATATATATATATATATATATATATATATATATATATATAATTCATTCATTCAAATCAAAATTCTCTTTGTCAGCTACATTGTTACATTTATGCGGAAATATTCTAGAAGCACCGGAACACCATAGGGCAGTCAGTCAAGCCAAGGAGACCAGAAGCAGATGACTAATCGTAAATGTGCGTGCGCTCGTGCGTGCGTGCGTTTGTTTGCATGTGTAACGTTTATAACGACTTCCACCCACAAGTGTTTCATGTTTCAATATTAAAGGTTCTTGATCCTTCAGCAGCTTCTTAAGGTTGCGTTAACACACTGTTGCCTGAGCTCACTCCATGCACTCCAGCTTGCCGATTGTGTGAGCTCCCTGCTCCGAAGTACTCCCTGCAAACATGTATAGTCATCAAACATGTATAGTCATCAAACATGTATAGTCATCAAACATGTCTAGTCATCAAACATGTATAGTCATCAAACATGCCTAGTCATCAAACATGTATAGTCATCAAACACGTATAGTCATCAAACATGTATAGTCATCAAACACGTATAGTCATCAAACACGTATAGTCATCAAACACGTATAGTCATCAAACACGTATAGTCATCAAACATGTATAGTCATCAAACACGTATAGTCATCAAACATGTATAGTCATCAAACATGTCTAGTAATCAAACATGTATAGTCATCAAAGACACTTGACATTTATTGAGACACACAACGCGCGTGCGCGAGCATGCATGTGTGTAATACAAAAACACCTTCCTGAATACACTAATTATGGTAAATAAATGTAGACCTATTTCATGTCTGCGTCAGCGTGACAAGTAATAGTATGCATGTAGTAGTATGCATGTATATAATTACAGTTAACTTGCATATTTTTCAGGTACATATTATAAACATATAAAACATCACATAATTATCTAAACAGTTGCACACAGTTGCAAACATAATGCTCTATACAATCACCCACACATAAACGACTAAAGATTATGATTTATTGTAATAGTCATACGTCTTCTGAAAACGTTGTCAGCTAGACTATTATTGCAGGTATCGATTATTGGCAGACTGAGGAGATGAAATATGTTTTCTGTTTCAGGTATATCACCCGCAGAAGGCCATGTCACTGCCATAAACGCTAGATGGCCTTAGCTGCTTCTCATCTCATCTCAGGTGTTTTAAGTCTGTTTTCTAAACAATCGACCAAATTTAGCGGTGTTGTTGGCATTACCAACATATGATGGGTTGAGTATGAAGGAAATGTTGACAAATCATGGTTTTGATGTTAACAATAAAATAAATTGAGCACTTTGCACAAAGCTGGTGTATGTTCTATTTACACCTTACCTAGCAAATGTATGTCATTGCTCAAAACTATTTGCAGTAATGAAATACACGGGAACTACTTCGTGCTATCAGTAGTAATAGAGACGCTGTATTATAACTTCTACCAATGGCTCTGCTGCAGAACTGGTGCGCCACCTAGTATTTTAGCGCATCGATACCTCTTGCATCGAGTGAGCCACCTGGTGGATGCTAGCAAAACAAATAATCAAACGGCACTATCTGAAATGTTTTAACAAATTAAATATATTTTACATAATTACTGGTTTTTTTACATACTTCTCTATTGAATCAGGTAACTCAACAAACGATTTTATAAAACACTAGCCGAGTTGCACGGCATTACCCCGGACGAAAAGGCAACTTCATGCTCCACAAATAATGTACAACTGCCGGTTTCACGAAGTGTTCGTTTGACGTTTGACGTAGATCACGTAACAGTGGCTGAAACACCCATAGCGATGCTAACACAATTGCTTTGAATTACGTCATTTGCATCAATCATCCAAGTAGACCCCCGCACATGCCAATAAAATGTTACCACGAACTGACGGAGATACGAGGGAACAGACAGACAGACAGACAGACAGACAGTCACACACTACTATATTACAATATAATAAAACATTATAATTATTATAGAAGCGTACCAGTGTCGCCAGCCTTAAATGATGTTACAGGCAGGTCGTGCTTGTAGGTCAAATACCCAGAATCCTCTCGCCATACGTCATCATTAGCGTCGCAGTTGCACCTTTTGGCGCCCATTGCACACGTTCCGGTCATTCCACAAGCGCACATGTCAGACGAGGGGTCAGCCCCGGGCCAGTAATATCTGGGATCGCCATCGGCGTTGTACCAGTACGTGATAGCGACGTTTGTGTGGTAGGCACTCTGACGGGAGAAACAGCATTCATAACATACAATACAAGGTTACTTCCCTTCTACCTCACCATACAGCGTTCCAGAAACGCCACTAGACGGCAAGTCGTATGTGAAGTGTCTAAACCAGCACTACCAGACATATGCGCAAAATCATCCTTCTTGTTTGGCTACTGCGATGCAGACCTACTAATAAGATTTGTGCACATCAATGCAATAACACAGAAAGTGCCATTGGCAATTGGAGTGAAAGTAGAGACACCTAGCGACTATTGTGTTGTTCGACACTTTCGGGTTGTTGCACTGATGCGCACATTTAAAACTGGCACGCAATAATTTCGCTACGTATTCCATAACATGCCGTCTGCATATTGTCACCAAGAAGTAGATTGATTGTAAGTTTATCGTCAAATATTGTCCGTAATCTGCCGCCATAATAGCGAATGACGTCACGTGCTGTTGCCGTTTTTATCAAAGAAAGGTCATACTTTTATATGTGATTATTGTCAAGTATACCTGAAAGAATGAAATACCTAAAAGAGTGAAGTGTCGACATACATGTATGATTCGTTTTATTGTTGCGTTTTAAGAAGGTTCCAAATAGCTTCTAGAAAGTATTCTACGTTTTCGGCGGCATGGATCCCCGGCCTCGACTTTCCCTCTTGCCTAACCCAGCCAGTGCATGCATCGTGGACGTAAAACATGTTGATATATTGGAAGTATGCATATGTTGTTGCACACATTTGGTTAATATTGTCATACTGTTGCACTGGCTACAACGCACACATTCCCTGGCCGTGCCCACCTTGATGCCGGCAGACTTGCATTCCCAGCGCAGCCACTGACGGCACGACCTCGACACGGCGATCAACGACCGCAGTTGGGCGTCAGTGATGTTGTACTTCAACTCAATGTGGTAGCTTCCTCGCTCCTCAAAGCCACCCACCTCTGTCCGGGGCATGTGGTCGTGCCCTGCAACACGGCAACTCTTGGTTTCTTATATTGGGCCGATTATTACTTTTTGATACAATGCCGCCTTACAGTTAGTAGTGTTTGGTACATTGCTGCATTGCCAAGCACGAACATCATGTCTAGATTCAAATGCATCGGCAAATAGATTGAATGTATTTAATATGCCACGCAAAGGAACCACTCTATATGAGAAGTGGACAAGGATGCCGTTGGATTATGGAAAGTCCAACCAAATTAGACTGACGAACTGCATGATTCTGCAACGTTTGGTCTTAATTTGGCCATTGGCAAGTCAGAAACACTCGTTATGGGTGACCATGCTCCTAGCAAAAGTAAATGTGGTGGCCATTGGGCCATGCTCTGTCTAGGATTGCCCCCCCCCGCTCCCCCTTTGTGAGATCCTAGATACGCCACTGGTGGTGGCAATTAAGATAAATTGTTTAAATGTATGGTATCACTGTATCGCCATACAAGAACAGGAACAGGAACAGGAAATATTTATGTGTTTCAAAGACATAACAAAACAGACTATTTAACACAAAAACCATACAATATATTACATCTAAGTCGACATGAGAAAACGAAGTGGTAAGAATATAGAGTAAGGTCTGAAAATAAAAGATAATGTCATATAAGGGGCGGGAGACTCCTACTAAGACTAAAATTAATCGCTCTCGTAGGAGCCACCCTATCGATTAATTTCACCGATTATTTAAGTTATAAAAGATATAAAATCCCCAGTGATGTTAATGCATAATTACTGTGAAGGCGAACTAAAGTAATGTGAACTAAAGTAATGTAAATATGTCTGTATGTTACAAATGCTAAATATGCATGCTACAGGTTTTACGCTTTTTAATCAAGGAGGAATGGAAACATCATGTTGGCAAGTATAACAGTTTTGGATTGCAATATATGTATTCAGATTGTTTTGATCAAATGGTAAGTTTTGCAGGTATACAGGTCGTTTATTGTGTGAAAATTTATGATATAACTTTAGTTCCTGCAATTTTAGAATATGCTCTACTTTTTAGTAATTTTGAAGAGTGGATCGGTATGAACATTATATTTCCATAATTATATAATTCGGACGGCTTTCTTTTGAAGTTTTTTTAATTCTAACGCATCTATAGCCGCATGCAGTTAAGCCATAGTTTAGATGTGACACTATCAGAGTGTTATGCAACATAATCTTTATATTACGAGGTAACAATCGTTCGAGTTTATTTAGGATACCTATAGTCCTTGAGCACCTATTTGAAATTTTGTCGGTGTGACTTTGCCAGTTTAATTGCTCATTAAAACTTAGCCCTAGGAAATTTAACTCATATACTCTATCGATATTTGTATTATCTATTTTATATTTCGTGGGTTTATCATATTATTTCTTCTAGCCATTTTGAAGATCATATATTTGGATTTATTTACATTTGGATAATTTTTTTAACTTAATCCACTCCAGTTCTGAGTTTTTGTTATATTGTGCGAACTAATCTAGGGTACTTGAAGGGTCGTGTCATCGGCGTACATAATAAAGTTGAATTTAAATAAAGTTGACTAGATTAGGCAAAGTCATTTATGTAAATTATAAATAACAAAGGGCCTAGATCCTTGAGGTAGGCCTGTGGAGATATTAAGCATATCTGATTGGGCTTCTTCAAACTCTACGTACTGTTTTCTATTTGTTAAATGATTTTTTAATAGGTCTAATGCTACTCCTTTTCGCCATAACACTGTAATTTATCTATTAATATTGAATCCAGAGTGCCAAATGCTTTTGACGGGTCAAAGTAAATATTTATAGGTATTTCCTTATTATCCATAGATGCAATATCCTATTGATTAATTCTAGAGCGGCAATGCCCATAGAATGTTCCTTCCAAAATCCATGTTGGTTATCGTACATAACTTCGTGTCTTTTTAAGAAAGAATCGAGCTGGTTGTAAATAATTATTTCCCTTACTTTTGAAATTGCAGTTAAGATTGATATTGGTCTGTAGTTGCAGAATAGGGTTTCGTAACTTTTTCCTAAATTGGTATTGCTTTGGCAGTTTTAAGTTTGTCGAGGAATATACCCGTACTTCATATTTGGTTTGTGATTAAAGTTAAATATTTTTTCACAACAGGTTTAACTTACTTTAGAAGCCGTGAAGAAATACCGTCAAATCCGCAACTTCCTCTTGGGTACATAGCATACATTGTTGTGTTGTCCATTAAGGTAGTATCTGACAGTTTTATTTGTGGAATTTTGTATTTGGTTGGCTAATTTTATTTTCAATATTGGTAAAATATGAATTAAATGTGTTTGCAACTGTCGTTTTATCTGCTATGATATTTTCGTTATAAATAAAGGAATTGCCGTACACACTGCTCCAATTGCCCCGCCGTGTGTACAACAAGAGGACTGGATGTAACACTTACACACTTCGGTGATACCAGTCTCGCCGGCGCCTCTTATGTTGCAGTGGACCCAAAAGGCCGAGCCTTTAGTTGTCGGGTCTACTTTCACCCAGGCATTGTCCTCGAGTCCTGCCCTCTTCCAATGATCGCACGTCCTCAACGCTACAACATCCAGTACTCAACACGGTCGTCGAAGTTCAGATGTAATTTTACGTAATGTCGTTGAATACGGATACATATGTTAATGCATTCAACTTATCAAGATGCTATAAACATAAACAGCATGGCATGCCCACTATGACCCTTACATACTACTCGTGATCTCTGGTAACGACATCTATTGATACGTTTACTAGCCCACCTGGTCTGCACGGGTAGTCGTGACACGGGGTCGTCTCTGCTGCGACGCCCTCACACGTCACAGCGTACCAACTCCCAAGGTCAGAGTCATCACAGCGGCGCGTGCGAGTTCTCACGCCACCACCGCATGTCACGGAACAAGTGGACCATGATGACCAGAGAAGCCAGGGTCGTGGCTCTGTCAACGCACAATGTCACATATACAAATGGTCATCTATTTGACGATAATGTTGCGTCACAGCGTAGAACAACGTTAACAATCGCACACGTTCGCTTTGCTATGTAATATGTTATCCATCTAAACACTAAACGTATTAGTAAGTAATTGATGATGTTTGCCCTATGTGGGGCATTATGTGGTTAGATTCTAGGAGAACAAAACACTGCCCACATCGTTGTCTGCTACAACTGTCTATCGCTCATCCACCAAATGACGAGGTTTGTTTCACCGAAGTATATACCAGATAACTATGTATCGACAACAACTAGTTTATTATATCATAAAATGTAAACAATGTTAGCAAATGTCTCGTACTGAAGCAGGTGACCAAGGCGCATGGCTTGTATCCCTCGTCATCTCCACGGCAGGGGGAGCCACCATAGAGCGGCTTTTGACACAGTCGAGTGCGCATGCGCGTCGAGCCGCCACACGTGACTGGGCATTCTGACCACTCGCTCCACGGGTCCCACTCGCCGTCAACTAAAGCATCGTTGGAAATGGTATAACATAACATCAACAATACATGTGGCGTCGATGGATGAGTATATGTCTGCAGCTAACATATATACTCCACAGATAACATTTTTCTTGAAGTTTCAAAATAGAAGTACTATACTAAGTGGCGCCATTGCGATGTGAATCGCCCGTGAATCGTACGAGACGGTGGCAGAGTAGAAGAAACAATCGGACAAGGCGATAGGCCGCGTTCTATGAAGTAACACACCAAGAAAGCAATTACACCAGGACAAATAATCATTTCAACACATGTGTCTGATGCAATAAACAGGTTTTATGCAAATGTGATGAGTCTTTAAGAGGAAGCGTGTACATAGGGCTGTTGGATGTCGTGTACATAGGGTTGTTGGATGTCGTGCGCAGCTGCACCAGCAATCAGCATTGTCACCGCGTTGATGGCGCACAGCTTTTTCGATATATAATGATATCTCTGTGCCGCGCTGCTGCTTTGCTATCCTTACAGTGATTGTTCGTATTGTGAACTCGCTAGCTACACTCACTTGGACAGGGTTCGGTGAAACAGTAAGAGTACTCCTCCTTCGGGCCCTCGCAAGGCTGACCGTCGTATTTGGGTGAAGTGCATTCCCGGGTACGGGTCTTCCTCCCCGACCCGCACGAATGGGAACATGTTCCCCAGGTCTGCCACTCCTCCCAAACACCGTCAACTACAACAACAATGTATAAATATTTTGCCACTCCTCCCACACACCGTTAACTACTATGACAGCGTATCACTATTGTGTCACTCTTCCTACACACCGTCAACTACAATGTCAACATGTTACTATTGTGCTACTCCTCCCACACAACACCGTCAACTACAATAACAACTTATCAGTATTATGCCATTCCTCCTACACACCGTCAACTACAATAACAACGTATCACAATTGTGCCACTCCTCCTACACACCGTCAACTACAATAACAACGTATCACTATTGTGCCACTCCTCCTACACACCGTCAACTACAATAACAACGTATCACTATTGTGCCACTCCTCCTACACACCGTCAACTACAATAACAACGCATCACTATTGTGCCACTCCTCCTACACACCGTCAACTACAATAACAACGTATCACAATTGTGCCACTCCTCCTACACACCGTCAACTACAATAACAACGCATCACTATTGTGCCACTCCTCCTACACACCGTCAACTACAATAACAACGTATCACAATTGTGCCACTCCTCCTACACACCGTCAACTACAATAACAACGTATCACTATTGTGCCACTCCTCCTACACACCGTCAACTACAATAACAACGTATCACTATTGTGCCACTCCTCCTACACTCCGTCAACTACAATAACAACGTATCACTATTGTGCCACTCCTCCTACACACCGTCAACTACAATAACAACGTATCACAATTGTGCCACTCCTCCTACACACCGTCTACTACAATAACAACGTATCACTATTGTGCCACTCCTCCTACACACCGTCAACTACAATAACAACGTATCACTATTGTGCCACTCCTCCAACACACCGTCAACTACAATAACAACGCATCACTATTATGCCAATATTCCCAAGCACCGATGTGAAGGTCATTGTGTTAGTTATCATTGCACAATGCAAGAGAGAGCTCACCAGGACAGTGTTTGCTGTTGCATTGTCTCGTCTGCTTCGGGAAGCCGCGACATCTCTGGCCTCCGTACTGAGGAGCCTCGCAATGGCGCGTTCTCTGTTGCCTGCCGCCTCCACAAGTCACATTGCACTGTGTCCACTCTGTCCACGAAGTCCACCGACCGTCCACTGCACGTCATACAAACCACAACGCAAATATCAACAACTGACTATACAAAGCATAACATCCTAGAAGGCATGTGAACAAAGAAACATTTGGTTTATCGTCCATTTGCCTTTAATCGCAATGTACGCCATTGCCATTTCATTCCACCATCGCGATTTGACCAGAATCTCCAACTTTTAGAATAACTTATGAGAACCCCTCTAGCGTGATAGTCTTGATTGTATCTGGAAATTGTTAGTTTTTAATAACTCTGCTAGGTACATAACCCCCAAAACCTGACTTTTGTTTCGCTTTAAGTCATATACGCAGTCGGTTTAATAGAAGAGCGCATACATAAAATCTTCGAAATAATTCACTTTGATCGTTAGTTTGGGTAATAATAATAATAATAATAATAATAAAATAATAATAATATGCGATATTTAGATAATGCCATAATCACATAGTGCTCTGTGGAGCTTTACAATAATCTAACAATGAATATCATGCATCAAAATTAAACAGTTAAAAATACAAATACAATTAAAATTTAAGGGCATTACAACTAAAACGTATACATGGAATTAAATATTTAAAATAATAAACTAAATTAAGGGCAATGCAATTATAATTATCAAAGGGGATTAAAATAGTAAAATGATAAATTAAATAAATAAACGTATACATGAAATTAAATAAAGCAAGATAATAATAATAATAAATATTGAATAAAATTATAGCTGGTAAACATATAATTCTATCTTGTATATTCCTATCGGAGAAGGAAGGTCTTTAACTTCCGTTAAACTGGCGCAATTGTCAGAGTTTCTGGTGTTAGCGGGCAAACTGCTCCACAGAGTCACCGCTGCTTTGATGAACGTACGACCACCATATGTGGATGTTCGAGTTCGAGGCACGGTCAATGACGTTGTAGATTCAGATCGTAGTGAACTTGTTGGTCTGTGTATGGACAGCAGACCACCCAAGTATTCCGGCGCTTGGTGGTGGGTAGCACGGAAGGTGTGTGACAGGATATTATATTGTATTCGGCGGTAAACTGGAAACCAGTGTAGCTCCTTCGGAACTGCGTTGACGTGCAAGCGGCGATTGGTTCTTGTGATTATGCGCGCGCATGCATTCTGCAGACGCTGCAATTTTGCAAGTCTATTCACGGGCAGGCCATGCAGTAAAGAGTTGCAGTAATCAAGTCTTGATGTTACGAGAGCATTTAGTGTTTTCGCTGCATCATGAGAGAGGTATCGACGGATTCCCCCGATATTTCTGAGGTGGTGATATCCAGTTCGCATACGGAATTCACGTGTGGTAGGTCATACTTAGATGTTGATCGTATATAACCCCAAAATCAGCTATGTTTCGCAACGACTTCTATCCATGCTTGGATGTGAACAAGAACGCTTCCTTCTTCTCATCATCAAATTTGAGCATGTTTTTCGTAAGCCAAGTACAAACATCCTTGATGCAGTTGTTCAAACGGGCATCTTCCGTTAATCGCTCTTCGGGGTTACTGTTCATGAATGAGACCTATAACTGGGTGTCATCGGCATAGACGAGGACATCTATTTGATGATGCATGACGACGTCCCCCAAGTGGCCGTGTATATAGCGAGTACAGTTTCGGGCCTAGTACTGATCCGTGTGGAACGCCGTGTTCAAGTAAGACATCGGCCGAGGCATCACCAATGGTGGAAGCAAGATGCCATCCATATTAGGGCATCGCGTGTGTTCCAGACGCTCGATAAGGATTGAATGATCGATAGTATCGAAAGCCGCCGAGATATCTAAAAGACTAAGTGCAGCAACTCATCCGCTGTCATGTGCTTGGAGGATGTCGCTTTGTATTTCGATGAGTGCTGGTTCAATTGAATGTTGCCTCATGTACGCAGACTGCGATAATCCGTGCAGATTGTTTTCTCACAGATGTTGTTCAAGGCGGGCGTCAACAACTTTTTCGATTATTTTGAAGACGAATGGTAAGTTCGAAACTGGTCGGTAATTGTTTAATATGGTCAGGATGATGAGATGGTTTCTTCAGGCGCAGTCTAATTTGGGCAGCTTCAGCTCGACAGGCACGTGTGATGTTTCGAAATACCTATTCATAATGGCAGCTATTATCAGTGCTAGTTCACGAACGCACGGTATAAACAGCCAAGCTGGCATAGTATCTAGTTTGCAAGATTTGTCAGGCGAATATTTGATGATGCCTATGATTGTTTCGTTTGTCGTCGGGGCGAATGAATCAAGTGTCACCTGAACATCATCATCCAATGACGTCACGAGATACGAAGTGTCGTCAGGACACAGAGTCGCGAATCGTTGATACCTTTGTAATGCACAAATCTTAAAAGTCACTGGCGAGTTGAACATCTGACAAGTGACTGGGCAACAGGCAGCCTCTGTTGTTTCCCATCAGCGTGTTCACAGTCCGAAACATCGCCTTGGTGTTACGTCAACACTGCTAGATTTGACTCTCATAGTACTCGGTTTTGGTGGTACGTAATGACTTGTTGACTACGACGCAAACGTCCCGATACAGCTGGTGATGCACCTCTAGTTTCGTTGAGCGCCAACGACGTTCCAACTGCCGTAACATGCATGAATAGCCTTATAACTTAGTTAAGACGAAACAACGTTTGCCTTTTTGCCGAATTTCGATTGGACCCAGTCGAAAGTAATTTAATAGTTTGCCCCATACTGGGTAGGTGTGATATTTTTCACAAAATGATTCTCAAACGAGACGAAAGGAAACGCGTCAGGTTTTGACTTACCCGGGCACTGCCGTGTGTTGCAGAGCTGCGTGTCTAGGTGGGGTCCATTGCAGGGCTGTCCGCCGTACTGGGGATCAAGGCATGCTCTCACCCTTGACTGCCAGCCTCCACCACACGTCCGGTTGCACGCTGACCACTCGGCCCAGTCCATCCATTTGGCGTCCACTGGAAACAGTCAGTTATTCGGGCACATACCTAGACAGACCATGCACGAATGCACGAATCTCGTTAATTGGCAATGTTATATAAATTATAGGGTGTATGTGTCTTAGTACATTTAAAGTTATAAAAAGA
Organism: Lamellibrachia satsuma; assembly: GCA_033239005.1. NCBI lineage: Eukaryota > Metazoa > Annelida > Polychaeta > Sabellida > Siboglinidae > Lamellibrachia > Lamellibrachia satsuma. The sequence goes on along the minus strand of BSQZ01000015.1, from coordinate 7,418,489 downwards.
CAACCCTCGACGGATTCCCATGACAGTTATATATCACAAGGCATACCTGGACACGGGTGCGCGTTGCATGCCCTTGTCTCTGCGTCACTTCCGTTGCAGCTAATGCCGCCATGTTTGGGGTGATAGCAGAAGCGCGTGCGGTTTGATTGACCCGTGTCACACGAACGAGAACAGACGGTCCATTCCGACCACTGAGCCCACTCGCCGTCAACTTCAACATGGACAGTTCACGAGATATGTTAATAAACCATTATTGTCATCCACAATGAGATAAACGTGATTATGTCCAACTAGTTTCGGGTGTTTGAAATAGAAAGCGAATGACTGTAACGTGTTATTGTAGAGTACTCGTGTTTCTATAACACGATGAACAAAAAAGTATCACGGACCATCAAGTATCACGGACCGCAATTGTGGACTATACGCCGACGTGAGATGTGATTGAATTATTATTCATTTAAGACCATCATCTGACGCCATCATCTGTCACACTTCATTAGGCCAAGAATCACTATTATGTCATATATCATTATAAACAAGAAGACGTGATGTTAGTGGTAAAATAAATCGACACGTTCACAAAATAAAGAGTTCTAGTGCAGAAATTAACTTAATTAAACTAAACCATTAAACTACATAAAATAAGCATGTTTTAATGATGGTAGATATGATGTTTGATTATTGAAATTAAATCAAAACATGTCCTCAATAGTTATGTTTTCATGATGTTTACCAGAGTGATAGCACTGATGTTGTCAACAGTTATTTCTAGGAAAACGTGTGTATTGTGTTTGAATTTGGTAGAATGTTTGCAACACGTAACATCACAACTTTGCATCATTTAACTCTTGTTATGACATTTTGATCGTATTGTAATCTAATGCCTGTATTTTATGGTTAATTAAGTAAATTATGGATTCCGAAGGTTTTTAATGTGTGATCTTAAATGCAGGAGCATAATAAATACAAAATGCTAGTTAGGCATTATGTTTCTGACCCTATGTAATATGTATTGCTAAGTCATGGCTAATGTGCTTCCCACATTGCTATATTAGAACAGACATGTTTTACTTAAAAGACCACACAAAATGCACATGGTAAAATCAACTGGACGGTATGTTACTGACTGACAGAATATATAAGAGCAACAGTATATATATATATATATATATATATATATATATATATATATATATATATATATATATATATATATATATATATATATATATATATATATATATATATATATATATATATATATATATATATATATACAAGCAATTTTGTCAAGTACTAAAATTTACGGACGATACATCATTCCTTAGATTTAACAAGATTGCCGTCCAAGCAAAGGCCCAGATGGCAAGTGGACAATCTAATCGAACGAGAGTCCAAAATTGTTTCATGTATGTGTAACCCGCCCTCCTGAGATATGTGTCAACCTTGTTTTTAAACATATTCACGCCGCTAGCAGTTACACAATCTGTAGATAATTTGTTCCATTCATTTACTGTCCTCTGTGAGCTGTTGCAGATCGTCGGCTAATAAGCCATTTGAGATTGCAGGAGGAATACCAACTCGCGTATGAGATGCTGCACAATATCGAGAGAGCTTTATCATGAGTGCAGCATGACATCACTGAAACTGTAGATGAGAACGGAGCGACGCCATTGATCATGAACACTTGCTAACCCTCCAGCAAGACGAATATGATGTGCGTGTAACATCACTAGCATGGTTCCGGGCGTAATCGAAAGACCGCGGCCATCGCGTCCACATTCACTCAGTAACATCTGAGTAGATCCAGTCATTTTTACCCTATACACCGACATTTTGGAGGTGATATGAATCAACATATGACGAAAGACACGTCGTGTGACTGTAACTTTCGCACGCACGCACGCACGCACGCACACATACACACGCACGCACCCACGCTCGCACGCACGGATTATCGCAGTACGCCACCATCTTATAACTGAAGCGACGCGTGTGTTTAAATGATAGGAGTATAGTAAATAAGAAAAACGAATTAAACATAATGATAGAAGATATTGACCCTCACATAATTGGTATAACCGAATCATGGGCCAACACAGACATTACAGATGCTGAATTAGAATTGACAGGATACGTAATGTTTATGAGAGATCGAATAGGAAGATGGGAGGGGGAGTTATTTTATATTTTAAAGAATTTATTCAGGCTTATGAAATAAAATTAGAAAGCGAAGCAGATTACGATGAAACTGTTTGGTGCAAAATTGTTTCAGGAAATTCAAAATTAGTTTACCGAAGTCCAAACATAAACGAAGAGGATAACACAAAAATACAAAATGCTATGAAGGAAGTTAGTAAAGAGGAATGTATCATAATGGGAGATTTTAACCATGGACACATACAATGCAAATCTCTAGAAAGTACAGGGGGTGAGGACCAACAATTTCTATTTTTAATCCAGGATAGCTTCCTTACTCAGCACGTGCTAGAACCAACCATGGGAGAAAATGTATTTGATATAGTTTTATCATCACAAAAAGAATTAATGGACAGTGTAAAAATACATGAACCATTGGGTAACAGTGACCACAATCAAATACATGTTGACATCAATGTAAAATCAGAAAGTAAAAATAAAAAAACGTATAGGAGAAACTTCCACAAAGGTAACTATAAAGATATGATAAAATACTTAGCAAAGCTAGATTGGAATAACATGCTGATGAATAAGACCGCAATTGAATGTTGGAATATTCTAAAATATGAAATTGAGAGTATCATTGATAAATTTGTTCCCTTGAATAAAAACAAGGAAAACGGTCTAGAAAGAAACACTTGTCAAAGGAAGCTATTAGAAAAATAGTATTTAAGCAAACTATGTGGAGTGTTTATAGGCGTACCAGAAAGGATGAAGACTATGCAAATTACAAAGGTCGGACCACTAGAAAACAACAGGGGAAACATAATTTCAGACGGGTTTCAAATGGCAGAGATCCTGAATGAGTATTTCAACTCAGTTTTTACCACAGAAGATATCAGCTCACTTCCAGTTCCATTTACTAAATTTGAGGGCTATACATCAGAACATTTAGGCCAGTTATTTGTAACTCCTGAAATGATAGCAAAGAAAATTAAGAAGATGAAAGATAATAAATCACCTGGAGTTGATGGGATACCACCAAAACTGCTTAAGGAAATTGTTGAGCAAATTAGTACACCACTTGCAAAATTGTTTAACTTGTCACTAGAAGAAGGAATAGTTCCTTCAGAATGGAAAGAAGCAAACATTACGCCGCTGTTCAAGAAGGGATCGAGGAACAAGCCAGAACATTACAGACCGGTGAGTTTAACATCAGTTGTATGTAAATTAGTCGAAATATTAATTAGAGACCACATGGTGGAATTCCTTGTAAAACATAAATTAATAAATACATCTCAACATGGGTTCTTAAAAGCAAGGTCATGTCTAACTAATCTCTTACGTTTTTTGTGAAGAAATTACAAAGTGGATAGATGTCGGGTCACCAGTGGATGTTGTCTACTTAGATTTCCCGAAAGCTTTCGATAAAGTGCCACATCAAAGATTGTTACTTAAACTAAAAGCCCATTGCATAGGTAATGATGTAATCAACTGGATAGAAAACTGGCTTACACACAGAAAACAGAGAGTAATAGTAGATGGTGAGATTTCAAATTGGAAATCTGTTTTGAGTGGTGTACCACAGGGATCAGCCCTATACTGTTTTAAATATATATAAATGATTTGGAAGATGACATATCTATCAAAGAACTCAAATTTTGCAGATGACACAGAAAGGTTACCAATGATGCAGATAAACAAAGTTTGCGGGATTATTTAAATTAGTTAAATGGTCAGAAAAATGGCAAATGTTATTAAATTTTGAGAAGTGTAAATGTATACACATAGGACATGGAAACGTGGACGAAGGATATAAAATGGGTGATGCTGTACTAGGTAGAACCACACAAGAAAAGAAGTTAGGAGTAACATTTAGTGCTGACATGAATGTTTCAGAGCAATGTGGGATTGCTGCTTCGAAAGGAAATCAAATTCTATGGCTAATTAGGAGAACTATCATGTATAAGGAGAAGCAGCTAATTGTACCCCTTTACAAAGCAATAGTTAGACCACATTTGGAATATTGTATTCAAGCATGGAGGCCATGTCGTAAAAAGGACATAGACAAACTAGAAAGAATACAACGAAGAGCAACTAAAATTATTCCAGAATTGAGAGACCTTACTTACGAAAGTCGCTTATTACAATGTGATTTGACAACACTAGAGACCAGGAGACTAAGAGGAAACCAAATAGAAATGTTTAAAATAGTGAATGGTTATGAGGATGTTGACAAGAATATGTTCTTCAAACTTAAAGAAGGCAGCAGAACCAGAGGACATAAAGCAGCATTTGTTAAGGAGCAGTGTAGGTTGGACATGAGAAAGTACTCTTTCTCACAGAGGGTGATAAATGAATGGAACAAACTGCCAGCTCATAAGTAATTTTGTTTAATTTGTTTGTACGCTGCAACTTATATCAACAGTTTCAGCTTGTTATTGTTTTATAAACTTTTTGTATAATTTTTTTAATATTATTTTTTGCACCTTTATATGACGCATCGAACCACGAATATGAATTTTAAATTCTGGGATTATATAAATGCGTTAGTGATATATTGTTAGTGTTATTACACAAATGTAACAAATTTAAGTTATACTGGAAATAAAAATAAGCTATATACGAATAACAAATGCAATTCAATTGATTCTTGTCCAACTATAACTTTTATGCCGAGTAAACCAGGTACCAGATTTGAGTGTGATGAAGGGTGTAACTTATTGCATGTCTCCATAATTTTGTATATAAGCTAGATCAATATTCTGGCCACGCGAACATTTATCAAAAGTGCATGCGAAACCTAGAACAAATTACTCTGTAGCAATAAAACACCGAGTGGCTTTAAGTATCAGGGATCTTCCTTTCGACCCAGCTGAAAGATAATTGAACTTGAACATTAACTATGCATGTTATTGACGTGGTAGAATTCCACTCGACCGAGGACTAGGCCCTACTCGTAGGCTCAAACGAAAAACAACACGTAGCCGTAGTTTGTAATTCCCTGCTGTCCGCTTTTCGCGTGTTCTATTTCCGGTACATCACGAGAAACACAATGACAAACTACAAAGGTTTGGTCACGATCCTGCATGTGAAAGGAGTAACAGAACCTTACAGCCAATATCTATCTCATCATCGTACTATGGCCTCAATAGACAGACCACAACATAACACCAGGAGACTGCTAGTGCACCCAAAGGACAAAGTGAAGGCAAAAGCACATACAGGAGGTTGAGAGCATCACAACCCTGGCAGATTACCCATGTAACCGTAGAACATAAGTCAACAATCACAGATCATGCCAATGGAAAAACTGTATAATTAACTTAGAGGAAGTATATGTACTCAATAAGTAAAGCAACATAATGGCTAGATGGATAATGTTCGGGATGAAAAAACAACATTTGTTATGAACGGATACGAGAGAGTATACTGGTTCAGCCACGAAAGAGACAATTTGGAGATGAGAGACATAACTGATTGTCCCAGTATTCTTTCCTCGTGATGGCGACCGGTGTTTGTTGAAACGTTGAAACAGGTACAATAGTGTATTCAGAATATAATCATCAACTGGGTTATCTCCTAAATTGATAATCATGTAATGTCTTCATGTCACACTTATTTAATGTTTATGTTAATAACATAACGATACTTGACATTTAACGCTTTGTAATAATTACAGGTGCTGTATATTCCATATGAAACATTTTATTTGTCTGGTTTTTATTATGCAAAATGTAATTTATACACGTATATGCCCGTGCCCCAAAATTATACCACTAGTAATAAGACAGTGTTTAATTTGCAGGTGATTCCTGCGTTATATGGGTTTGTGTTAACAAATCTCAATGAGCCTCTGACAAAAGTAATCCAAACACGTAAGTGCCTCTGTGAATTCTGTGCATCAAGGGCAGATTAAAAAAAACACAAATGCTTCTTTTAGTTATGACATGAGGAAAAGTGTTTAGTGTAAGTCCAGTTTCATCCTTTTTTTCAGTAGAGGGTGCTGGAAAGACTGAATAAATCTAATTAGACGTACGCATTTAGTGTTACCGAAATATTGAAAATAATGGCTCCCGGTGCAAGTTACACGTCTACCAGATCAATGAAACGTGTACCTGGACACGGACGAGTGTTGCACGGCCTTGTGTCTGTGTCGCTGCCGTTACAAGTACGTCCACCATGTTCGGGCTGACGGCAGTAGCGCGTGCGGTTTGATTGGCCCGTGTCACACGAGTGAGAACAGACGGTCCATTCCGACCACTCCAACCACTCCCCGTCAACTATAACAAGGACGCTTTCATCATTCGTCAAAACAAACGTGTAGCATCAATTAGTTGTTCAAGTTTTTTGCAATGTAATATTTGTATTTTCTCGCTTTATACAGATATAATACTTTGCATGCGCACATTGTTGGGCTGAGTTGGACAATACAAGCAAGTAAACGCAGTGAACGAGCAGTACATATGACGACACACACACAAACATACAAGATGGTGGATGACGTAAATGTACCAAGTCCACTAAGTGAAACATGGCAAATCGCGTGCTCTGCAAAGGATACCAACACACATATTATTTTTCTCGAATTGTGACATTTTGTCGATGCTGTTCTTATAAGTATTTAGTAGAATTCTCCATTAACATCTTACACCCAAAGCAAATTACTAATGGTACGTAAAAGGAGAATTAGCAAATACGAACAATACGGTTTAAGCGGTGATTATTTAGAAACATTTAGTTTTGTCTTACAAATTGCTAGCAAAAATATATATATTCTAAGCAGCCTGTCCGAACACAGTGGAAGACGAGTCTAAGTTGTTTCTCGAGGAAACCCAACATCGTTTCGAAAGGAAGAAGGTCGCCTGGAAAAAGACGAACAACAATATTAAGTTATTATTACAGCACACAGTTGTTAAGCTCCCTGTTCACATAATAATATCTTCAAATAATATGTATACACACCTTTCACAGCCATGACATACACAACTTGTATCATAATTATAGGCTAGTGTGCTACCAGCTTGGGTGCGGAACACGTGCATTGAACGAGACCCATTAGAGAATAGACAGAGTCAAAGAAGAAGCAACGAGTCTGTAAACAGAAGACGGTGGTAGAAGGTGGTGGAGAATTTCAAGAGAAACGAGATATTGTGTCTAAAAAAGGCAGCAGCGTCGAACAGAAGGTAGGAGCAGAGCGAGAAAGACGAAGACGGGACGAGATGGAATTGACGAAATACTGATTATAAGAAATTCGCGATTTGGTCGAACCCGGCATCACACACAAGAAGGGTGAAGACGCTATTGCTTTAAATGTTGGCTATTGATCTGAGGGGAACGCTATCAGTAACACTTCACATAATATCAGGAAAGAGTCATGTATAATAAAATATAATTTCCAAAGAGAATATCTACATAGCTAGATACAGTGTTAAGTGTATTATGTAACTTGTAAATAAGGGTCATAAAGGTCGACTGACTGGCACCAGTATACGTACGTGTTGCGTGTGGACTGTGCTGCCAAGCGGAAGGAGCATTCGTTGTCAGGGGTCAGCGATTGAAGCAACATTTGTAATATGCATTGAAGCGAGCGTGCGAGTGCCTGCGTGTCCGTGTGTGCGCGTACATGGGTGCATAGATACTTAAAAATTCGATTCCGTTTGTTTGCGTGCATGCGTGCGTGCGTGCGTGCGTGCGTGCGTGCGTGCGTGCATGTATTAATGAATCTAAATGCATTGTTTATAGAGCATAAATAATGAGCGCATTTACGAATACCATATATATATATATATATATATATATATATATATATATATATATATATATATATATATATATATATATATATATATATATATATATATATATATATATATATATATATATATATATAGGTGAGCAACTTTCTGTATGACACTGGTATTCGTAAATACATAAATATATATATATATATATATATATATATATATATATATATATATATATATATATATATATATATATATATATATATATATATATATATATATATATATATATATATATATATATATATATACATATATATATATATACATATATATATATATATGTATATATATATATATATATATATATATATATATATATATATATATATATATATATATATATATATATATATATATATATATATATATATATATATATATATATATATATATTTACTATACGTAACTAAAATCAGGAACATCTTCAAAGGCTATTGGATGTCAATCTGAATAACCAATACTGGCGTATTGATATAATTGCCTTGGCGTAAAGGCGTATTGTATTGGTTATTCAAATTGATATCCAATAGACTTCGAAGATGTTCCTGATTAACGTGCAGTCGACCCAAGGAGAAGCTAAATACGCACCAGCTATCAGCTAAATGCATCAATATTGCAGGAGACGCGTGCGTTTACAGGTGGACGGGGCGAGGAAAACAAATGTATCCGCGGAGAATTAACGAGAGAATACATCTTAATGAACGTTACATCAGTACTAATTGGCACTAGTCTTCCACACATGGTTTGTACATATTATTATATGTATCCATGCCCACTCGCGCGCATGTGTCCGGGTTTGTGCCGATATATCTCGATTCAATTATATATATATATAATATATATATATATATATATATATATATATATATATATATATATATATATATATATATATATATATATATATATATATATATATATATATATATATATATGTATAAGAAAAAGGAAGCCAAAAATCGAAAACCGGTATTGTTGCCAGCCCACCCCGGACTTCAGGTATAAAGAGGAGAGCAACAATATATATATATATATATATATATATATATATATATATATATACATATTGTTTATTTAAAAAAATGTAAACACTTGTGTACCTTCCACAAATTTCAGTACCTTGCTTGTTATATTTTCGTCCAAATCTTTGCTATTATATTAACACTAATAAAGGTCATACTACTGATCCTTGTGGTACCACACTTAAAACTTGTTTTCAGTTTGAAATTTCTACTACAACACGTTGTCTTCTCTCAGTCAGCCATTTTTCTATCCAGTTGATTATGCCATCTTCGATACAATGGGCTTTTATTTGAAGTAGTAGTCGTTGATGTGACCTTTTGTCGAAGGTTTTCTGAAAATCTAGGTAAATAATATCTACTGGTGATTCTTCATCTACCCTCTTTGTGATTTCTTCTGAAACATAACATATTTGTAAGCATGACTTCGCTTTCAGGAATCCATTACAGAGAATGAATGAATAATGTATGCCTAGTAAGGAAGTCCACCATATGGCATTCTATTAATTTACAAATCACCGATGTTAAACTCATTGGTATGGGATTATCTTACTCATTTCTCGAACCCTGACGGTATGATGTTTGCTTCTTTCCATTAAAAAATAACAACTCCATCTTTTAGTGAAAAGCTGAACACTTTTGCAAGTGGTATACTTATTATTTTATTATCCTTCATGTATGTGTTATCTTTCATTACCGTTGTTTTCTTAGCTACCATTTCTGGACATGAACTAATATCCTCTCTATCACAATAAGCTTTGAATCAAGCACAGGCTTTCAAATTTGTATGAGTTTCACCATTGCTCTCGTTAGCCAAACGCTACACGGATTTATGTGAAATGTACCACCTCCACCGATATAAGTTGGAACATTTCACTGCGGTGACGAGGAAAATAAGTAGAAACCGAATTCACTGTACATTACACGACTGTTTACAAGTTGGGGTATTCAACGGACATGCACAAAAGGCAGCAGCTGCGTTTCTGTTGTTTTAAAGTATGTCAAATAGTTTAGTGGGTTGCTGGCGACACACCTCATTTGACGTTGTTCCCATTTTGTCGACATTCATTCATTTTGTCGACATTCATTCATTCAATTATTTAATGAATGAATTAGAAGCCACATCAAACTTGGCATAATTTGGAAGGACTTTATAATATCAGCTTTCTGAATATATCTATATCCATCCATATGTATGCAATGTGTGCGTCATATGGCCATCCAGAGCTTGGCGACAGCAAATTTGTAAGTTAAGGAATTTCGGGCTATATACAATATTTCAATCAACGTCGATAACGTTCTATGCAGGTCAACTAATTTGGGGCCCAATAGCAGTTTGGAATTTCGCAGGATTCCAAATTGAATAAGTTAAATATTGTCATAATTATAATAACTAAATGGTACTTGAAAATATATTTACTGTTTGCTTTCCCTACAAATTTTATTCAATAATATGACAATAACGAAATTGCACTCGGGGCCCGTCCAAAGGGAGGGTTCGGGGGGATTCGACCGAATCCCCTGTTCGAATCCCCTTTTTGAGAGAATTTTCAGAAATAATCCCAGAAATCTCCGACTGATTGTGTACGCTCGAACCCAATTTTAACAACTCTGAGGACGGGTCTGACATAATAGATGACACGTACGGCTTTTACAATAGCCATAGTGTTTATTTAAGAACATTATAAGAAGGTATACAATACCAATCTTTGCATGAATCGGCTTTAGATTAAAATGTTCTGCTAAATTTCCTCCGACTAGACATTTAGCAAATATACATATTGCCTGCAGATAGTCTTTCAGTACACCTAAGTTAATTTTGCGGCATCCACAATGTTTGCTCAAGCTCAAGCTGCCTATCACATGTCTTGTTGTGGACAATAGAAGTGTTGGTTGAGTCAAAATCAGAGTATCCCGTATACGCCAAGCATTCACGCGTGATATATCCAAAACAATATTGATCACCGTGCAACGTTATCCAGCAACTGTGCTATGATTTATCATTCAAACAATAACAGTATGGCTAGCAATTAACCAGTGTGAAACACACCACGATGTCTCAGTCTTCTGTCGAAAGTAACAAGGGAAGCTCGCTCAATGTAGAAGGGAGACGTCAGAAAAGGGGAACATTAACGTGTAAGGAGGTTTGTTGGCTATTCGGTGTCTTATCGTTCAGTCATTGTAATGAGGTGGATGTATCCTGAATGAGCGTAGCCGGGTTGATTGATATGTGCCAAATAACACACGCCCGCCCGCCCGCCCGCCCGCCCGCCCGCCCGCCCGCCCGCCCGCCCGCCCGCCCGCCCGCCCGCCCGCCCCGCCCGCCCGCCCGCCCGCCCGCCCGCCCGCCCGCCCGCCCGCCCGCCCGCCCGCCCGCCCGCCCGCCCGCCCGCCCGCCCGCCCGCCCGCCCGCCCGCCCGCCCGCCCGCCCGCCCGCCCGCCCGCCCGCCCGCCCGCCCGCCCGCCCGCCCGCCCGCCCGCCCGCCCGCCCGCCCGCCCGCCCGCCCGCCCGCCCGCCCGCCCGCCCGCCCGCCCGCCCGCCCGCCCGCCCGCCCGCCCGCCCGCCCGCCCGCCCGCCCGCCCGCCCGCCCGCCCGCCCGCCCGCCCGCCCGCCCGCCCGCCCGCCCGCCCGCCCGCCCGCCCGCCCGCCCGCCCCGCCCGCCCGCCCGCCCGCCCGCCCGCCCGCACGCTCGCAAACACACACACACGCACATACACACAAACAGACATGTACAGTATATATATATATATATATATATATATATATATATATATATATATATATATATATATATATATATATATATATATATATATATATATATATAACGCCGATTAATTTTGCCGGAACCTTTCGTACTCTAGAGCTGAAACAGCCGATTTCACTTTTCTTGTACTTACCCCCGGTAGCATCAAGTGTAACAATTACTTCTCCAGAAACGGACACATCTGTGCTACCAAACTTTACAATGGTATCACGTCATGTGTAAGTAGCATTACCGCAAGTTACAAACACTTCGTGGGTCGCCTTTTATCGGTTACTTACGACGCCCTCCGTCTCAGTCGGTCATTCAACCATGGACGACAGAAGAAGGAATGAAGTCGTTTGAATTTTTCCAATTGGAAGAGATACGCCGCATACAACCGCGCGTGTCTGGTTTCAGTCAAGTGGCATTAACTATTTAGTACATAGTTTGGCCTGGCTCGATTAGTTGTACCATTGTCTCTCCCCCAGGGTTTATCTCTACAGATCACTACGATAATTAAACCCGTTCAACAGCAACATTTATATCACAATATATGTCATAGTCCTTTCCCCATCAGGCACGGAGACTATTATAATTTTAATCAACAATAAATGTGTTATCTTTTATTGTGCTTTGAGCATTATGACGTGTTTTGAATCGCGTTAACACAAATATGAAGGCTGATGAATGAGTCATGTTCTCGTGGGATTTCACGGCATGAAATGTTTTAATTACTCCAGCGTTGCTATACACAGTTTTCCGCTTCAAGGATGCAACAGACTGTAAAATGTAGTATAACTATTTTATTTTAATTTATTAAGGTTTGATGTTTGGATTAACCCAGTTTCGATATCGAGCTAACACACACGCACGCACGCACGCACGCACGCACGCACGCACTCAGGCACGCACTCAGGCACGCACGCACGCACACACGCACACACACACACACACACACACACACACACACACACACACACACACACACACACACACACACACCCACCCACCCACCCACCCACCCACCCACCCACCCACCCACCCACCCACCCACCCACCCACAACCCCCAACACACACACCCACCCACCCACAACCCACAACACACACACACGCACGCACGCACGCACGCACGCACGCAAACACACACACACACACACACACAGTATTTGCAAGGGGAAATAATTCTTGAAGCAACCATGCGTATGGGCTAAAATGTGATGTTTCATGAGAAAACGACTATGTTAAAAATGTCACAGCAATCCATTGAGAGGAAATAACCAATCACATAATTCAAATTATACCATTAGCACAGCAAAATCTCGAACGACGTGGTGGACTTGGCCAAGTAGCCTTGTGCACCAATTAAAGTGCGAAGAGGATAAGTAAGTAAGTATGTAAATAAGTAAGTAAGCATTAATACATTATATTTTGTGTGTAACTTCAAGAGAACATAGTTTGTTTTTGACGACATTGATGAACAGTTTGTGCGTGCGTACGTGCGTGCGTGCGAGCCGTTGCTATCCGTATCGAAACAAAGTTCAAATTGTTAGACTACATAACAAAAATGATATTAATAATAATGGCAGTCATTCGAAGTGACTTTATATTTGCCAATAAATAAATAAATTGGTAGTAATGTTTTCTAGCAACAGGACCCTCGGGAAAGAGGTAGTTTAAACACAGTGAGAAAGACACCCGGCTCAGTGGTCGGAGTTAATCAATCAAACCCCTTGACGAACCGTTACTGATGGAAGTAATTCATCACGTCACCTCGTTAAGTGGATGACATAAGTAAGTAACAACGCGTCAACTGTACTTCCACATGTCTCCTGGACTGTTTACGAAATATCGTGGCTCAAATGTAATAAGCAGAATGAACATACCAGAGTTCGGCGTCTACGTGTAAGTGACCGTTTGAAATTGGATAATTGCGTGTGTGCGTGTGTCGTATTAATAAAGTCATAAACCACACGTATGGCCATCAAACGAATTGCCGTAATACGCTAGTTGAAATCAATACTGAACAAAGGATATATAAAAAGGAATGAGTCGAGTAGGTAATAATTAATTGTATTTGGCTGTTAGCAAAATTTTCGTTTGTTGAACTTATTTTTAGACACTTTTTTTGTTATTTGTTTTGTCATTCCACGAACCCTAATTGGCTGAATGTTGCGTGTAACAAAGAAAAAGAAATTAAGTACAGAACTGGCACACACACACGCACGCACGCACGCACGCATGCACACACACACACACACACACGTGTGTGTACACACGAACATGTACGTGCGTGAATGCTTGTACGTCGACATCAAACATTCAAAGGAGCAACAGAAGCAATACAAAAATAGTGTTACAACTTATACATTATAAGTAGAAATATTTGTTTTGTGGATAATCGTAAGACGGACGAAAACAAATGTAAAATGCCGTACATGACACGCGTGCTGCAAATCCTAATTCTTTTTGAAAAAAAACACATGTTTTCACAAATAAAATACCGTCACAGTAATACAAGCCACGTGAATTTACACCTAGATGATACATTCGTCTCTAAATGCAATAATTTGCCGCGATCTCGTAGGTGGTTCTTCTAATCAGATAGCGCCATTTTGTGACGTCAGCGGGGGTATATGTCCCAGTAGGCACGCTGTCACGAAACGTTTGATGAAGATTACGTACCTTGGAGCAGTCGTAGAAAATACGCAACTATTTCACCGATCCAGAGCCTGACGTCACAGTCCAAATTACGAGCATGAACTCCGCCAAAGCTTCGCCTTAGAAACTATGCTGACATATACTACGTTACATTACTAAGGCGGTATGTATCGCCTTAGCGCGGTGTGTAGCTGCCAGATCAAACTTTTCCACACACTAGTCTAGCCGAAACAACGTTGCTCTTTGTTTTTGTTGCAAAGGCAAATGTTTGGGCCATATATAGAAAGGATTATAAGACGGTAGTAGTTATAGTGTGCTAAAGAAACCTCAAAAGAGTCGTCCAGTAAAGAGGTGGTCAGTAACTTCCGGTATAGAGGCTTCTGGGTAGCCCCCAGCGCCCCCTAGCGGTGACCTACATCCACCACGAGCGCCCCCTAGCGACTGGAGATAACCCTAACGGTCATAACCTTGTGTGTGTGTGTGTGTGTGTGTGTGTGTGTGTGTGTGTGTGTGTGTGTGTGTGTGTGTGTGTGTGTGTGTGTGTGTGTGTGTGTGTGTGTGTGTGTGTGTGTGTGTGTGTGTGTGTGTGTGTGGTGACCTATGACCTGTACTGACCAGGTAGTGACCGTGACGAATCATACGTAGTAATTATAGGGTCATTAGTAATCAATTAATTAATAATAGGGTCGTTAATTATATCAACTATCAAAGGGGACTAATGGAGACGAGAAATCAACGCAACACGATAGGGTACGAGTGCACACGTATTTTATTGAGTATAATACAAGCAGCATGGCGATACATCAAGCGTGGTAGCGTGTAATATCACTACAACTACAACTACGATGAATATATATATGAATCAACTTGCGTATGTTGACCATCGCGCCAGAGGTCGTGAGCTTAGGGGTGTTTCCACCGCGCCAGAGGCTCGAGGATGACGACGACGACGAGGCGACTTGCGGATGTTTACCATCACGCCAGAGGTCGCGAGCTTACGGGTGGTGCACCACCTCGCCAGAGGCTCGAACGATGATGTGGTGTACTGCTGCTGCTGCTATGAGCGATAATACAGTGTACCACAATATCGCAGCTGTTTTAAGCCAATCAAATACGCGGCAATCATTAACTACTGAATAGGTGCCGAATATATCATCAGTCTCTGTAAGATACACGATAGTAGGGTATACCCTTTTTCAATAGTCTCATCCAATCGAACACTTCAACATCGTTATTGACCAGATTAGTGTGGAACATGTTTACGAAACTCTTCATAGAAGAACCTTTACAACGAAACATTACATAAGCAACACAATATTGTCCGCAAACGTTAGACAGAGGACTCTGAAGCCTCTGGGTATTATGAGTCCATTCGGAACAGTGTTTGTTCAGGAAGGTGCGGAACGCTGCGTAACGAGGCGGCAGTCCGTACGAGCAGAAGTATTCGCCGCGTCCGTCGGCGTCCAGGTACAGCGCTATCCAATGTTCGCCTGGTTCGTCGCCGTTGTCGGTGTTGCACACGAAGGCTGCGGGCAGAGTGCCGTCTATCGTAGTGGGTAGTCCGTCTCTGGGTACGACGCCGCGAAATATAGTTCTGGTGCACGGGTCCACTGCCAGTAGTCTAGCAATCTGCAGGGTGTCCATTTTAGTAGTCGTAGATGACGTTGCGATTCTTGTCGATTTCCAGCACGGACTCGAGCTCGGCGTAGGCGACGACGTTCACGGTGTTCAGCAGCGCATTGCGGAAATGCACTTCTATGCGCAGGTTGCCCTTTTGTACTAGATGGAAGCAGGGACCATCGCACTGATCGGGGTCAGGTCGAAACCGAAGAAGGTGTAGCCGTGTCGGTAGTCGCTGCGAGTCAGTCCGTTCCCTTCGTCCTGCCACAACTTACCGGTCGACGAGAACAGACTCATGTAGCTCCTGACAAAGAGGTCGTGGTCGAAATTCGGCTGGAAAGGTTTGGAGGGTATCTGGCGTCCGTCCACGTACACCGCGAGGAAGCTGATGGCGTTGTTCTTGGCGTGAAACGGATTCTTGTCGTACGCTCCGTTGTAGGCATCGTTATCGATGCAGCACAGCACCAGACGTTTCGGCAGATTGCCGAGGAACAGGTTCTCGTACGTGTGCGAGCGAGTGCCGACAGGAATGGAGTACACCTTGCACTCGACGGACCGCATCGGATACTTGACCGTACTCTTGTCCAAAGCCTTGACGTGTGCTATCTGCACGCTGGGATTCACGGTGACTTTCTTTGCAAACAAGCAGGCATTGACTATTTGTATCTTGTAATCGGGGTTGACTCCACCAGCCATGAGTGCAAAAGCAGGTTTACTACGCACCAGTCGGATCTTGACGTCGACGCCGTTGATGAGGAATTTATCCTGCAGAAAGAGGTCCACGTGGAGACGGCCCATCATATCGACAACACGGCTCCTCAGGATGTTCTCTCGTCGAGCCACGAA
Source organism: Lamellibrachia satsuma (assembly GCA_033239005.1). NCBI lineage: Eukaryota > Metazoa > Annelida > Polychaeta > Sabellida > Siboglinidae > Lamellibrachia > Lamellibrachia satsuma. Next base: position 7,401,649 of record BSQZ01000015.1, on the reverse strand, counting down.
CCCTTCGTTAGCTGCGGGTCCGTCGGCTATCTCGACGGCGTCCATGCGAGTGGCCGTGTCCTTGTGCCACAGCTGACTCGTCAGTTGCGTGTTCTTGGCATCTGGACCGTAGCTGAGCAACGTCTCTATGAGGGCGCGATACGCATACGTGTTGGTCGAAGGGGTCACGAGCGTATTGTTCAGGGAGACGTCGGCTTGACTGATCAGTGCATGCAGCCAGTTATTCACCGGTCCCACGGGATCGGCCAAGTCGAGATCGTCCCCGTTGGCTCGTGTCACCTTCGCCTGCACGTGCAGTATCGTGTTGGCGAGATCCAGGTAATCGTCTCCCGATCCGGGTATGAGGAATTCTATGGGTCCACCCGAGTCCAGCGAGGACAAGGGCTGATGTTCCACTACGTGACTGTCGATGATGCTGGTCTGAGTGGGGGGTACTGTAAAGAGATCCAGCTCGCTCTTGACCCCTTCACACGACTGTTTATGTACGAATGCCATCGTCGTCGAATATGTCGGCCTCGCGTTTCGTGGACGTCTGTCTCTTGCGTCGTCTCTTTGCTAAAGTGACTCCTTTCTTTGCCGGCGCGCGTTTTATACGTTTTCGAGGACGCACGCCAGGAACCACCATACGCATCAGATTCCTACCGGCGTCTGTGACGCGTCGTTTGGTTGCCTTTTTTATGCTCTGTCCAGACATGACGTCGTCGGCTATGCGCACGCCGGTCTTCAACGCCCCCTTTCCCAACGCCACGGCACCTCTCTTGATGAGCGGCATGGCGCTGCGCAGCAGACCGGTGAACAGACTACCTAGTCCATGTCCCCGCTGGTATTGAGCACCGGCGAAGTAGGGCAGCGCACCACCTGCCTGACGCGCGTAATACTCGTTGTAATTCATCTTCAGAACAGTCCGATCCTGCGCCGTCGAAAATGAAGTGTCACGGTCACTCTACCGTACTCGAATGGCACGCGCCGTCCTGTGTCGTCCCTTATATCGATTTCAATCGACTTGAAGTGCGAGTACAACAGAGGCACGTAGTGAATGTTAGTGAACCTGTCGGATACCGTTTCGCCGTGACGTCCGCCAACCGGGAGGGCTCGCAACAAAGGCGCGACAGTATCACCTACTATGCGAGACTCCACGACGTCCGTGTAAACGTATATGGTATCGAACCCTTGATTCATCTGCACCACGTGTTTGGCCTCTTTATGGAAGGGGTACGGATCATCGGGAGTCTCTTTGGGTGGCACAACCACGGTGGCCGACGGTGTGAGACCGATATTCTGTCCACGTAGACTCGGGTGGATGTACGTGCGCTCGTTTGCATTGGCCAGCGCTGGTCTCGGGTTATCGCGCTGGTGTGTGCTGTTTGGTGCCGGCGGACTGGTGACGATCGACTCACGAAATCCTAACATAGATCCTAACGCACTGTGGTGCGGTATGCTGAACACGGTGTTGTATGACATGTGCAACGTCATTTTTTGAGTGATCACGCTGTAGGTCAATTTAGCTTGTGTCTTGTCCGTTGTCATAAGTCGCAGACCCCTGTTTACACGGTTCATCAATGTCACAGGACCTCTGTAATACCCAGTGGCTAACTTCATACTCGGGATACGACCCGTAGGACTGTTCTCATTGAGGAAGAACCAGACATCTTCCTCTGTAACGTTGTGCCACGTATGCGGGTACTGTATTTCTGCCAACCCGCATTCCCACTCGCCAGTCAGATCGATAAGTCGAGGTAAGTCTGTGATGTAATGAACCAACGTATTGTTGGGATACATCTTCATGGAAGCGTTGCTAGGCAGTGTCAAGTAGAAATCAGTCGCCATTACGTCTCAACGTGGGATTGGGGAGCAGGTAACCCAAAGAACTACTCAACAGAGCCGTCCACAGAGTAGAATTCTCGTGACCTGTGGTCAGATTGTAAATGCTTATGAGAATGACCGTAAACAAGATGAGCACCTGACACAGAAAGACTATTTCCTCTTTAGGACACGCGGTACCGAACAGATGCCAAGGAGTGCTACTGCTACCGCTACTGCTACCGCTACTGTCCTCTGCGTTCTGCGCGTCAGTACTGTCCTCTACTACTACGTCCTCTTGTTCCTCCTGTTCTACGACGGTGAAGTCTCGTGTTGTCGTGTCATGTGTCATGTCTCGAATGAAGTCTTACCGAACGCGTGGCTAGTCTTTATAGTAGACTGCACCAGTGCCTTGGCATCGATCCAGCTGTTGAATTTGGAGGGGTAGCCGAACCATTTCACGAAAACTTGATTTCGTCCACCTACCTTGCGACGATCCAGGACCTCTTGCACGTAGAACAGTTTATCGGGGGGTACCAACACTTTCTGCAACTCCATTTCGTAGAAGGTACCTTCCAGTACTTCGCCGAGATCGTCCTTCAATCGATACACGGGTGGAGCAGAGGGATGAACCTCGTGTATCGTGAAAATCTCTTCGCTCCAATTCGCCGTGTACCCCTTTTCGAACTTACCTTTGTACTTGCTGATACGTACGCGATCCGACACGCGCAACTTGGGCACGCCCTTACCGTCGTGACCGTACAGTCGCTGCCACACCTTTTCCTGATTACGGTAACTCACCTGTGAAGGAGCCATGCCGATACTGCGGTGGTAGCTGTTGTTGTACGAATGCACCAGGTCCTGAAGGATGTTGATGTATCGCCACGTCTGGTGTTTCGTGAAGTATCGCCACATGCGTGTCTTCAACGTCCTGTTGAATCTTTCCACGATGCACGCCTTCGTCTCCGCGTTGTGCGTGGAGAAGTGATGGATGTTGTGCTTCTTCAATAGAGCCTGGACGGATCTATTCAGAAATTCCTTTCCTTGGTCTGTCTGCAACATCTTTGGCCAGCCTTTGCTGAACGTGCTGTCAAGTGCCGCTACCAACGACGCCGCGGACTTGTTCTTCATGGGAACACACCAGGCCACTTTCGAGAAGACGTCGATCACCGTGAGGAGAAAGGTCATACCGTCGTTGTGCTTTTTCAAATGCGACAGATCGACGAGATCGGCCTGCCACTGCTGACGCAGACCGCTCACGATGACGCGTCGTCTCTCGAAACGACGTCTAGCCGGCTTGTGTAGGGTATAGGCGTCCTGTTCCGACAACCATTCCGCGACCTTTTTCTTGATATGTGCGTGACGCGTCGCAAGGCATCGGGTCCGCCGTAACTACCTACCCTTTTCGGATCGAAGTAGACCGTCCTAAGTGCTCGTTCTTTCTTCGGTGCCATTAAAAGAGTTCCGATGGACTGACGGTTGTGACGTTTACTGCGCAGCACGGTGCGCAGCACGGTTCGTGACGAGTAAGAAAGAGTACGCTGACGTACACCAGAAGCCCCACTACCACACCCAAGACGATGACGAATGATCTATATTCTAGTACTGTGATCATACTCTGCAGAGCAACTGTTGTAAAGATTTCGCACTACGGCGTCAGCAATCAAGTACAGTCCAACGCAAAATACTGTAACGACGACGGAACGGTAGTACGTGTCCTGTGGATCGTTCGACATCGCAGTGCACACTGAGCTGTGGACACGTGTTGCAACGACTTAAATGTCTTCCCAACTAGCCAATGACGTCAGTGCCTTGCGTTGACGTTCTGGAGGTGGGGTGAGCATGGAATGTTCCATTTGTCCGCGTCGACGAGCGAGGGGTGTCCAACTGAGCGATCTTCTTGCGCTACCACCACCACCACCAGAGCGAGGAGTAGCCGGTATTCGACGACGACCTGGAGTGGATGTGGTCGGTGTCGGTGCCTGGCGTATGTAGTCTCTCCTGGCGACGTTACCGACCAACTCCATGGGCAGGTTCATGGCACGGAGTTGTCTTGCAAACGGTTGCCATCCCGTCGGATTGGTCTTTCTCTTGCGCAACACATCGTTCACGAGATCCACCACGTTACTTCCGGCGATGGGCACATCCTCGTGTATCGGTTCGCCGCGGGCGGTCCAAGACATGTTTCTTTTCATGCGTTCCATCAACCGTCTGGCTTTGCCTTGCATGGTCTTGGGAACGGTATCCACGACGTCGGCCTCTATCTCGCTAGCAGGAGCTTCCCCCGCCCCCACCCCCGCCCCCGCCCCCGGCCCCGGCCCCGGCCCTGGCCCCGGCCCAGACTCGTTCACTGAGATCACTCGTGTCGGTTCCTTGGCGTGTTTATCGGACAAGACGTTATACCGTTGCAACACCTGATTATACAATGTTACCTTGGTCCTGTCGTCGAGGTCCTTTCTGTCGAGGATGGCCGTCATCTCGTCATCGAGAGCTCGCACCTTCTTACCTAAGGTATCCGTCGGAGGTGGGGGTGATCGAAGCGTGTCCAACATTCGTGGATCTACCAAGGCCATCTTGCGTGCGTGTTCCATCTAACCTCCCGAACGAAGGTGGCGCGACCTGGTTGCTTGCGGGAGCAGCACCTCTCGAAGCAAGGGTAGAAACACCGAACTTGCCAACGGTGCTAGGAAGGCCGATAGGAACCCTCCGCTCTGTCCCTCGCCGACCTGTCGGTTCAGCAAGAGGCGTCTTCTTCTACCAGCCGACGTTCGACTGTGAGCCAACTCCCGTAACCTCTTCCTGTATTTACTCAAACGACGCCTCTGTAATGCAGACAATGGAATGTTCTGTTTTAATATGTTGTAGGCACACTCGGCTAGCGCACACAAAAGATCGGCGTCAGCGTTTTCGATGATGGCTCTTTTCAGTTTGTTGTTCTTGATCCTGTTCAGCGCCTGTATGCATATAATGTGTCTCTTCACCAGGGCAGACATGGTGGGAATGAAGAGACTATCCACGCGTGCGGTCTTTTTATACCTTCGGCAAGTACACGTACTGAACACCGTCGTCTGGAAAGATGGCCGTGCGCAGACGCATGTCCTCGGGCGTGTCCTGCTTGAGATCGACCAATAGATAGCCGTACGGTACCGAGGTGGCGTCTTTAAAAGCCTCTTGAACGAATTTGGCGCGCCCCGGATACATCTGTCGAGCCAAGTGCGACATCTGCGATGCGTCACGAGGATTCTTGAACACCGCCATGTATTGAGAATTCAGACTGATGGTACGACTCTCTTTGTTTTTGGGGAAAAGGTTCTGTACGAGATACAGCACGGACGTGTTCCTGTGGTGACTCTTTTTAGTGAACAAGGTCGTGACCCGTTCGTCCGTTTCTGCCATGAGATCGTCTATGACGATGAGGTTCCTCGTCGACGAATCGAACATGCTAGCACTCGGCAACCCTTCCTCGAAGCGCACGTCCATCAAGTCCATCGTTGCGTAAGCCTCTTGCCATTCTCCGTAACACCACGTGATCCGTTCGGGAGGAGGATAGATCATCGCAGCAGCGTGACGTAGCATACGCGTCACGAAAGTACTTTTGCCGCATCCCGTCGGACCGGCGACGATGCACGTGAAAGGATGTTTCCACCGCGCGTTCATGGTCGCTTATGAAAGACGACCGCAGTGCATCGTCCTTTTCTACACGTCCACCGGACCCGTGCTCACCCCGTCCTCGTGCACCACTCGTTTGGGATAGAAGTAGGTGAGAGCCGCTCGTTCCTGCACGTACGTCAACACGGTCGAGTGACGCACCCGGAACCCACGGTTCTTTCCACTTCCGCTCCGACGGTTGGTGAGCACCTCCAGGAACGCGTTCTTGTCGATGTCGTTGTGACGTTTGCTCAGTCCTTTGGTGCTGTATTTGTCGGTGGTTCCGAAACAATAGTACGTCTTGCTACACAACCCCACGAACCCGTCGCCGGACCATTCCACCTTGAACAGACCAGGTGTCCTCTTGTCGTACGCCCTACGCGCTTTACAGCACGCCTCGTCGCCGACCCACGGTCTATTGGCGAGTCGACAGCGCACGTACTCGTTCCGATGATGGTCGCAACATTCGGACGGTAACCATTCGGAGCGGTGCCGGAAGTAATGTTCTCGTAGTTCCGGAGTCACGAGGGCATCGACGGACTCGCCGGCCAAGGCCAAATAGGCAGAATCTGTATCTGTCTCGCAGTACTGAAAAAGAGGGCGCTCCAGGTACCTGTCGATGAAGTCGTAGTAGAACTGTAACATGCGCATCTTGGCGTACTGCAGAACGAAGAATCCCACGTGTATGGGCAGGGTGTACGTGACGGTCTTCTTGTTCATCTCTATCTCGTACGCATCGTCCACGATGACATCGAGTTGTCGGAATCTCTTATCGTTGACCAAGAGCGATGCCGCCTTCTCCTTGCAATAATTGACGTCACGATGTCGGTCCACGTTGGTTATGGTCTTTCCGTAACCCGAGTTCCCCAGCAACTTCATGGTGTCTGCGATGATGGCCTTGTGCGAGTGGACGTCTCCTTCGCGTCGCGCCGCGGACACTGCATCGCCGAACCGTCTGAAACACGGAACGGGATCGTACTCGATGACCTGATACACGTGCGTCACCTCGAGACCGTGGTCCATGTACCATCGCAGCAGAGGCGTGGCAAGCAGGATCTTATCCCCGCGATAACTACCCACGAGCATGCGTCTCGGTGTCGTCATGATGTCGTGCTCCTCGGCGTATCGGCGCATGAACGGTCCGAGATCGTCGCGTGTCAGTCGGATGTTCTTGAACACGGGCTGCATCTCGGCAAAGTGTTCTCGCAATGCTTCCGGTACGCAAAGGTCACACTCGATCAGACCGAACACGGTTCCGGCACGCACGCCGCTCAGGATCTGTTGTGACGTCATCGTCCATCGTGCGTGACGTCGGCGCGGAAATGCAGCATCCAGAAGCTTTTTCACGACAGGATCTCGTCTCGTCTCTTTCCACTCGCATTCCCACATCTCTACGACTTTGACAAAGTGACGGAGGTAGACGGTGTTCTTTCGGGTCTCTTCGAGCAGTTCAGCCATGGGTTTCCCGTTGACCTCGTTGACCTCTTTGCCAGTGCACGAGTGACCATGGAAAAAACATCCGTGGTACTGATAAGCCGTTTTCGTCTCGCTGCACCACCCGTCCACCAGCAGTTTGCCTATTCTCTTCTCTCTACCGTTGATCTGGTGTCGTATGACGCGTCCCGTGCGTTCGGATTCCCAAGTCAACCATTCCGCGGCCATCTGACCGTACAGCTGCGCCGATTCCGGTCGGAAATCTTTCTCTTCCCGTCGTCGCGTGTACCATCCCATAGGCATGTCTTGCATGAGTGACCACAAGTACAGGGCATTGGCATCGTATCCAACGATGGACCTACAAGGACGAGCGGCCTCTCCGTACTCGTTCTGACGTAGCGTGGTGACCCCTTTCTCGTGATAGCGATGAAAATGAGCGAAGCCCCGCCAACCACGTGATCTTTGACGAGATGATGAAGATCTTTATTCTTCTCGTTGAATATGGTAAAGTAGGTCTTCTCGGGAAGGTCGTTGAACAGGTAGAGCAAGGTCAGACCAGGTACGCTGATGCCTTGCTTGAACATGTCTATGCCACGTTGTTCGTAGAAGGCAAACTGTCTGTCGATGGCCTGCAGAAAGGGAACCACGTCTCTGTTGTTGTACCAGACGAGAAAGTCTCGCAAAGTCGTCATGGAATTATCGCGCCAGGCCTCTTGACAACTGGCATAATCCTCGTCGGAGATACCTTCGTTCTTCAGTCGACTGAAGAAGGCCTGTTTCGATGGAAGTGCAGTGTCGTCGAGTCTCTCCAAACGGTCCATGTACTCGTACGGGAAATGACCTTTTGTCACCTCGCATCCGTACGCCTTCAGATACTTGTCGTAACTGAACCCGGGAGCTATGTAGTTGGTCATGTCTAGGAATTTCAGCTGATCCGTCGAAAGACACATGAAAGTGTTGTTGCGTTTGATGACGAAAAAAGTACCGACACCCTCATTCTCTTCGTCTTTGTCGTCTTGTTCTTCTTCTTGTTCTTCTTGTTCCTTTGATTCGGTGGATAAGAAGTAGGGTATGAGAAACTGTTTGATGGCATTGAGATCATACTTACCCGAATTGAACCCGATGACAGGTAACTGATGCATCCAGCCATAGAGTTGTCCCATCAGCTTTTTGTATGGATTGGTCGTCGGACGAGATTTCTTCTTATCGATGGCTGATCGTGCAGCCTTCTCAGTTTCGTCCCATTTCGTCAGTTCCTCTGCGAGTTGATCCAAGACATCTTCGTACGAGTGTTTGATCTTGTCGTACGCGGCGTCACTCATCGCTTGTAAGATATTCATCATTCTACTCACCAACTTGTTGGTGTCTCCGTCCGTGACGAGACATTGCACTCGCTCGTGGCCGGGTACGTTGGATGCTACGCTGACGCTCAGTGGAACGCGACGCGCCACCCAGTGGACCTTGTCACTGTCCGACGGAAGTTGTTCCGTGTCGAACCAACACTCGAAATCAAAGGTGGCTCGATACGGATAGTAGCGCAACGATTCAGCCACGCGAATGTTCTCGTCGTCCAGACGTTCGAACACCGATGGTGTGGAATGGTACACGCCGCCAGGATAGACTCGACGCACACCTCCCGTACACGTGCGCTCGTGTCGATACAGCAACCATGCCTTTTTCCATAACGAGTCACCGCACTTCCGACATCGATACGAGTTGCAGTACATGCAGACATCTTGGATGAATGAAAAATGTGTCCCGTGAAGGTTGAGATACATTGTTTCGGGGTAGTTGCATAACGATCGACGAACCAGTTCGGCAGTCGACTTACCGTCCTCCTCATTGACAAGACGGTACACGCACACATTCGTTTGGAACGTGGTCTCTACGCGATAGAGGTCATCCAGCGTGACCCCTGTAAATTCTTCCATGGGTACGTGATCTCGATCGTATGTCTCGTAGAGCGTCTTCACCGCCGGTTCCAATCGACGTATATCACATCCTCGATGCAGGGCCAGACATCGGAACAGACACAGGTTATCTTTGTACCTCTTCATATGGATGGGATCCGTTTCCAATCCGATGATGCTTTTCTTCTTCTTGATGTAGGATGGTAGAGAGATCATGCCTACACATCCTATAGGATGATCGATGATGCGATTAACGAAAAAAGTGACATTCGTCACGAGTTCGCATACCCACGCAGAATCCGGTCTTTGATTGATGGCCCATTGCAAGAGGTCGGGTTCTCGGATGCGTTCGAGAAATTTATCAAAGTCCTTGCTGTTGGCGACGAGACTGGGTTCGTCCAGGTAGCGTCCACAGCAATTACAAGAGGTATGATAGTACTTGTATTGACTCGTGTTCTTGTTTCTCAGAATGAAACCGTAACTGAGGTTAATCTTGAACGCATTGGTCTGTTCCTGGAACATGATCTTCAAAGACGGTTCCAAGTCGGTCGTGTCTAGCGTGATTAATCTGTAATCGTACCTGCATTGAAGTGGACCTCTGAACACGTGGGTCCGTATAGCAGACCAGTGCGCACGAACGACATCTAGCAACTCCGTCGACAGAGTATCGGCGAAGGGAAGTCGATCAGGTGGGTCTAACGGATCTTCCTCGGTAACGAGAGGATGGTTGTGAGATGGGGTAGTGTCTTCTCTTGTTGATCTCTTTGGTGCTGGTGGCTCGGTGACGTCGGCACACGCGGTTCGTGCGTGTTTGGTCAGATCGTTACGTTGTTCGAACTTCCGTCCGCATTTCTTACACGCGTAGACGATGCTTCTACTACTACTTCTACTACTACTACTACTACCTCTACATACCGACCTTACGTGACGCTGTAGGTTGTCGTATCTCCCGAAGGTTGCGCCGCATTTCTCGCATGCGTATTTCGCTCTCTTTGCATAGTCGCTGCGTGGCGCCACCATAGGCGGTGCCATCGAGTATGAATGTAAGTCGCATGATGGCGTCGAGTGAGTACTCTGCACGTGACGTTGTAGTTCTGCGCACGTGTCGAAGGCGACCTCGCAGTGACGACACTGGGGTCTTTTCATGGCTGCGTCTACAACTGAGAGGGAATGGACTCTCAGTACATCTATATAGTGCGTGCGAGGTGGATAACATGTCAATCATTAATAAGAGACGTTCCTATTGGTCAATTACTAATTAACATGGGTACTATTGACCAATCAGCAATAAGAGACGTTCCTAGCTTGATTCCTATTGGTCAATTACTAATTAACTATTGACCAATCAGCAATAAGAGACGTTCCTAGCTTGATTCCTATTGGTCAATTACTAATTAACATGGGTACTATTGACCAATCACGAATAACCTAACATGAGTACTATGGACTCTCACTACATCTATATAGTAGGTGCGAGGTGGATAAGATGTCAATCATTAATAAGAGACGTTCCTATTGGTCAATTACTAATTAACATGGCTACTATTGTCCAATCACAAATGAGAGACGTTCCTAGCTTGATTCCTATTGCTCAATTACTAAAAAGGGGCGTTTCTAACTTGGACACTTAGTATTGTCCACTATGTCCATCATAATCGACTACGGGTTTCCCTTTCGTGAAGAGGGGTGTCAGTCGTGCGAATAATGACGGTACAACACGTTCCATTCCATTTTGACTATTTTATTCAATAGAATACATTGTCTATGAAATATATATATACTGATATGAAAAGATAGGCTTCTCTATATAAGTTGATGATGATGATGATTGACTTGTGGGTTTTTACACCACGACAGAGGTCACGTGTGTGTGAATAATGGCTGACTTGTGGGTTTTTACACCACGACAGAGGTCACGTGTGTGTGAATATTGGCTGACTTGTGGGTTTTTACACCACGACAGGGGTCACGTGTGTGAATAATGGCGGACTTGTGGGTTTTTACACCACGACAGAGGTCACGTGTGTGAATAATTGTATATAGAGAAGTCGATCTCTTCATGCATAAAGATTACTATATGTATTTCATAGACACTAATGATATATAACAACTACATATATTAAAGTCAATAACAATTACTAAAGACACTAATGATATATAAAAAAATAAATAAGATTAAAGTCAATATAAAAAACACTAATGATATATAACAACTACATAGATTAAATTCAATAACAATTACTAAAGACACTAATGATATATAAAAAAATAAATACATAAGATTCAAATCAATTACTCTGTGTGACACTAATGATATATATAACAACTAAATACATAAGATTAAATTCATTAACAATTACTAAAGACACTAAACAATTACTATAAATTCATCAACAATTACTAAAGACACTAAACAATTACTGTGTGTGTGTGTGTGTGTGTGTGTGTGTGTGTGTGTGTGTGTGTGTGTGTGTGTGTGTGTGTGTGTGTGTGTGTGTGTGTGTGTGTGTGTGTGTGTGTGTGTGTGGCGTGTTTCAATCCTTTGTTTACAACATCCAAGGATTGAAACACGCCACTTCGTGTATTAAGTATGCTTGCATCTCCTCTGACAGTAGCCGAGTGCATCCTTCTGCACATACATTGACAGTAGCTTCGGCTACTGTCAGAGGTGTATGGTGTGCTCTATGCATGATGAGATGCGTGAATGCTTCTGTGATCATGGTATTTGCTACTTCTGGGTTTAAAATGTTCGGATTGCTTGGCGTAGATTCTAATATGATTGTTTCGTTGCAGCAGCGATCGCAGGTGCAGGGTAATGATGACGATGTTGATGGCTGCTGTGTGTCGGAGGATGGCGGTGTCATCAATGTCTTGTTCAATGTTTCAAACGATGACGTCGACGACGATGATGGCGACGGTGACGATGGTGGCGACGCTGGTGTGAATTCGAAGGTGCTTTGTAAACACGACGGCGGTGGGGGTGGCGGTGTCATTGATGCTGCTGCTGTCACCGCCGTAGCTGCTGGGGTTGCTGCTGCTGCTGCTGCTGCTGCTGCGGTTGGTGCTGCAAACCGACGTTTTCTGTTGAGCACCAACCGCAGATCGTTTGCAGGCAACGATGACATCCGGCGTTTGCGCTGCTGTTGTGGTGGTATCTTGTCATCGTCGTCGGCGTTATCGTTCTCGTACGCCTCGCGTAACTGACGCAGGCCGTTATGGATCTATAGACGGGACAACAAAAGACACACCTGTTTAATCAATGTCAGGAACGTCATTCTTACCCGCATATAGACTGGCTATGGTCGCTCTGATCGTGTCTGCCATATCGTCATGCCATTGCCTTTTACCAACCCTCTCCTCTATCGCTATGACAACCCAGCGCAAGATGTGATTGATCAGACCGGAAGACGGTACGTAATATTCACCTTCCGATAAATCTAATATACGCTCAATCTCGTTACATGCATAACGAACACAAGCTGCGTCTATCAATGTGTTGAAGGTGTTCTGGTTCATCATGGCTTCTGTACGATTTCGTATTCTGTCTATGTTCATTGCTGTCGCCTGCATATCGTTGCCATGGTTACCACCACTGCTGCTGCTGTCGCTGCTGCCGCTGCTGCTGCTGCTTATGGTCATAGCTGTTTCGCTGCTTACGCTAATAACCGCATCTTTATTTTCCTCGTCTGTTATACACAGAGTCGGTTCGGTAGAGGAAGTGATGGATGGTGTGGATGGTAACAGATTACGTTGTTCATACGAGTCTAACCACTGCTGTACCTTTTTATTCATGGTATTTTCCCAGTCCCGTATCTTTTCGTACGTGCTTTCTGTACTTTCATTGCTGTTGTCAGAGCTGGTGGCGATGGCATTCTCTTTGTCTTCCTCCTACAAAGAGAATGCCTCGTCAAGAATTTCCAACTCTGACGCAATGTAGTTTACGTACTCCTTGTTGACACGCTTTTTAATGGTCGCTCTGACACGGACCCCCCTCAACACAGACAGGGCTGCCACCCGTTCGTCTTCTGACTTCATTGCAACGTACTGGTTCGCGGTGAAGCCAAGGATTTTAACTGCCAGCGTATCAAATACGCTAATCCAACATTCACTGCCTATGCTGTCCCTCAGAAGGACACGGAGGTTGAATCTATACGTCGGAGACCGCTGCCATTTGTGCACCGAACAATAGTAGCCCTTACTGGTACTACGCTGGACACCTACGGAACACTCTGAGCATGCCAGATATACTACATATCTCTCCTGCCGTGCGGTAGACACTATGGTTAACGGTGTTGGAAACTTGTATGTTCCATCGCTTACCTCCGACTGCAAACGCGTCAGGTTCATCATGTGCTCGTCATCGAAGAGCTGCTGCTGCGCGGCGGCGGCCATCTTGCTTCGGTAGAGTGAGAGAGAGACTGTCGAGTGAGTGAATCGCTGCGAGAATCGTGTTATGACAGTTGCAGCTACGGGTCCCTTATATAGCGGGCCGGTTGCATGGCGCGTCTGTGTTATATTTACCAGCTGGCCCTCTGGTATGTATTGCGCAATCACCGCGCATTCCTATCGCTATGCGCGCCAGACTTTATGGCGCCTGTTTTTTTCGAATGAATTCGCGTTTATGCTGTTTAATGTTACATGCACTGTATTTATATACATAAAATGCATGCATAAATTAATGCATGCATATATAAATTAATGCATGCATATATAACTTAATGCATATGCATTAATGTCCACCAGTTTCCATGCAGCAATAACTTCCATAAGTACATGGTGTTTTTATGCGTGATAAATGAGTTTTCGGATTCAGCGTTAGTTAGTTGACAAGCTTATCGAGGGAGGAGTTGTTTACTGTTTCGTGCAGAATGTCTGGAATCGATACAACGTTGGTTGAGAACTGGTTGACTTTGTTTTTTACACGTGATAAATGAGATTTTGCTTTCAGCATCGATTCTCTGACACTTCTGTGACAGACTTATCGAACATGTTTTTCGTTGTGAAGGATGACTTATTGTTCTAGCGGATTTGGGAGTTGATTATTAGCATTCCAGTTTAATAATAATTTTATTATGGGTGTTTTCTAACATAACTTTCTTACTTTGATGGATTTGTTATTGTGTTATAGCAGCTTATGTCAGCTGTCTGCATTGTTTAGCGTTTCCTATATAAAGCCGTCCTCAGACAAGGTATTTCTTTATACACTTACCGCCATTCTGCAACCGTCGTTCTGCTGCTGCTGCTGCTGCTGTCGTTGCCTCTGACGTCATCACGATGCTGTCTAGTGTCGCTTTGTTTTCCGACTTGATGCAAGCCTATATCGAGATTGGCGTTGCGTTGAGCCTGATACTGTATCGATCGTAAGTACATATTGTCCGTGGCTGTTTGGTGATACGTACTCCTGTGTTTATAAAAGGTTTTAAAAGCGTCTACATAACACACACAGTTTAACTTTAAGAGACATCTTTTATGCGTCTGTGACCTAGTTACAATGCCTCTTGCTAAGCGGCTGGTAGTCTGATTATAAATAGCACGCGCGCCGCGTCGGCCGAGCGAGGTCGCCGTGTCAGTCTTATCAGTTTTCGATGACCTAGTTTCTACGCGTTTCTACTGCTGTCGGTGTAGCATTACATACGCCGTGGTGGATCCAAAGTACACCGCTCACAGCCGGTCTACTCATAGTTTATTATTAACAGATGTGCATGTGCTATTTAATGTATATACGATGCTTTTAACACAGTCCTTTACCAATGGCTCAATGTGTCTTTCACTCTGATTTTTCAGCTTCCATAGAATCCACTGGGCGTTCGTAATGAAAGAGTTACGTGATCGTACGCCGCTCGTGGTCAACGACGACATCGTCGACGATGGTTATCAGTCCGAGAGTTGGGACAACGAGTGCGATGACTACGCTGCATTTCTAGACCACAGGAAATTATGGTCTGCTGTTATGGTAGAGTTAGGAATGGTGCGGCCAATAGAGCGGGTTACCATGGAAATTGCCATGGGCTGCAATGCTATGGGTCAACAGAGACAGCAACCTGCTAACGTTTACGCCGCGTTGGTAAAACACAGAGCCCTGTGGCCGTCTGTCATGCAAGAAATGAAACTATTTAAATCACGTTCTCAGATAGAAATGGAAATGCTGTGGGGGTTTAACGATAAAGGGGAAATAGCAATACCACGTTCCGTGATAGAAATGGAAAAGGCGTGTAGGGAGTGCAGCAATGTAGTAAAACACCCAGTACAACGACCTACAAAACTTATTGACAGAAGAGGAAAGTCACTGCCACCACTGAACTTGTGTTGAAATGGAAAACAAGATGAACACTATGTTTCAATATATGACTTTATATGCTTTAACATGGCTATTTTTAAATGAACTAATGAAAGATATTTATATGACTTTATATGCTTTATATATGGCTATTTTTAAATGAAATAACGAACGATATTTATATGCTTTAATATGATTAAATATATGGCTATTTTTCTAAATAATTAATATGATTTTATGTGTTTTAATATGATTTGATATATATGGTTATTTTTTAAATAATGATATTACTATATTTATATGATTTTATGTGCTTTAATATGATTTGATATATATATATATATGATTTGATATATATGGCTATTTTTTTAAATAATGATATTACTATATTTATATGATTTGATATATAACTATTTTTAAATAATTATATTACTATATTTATATGATTTTATGTGCTTTAATATGATGTATCGTTATTAAATATTAAAGTTTCTTGATGATTTCATTCAATGAGGTGTTGTGTCTGTTAGCAACAGGGTAACGCGGGGCACAACGAACCAACGGTTAGGGTATCGCGGACTACATCGAACCACGGATTATATGTCTTGGAATAAAATTACTCCTCAAGGATCGGGGTAGCGCTCACATAGGGTAGCGGTCACTACGTTAGGGTAGCGGTCACTACTGAGGTCAAAGGTCACCACACATGAGATCAACAGGTCGGAATCATGTCAACATGTTGGGGTTATGACCGTTAGGGTTATCTCCAGTCGCTAGGGGGCGCTCGTGGTGGATGTAGGTCACCGCTAGGGGGCGCTGGGGGCTACCCAGAAGCCTCTATACCGGAAGTTACTGACCACCTCTTTACTGGACGACTCTTTTGAGGTTTCTTTAGCACACTATAACTACTGACGGTATATCCGACAGCCGTGGCCATGTTTGCTAGTTTGACGGACCTAGTTGCTAAGCAAACGTTCACGTGATGGATCCGTCAATTCCTGCTGACGTCATTTACACGTTTTAATTTTTCACTCAAATGCTTCTCCTTTCTTTTTCCTCGTTTAAGTTGTAGTTTGTTAGTATGACCATATTGCTAAGCAAACGGCGCGAAAGAGTCTACACTCTTTCGAGAAATCGGGAGTTAAAAAACACTTTTAACCACTTCTTTTGCTATGCTCACATAATATCATCTCACGCAGTCACTTTTTATTTTTAATGAATAAAACTTGTGACATATACAGGGCATACTATATAAAATAAGTTGCTATGCCAAGTAGAAGTTCAACTGAAATTCAGGATATGTTAACGGCCACATGCGTTCAACTGCAAAAATTGTGTTTGGGCTAAGTTGTTACAACTGTAACAACGCTCGGGCAGTTCGCACCGATGCCTCAGCCAACGAGTTGTGAGCTGATAATGACTGCATAGAACTAAATTAATTTAACCACGACGGGTGAACGCTATGTTTCACCGGTGTAGCCTTGCGTACTGGCTTACAAACCAGTAGGCCTACTGTAAATTTATGCTAGCAGCGTGAAATGTATTTTTAAAAACAAAAGTGACAAATATATCAGAAGGGCGGGTTACGCATAGCCATAACCTATACTATAGGGGTAACATGGTAGGACTCTCAATAAGGCAATGGCTTCCTTGGCCACTTGCCATTTGCATTGGATCTTGTTAAAGCTGTATGGTGCAGTACATTTGCAAGAAATTACTTATAGATACTCACTTCCGGCCCCAACGACACTCTGCCCTCTATCGCATTTCACACATAAACACATCTGGAATTAAAAAACGGAGATCAAACAATAACACGTTTACTTCTATTATTTATTAAAACAGCTATAATTAAAATGTGATAATACTAATACCAATGGTTTATTTTATATTGACATAGATATCTTTAACGTGTAGTGGTGTGCACAACTTGGAGGCCGGAAGTGTATTATCTCGTCAACTATCCACTCGAAACGAGACTCGCTTATGTCCCCTATTGTTACCACCGCTCCCCATTTTTAAGTTGTTTAAAATTGTATTATTATTACCATTCAACAGGTGGCGGTACGCGCGTTAAACGTGATGCACGTGCGCAGTCGGCCAACGGCGTTCCTCGAGCGACAACAACATCGTCTTCCTGAGGTTTGATATAAATTATTGTGACTTCCCTTGTGTCCCATAAGCCTTAAATCCGCTCAAATTGTCCATATGCTTTATACAAACATCCACAATAGGTAATCATGAACTAGATTGGCCAAAATTAGTTACGCCGCTAAACGACCTTATCTTTTATATATTATGTTTTATTTTTACCGTTGGCGTTGGCGTTACCGTTCTATCCCTCTCGCACCCAAGCGATTCGTACCAGAAAACGATTCGTACGCACGACAATTCTCCCTTGACATGACTCGTACCACATTATTCCCCATTACTTTAAAAACGTCCTCAAGTGATAGCAGGACCGCCACAAATATTTTGACCCGGCCCTCGGCCCGGGTCATTTACAAATTACATACGACATTTACGTTACATTTACAATTTGAATTGTTAACAAGGGCAACACTTAAACATTTATTTTTGTACATTGATTACAATTAAGAGCAAGGTAACAAGATTGCCATCGAAAAGCAAAATATCCATCGAAAACAACATTTTGTTGACATTACATTATCTTGACGTTTCAACTTTCATAGATTAAATAAAAACGTCCAATACACACACATAGACTAGAATGATAAACATATCAATAGTACTACATTGACTGTAACCATTCTTGTAGTAGCTAAACTAATTGTAATATAATCAGTCTTTTCAGTTCATTCAAATTGCAGAACTAAAATGACACCATTGACAAAAATTTCTTGTAAAACGTTATGCTGTTAAGTCAGCTGTGTTAAAGGTAAATTATATATTTATTCTCGTGATGTTGCAGTTTGGTTCAGCTTCTTTATGACAGATATAGCTTGTGGCAGTTGTGATATATGGTGGTGTACATTGCTCCTTGACAGGCATTGCCCCTTCTGACAGCCATAGCACCAGGACCTCCAGACAGGCAGTGCCTCTGCTGACAGCCGTAGCACCAGGGAGCATTGGGACCTCCAGACAGGCAGTGTCTGCTAGCAGCTATAGTGTCGGGGAGCATCGGGACCTCCAGCCATGATGACCTTCTCAGAGATTGCAACTACTGTGGCTGAAGTCCAGTTGTTCCCGCCCTTTGATATTGCCTCCTGGCTGGTCGCATGCTGGTTAGTGAGAGAAGATTTACCTAAGACTCAAATGCATGGTAAGTGATAGAGCATGACAGTTGCTTCTACCTGCTGCTGTTAGTCATGAACAACTTGGTTAATGGTGGTTAACAATGTTTTTTAGTGGTTAACAGGTAAGCAAAGTTTCTCTGCTTTTTTCAAATGTCTTTGATGATACCGTAGTATAAGGTTGTGATCTACAGCAGTTGACTGAGCTCTTGTAACTGTTATTGCTTGTCTGGGAGGATTCTGAAACAATTGGCAAAGTCTTGGGCTGTGGCTCTCACGGTAACTGGGACCACATATGCTATCTGTTCTTTGCACACATGTACATCTAGCTATTTTCTAGGGCCAATTCCAGTATAATTATGTTCATTGCGTGAACCTTATTTATAGTAAGGTGTTGGCCATCTCCATGCTCATATGTCTGTCTACGAAACTATTGGAAACATATGAGTTTTAGATATCATGGGTCTAAAAAAGTAAACATCATTCACTATTGAGAAACCTGTGTAGTGCCATTAAGAAAACAAACAGCCATACCAACCTATTAAGTGTATGCCTGACAAATTTTTGAGATGCTGAAAATGTCATAAATTGTGTTCTAATTAGCACACACAAAACTGTTTTTATAAAGTATGATGAACGGAGGTGGAAACATTTTGGTCAACCATTTGTAGTTACCACATATTTAAAACTACTTCAAAGTCAAACATTGGAGACAAGTTAGTGGTTGTAAGGAATGGAAACAATCAACGTGACAGATGTGCAGTATCCATTCTAAAACAAGAATACGGGGTATTTCTTGTAGCTATAGTCAACCAGGTGCTCAGAGAAAATTTGGGGAAGACACATCTCAAAAGCGAACGTAAGTGGCTGGCAGAAGGGAAGGGAAGAAGGGACTGGGTTGGAACTACCAACCATTCATATGTGGTCAAAAGGATCCTTTTTTTATCTTTTTAAATGCATTTATCATTGATAGAAGGGGTTGCACACATATAGTTATACCTCTACATGTATTTTCTGTAATTTGCAGCACACTAGGCATTTTTCTAGAATCTGGACCTATGTCAATCTCACAATTTTTCTTATAATATTAACGTGCAATGTGTATAGTAGTCATACACAATGCATATTGAACGGAATATGTAAATTATTAAACATATTTCCAATTTTTATTCCCAAGATGGCTCTCAAAGTATGTTAAATATGAACATTTTTAAATGTGATTAAATGTTTTTATGCAGAGCATGCTTGATACTTTACATGTTCCGCTGATAAATATGTGCATTGTGCATGCATTGTGCATTGCATGTTAATAATATAAAAATTTTGGTTGGCCCGGATTCTAGAAAAGTACCGTACACTACAACTAACAACATTTAAGTTTGTGTTTTGACGAAAACCATGTCTTATTTTAGGCACTGCTTCATTCACTAGAATGTATCCATTTGCATCTTGGCTATCTACCGTGCTGATGTGTTTTGATGCCCAAATATTTCAGCAATTCTTGCTTGGGGAATCTGTGTTACAGCCTCTCACTAACACAAACAACATTATAATTGTCACAATACTCTGGTAAGTTTACTCTCACCTAGGTAAGTAAAGTGTTTGTGCAACCAAAAAAAATGGTATTGTTGCAAATAAAATTTTTATATCAAATAAATTTTTTTCAATTAAATTCAATAACTTTATTCAGGAATATTACATCCATATAAAGACTAGACTATAATGACTAAATACTATAAATATATAGCATATTTCTCCAATGATGACATAGTGGTGATGTGTATAAAGCATAACTATTCATAATACTTTGTAATATTGCATTACTCGACTTAGCTATACATATTTTTCCTGATCAACATTTTGCAGGTGGGTAATCCCCGTGACACAAACATATAACTAGCACTACAATTCCTCGGTTCATTGCACAACAATCTAAACACATTGTATACTACTCATAATTTTCTAATTGATTCCGATTTATAATTATACCATAACTGACATGTATATAATGAAGTACAGCATGATTTAAACAGAGTACATTTTACATCTTCAGTACACATAGAATTTTCGAACCAAGGCATTACCCTGAGCATAAATTCTCTTATACTGCCTAGCCATATCATCATCTCTTATACTGCCTAGCCATATCATCATCATCACTGAGAACTTCAGTGAGAACATGTCCAAGATATTTACATTTATTAAAGTTTGGCTATGTATATCTTTGAACTTTTTGCAGCAAAATATCACAACATTACTTTTGTATTTGAGATCATGTATGAGTATAAAGTTAATACGACCTATAAAACATGTTAGAAAAGTGGTAAATACAATAAATAGGCACATTGGCAATGTGACGTTGATCAGTGGTGGTTGCAGAGATGGTTTAAGAAATAAAAATTGGTCTTGAGTTGTAGACAGGATACAGTATATACTACCACATCATGGCGCAGACTGTGGTGTGTACTGAATGAACAAGTACTGTTACGTAGAAGCACCGTGCCGAGTCATGACCCAGTGATCTATTGCTACGTAGCAGCACCGTGCTGAGTCATGACTCAGTGATCTACTGCTACGTAGAAGCACTGTGCCGAGTCATGACACAGTGATCTACTGCTATGTAGAAGCACCGTGCTGAGTCATGACACAGTGATCTACTGCTATGTAGAAGCACTGTGCTGAGTCATGACCCAGTGATCTACTGCTATGTAGAAGCACCGTGCCGAGTCATGACCCAGTGATCTACTGCTATGTAGAAGCACCGTGCTGAGTCATGACACAGTGATCTACTGCTACATAGCAGCACCGTGCCGAGTCATGACCCAGTGATCTACTGCTACGTTGCAGCACCGTGCCGAGTCATGACCCAGTGATTTACTGCTACGTAGAAGCACCGTGCCGAGTCATGACACAGTGATCTACTGTTACATAGAAGCACCGTGCTGAGTCATGACGCAGTGATCTACTGTTACGTAGAAGTACTGCACTGAGTCATGACACAGTGCTCTGCTTGCTCTAGGTATCTTATCAACTATTGCCCATATGACATTGCCTACAAGATCTCCCGCATTCTCCCAATTCGCCTCCTCCTCTACATCATGAGGGATGTGGCCCGTGTGAGCTACATGCACGAGGCTGTCCGACTGGGCATGGCTCGCTTTCCAAACTGCTATGTCCCTATTGTCATCCTGGGAGTTATCACAGGTGGGTGCCATTGTTTTATATCAAGTTGCATTATTTCTTTTTCACGAACAAGATTACTTTGTTCAGGTCTACTAATGCTAGCAGTTTAATAGCAATGTCAAAACCAGTGTGAAATATAAAAACTTGAAACCACACAACGAAAGCAATAACCATGCTTTGACAAAGGATACGAAACCATAAGATCATAAATAAATTGCCAAAAATTTAAATACCTGAGACATAGTTACAACTGTTAAAGAAAGCTAAAACCTATACAAATATCTAACCTAAAAATTACTGGGGAATATGAACACTTGGACATTGATTACTGTAATCACCAAACAAAAGTAGAATTTGCCCTTTCTATATTCAAAATCTCACCAAATCTGATCAGTTTAAAGCAAATTCAGCACTCGGCTTGCATTTCACTACTGACAGTAGAATCTACGTAGCCCTGTGACTGGTAACCTTACTTCACCGCTGCCACCACAAACTGCTATTTAATTGAAGTGTCCAGTTCTCACTGAGCCAGGTTCATTTGCTTGTTGTTACTGTGTCACAATCTAAAATACAAAATTGTTCACGACCAGAGGAGTTCCGACAACCAGCTACTGTGCATTAATCAACAGGAAACTGGTCATGCTACAGTGCATTATTGGAAACAATAGGGTGAATACTCATCGAGTCGTTAGAGAATTTTGGACAGAAAGTCCACCTGAATTCGGCAATAACCATGACACAAACATATTTGAACTTGGTACCAATAATAATACAAATACAGAGGAAATTTACGCCGCAAGAAATTAATGCTGGTGCCACATATATAGTATATTATAAGCATCAACTAGGTGGTGCCACATACAATATGATCCATTAGGATGTGGGGCACATTATAGTATTGGGCACTCTAGTCTCGTTTGGCACCATGTTGGTTTTATGCACATTTGCCATACATGCTCACATCTGGCCCCCAATGGCACTGCCATCGCATTTCACACATAAACACATTTGGACTTAAAACGGAGAACAAACAATAACACATGCATTTAGCTCTATTATTTATTAAAACAACTATCATTGAAATGTGATAGTACTAATACCAATGGTTTATTTTATAATGATTATATAAAACTTGGGGACGGAATCCACTAAGTAGTACATGATATACAGTACTATCACCATCCACTAGGTGGTGCCACTTGCAGTATAATCATCCCCCGGGTAGTGCTACATATACAATACTATCATCATCCACTGGGTGGTGTTACATATACAGTACTATCACCATCCACTACATGGCATCATATGTCAAGCTTACACTTTGCACGACACTAAGTATCATTATTCCACATGACATATACTGCCCCATGTCAAAAGCCATAGCAAAGAACACAAGATCATAATTTCGCTGCATGTTTTAGGTGCGGCTGTGAAATATTCTATCAACATCCAGCGAGCCATCATGGGACGGACAGTTTACGGTTGCGACATTGAATTTCTACATCCATCTGTGTAAGTGTACAACTGGCTATATCAGAGAACAAGTATATTTTATAACAACAAAATAGACCAACACTACTGTGATTTGTCATGAGGTCCACAGTGGAGTGAAAGGTAGATGCACACACGTTCCTGAACTTTCATTCAATCAGCCTTAAAGTATTTAAGCAATAAAACATGTTTACAAGTGTTTGCTGTTAACTATCTATTGATTAATTATGACAACAAATTACTTCTTTAATATAAATTTTCCTCCAGTTTGAAATTTCAGTTGCTATGAAAATAACATTAACCCAGACATGAATTTTTTTTAAATATTGTTTTTACAATGCATCTTATAATTATGGATGCTGATTTTTGGGTACTTTCATTTAGTGAAAATGTAATTCACATTAATTCATATGTGACATGTTATTTTGAGTGGCTATATAATTTATAAAATCAAATATTTCATGTATCCTTGAATGACAAGACAATGTTTGAATGTGTGTGTGTGTGTGTGTTATACTGCAGACTGACAAAGGCCAGCTTGGTCGCCAGCATTCTGTTGCTTCTTGCGCACAATGACTTCCATTACATATCAACAGTCAACAACGTACATTTCTGCATCCTTCTTGCGTTCATCCTCTTCGACCTCCATGCAACATTTGGAGGAAGATGGAATCCATTTGAACCAATCGACAAGTTTATCAACATGGTACTATTTAGCAGCTGTCTGAGGGGAGATGGCAAGGTTGATTAGTGAATGTAGGTCAATTGAATGTGTGTGAACCAAGACATGTTGCTATAAAAATAACATTAATCCAGACATCGTTTTTTTTTTAATATTGTTTTTACATGAGGTTAAGTGAAAGGTAGATGAACACACGTTCCTGACCTCTACACAAAACTTTCATTCAATCAACCTCAATGTAGAACAACCGACTGTGTATATGAACCAAGCAATATCAATGCAATGACTGTCTGTGAACCAAGGCAGTCAGTATAGAATAACTGACTGTGTGTGAACCAAGGCATGTCAGTGTAGAATAACTGACTGTGTGTGAACCAACCAATATCAATGCAGAGCAATGACTGCCTGTGAAACAAAACATCAATGTACAGCATTTGATTGTGTGTGAACCAAAGCGTACCAATATAGAACAACTGGTTGTGTATGAGAACCAAGGCATACAGATGTAGAACAACTGGTTGTGTATGTGAACCAAGGCATACCAATGTAAGGCAACTGATTGTGTATGTGAACCAAGGCATATCAATGTAGGGCAACTGATTGTGTATGTGAATCAAGCCATACCAATATAGGGCAACTGATTGTGTATGTGAGCCAAGGCTTACTAATGTGTCTTGCAAGCTCGACTTAATGTGCAGAATACATACAATACAGAATATGTGGCTAATGAGAAACAACTACATTTTATCTGACATATTAGACCATTTTTTGAGTTGCCGTCTTCCATTGGGGTTTCATACAAGTATAAGTATGTTCTCACTGGTGTCACATATACACTGTGTTTAAAGAAAGCTATCAGATCTAAATGCTTGGTAAAAGAATTCCAAATTATTCTTGAATGAAACAACATATATAGTGTAATGTGTAAGAATGGATTAGTACTGCAGCTTATCTGCTGGTAAACCACAAATATAACAAACAATTCATGTTTTATTGGTACCTAAATGTCTCATTGCTTGAAAGCAAAAATGTAAGCAGAGTTTGGTTGTGTAGTGGTAGTATGATACAGTAGAAATCACAATACTTGTGAACCACCATGAAACTTCTAGCTTTGGTTGTTTAGTGGTAGTATCATACAGTAGAAGTCACAATACTTTTGAACCACTGTGGAACTTCTAGCTTTGACCTGCCAGTCAACATACATGCAGGTCTGCAAGCGTTAGGGTACATGTACAAAATATAACAACACTATTTTAATATTAGTCTAAATAAAGTTCCCTATGTGAACTGGTCTGAAAGCACAACATTGTAGCCTTGCTTCTAGCTGTCTGTATATATCATTTATACAAAACCAATGTAATAATTTCACTGACTTGTTGACGAGTGACTGCCTTATCTGCAAAGTGTGTGTTATATACGAATTACCATTATGTCATACTGCTGATGTATGAGTGTGTGTGCGTGCGTGTGTGCGTGTCTACAAACACAATATGTTATGAATAGTGCAGAATATCAACTTCTTTACGCTCCTTTATCACAAGCCAAAAATTGTATCACCATCATGATAATTGTAACCCAGCATAAATATGGCTATTATTAGTTATCAGCTAGTACTATATCACAATGTTCAAAGACAACATCCCACGGAAAAAAATAATGTTATCAACATCATAATAATTGAAAATATCCCCATCCCTCACCAATATTCCCAAGTATTACATATTATGAAAAACCCAGTATAACAAGAACGCTATATATCAACAGCTAATGTTGTCCGCAATAAGGTTTTTTTTGCTGAAGCACTTTATTGTTTAGTGATTATTAGCAGCATTGTTGTATAAAATAAGGCATGTGAAGTGCATTGTTACCCTGGAAACATAAACTAACCACACATCGTCAGTTGCAAGATTGGTCAGCTACACTTAGGGTAGCAGTGCCATATTTTGAAATGACACATTTGAACTGCCACGTTTCTTTGGAGACATAAACTGTAAAGTTGACCAGTTCAGTGGGGGAGCCTTTCAAAGTGACCTGTATGTCACTGGAACTGACAGTGATGTCAGTGACTCGTTGAGGAGAGACTGGCACTAGTTTTGACAACTCCCCTAGGAGGGCGACCTCTTGCGACCTGCAACAGATAAGTTGAGTTTAGATTAAAGGTGATACTGTTATAGGTGCACACAATTATTTCTACAATACCTGTATATCACAATTATTTGGACTGTCTTCACACATCATAGGCATCAGAACCTGTGGGGGGGCCTGCAGGGATGGCCTCCCAATATTTTGGGTACGTATATATGATGAGTATATGTTAGCTCCCTAATATGCTTGCAGGAACCAATTTTAGCCCCCCCTCCCCAATATTCAACAACTTCCAACACTTATGCACATGATTATTTTACAAGACATGATATATACCTGGCCTGTCTTTACACATGATTATTTCTACACAAGACATGACATACCTGACCTGTCTTCACATATGATTATTTCTACAAGACATGACATACCTGACCTGTCTTCACACATGATTATTTCTATAAGACATGACATACCTGACCTGTCTTCACACATAATTATTTCTACAAGACATGATGTACATAGCTTGTCTTCCTTCAAACATCACACATGCACAAATTCATTTGATAATTATGTTATGTGTCGATTTACATTCAACTAGATACAGCTTTATGCTATATATTGATCAGTCATAGTACAATTTGTAAACGACTCGAACATGATCAATAAAAAACGTTACATTTAATAAGCATAAAAGATTTATGGCAATTTATGTTTTTTGTAAGTGATAGTCATTAGTGAGAATGTGAGTGTAACGAACCGCCACTTGTGTACTGGAGCTGTGTAGTAGAGACAGACGTCTGTGTAGGTACAACCCTGTAGGAGGAGTGGCTGTTCACCACTGAATCTCTTCACTTCCATCTCAGTCTTGTAGCTGTACACCACACTGGCAACAAACTGGGAAAGAAAGAGAAAAGCATAATTTACAGCAACTACATATAACAATACATATGAAATGTTTGCATCATTATACTCATAAGCTGTAGAAGAATAAACTGTAGCATTACACTTACAAAAAGTTAACTTTTATTAGTTAAAATGGCAAAATATTTCTAAAAACACATTTAAAGAAGCATATGAAATAGGAATATAGAATGTGACAAACTTGATGTCCAAAGCCAGCCTCATCTGGATGGATGTGGTAACCACGCTGCAGCTCCAATGAGAAGATGATCCCATAGCGCCAGCTGCCAATGTCCGAGTACGTCGTCCACACTTGACCAACAGGGCCAACACTGCCACCAAATGTCTCCTGGAATCAAATGTGTATGTCTCCATCTGCCTCCCTGTTTCAATGCTCATGTCTCTACGTTTCTATTTCTCTGTCCGACTGTCTACCTATTTGTGTGTGCGTGCATGTATGTCTCTCTGTGTCTCTGTCTCTCTATTCCTCCCCTCTCCATCTCTGCTCTCAATCTCTCTGTTTCTCTGTCCCCCATCCACCTATTCTATCTTCATTTTCCTGTCCCTCAGATAAACATGGTATATCTGGGGTCTGTGGATATAATAGAGGTGAAAGGAATACTCTTTATTATCGTAACAATTGTTGAGTACTACTGGTACAGAGTGGCCAGGGAGCAAAGCATTGAACTGCCTGTCTGCCTGCCTGTATATAAACATCAGCATAGTATGGCACTACATAAAACAGGACACTTCAGTGTAAAGATTCTGTACCTGCAGAATCTGCTTATCGATGGGCGCTGCAGGTTTTGATGGTTTCAACAACTGTCCATCTGCAGTGATCAGCCTGGAACAGTTCAGAAGAAATATAACATCATTGGGCTCTAACATAACATCATTGGGCTCTAATATAACATCATTGGGCTCTAATATAACATCATTGGGCTCTATATAACATCATTAGGCTCTAATATAACATCATTGGGCTCTAATAGTTTTGAATCCGACCAAAA
Source organism: Lamellibrachia satsuma (assembly GCA_033239005.1). Classification (NCBI taxonomy): domain Eukaryota; kingdom Metazoa; phylum Annelida; class Polychaeta; order Sabellida; family Siboglinidae; genus Lamellibrachia; species Lamellibrachia satsuma. The sequence goes on along the minus strand of BSQZ01000015.1, from coordinate 7,373,975 downwards.
TATCATTCGTCAAATGAAAGTTTCATCAGATATGTGCAACATTGGATCAAACAGAACTGTGGCCACATGTAAACTGATTTCAGTCAATAATCTGCATTAGTGAAGGCAAAGATGCTAAGGAACACGTCTTAATAATAAATGTCTTAACCTACAATAGATTGGCTGTCTGCCATAAGACCACACAACGTGCATCATGCTGCTCTATTGGTGTAGCCCAGATTTTCTGTGCAGGAAGCATATGAAATCCACCTTTAATTCCATAAAGAAATTAAGATTGCAGGCAAAAATGGAATTTACTATACAAGACATGACTGACCGTTGGATGAGTGTGACATTGCTGAGACCGATGCGGTCACCAACCCCAACTGGCCCCATGCTGAGGAGAGCCACCACAGCCTGGAGGAAGGGGTTCAACTCAGTCTTATCTATAAACACCATCACTTCCCGTAGGCTAACTTGCTAAAACATTTTAATTATTTATGTTTTAAGAACAACAAAATGTCATCAAGGGCTATGTCAATGTTTGTGAGTAAACTACAGGTATTACTAAAAAAATATATATTAATGATAAGTAGGTTTAGCTAGATGTACTGATTCACACTACTGAATATGTGTGAAACACCAGTAAGAAATAAAGCAATATTAAATACTATTTCAAATAACTCATTTGTTTGAAATGTTCACTAGAGAAATACTGCCTTTATAGAATGAGGTTAACAGGAAAAAGTGTACCTCTGTGTGCCAGCTTATCTAAACATTAATGTTTGTCAGCCTATTCTGACACTAATATTTGTCAGTCTATCCAGACACTAATGTAAGTAAGCATATCCTAATTTCTTTAATTGATGATTTAAGAAACAGATATATTTAGGTATGGTTACAATAAAACAAAGTTATTAAAATACATTACAACGCATGTTAAATATATATATACATGTGTGTGAATGTGAGTGGGCATGCAAGCAAATATGTTTGCAAGTGTGAATGCATGTACAGTGTACTCGTCTGCCAGCAGAAACCCACTGTGCCAGAAGGCATGTCTGTGTGTGCAGTAAGACGTGCACATGAACCAGAGTGTGTGCAGCATGCGTGTGTGTCAGCATGCGTGTGCAGCATGCATGTGTGTCAGCATGCGTGTGTGTCAGCAGGCGTCACTCACTTCCAGGATTGCCTGGCTGGACACCAGTGGTCCAGAAGTTGTCTTTGAACGGTGCCAAGCCAAGAGCGTGAGCAAACAAAGACGTGTGTCCAATGTGGTACTGCTGGTGAGTGAACATGTAGTCCCCACTCACTCGCACCTACAGACAAACAAACAAACAAAGACGTGTGTCCAATGTGGTACTGCTGGTGAGTGAACATGTAGTCCCCACTCACTCGCACCTACAGACAAACAAACAAACAAAGATGTGTGTCCAATGTGGTACTGCTGGTGAGTGAACATGTAGTCCCCACTCACTCGCACCTACAGACAAACAAACAAACAAAGACGTGTGTCCAATGTGGTACTGCTGGTGAGTGAACATGTAGTCCCCACTCACTCGCACCTACAGACAACTCACACGGATGAGAAATCGGCTCACAGCTAGCTACAGAGAATGTTGTTACAGAGATGTGTTGTTACATGTTCTAGGCCTGATACAATGTGCCAACAGGGAAAACCACAAAGACACATACAGATGATGAAGAGCTGGACGCCAGCAAAACTATCAGCAATGAGTGACTGTACATTCTGTGACTAATGTTTGTCAGTCTATCATGACACCAATGTCCTGCTGGCCAAATTAATGGTTTACAACCTTTATAAAACTTAGCTAAATATTGGGTTTCTTTACACACATTTGCTACGTGCGGGAAATCTTTCAATTCCCAACACCGCCATGTTATAATGGGTCAGGTTAACAATGTCTCATTATCACATATGAAAAAATTGTGACACATTTGACAATTTGCTAATGAAATAATCAAATTATAACAAAGATGGTTAAAAAAAAAATTCTTTGAACATGTCACTGATTTTGTGTTTCTGAGAAAACAATCTTGCTGGTAATGGACTGCACATTTCCTATGTTCATGTTGCAGTGGTTTCTATTAAATCTAGCTTGCTCTTAAAATGTGTATCATAGTTAAAAAGATGTAGTTTTCTGAAGCCAGATGGCCTGTTGGAAGACGTTCCATTACCTGGGAGACAGCGGGGACTTCAAGGCTGGCCAGCAGATGGCGTGGAAGGGCCATGCAATACTGTAGTTGTATCCCATAGCGGGAGGCAGCCTCTCCCATCTGCTGCAGCCACTGCTGCCCCAAGGAGAGGTCTGTGTAGAGTGGGAGGATCTTCTCAGACTGCACATTGAGAAAGTCCTGACAACACAAGTGTAGTCTCTTGAATACTATGTCAGATCTTACAGTGTCACACAATTGTCAAGTTCAATATTACTTATAATGTGGATAGCTTTTATGTTAAAATCTGATGCACAAATGTAGCTAAGAAACTATTTTAAAGAGAAATAGATAATATTTTACAAAGACCTTTATTTCTGATTTCATAACAAGATATCAAAAATGTCAAGAAGCACAGACCTGTTCATAGACCACCATGCCCCACTGGAGAGCTGAGGAGAACAGGTAGTCCCAGAAACTCTGAAACAACAAACAAGTTCTCTCACTGCAACACACAAACACAATACTGCTTCAACCACTTGCATCACTGCAACACACAAACACAATACTGCTTCAACCACTTGCATCACTGCAACACACAAACACAACATTGCTTCAATCACTTGCATCACTACAATGCACAAACATACTACTGCTTCAATCACTACAACGCACAAACATACTACTGCTTCAATCACTTGCATCACTACAACGCACAAACATACTACTGCTTCAATCACTTGCATCACTACAACGCACAAACATACTACTGCTTCAATTGCTCGCATCATTACAACACACAAGCATACTACTGCTTCAATCACTTGCATCACTACAATGCACAAACATACTACTGCTTCAATCACTTGCATCACTACAACGCACAAGCATACTACTGCTTCAATCACTTGCATCACTACAATGCACAAGCATACTACTGCTTCAATCACTTGCATCACTACAATGCACAAGCATACTACTGCTTCAATCACTTGCATCACTACAATGCACAAACATACTACTGCTTCAATCACTTGCATCACTACAACGCACAAGCATACTACTGCTTCAATCACTTGCATCACTACAACGCACAAACATACTACTGCTTCAATTGCTCGCATCATTACAACACACAAGCATACTACTGCTTCAATCACTTGCATCACTACAATGCACAAACATACTACTGCTTCAATCACTTGCATCACTACAACGCACAAGCATACTACTGCTTCAATCACTTGGATCACTGCAATGCACAAGCATACTACTGCTTCAATAACTTGTATCACTAAAACGCACAAGCATACTACTGCTTCAATCACTCACATCACTACAACCCACAAGCATAGTACTGCTTCAATCACTTGTATCACTATAAATGCCTACATACAGGACATGGGAACTTGGATGTAAACTATAAAATGGGAGATACTGTTCTGGGTGCTACTGTAAAAGAGGACATGAGGTAAAATAGTAAAGGATTAATGTAGATTGGACATCAGGAAGCACTCGTTCTCACAGAGGACAATAAATGAATGGAACAAACTGTCTATAGATTGTGTAACTGCTAGCAGCGTGAATATGTTTAAAAACAAGGTTGGCACATATCTCAGGAGGGCGGGTTATAAGTAGATGAACATTGTTGGACTCTCGATAAGTCAATGACTTCCTTGTCCACTTGCCATCTGGGCCTTTGGCTTGGATGGCAAATCTTGTTAAACCCACAAGCATACTACTGCTTCAATCACTTGCATCACTACAACCCACAAGCATACTATTGCTTCAATCACTTGCATCACTACAACCCACAAGCATACTATTGCTTCAATCACTTGCATCACTACAACCCACAAGCATACTACTGCTTCAATCACTTGCATCCCTACAATGCTAAAAGCATACTACTGCTTCAATCACTTGCATCACTACAATGCTACAAGCATACTACTGCTTCAATCACTTGCATCACGACAATGCTACAAACATACTACTGCTTCAATCACTTGCATCACTACAATGCTACAAGCATACTACTGCTTCAATCACTTGCATCACTACAATGCAACAAGCATACTATTGCTTCAATCACTTGCATCACTACAATGCAACAAGCATACTACTGCTTCAATCACTCACATCACTACAACGCACCTGCATAATACTGTTTCAATGACTTTTCTTGCATCACTGTATTATGCAAACACTCACACAGTGCGTGATGCTATGCTTGATGAGATATTCCCTAAACAGCTGATCACAGCTAAACTGGGAGGTAGTGAGTTTAGAGATAGAGATCACCAGCTCGGTGAGGCGCATTGGTTTTTTCCATTCCCCTCTATGAGATCTTTTACTACCCCTGGCGTACACAGGCAGAAGGAGCCATTACTTATAGTGTCTCTTCTGAAAGACACAGCCAAACTAGGGTGAACGAAATTGCCCAAGTTTTGAAACAGCAGCACTGACACAATACAGTACCCTTACAGCACTAAAACAATACAGTACCCTTACAGCACTAACACAATACAATACCCTTAAAGCACTGACACAATACAGTACCCTTACCTGATCATTGGGAATGGAGTTTGTTCCATCCATCAGAAACGTAAACTTGCCACCATTCTGCTTAGCGTAAATAACTTTATGAGACCTGTCAACATACTTTGTTCAAGCATACATCTGTATGATGATGAAATATAATATTCAAAATATATGGTTAAATAATATATGAACTATTTATATATGCAGTTTATACTGTTTGATAAGTGTTCTAGAAAATTGTTTTAACCAATGATAGAATTTTTACATTCTGTAACCATAAATTTACCATTCAGTTTAAACTGCTTAACTTTTCTCCTCACTTCAGAGTGTAAATGTGACACTTTGATTAACTGACCAGTATCTGTTGTGAGCCACCACTGGTAACTGTGTCAGGTTGAAGATATGTCTGAAAATGACCGAGTGACAGGTGGTCAAACCATGTACCACAAGACCATCTTTAATTCTTAATAAAAATTGAAAAGAATAAATAGATGAAACATGTATGCAACAAATCTGCAATACAAATATATACAAATTTCAAACAGAAGTAATCAATATTTGTAAACTAACAAAGCTATCAGAATCTCTAAAGTATATGACATGTTTTGACCACATACATTACATACACATGTTTGAATACCATGCCTACTTGTATTACAGTTGGGCTACTTTATGGATATTTTAGTAGACATTTTACAAATGTTTAAATGCATAGTAATTATATGTATGAGATCAGGTATTACATAAAGAACAACAAGTAGTTGGATTTGTAAGTTGGTGACAACCAGCAGTAACTCACTGAGATAATCAATACAGCATTAGAACATTGTCAGACAACTTCTACATGCAAGTACTAGCAGACCAGTTAACTGAGTTCTCTTGCATTAACTATGCATTACTTCACTTTTTGAACCTGCACGAAAGCAGCAATTCAAAGACCATTTAATATTGACATCCTACATTATTTATGCATTCTGAGACAGCACCAGTAGTCCAATACTTGCTAGCCACAGCCATGTGCAGCCATAACCACAGCCACAACCACATGAAGCCATAACCACAGCCACAACCACATGAAGCAGGAACACTCACCTAAGTCCATGTGGGAACACTGATGGCATAGGTTCCCAGGCTGTGGTAGCGCCATAGCCGACACCATCTTCGTAATACCACCAGTCATCATACTGCAGATATCTACAACAAGCACACATTCACCAGGAGCACTACTGCCTATTATATCTACAACAAGCACACATTCTCCAGGAGCACCATAGCCTATTATATTTACAAGCACACATTCTCCAGGAGCACCATAGCCTATGACGTCAATGTAATACCACCAGTCATCATACCGCAGATATCTACAAGCACACATTCACCCGGAGCACCATTGCTGATGATGTCAATGTGATACCACCAGTCAATCACGCTCATTTTTAAATATGCTTCTGTTAGCAATATGACAGTAAACAATGATACTTGCATTGAAATTTGTAACATATCAAATAAAAATATATGTATAATTTGATCAGACAAGTATTATACGTGTATAGCTTGTCCAACACCATATGATACTTGTCCTGGGCAATTAAGCAACTATTAATGACAAAATTTGCTTTCAACAGTAAATGTCAGGGTTGGCAGGTTTCTTCCCTATAGGGAAAAAACCGTGGTTTTTTCCCGGTTATTTCCGATACGGAAGAAATACCTTTCTTCCCTACTACTGGGAAGAAATGGAAGAAACCCGCTTTTTGTCAAATTTTTTAGTAATATATGTCCAAAATATACATAAAATGTACATAAATATACATAAAATGTATATATAATGATTAATAATGCTTCAACAATAAACATCTGGTGATCAAGCCCAATTACCAGGTGTCACCTACATTGTATAAGTCCCATCAGCTGGGTCACACAAACCAACCTGTTATAATTACTAGCTATTGTTATATGTTTCAACTGACAGATTATGGACTTCTAAAAGTGGCAAACATGTAATTTTATTTCAAAGTGACATTCACTGTGTAAAATATAACACAACACATTGATACAGCTCTTTGGTGCAGTGGCTTCCTTTCCCCCAGAAACAATAAAGGGTTTTTAAAAAGGTGAAATGGCTTCATTTTTTGCAGTGGCTTCCTACTGAAATACATGACAATGGCATTCCCCTTATTAAACAACTTTTACACTGGTTTCATTTTATCCAGTGGCCTCCCATTGATTACATATTCACTATATAACCAGGTGAGAGAAATATTTTAAATTCAGATCTACATGCTTCTCCAACATGTACTGACAGTGCCTTTGCGTTAAACTGGAAACCTTTATCACCAAGTTGACATTTATTTTTCTCATCAGTTCTAAATTGCTGTTTGACATGAACAGTGTGCTATATACCTGATGTGAAGATTGTGTGTGACCTGATATGAACATTGTGCTAATTTTGAGAACATTGTGCTGATTTTAATGTAACTATTATTCTCTTAACTTCTGTAAATGTTATACTTTGAAGTATGAACACTGTCAGGGGTTGTGTGTTTATTGTATTAAACTATATTATAGTTGCTGACAGTGATGCAATAAAGAATAACACACCTTTATTCCCAGTTTCTTCCTAGTTTCTTCCATTTCTTCCGGGAAGAAAGGTGTTTCTTCCCTTTTTTCCCATGTTTCTTCCCACGGAAGGGAAGAAATACTTTTCTTCCCGGAAGAAAGCCAACCCTGGTAAATGTCTTGTTAAATCTTGTCTGAAGTCCCACAGTGTCACCAAGTTAAAGGTACAAACTACACCTACCTGTAGGGTATTCCAGACTGCCTACCTGTAGGGTATTCCAGACTGCCTACCTGTAGGGTATTCCAGACTGCCTACCTGTAGGGTATTCCAGACTGCCTACCTGTAGGGTATTCCAGACTGCCTACCTGTAGGGTATTCCAGACTGCCTACCTGTAGGGTATTCCAGACTGCCTACCTGTAGGGTATTCCAGACTGCCTACCTGTAGGGTATTCCAGACTGCCTACCTGTAGGGTATTCCAGACTGCCTACCTGTAGGGTATTCCAGACTGCCTACCTGTAGGGTATTCCAGACTGCCTACCTGTAGGGTATTCCAGACTGCCTAACTGTAGGGTATTCCAGACTGCCTACCTGTAGGGTATTCCAGACTGCCTAACTGTAGGGTATTCCAGACTGCCTACCTGTAGGGTATTCCAGACTGCCTACCTGTACGGTATTCCAGACTGGGTGGCGTACTTGTACACTCCAAGTAATGTCTCCTCGTAGTTCATGCCAGGCTCGGTGTGGTGATAATAGTAGCTACCTATCAACAGGAAACAGGGGTTCTCTAAATATGTCCATCATTTGACAAACTACAAGGCTGTTAGTTCTGACTCAGCTGATTGTCAAAGAGGGTATTAATAATAATAATAATTGACTTCTATGGCGCCTATATCCTCAGGAACCTGAGCTCAGAGGCGCAACAAAACAGAATCAGTAAGCGTAATCGTAAACAGGGACGCGCAAAAGTCAGTATCAGAATGAGGGACAACCGAACATTTATGGTGCGAATGCAATTTGGAATAGATGTCTTGAGTTTTTTTGGAGAATAGCAATAGTTTTAAATGTTTTCAAAGCGATAGGGAGTTCATTCCAGACCCTAGGCACAGCGACAGAGAAAGCACGTTTACCCAAGTTAAGTTTTGTTTTAGGTACAATAGGTTGTTGTGAAACTGATGATCTTAGCTGCCTAGGGATATTTGAAAGATGCAGGAGCCAAGTAGGATGGTTGTTGTGTAGATAGAGTATGATATGCAAGAGTGGACAGCTTAAAATTAATTCGATAAGAAACTGGAAGCCAGTGTAACTGTTTAAGTAGTGGTAGTGACGGTGAAAACCGAGGCGCCCTGAGAACCACATGTGCCAGACAATTTTGTACTCGTTGGAGTTTAGCCAAGTCTCTTTTGGCAATGTTGTTTAGTAGTGAATTGCAATAGTCAAGACGGCTGCTAATTAGTGCCGTTGATATTGTTTTAGCAGTAGATATAGATATGTGACACTGAATTCGACGAAGATCACGAATATGATAGAAACAGGGTTTATATACCTGAGAGATATGCTGGCGAAAGTTGAAGTCACTGTCAAAGATAACACCTAGATTGCGAACAGTATCTGATGGGAATGTATCACTGCCAAGCAGTTTAACTGGAAAATGGTTGATGACTTTATTTCGTTGTTGTTTAGTGCCAATAATAATAAGGTTTGTATTATCTGGATTAAGCTTTAGCTTACTTGATTCCATCCACGACAAGATATCAGTAAGACAATCACTTAAAGTCGAAAGAGATTCTTGTACATTTGATTGTGAAAGTGATATGTAAACCTGTGTGTCATCAGCATAAAGGTGATGACTGAGATTACGATTAGCAATAACTTGGCTGAGCGATGTAGTATATAAGCTGAACAGAACAGGGCCAAGGACGGATCCTTGTGGCACTCCAAATGGTTGATGTTGTGGGCTAGATAATGTGTAAGGGTATTAGAGACAGTACATTCCCTGTTAGACCCCCCTTGCATGACTCCTCTATGTCCTGTGTCACTGACACTGTCACAGTCCTGTGTCGCTGTCACAGCCCTCACCGCGGTCTGTGTAGTAGCCTATGTAGTTGACACTAAGGTCATGGTCTCTTGCTGCAGTGTCGCGTCTGTACCATTTTCTCATGAGTTGTCCCCATACTGACATCGCCTGCAAGTAACCACCATGGGTGTTACTGGCAGTTCAACATCAATGAATTTACAACTGAACTAGCTGAGCTACAGCAATCAGAGACAAGACAGAAATCTCAACAAAGTACAAGGATTGCTGCTGTTGTCTTGTTCTTCAGGTGGCATGGCTGGTGATGTTGGGGAATGTGACTCTCCATGCAACAACCAAAGTTCTTTCTCACCATAAACACAGAACAACGCCTTTGCTACTTTCGTTGGGCTGTCTACCTACTCCATCAGGAGGTGCAGGAACCAGGCAAATATTAGTCATACAACTGTTTGATGAATCCTTGACTGGACGGATGTTCCGGTTTCTTGGACTGTTTCAATTGACATCTTAGTTACCTCACAAAAAATTTTACTGCCACCGAAGGCTGTGTGAAGTAGCTAAAATATTCTGATATTCTTGTGAGATAAATAAGATGTCTAATGATTTTGATGAATATTTATTTATAATAGTATTATCAGTGCAAAATAAATAATGAAAATAACTAATGAAATGCAATTCACGTACCTGATTGATTCCCTGATCTCCGTACATCAGCACTGTGTCATACTGAAAGCCTGCTGGGATCTCCTTGACATCTCCCATGATGCCCCAGGAGATTGCCTTGTCCTGGCGGTTGTGCCACAATGAGGCGGACATGAACCGGCTAAATGGTGATATGATGATGACATGACCAATGCTGTCAAACAGCAAGAGTGGTCCAGATTTCATGCCATCTGCCAGCACCAGATCTGGGTTCCACCTGCAACAGGCAGCAGTGCAGTTTAACAACCCACCCTAACTTCATTACAGCAAATGGTAAAAAAACATCTACACAGAAGTTATGAAACTTTTAGAACAAAGTTCATCTATACATATGAACAAATAATGTTGCTGGAGCATAAATGTTATTAACACAAAAAATCACCATAATTATACATTGATAATGTTGATGAAATTGTATAATTAAAATTTTTTCTCAATACCATGAATTTGACTGGAGATTAAACATGCTCTGGCATTTTGTCACTGTTCTGTAAAAAGGAACTTTTTATTACTTCATCAAATAAAAATTAAAGAAGAAGCTTTAAGGCATTCACTAACCTGCCAGTATGAAGTCCCTGCCAGCCAGAGAACAAGTCACCATAGGAGAGGTAGCCAAGGTCAATGCTGGCATTCTGTGTCTGGAGAGAGGGAAAGCCAGACACAACGCCATTCTTTGAGCCGACAGATGTCGCTGACAAACCTTCCTTGAAGTACTGAACATAGATACACAACAAAGCAATTAACCTATGTATTATATGTTCATAGAAATATTTAGTAATATAATAACACAGTTATTAAACAATCTTGATCAAAGACTTAATGTATAAAAATTAATGTTGGTTGTCGCTTTAAAAAAACAAACTGAATTGGTTTCCTAAAATTGCCAATTATATTTTATGGAATTTCATAATCTACTGATAATTATTTTAAATGTGCATTTTTCACTGTTGATCATTATTTCATGAGAAAAACTTTTTGTATGTTAATTAGGCTTACAACTCCTCTACATTATGCATGGCCATGACCGTAATTGACATCACTATTTCCGTAGTACCAATTTTATCTCTTATAAACAAACTGTATCAAACAAAACTTTTTGTTTTAATAGCTGTAGCGAGAAAACATTTACATGAGACATTCTGTCCCATTACTGGTGTGTTACCTGAGAGAAGATGGCCACAGGTAGGTGTGTGTATGTCCTCACACACATGTCAACCTCACTGTGAGTCACCGAGTACGAGTAGTTGAACATGCTCCATGACCCCAGCAGGTCAGACCCCTCGCTGCTGATTGGCTTGCCAGTTAGCCGTAGAGTGCCGTCGCCCGTCGAGTGATGTTTGCCACCAGCCTGCACCGTGGTGGCGCCACTGTGCAGCCACACATCGCCCCCAACAACGATTTTGTATGATCCATCCAGTGCAGTCTTCACAACAAATCCACTTTTTGAGTGTGTCCCAATCACTGAAAATTATACACGTATGAATAACTTTAGACAACTGCAGAACTTTACAAGTAGTGGTCATGTTATTTTGTATTTCTTTCTTAAATGTCTCTCATTTCTTTCATTCATGCCTTTCTTTGAGCAAGTTTTGTTTGTGAAATGCTTCGATATAATAGCATTTGGTGTCTAAGCCAATCATAAAGTACATGCATGACAGGCACCAAATAAATATGTTGGAGTAAAGTAATTTGGTTCAGTGTGAGGTAGTTCCATATAGTTCATTGGTGAATGCAACAACATCTACATCAGATATGTTAAAAAAGGTCTTAACTTGATGTTTAACTGAATTTTAATTGTCATAAAATTATTGTTTGCACATATAATTGTTTGATGTGACACATTAATAAAATGGGTAAACTCCATATTTAGGCAGGGGGAGGTGGGACATGTCCGGACATTGAGGCTCTGAGGCATGTCCGCACACATCATTATTGACCACACCACATGGTTTGTGGTTTTAGAACTGTGCTATACAACAGCACCTAACGCACACAACAAATGTCTGAACTCGCTAAAATGTATCAAGTAAAATAAAAATGATCAAATAAAACGTTTAAAAATTAAACTGAAAATGTTTAAATGTAATTTTAAAGATGTAATGAAACACAAGTCACACCCACAATAATGCATGCACAGAGATGTGCTGACATCATTGTTGTTATAGCACAGATAAACATCACCATTATAAACGGGGTTTACCAAGAAATATTTATCTTCACCAACTGGTAGAGTGAGGCATACCTGCTCAGCTGTGTGTTCCAGCTGGAATTAATATAATTTTATTTAGATAATAAATTGGTATGATGTAGACATTGTAATAATAGAGAGCCTACACATGTTTATTGTCACCACCCATCAGATCACCAGGGTTCAATCTAGCATCTTGGCCAAGTGGGCCAATGGCCCATCTAGGTTGTAGAAGTTGGTCATTTTGGACAATATTGCACCGATTGTGCAGCATGCATGTGTACACCATTTTACCTATGCACTAGGTGTACATCATTTTACCCATGCACCAAGTGTACACCATTTTACCCATACACCAAGTGTACACCATTTTACCCATGTACCAAGTGTACACCATTTTACCCATGTACCAAGTGTACACCATTTTACCCATGTACCAAGTGTACACCATTTTACCCATGTACCAAGCGCATTATTTTCACAAACTTTGTACACCTTCAGTTATGTCAGGTAATTGTGGTACCTGACGCTCTCTCATAATTTGCAGGAACAACAGGCATTATGCCATATAATTAATTATTTGTACGATTCAGTTTAATAATATAATTGTTTTGGAAGCCACTAAAAAACTATTTTTTACGAATATGTCGGTTTTCTGAATAATGTATTATCTATAATCTGGTGTAGGCCCTATAACATTTCCAATTTGTCATTGAAACTGGTAATCCATGGCAACCCACAAATTGGATGAATACTTGCTTTAAAGCATACCAATATATTTAAAATTAAATGAAACACTTGTTATCAAGACTTTTAATTTCTTTCCTTAATATTCTACAAAATCACATACATATTGCACATAAGCATCTTTGAAATGAAGGTTAGCCTGGGGGGTCGTATTCCCATGGCATAGTATATTGACCTGGGTTATACTTCAGAAACTTAACCTTACCAATATAGTTAAACGAAACACTTGTTACCATGACGTTTTTATTTAATCATCCAAACAATACTGACCCGGGTCATATCCCCAAGGCATAGTATACTGACCGGGTCAATATACTTTGCCATGGGGATATGACCCGGATCAACTTATAAATTTTATGAAAACCAAAAAATAATTTTGATTTTTTATTCCTTTAAATACTCTACTAATTGAAACATGCACCTGGAACTGTGCTTTGAAATAAATGCACAAACATACATCATTGTCATAACGAAGATATACTATTACAGACACTTGATTAAACTCCTAAGATTAACCTGGAGTGGTCATATCCCCATGGTGTAGCATATTGACTTGGGTCAAAATACTATGCCATGGTGAGATAACCCGGGTCAACATACCAATATTATGGAAACAAACATTTATTTTCATGATTTTTTATTATTTTCATGAATATTCTACTAATTCATACACACACTGAATGTAGAAATGAATGCATGAATATTTTTCATTGTCATAACAAAGATAATACTACTACAGACACTTGATTGTGGTAATGAACAGCTATGTAGACAGGTTTAACTCCTAAAACATGTTCAAAATTATCTTCTATGTTCTTGATGTACACACCCTTCTCTGAAAGATTAATTGTTAATTTTTAAATGTTAATTTAAAAGTGATGTGAACACATTGTTTGAACAAAACCGCACACCGACCATACAGCCGTTGTGGTGGGTTAGCACTCAATAATTAGCATTTAAGAAGGACACACATTCCATAAGACACCATATGACCTGCAGTTTCAAGAATTTATATGGTAAATGTGAAAGTTATGATGAAAATGTGCTGATGTGCTGATGTTATTTTCATACTTAGCTATAATATACGGTATACAATAACTATCTTAACACTTAGTATGCTTTATTGTAAACGGTGTAGTTTGTACTGTGTTTGCTCAAATACGAATACAAAAATTGCATTTGCTGAAGAAGCATAGACAAAAGGCTGAATTTTTCAATCAACCTTGCTTTGGGACACTACCGCATATATGTATGTGGTCGTGCCCCAGCATGTTATATTAATTAATCAATGCACTCCGTACATTACTAAACATGTATTTTATGTATCCGCTCATACATTTATTATTACATAACATATATTAAAGCAATATGCTTCTGTTTTGCGTTAATACTAATGTGTTAAATTTAAAGTGTATGGCATAATTTAATATATGCCCTATCATAATTATTACAAGAATTAACAAGATTGCCATCTCGAACAGCAAGTTCCAGATGGCAAGTGGACAAGGAAGCCATTGGCTTATCGACAGTCCAACAATTTTCTCATCTATGTGTAGCCCGCCCTTATCAAATATCTGTCAATTCTATTTTTAAACATATTCACACTACTAGCATTAACACAATCATTTGGCAGTTTGTTCCATTCATTTATCACCCTCTGTGAGAAAGAGTACTTTCTCATGTCCAACCTACACTGCTCCTTAACTAATGCTGCTTTGTATCCTCTGGTTCTACTGCCTTCTTTAAGTTTGAAGAACATATTCCTATCAACATCCTCATAACCGTTCATTATTTTAAGCACTTCTATTTACATGGGCCTTGCTGTGTTGCTACATGATTGCAGTAGCCCAGTCCAATACATGCCGGTGCTTATGAATTATTTTGTTATTCTCTTTTTAATTTCTTCATTCTTCATAATTTCACCATTACTCTAATTATTGATGTTTCGCATACAATCGTATGTATCGTATCATGAGCATGTTTAATTTGTGCAAGGGCCATATATATATTTTATCATTATCCTTAGTAAGGTGTTATAAATATTTCTTTTAAATAATACTAATATCTACTTTTATAAAATAATATATATCTTATATTTTTTATTATAACATTTAACAATAGTATATCAAATACTCTAATTTGCATATGTATCACTAATAATTAGGCTTACATGATCTGTGGAGCATATTGGACACTATGCAAATTTTGCATCATATTTATTTCCTACAAATGGTATGCAAATATACACGAAAGTCTACATGCCAGGCATAGACTTCTGCAAGCGGCAATTGACGCTTGCACATCAGGTAGCATGGGATACCTGAAGGCCTCAACAAATTTTGGGAGTTCTATGGTCCACAATTTGGGATAGTATTTAAAAAAATAAGAACAAGCGTGGAAAAAGAACTTCGCAGGTATGTCCTGCACATGGAGGAGAAATCCTCCTTGGGACAATTTGGGAAGATGTACGCTCTAGCGAAGGAATGGCATACATCACCTATTCAATCAGAAGACGAACTTGGCTGGTACAGAGTGGCTGCAAGGTTTTCTAAAGTGGCACCCACGGCTCTCTCTGCGGACACCCGAACAAACGTCAGCAGAACGTGCTCGTGGATTCCATAGGAACAGCATTGCAAAATTCTTCAATTTGCTTGATACTCTTATGGAGAAACACCTTTATAATCCTGGTGAAATTTACAATGTCAACAAGACAGGCATGACAACTGTTCAGAGAAAACCATCCTGCATAATTGGAAGGTGCACAAAGAAAAAGTGGGGTGCTTGTCTTCGGCAGAACGTGGAACGGTGGTAACTGATTTGATCTGCATGAATGCCATCTGTATACCACCAATGCTAATATGGTGATGGAAGCCCGAGATAATTGACGGAGCACCACTCGGAAGTGTGCATGTATGCCATCTAGTGGGTGGATGCAAAGCGACATCTCCGTGGAGTGGTTTGACCACTTCATATCACGCGTAAAGCCCACCTGCGATCGACTGGTTCTACTAGTCCTTAATGTACATTCTACCCATAGTAAGAATATTGCACTCGGCAACAAACCTTGAATAAAGCATGCGAGTATAACGTTCAGATTCTGTGCCTACCACCACATTGCACACACCGCCTCTAGCCACGTGATGCTACGATGATGACACCCCGTAAGTTTGTATTGACATGATAAGACAATGAAATCACCTAGGAAGGGTTGTGATGATCTACCAGATAGCTGGACTATTTGGCACAGCACTATGTGCTGGTCAGGTTCGCTAAGAAGCAGTGGTACTTTAACAAGATTTGCCATCCAAGCCAAAGGCCCAGATGGCAAGTGGACATGGAAGCCATTGGCTTATCGAAAGTCCAACAATGTTCATCTACTTATAACCCGCCCTCCTGAGATATGTGTCAACCTTGTTTTTAAACATATTCACGCTGCTAGTAGTTACACAATCTGTAGACAATTTGTTCCATTCATTTATTGTCCTCTGTGAGAATGAGTGCTTCCTGATGTCCAATCTACATTGATCCTTTACTAATTTTACCTCATGTCCTCTAGTTCTGCTATCCTTGTTCAGTGAGAAAAACATATTTCTATCAATATTTTCATACCCATTCAATATCTTAAAAACTTCAATCTGATCTCCTCTTAACCTCCTTGTCTCTAGAGTTGTTAAACCACATTCTTTCAGGCGTTCTTCATAACTAAGGTCTCTCAGTTCTGGAATAATTTTAGTTGCTCTCCTTTGTATGCGTTAAAGCATATCTATATCCTTCTTACGATATGGTCTCCATGCTTGTATACAGTATTCTAAATGAGGTCTAACTATTGCTTTATACAGAGGTATAATTAACTTTTTTCTCTTGTATGTTATGTTTCTTCTAATCAATCCAAAATTTTGATTACCCTTTGAAGCTGCAATACCACACTGTTCTGAAACTTTCATATCAGCGCTTATTGTAACTCCTAAGTCCTTTTCTTTTACAGAACAGTATCTTCCATTTTATAGTTTACATCCAAGTTCCCATGTCCTGTATGTAGACATTTACTTGTATCATGCTGGCGAAATAGTATAGCTTGACTGATAGATCAGCTCGATGAAATTTTAACACATTTCTTAACATGAACAGACATGTGTATGGGTGCATCAGTGGCGAGTTTCTGTTGGGCGAAAAAAAGATGACTTAGCTTGGCATCCTCATTCCAACAAGTTGCCGATGCCCCTCAAGCTTTAGGGTAATGGGGCATAACCGCACAGGTTACATTTTGCTAAATATGTTTTGTTTCTTATTGCAGTTGTAGTCTGATAACTAGCAGAACTTTGTCAACAACTACATACCATTTTGGCATAAATAGTTCATTAGCTAGTGTGCATTATATGTTAGGGGTTTTTCAGTTCTATGCCCTGTGATCATGGAACCCGTTGGAAACTGTTTTTAGGTTCCGTGAAAACAAGTCATGGGAACCCATTTTTTTACCATTGATCTAAATAAGCACATTATTTTTGATCAGAACACAGAACTTTACGGAACAGTAACACACCCATGTTACAATACATGTTTTTGTCTGTCACAATTACAACATCACATTTTCTTTGCCATGGATGTCATTATCATGTCAAATCATTGCATGTGATTCCAGATGTGAATCTTGTGCGATGCACTCTGGGATGGATATCTCAGTAACAATTCAAGATGGCGGATTAGCGATATCGACTAAGGTGTTGGCGCATAAAATTTGTTCGCCAAGGTTCAACAAGGTTTTAGTTTTGTATAACCAGAATCATACCGAAAGCAGACAAAAACTCAAGTTAACTGAATGTTGATCAGAAATGTTGAATTATTCCTACTCTGTAAAGATGTGACAATGGGCAACGGAATTTCGGTTCCATGATTTTCCTGACACACTACGGACATGCTACCGGAAAAGATCGTTTCTGCGAAATCTGATGGCCTAGGGTGCAGACTTGCCCCACCTTCCCCTACTAGAAATTTAAATGAATTAATGTGATGCTAAAATAAACTTACTGGTAAGTATTACTTTCCCTATACCAAAGACATGTTTTATTGAAATATTCCAATAACGTAAACACAACTGTCAGTAATATGTGACTAAAATTCCCGATCCGCCTGTTCCGCTCAATTTATTTATGTGGAATGGACGAACCAAAGGGGTCCCGGATGGTTTGGCCCACGCCGACGGATGGTTCGACCTACTTCATTGTCGCTATTGAATTCAGCGACGGTCGATTTGGCCCACTCTAGTAGTGGACATATAAGCGGCGGAAATCTAAGAATAGTCGTTTCGGCCCATGGCCTAAATCGGTAAGAAAGGCAGAGCGTTGGAAATTATGATTGTGCACAGAAACATACGTACACGCTAATATGATAATCTAAAACTATTTATAGAAATACAGCAATATATCGCCATATTACAAGTTTTCTATTGTCCCATGTTAGTAGCCGATTTCTAAGAATAGTAGTTTCGACCATGGCATGATTTGGAAAAAACCACTTATTATGATTGCGCACAAAAACATATGCACACGCTCACACGGCAATATAATAACGATCTAGAACTATTTATATAATTAATTATAACGCAATATAAATAAAATAACAGAAAGTGTACTTCAGTTTGGATCATTATTTTATTATGTATATATTGTGTAGTGTATATATATATATATATAATATATATATAATATATATATATATATATATAATATATATATATATACATATATTGAGTGTTGTCATTGCGAAATGTTTATATATATATATATATATATTATATATATATATATATTATATATATATATATATATATGTCGTGTTGTAGTACTGTTGGAAAATTACGTATTGGTAGTTGTTAATAAAGACATAAATATAGCATATGACATTTCGCTAAAACACTTATTGAAGGGTATCGCACATACAGGCATATTACAAAAATGTCTAATTTTAACAAAACTCGACCAGCATGTCAGCGGCTGGTGAAAAGTTTTAGAATTTTTGATGGTCACATTTTCTTATAATTATGCAAAACATTAACATGGCCACCAATGGGAAATGTAATTGTATCCTGAATCCTGAAGTGTTTTCGCTCACATGGGCAGAACCATCCATGTATGCAACCAGTGCCAGCGGGCTCCGTGGACCAAAACGTCTAACGAATTGTAACTGTTAGCGAATTGACTGTTGTCAATGCGAAATATTTAAGTGTTTTAGCGAAATGTCATATGCTATATTTCTGTCTTTATTAACAACTACCAATACATAATTTTCCAACACTACTACAACATGACATACATATATATATATATATATATATATATATATATATATAATATAATATAATATATATATATATATATATATATATATATATATATATATATATATATATATATATATATATATATATATATATATATATATATATATATATATATATATATATATATATATATATATATATATATATATATATATATTCGCCGTTGGTTGGTTCGGCCAATGGGCCGAACCCGTTATGGGTCGAAACATCCGACACCCAACCGAAGTACTAGCCGGCCCATTGCCATGGCATTGGCATTGCCACCCATTGCCACCAAAGGGCCACGACATGAATCATGATACATCAGTTATTTATTACGCCCAATTGTGCATACAGAGACAGAGTATGGAAATATTTGGAAAGTCAGAAATGCTGTGTAAAGTATTTATACCCTGGTCCGTCCGGTCCCTGGAGTAGTGGGTCAGCCAGGTCCGAGTTTTTAGCAGGTTATCTTTTGCGCTATATGGACGCTATATTCTTCTGATTCAGAATATCATGTTTGAAATGTTCCCATGTTCCAAATCGGTATATGTTGACAATACTAAATTGCACAGATACTAACCTCCAAAAATTACGACAACAAACATCCAGATTAATACCATTTTAAACTTAATTAACGAGGCCTAAACTCAAAGCTTCCTCGTCTATCCTAGCCTCGATTATCCAGGCTCCGCGATGTGGCGCCACCGTTTGTGTCACACATCTTCTCGGCGGATTCACCAGGGTTCAGCCTCCTGTTTACGTTTCCCGCATTGGCGACAATGTTAACGTTTTGCACGATTATAGGAAAATGGGATCATAAAAAATTCTGAAACTTCTTACCTGCCGTTGCCATCAGCTCATTGACATGCTGATCAAGTTTAGTCAAAGTCTCATACTTGTAACTCATTTAAAATGCCTGAACGTGCCTAGGCAAAGTCAATCGCCCTACAATGACAATGTCAATGACATGTCAATGTTTTTCTATCTGGCTGTTGCTACTAGTACAGAGACGAAGAGCGGGGCGACAATTTTTGCCTAGAACGTGCTATACCCGTCAATTTTTACCAATTTCTGCATGAATTACTACGCTCAAGTCTCAAGTGGTTTACTCCAAACAGCCCAAACTTGGGCTAACGCAGGAGTTTGTGGTGGACATGTTCTACCACTGGCACTGGGACAAGCAAACTTGCCAATGTGCCTGGCTCAAATGCAGTTATGTCAGATGATATGATTTAAAAAAAAATTACACATAATATCTAAAATTACTGTGCCCTACAGGCTACATTCGTGATCATGATTCATGATCCCACCAAGCCGAGAGAGAATCGGATAATTTAGGCAAATGATAACACTTCTCAATGACAAGTTTACTAAACATGTACTCTAATTATTTTATTCCACTAACTTATAAATCTTCTCTTGTGTTAGCAAAACTATTTTTGAGATAATATTACTCTAATTCTGCTACCAAAAATAAACATTTGCTATATTAACAAAGAAAATTATTAATATATTACATTGACTTAATTCTGTTCTGCAGGCACCTTTTATCTATAAATTATCGTTGTTATTAGTCACAATTAGTTTTTTTATAGCTAGATGCATGTATCTGACATTAAAATCATGCATTGGTTCATACACATCACAGTGCAATATGAACAAGTTACTTCTGATGTGATGAAACTAAATAGAGAGCATGTTATTAATATAAACATGTATATTTGCATGTATTTCTGCCACTACAATGAATACATGCTGCCTGTATGTGATTGAAATCAAATATACTAATGTGCTGAGTATCTTTAACAAACATTAGTTGTAAGCAAAGCTAGGAATCCTGGAAGTGAGGTCCCCCTATCTGCAGAAATAAGTATTTTAATTTCGCATTCTACATTGTTCACTAGTGCCAAATTTTATGTTTTGTTATCTTCATTTGAAGACCCAGATATTGCATTCTACCAAAATCTGTTTTCTAATGAAGCTTTATTAAAAGATATGCAGTTCAGATATGATATTGTATCTTCTTGATCTCCAAAAGTACATATCTTACAGGCTACAAACTGAATGTACTGATGAAGCTTGACCAAGTCCTGGCCAACCAGACTGAAATGCTGGCCCTAATGAGGAAGCTTACAGTTGCCTCAGAGGCAGCTTCCGAGGATGTAGAAGACATTCTACCCAGACCCCTCCAGACAGCAGAGGAGCTGGAAGAATCCTCCAGGCGATTGGAGGAAGATAAGTTGCTAAGGAAGAAAACGGTAATATATATGTATAACACATACTTATATAGATATACATGTTATCAGGGGTGTTCATGTAAATTTGTAGAGGGATGTGCAGTTATGTAATCAGTTCGAAAATAACTTCAAACTGAGGTTATATATAAATGTAATTATACCCTGATGTTTTTTGTTTGTTTGCAGGCCGAATGCCATCAAAGTAAATTGTACCTAAAGGTGTGCTATCATATCACTGCTATGTAATTGGCTTGATTTTCGACAAAATAACTTTGTTGGTGGACACATTTCCACTTTAGAATTTACCCAACTTAAGTCCGTAAATTTATTATCAGTTAGGCAATAATCCTTTTATATTATTTTTATTTGTATCTGAAAATAAAAGGGAGCTGCATGTGGAAGTGTTAAAGTATAATATTAGGTCAGTAAAATACTCTACAAACAACCCATCTTAATTAGCATTACAGCCAGTTTGTAACTGTTTGCTTTATTTATGTCTAAATCCCCTGTCAAGGTACCTTCGTGTGATGACTCAGGATAAATTGAAAACATTTAAAACATCTTGATAGAAAGAGTTCATGCGCTATTGCGTGTCCCTACCTTTGATGGCATATCACAACAGTCCGGAGAATCATGCGGAAGCTGGGGACCAACCAGCTGTGGTCAGAATTCTTTTGTCAAGGGCAGGAAGGGCAAGAGACCACTAAACAATCTGGCCTATTTCCAGATTATCATAAATATGTATATATGTTTAATGTGTATTCTAGAATTAGGATGACATTTAAAATTATCTGTCAACAGCCTTATGTTATTTTTCATGTCACACTTTTATTAAAAATTTGGGTTGGTATTGGGCAAATATTCTTTTGTTTAACATTGCTTATCAACATTCCTCTTGCTAAAATATTAAACTATAACAATGACGGATACCAAATCTGAAATCAAATGCTTCTTTAGTAATGACTCAAACAGAGAAGTCATGTTTGAGTATCTGTCTTGATTAGATTCACCCCTATTGCTAAAATGCAATAAAGCAAAAAGAGATGACTGACATTTTAAAAGCATCCCACAAGGGTTATATTGAATATTAAAAAAGCTGTTGTTAGATCAGTGTATATTCACATTGTTTGAAATCCATGTCGGATAATTTCAAGCTGTGCTTTTTGCAGATAAATTTTTTTAAGAAATTATTGTTTGTGTATAGAAATACCAAGTGTCATGTAGAAATATATGATATTAAATATATCTCCAAGTATTCTACTGTTTATTTCAGAGGCATGTATCCGAACAAACAAAAACACCAAGGCTACAGAGGTCGAGGACGCCATGACGGAGACCCTCAGATATGCTCCCCACAAGAATGGAGGAGTCAAGCACAAGGTAACGGGTTATCAAACAAGTCTAAGTGATACTAATCTGTGTTAGGTCATACAAGAGGTACAGATCTTTTTTGCATGTAAAACATAGGAAAGTACATTTAACAAAAACTGCCATGAAATAAAAAAACTGCATGTGCCCCAATTCCTATTGATGTGTCATTCATGATGAGGTTTTAGTAGGGTCTTGCATATAACTGTACAACCAATCAAAACACGAACCTTTCATCTTTACTGGTCAGTGTTTACATTGGTAGCACTTGGGTACATATTAACGCGTTCTCTAAAATATTGATTATGGTCAATATATAATTATAATGTAACATCAACACACGTTTATGCACAGGCACACGAATGTCATTAAATGCATGCATTTTACCTTGTAATCATATATTAGCACATTATTAAACTTGTGCAACAATATGTGTGCATTCATCATAATATTCATTTGTTTACATTTAAAATTTAGCATTTTAATTTAGCAAGTAATTCTCAATGATAAATGAAATATGTATTTTCATTGTGAAATAAAACGCACGTAAATGTGTAAGAATAATCAAAAATTCAATTTCATATGTAAACAGATGGATGTTTTGACAAATATGTGGGGTCTGGGGCCACAAAAATAGAAACATTTTCATTTTCCACTAAGCATAGTGAGAATGGTATGTTTCTGTAAATTATTTCAAATATAAACTATATATATTTAAGGGCATACACTTTGCTTTTTTACCATGAAATTTAAATTATAATGTAGCTGTAACCTATAAATATAGTGGCATAAGTATTCATTAAAAATATATTAAATGAACAATTTGTAATTGATTTTTTTCATTCCAGGGCCAAGGAAAGAAAACCCCTGTAGTTATGGAGGAAAACATGGAGGATATGTAAATTTTATTGAAATAAATGCAACTTATTTTATTATATTGGTTTTCAATGTATCAAATTTGTACAAATGTTGTCTGAATGTTATGTTGTGGTTGTGTAAAGGTTGTGTGAATGTTTTAAGTTTGCCTATATGTTGTGGTTTGGTTGTATATAGGTTGTATCGACTTTTTGCCAAAGTTATCTGAAGGTTGCATGGTGGTTGTGTAAAGGTTGTGTGAATATTCTAAAGTTGCCTAGAGGTTGTGGTTTGGTTTTGTCAATGTTGCAATGCTGTGAAAATGTTGCTTGAATGTTACCTCTTGGTTGTGTAAAGGTTGTTTGAAGGTTGTAATGTTGCCTAGAAGTTGTGGTTTGGTTTTGTAAATGTTGTATTAAAGTTGCGAAAATGTTGTTAGAATGTTGTTTGAATGTTACCTCTTGGTTGTGTAAAGGTTGTAATGTTGCCTGAATGTTGTGGAATGTTGCCTGAATGTTGTAAATTAACGTTGTATTAACGTCTACAAAACTTCCACTTATAACGTTGCTGCAACGTTTTTTCGTAACGTTTTTTCAACATCGTTGCAACGTTGCTACAACGTTATTTTGCTAGCTGGGAAGGGATCATGCCACGAATGTAGGGCACAGTAATTTTAGATATGTGTTATTTTAAAAAAATCATATCATCTGACATAACTGCGTTTGATCCAGGCACATTGGCAAGTTTGCTGGTAGAACATGTTGGCAGTGTAACTGTGGATTTTTAGATGATTTCAGTAGGCGGAAGGATTTTTGGCAAGTTTTTCGCAACAAGGCACGTGTGCGTAGTAATTCATGCAGAAATTGGTAAAAATTTACGGGTATGGCACGTTCAGGCATTTTAAATGAGTTACAAGTACGATACTTTGACTTTGTGTGTCAGAAATGATAAAAAAATTACACATAGAACTATTAACAACCAGAAGAATAAACAGACGGCTCACCATATTCCACAAAGCCATCCACAGTCATCTATCATTGCCTGTTGCAAACCTCCTCCAACCCACCAAACGCCATTCACGGCATCTAAATAGCAAAGCCTTCAACACTGTACACGCGAGCAAAAACTGTTACAAATTTTCTTTTTTCCCCGAACAATAAAAGATTGGAATTAATTACCAGACGCAGTAGTCAACATCACAGAACCACAGCAATTTAAGCAAGCACTCACACACCTAGCCCCAAACAAACATGACTAAATAGCATTCACACACAACCCTGACCGTTTGACTCCATAGGAGTGTTGGCCAGTAACAATACAAGACAAGACAAGACAAGACTCGATCAGCATGTCAATGAGATGATGGCAACGGCAGGTAAGAAGTTTCAGAATTTTGTATGGTCCCATTTTCTTATAATCATGCAAAACGTTAACATTGTCGCCAATGGGAAACGTAACAGGAGGCTGAACCCATAAGCGAATAAAACAATGTTGGCGCCACCTGGTGATTAAAGTGAAATGGCGCCTCCTTGTGACTGTTTAGTGTGAAGGATGACGATGGATTTGGCGTTTTCCAGGACTAGCCTCGACTATTCTTGGCCCAGATAACGCGCACGCGCACAACAGGAGCGGTACCTGAAGGCAGGCATTGGGAGGAGAGCTTGGTGAAAACTTCACCAAAATTCGCCAAAATGGATTCACAAACCTTTATCGAATTCGCAAAGACCCTGACGCGGTTAAAGATGTATCCATATTTCGACGTGGCACATTACATTCTCATGTGCTGGACCGTTCGGGAAGACAACCATCCTCAGGCGACAGGTAAGGGGCGGAATGCAGCTCCCATGACCTGCTATCTATTCCTAGAAGTTGCGCGACCCTTGCCGACTACAGTTCACTGTACTGCTTGCCTCATCGGCGCAATCCGATCTGCTGTAAATGGAGTCGCTAATCGGCATGGGCAAAGAAAGGTCAAACCCTAATCGACGGAGTAAAGTATTCTCTCAGTCTCAGACTCAAGTGATATAAGCCGAGAAGGCTCGAGCCGATGCATGCACTCATCACAAAAAATATAGCACTTGTTTTAACCCTTTTTATACCGATCACCTGCCCTGGAATTGTACCCATTTTACCAGGACATTTTGACCATATTTTCAAAATCTCTACGTAGTCTATCAAATTTGATTTTATTAACTAATAATGTTATTATATACATTTGTTGCATATGAAATGAAAGCTAAGAAACTCAACTTTCCAAATATGTGCATATTATGTGCATAACTCTTGATTTATGCAATAATATGATAAGTTGAAATGAATACAGTAAAAATCTATTTTTTTTGCGAAGTACTTGCCCAAAATTCAACATAGTTTTTTTACTCTTTCTGTTGTGAATACATGGCAAGTTCATTGGCAAAAGTTTTAGACAGATATAATAGCTACATCTTGCAACAAACACTAGATCTCTAAGACAATCACGAAAGGACCAGTAGCATTTATAATACAAACACATCAGTTCAAAAACTGTAAAACGTCATCAATTTGAAGTTGTTCACATTGTTGTCATCACCACCAAATAGGATGACTACCACTGATCTTCCAGAAATTGATCTCACACATGGGCAAAGTCGATATGTCCTCACACAACTCCATGTCTAGATTGCCAACAGATGCCATTTTTATTCAGTAATAGTATATTTATGGCCAGATCGCGTGGAGTCGGTCATTTTACTATTTCAGAGTTGTTCCCGTAATCGTCACCACCAAATAGTTTGTCTGCGACTAAACTTCCACAACTTGGCACACACCCGGCAAAGTCGATCCACTGTCACACATTTTACCATCTAAATCGCCAATAAACTCCTCTTTTTATGCCAGTAAACTGCCATATTCACAGCCCGATCCACTGGCATCAGACATTTTTAAATGCGCACTAGTTGCACATTTGAAAACTTGAAGAATATCCGTTGAAATTTCATTAAAATGCCAAGATAAACCAACTATTACTGGCTACCGCCATTACAAGAAGCTAGCTATACCTCGTGGCTGTCACATGGTATATCATGTTAGTTGAATGAGAAGAACTGTCTAGACAAAGAAGTCAATAGTATACTCTATATTATAACATACAATTGTAATTATACTACTAGGGAACTGAGAAGGTTGCATTGTGAACGGAATACAATTGAATATGTACTAGGGTCCACAAATAATACAGATTAATGACTTGTTTTTGACCATATTAAAATTTGTGAAATGACAAGAAGACATATACATATTAATTAGGCTTGTGACGTATTTAGAGGGGGCATTGGGCGATGGCCCCCTTTGTCTTAAAGGTTTTGATTTTTCCCCCTGCATGGCTAACATGGTAAAATAATGGGTGGTTAAGCTTGCCCCCCCCCCCGCAAGATCCTGTATACACCACTGTCTGTCAGGTTATGATCAAAACTGATTTTTTTCTAAAAACACAAAATCATGTGATTTGTTGGATCTTTTGATAAAGCACCCTCACAGTTACTCTTGAGTGCCGAATAAGCATCTCTACACGCGTATTTATTTGATAAAAAATGCCACCCTATACACATCTTATTTGGCACTGTACTATTATTAATATTTTAACATTTGTGCCAGCCTATATTGGCTGATAATCATGGCAAATTATGCAGGGTATAATTTTTAGGAGAACAGTCACTCTCACTCCCTATTGCTAGCGCTAATCAATCATCCACCGAGCGGTTTACCGCTCGCACTAAAATCACTTGCTCCCAACTGGAGCTGCATGTAGCTTCCTCTTTGAATTTAGCGGGATCCCGTGCTTCTGATGATCCTAGATTTTTATCCCGAAGCGTTAGACCGTTAGATTTCCATGATTAGATGAATCGGTCAGATTCTTAGTTCTCAGGAGCTCAGCATGGTATATTAATAGTTAAAACGCCATTATCACCGTGTAAACTGACCGTAAATGGCCACCATGCGAAGCGCCTCAAACCTATAGGGGAAGGCAGTGTTAGTTGAACCACTGGGTTTGTTGAGCCACCCATGTTTTCCAGGAAACTACAGCAGCGACAGTTACAAGGTACCACCCAGTGATTGAACATGTTATTAGTTCAAAACCTTTTGTGATTGTGATTAATGTCTGTTATCAGCGCATGTGACCAGACTTTGTTTTCTGTGCACTTACAAATGATTAAACTATTCACTGGGAAGAAAATTATTTACATCACTTCGCGCATTAATGGGAAGTTAATTAAAAAAGCTTAATTGTCGAAACGGGGCTAGTTGAGCCACTCAAGGCCCAAGGGAGGGTTAGTTGAGCTATGATTAAAGAACGAAGATGAGTGTTCTTTACCCCAAAACACATCAAGGGATAAATTTTTATTGAGCAAATTGGGACATATCAGCAGTTAGTTACACTAGTTACGATTGGCATATAAGTCTATATTAATTAAGTGTGTCGACTTATTAATTAAGCATATAGATTTGTCAGAGACATGCTGTACCGATTGGGTAGATGTGTTGGCTGAGTTGTTGTTAAATTTTAGTACAAAGCCTATGTATATTATACAAATAAAGCATTTACCTAAGTTACTCTACACTGTGGCTCAACTTACCCCACACCAAGTGAGCCAGCTTACCAACCCTATTTGAATTGGCTGCATATAATTATCTATTTATACTAGATATACTATCTTGGTATAAATTATCTACTAATAACCATAGTTTATGTGAGGGAAAATAATTTTGAGTTATGAATATGATCATGCCTTAGATATCAAAAAGAACGAAAAATGGCTCACCTAACACTGCCTTCTCCTACTATTATTAAATTTGACTGATTTGCCACCCTATACTGTTATTTGGCCTGTACATTTTTTTGGCACTCACGAGTACCAGGGGTGGTATTTAGCAGGTCATGGAATGTAGCCAGTCGCGCTACCAACCTTGCAAAGTGAAGTAGCCCGAAAGTTCCTTAGTTAGTTAATGTAATACATTAATACTGAATACAATACAATACAACTGTACACATGTGACAGATTGTTTTGTTTTCATAACATGGTACACCAACAAGGCAACTGTCTATGCATCACATGACATCAGGTCCTGTCTCCAAGCGTCGCAGGACATCAGGTCCTGTCTCCAAGCGTCGCAGGACATCAGGTCCTGTCTCCAAGCGTCGCAGGACATTAAGTCCTGTCTCCAAGCGTCGCAGGACATCAGGTCCTGTGAACTGAACAGTTTACAGGGAATACAGGACCTGCTGATATTTAACAGGACCTGATTTTACCTCCATATATTACTAAAAAGGTTTCATGCGCGCCAAGTGGATATATATATATATATATATATATATATATATATATATATATATATATATATATACACAGATATTAGTGGGTGCTAGCCTAGAGAAAATTTAACCAGGTTCCCGATTAATACACCAGAAGCGCTCCGCGTACCGTGTGGATATATAAATGTAGCGCCACACGGTGCCAAGACTATTAACCTGACCGGTTATTATTTCAGTGTAGAATGACCGTTCAGTTACATGTTGAGTGTCGATGTGGTTGATTAAAAATACAATGAATGCTCCCTATTGGTATTGCTTCGGCTACAGTTTGGCAACTGTTGTTGCAATGTCAAATGTGTCACAAAGACACAAAGACACAAACACACAATTTATGGTTAACATTAATGCGATATAGCCAGGACAACACTTCTAAGATGTTTATTAACATTCCGTTTATTTTGCAGCATCTAAAATATTGCAGCTCCATAAATATTCTGAGTCACCATGCAGGCCACTGTAGTCAAAAATTGAAATCGCCTGAAGCCATTTTTGGGCGCCATTGGTGACCCGGCAATCGCTAAATCTCACCCCTGACCCTTTCATTATGGACTTCCTGGCTTAATTAAACAAACAAATGAACTGGCAACTAGTAACTGTTTGCTTAAGGGTAGGAGCTATTTTGCATATGCCATATCTCCTTTGACATTTAACAAATCTTGACCAAATTGACATTAATTTTGTTTATTGTGTGAAAACGTGATAAAGTATAAAATTATGACTCATTTACATAATGTCATGGTAACCAGCTATTCTATACTAACTGGCATACTATTCACAGAAATATATTTTTCCTACTATGATTATAATAATATTCGACAACTAGGATAGTTATTACTTGTTTTCCGACTTTTATGAACAAACATAATACGATTTGATATGTTGTGCTGACACCCACCTCACACATATTATACATTATATCAAACCACCTGTTTGTATATCATAGGGAACAACTCTTAACAATTTCCACTAAGAATATTCATGTTTCAAGAGTTGTATATATGTAATATCACAATGCATTTTTGGGTAACATTTAAAATTTATTAACTTGTTTTACAATAATATTTTTTTGTCAAATATTGATTGCTGATTTTGCTGAGATTTTGTACTGGAACCCAGTCCAAGCTGCCACTAATGAAGAAGAAACAGCTGAATTACATCTGAGTATAGAGTTGTAGTTGGAACAGATCAGGTGAACTGAGAGTGAGATGCACATGGTACTCAGTTTGCTGGAGTGAAATAAATTTGCCCTAATTGTCCTTTCAAGTGTAGCACCAGAGTCCAGTTATGTATACACAACTATAGCTGCATTGGTGTTGAATATACTTGTACTGTTGGCACATCCATCAAGTTCTCTTCAAACTCTTGTTTGATTAAATGTACTAGTTTAGTTCAAAGAGTAGTTGTTGCCATTTTTTCATATTTTATTATGATGAAGTGTGGGGTGAAAATAGAGGAATTCTTGGACAAGTAGATAGTAGGATATGTAAAAAAGTCTTCTCCTTATGTGAGACTTCCGGTCTACAGCTTTTACTCCTTCCCAGTTCTCAGTGGTTGTGTGTCTGTAAGAGCAGACTTGATGATGGTGGACGGTGGACCGCTTCTTTCCACTCCTCATGAATTGTTCTTTTGGTTTGACCTCCCTATGTTTCTTGGGTTCTTCTAGTCTGGTCTAAAAATCTCTAGATAAGTCTCTATATAATTAAATAAAACTTTTGTATATAAAATAATATGTAAAAAAGAATTGTGTGGTCATGAAAATGAACTACCCTGAGAAGTGTTAAATATATGTTTTATGTTATTAATTAATTATATAAATGGCTGCGTACTTTGCATGGCAGTGAAATGTGGGGAAACATAATTTGGATGCTGTGGGCGGCAGTAATTAGTGTTCATAAGAGTGATTTTACTGTTAGTAATTAAATGTTAATAAATGGTATTCCTAACATGTGTGCATTCTTTTAGGGTCACAGATGTTCTCAAGGAAGCACCCACTTTCGTGCTGGGTGGCAAGCATGCTGATGTGCTTCGGGGGTGGCATCATTGGCAACCTGCTAGTTGGAGACCAGGTCATGGGTCCTTTCAAGGACCACCAAGCAGTAATCACAGCCACTGTTGTCTGGTAAGGCCATTGGAGAACAACCAGTTAGTAGTCGTGACCACTGTTGTCTGGTAAGGTCCTGTCATTGGTCCACTCAAGGACCACCAGGCAGTAAATTACTAACCGCAGCCACTATTGTTTATTAAGGTGCAGTCATTGGTCCAATGACAGGTCCATTAGAGGACCATCAATTAGTGATCATATCCAGCACCTTTGCCAAGGACCCGTTGTCCTGTTATTGTAATGGTTGTTTGGAAAATCATAACGGCTTGTTGTTTTTTATGAAACTGGATTTTTGTTTTTCACATAACTGGTTTTTATTTTCCCTGTAACAGGGTAGAACAAGTAAAAAATGCATGCATAATAGCAAACCTTTTATTTTAGGATTCATAGGAAATGCAAATGCTGACAGGGTAAACAGGGGCTGGCCTGTGATCATGCAGTGTGATCATGTCATCATGCAGTGTGCTGAAATTTCTGTAGCATGTTGACATTTTATCCTTTTGCCTCAATGGTGTGTTCAACATCACATTTTCCTGTCTCTATGTCATCTTTCTTCAGGCTCTCCCATCAACTTTATCACATGTCTCTCTTGTCACCTCTCTTCTGTGTGTCTCATCAACTTTGTCACATGTCTCTCTTGTCACCTTTCTTCTGGGTGTCTCATCATTTACTCACATGTTTCTCTCTACTTGTTTTTTCTAGGTATCTCATCAACTTTGCTCCGTTTGATATTGTCTACAAATTTACAAAGTTGCTTCCTGTCCGACTGATGATTTTCTGCATGAAGGAAATCCAGAGGACAAACAAAATACATCATGCCATTCTTTATGGCCTCAAACACCTCGCTGGAGCTTACATACAGATTGTACTCTATGCCATTGCCAAAGGTTCGTGGTCTTTGTAAATTGTGTTTCTCTATATAATTTGATGAATGGTTGGTAAATTGCACATAGAACCACCATGTCACTTTGATTATTAAACGTATGGTTCTCATAATTCCCACTTTTGTAACTATAAATGCAAACACATCCCTGGATCAATTTCCCACTGGTGTGACCTGCAGTTATTGATTCACCAAGTGAATTACTCTGGTCAATTGGCAGAAAGTGGTATACATATGTGACCCATACCTTTGGGTATAGAGAGTCAATGAACAGCCTGGCTGTCCAGTACACCGTTCACGTTATGAACCGGCTTTAAGCCGGTTTAATTAATCCGGTTCAAATGCGCATTAACTAAACTGGTTCAGCACCCGTTTGCATTCACACTACAACTGCTTGAACCAGACCAACCAATGCAGGTGTTTCGTTTAATGACCATAGGGAGGCGATCAACTGTCGCAGAGGGTGCAGGGCCATTCATCTAAAATGGACGTGCACATCAAACAAGCTGCAATACACACACGCACGCACGCACGCACACATACACACATTTAAAACCTGGAATTGTGGGGGGGAAGCTGCCCTTGTGACCAAAGCGTTAAAGTGCATGTAATATTCCTAGTAGTAGCATCAGGTAGTCATTAGAACTACTCGGATGCCAGAATAACCCAGACACACCAACTGATTGATAGGCATATTTGGAGGCTTTTCTCTGCCTATCATAAAGTTTGGGGTAGTTAGATATAGTTCACTAAAGTACAGTATAACACAACTATTCCAAGGTTGTGTAATACTCCTGGGAGAAGATTTGAACTCGAGGGCAGGTCAGGTGCTGGAACTGTAATTTATCCACCATTACAGATGTCAGTAAAATTGTGATAATTCTGCAGGAGCCCAGCCATATTTGTATGGTTCAACAGCTGTGATATGATTAGCTAGATAATCCCTTGGGCTGGCTGCCAGAGGCTGGCACTAGATGCACTACCTCCCTTCTCTACAGAACTGCCATACAAGCCAAATACCACTAGGCACAGGCTATTTCCAACCACCACACTTACCAGTTACCATGACAACACAGAAACTCTGGTCCTGCCTCCTCAGTTCAGCAGTCTTTATGCAGTAATAGAATATGCTATAAATATAGATCTGTAACAAATTTAATAAGATTTCCATCAAAGGCCCAGGTAGCAAGTGGACAAAGAAGCCATTGGCTTGTTGAAAGTTGAACAATTTTTTAATCTGTGTAACCCGCCCTCCTGAGATATGGGTCAACCTTGTTAAACATATTCACGCTGCTAGCAGTTACACAATCTGTAGATAATCTTCCATTCAGTTATTGTCCTCTGTGAGAACGAGTACTTCCTGATATCCAATCTACACTGATCCTTTACTAATGTTTCCTCATGTCCTCTAGTGCTAATATTTATCTTGAGTGAGAAAATAAAAAAAATATTTCTATCAATATTTTCATACCCATTCAATATCTTAAAAACTTGATTTCCTCTTAACCTCCTTGTCTCTAGGGTTGTTAGACCACATTCTTTAAGGCGTTCTTCATAACTAAGGTCTCTCAGTTCTGGAATAATTTTAGTTGGTCTCCCCTGTAATAATTCAAGCGTGTCTATATTCTTCTTACAATAATGGTCTCCAAGGTTGCATACAGTATTCTAAATGAGGCGTAACTATTGCTTTATACAGAGACATAATTAGCTTTTTTCCTTGTATGTTATGTTTCTCCTAATAAACCCAAGACTTTGTTTCCCTTTGAAGCTGCAATACCACACTGCTCTGAAACGTTCATATCAGCACTTATTGTTACTCCTAAGTCCTTTTCTTTTATGGTAGTTCCTAGAACAGTATCTCCAAATTTATTGTTTACATCCAAATTCCCATGTCCTGTGTATAGTATTTACATTTCACAAAATTGGATAACATCTGCCATTTTTTCAGACAGTTTAACTTTTTTGTCTAGACCGTTTTGCAATTGTTGTTTATCACCATCATTGTTAACCTTTCTAAACACGTTTGTGTCGTCTGCAAATTTCAGTACATTGCTTGTTATATTATCGTCCAAGTCATTGACGTATATTAAGAATAATAAATGTCCTAATACTGATCATTGTGCTACCCACTCAAAACTGCTTTCCATCTACCACAACATACTGTCTTCTGTCAGTCGGCCATTGTTCTGTCCAGTCGATTATGCCATCCCGATACCATGGGTTTTTAATTTAAGTAGTAATCTTTGATGTGGCACTTTGTCAAAAGCTTTCTAAGTAGATAATATCTACTGGTGACCCCTCATCTATCCACTTAGTGATTTCTACCAAAAAACATAACATTTGTTAAGCATCACCTCGCTTTTCCATGTTGAGATGGGTTTAATAATTTATGCCTAATGAGGAAGTCCACCATATGGTCTTAATTAACCTTTCTAATAATTTACAAATCACTGATGGTAAACTTACTGGTCTGTAATTCTTTGACTTATTTTTCTAACCCTTTTTAAATAATGGTATGATATTTGCTTCTTTTCATTCAAAATGAACCACTCCCTCTTTTAAAGAGAAGTTGAACACTCTTGCAAGTGTTATACTAATTTGTTTGATGAGGAAGTCCACCATATGGTCTTAATTAACCTTTCTAATAATTTACAAATCACTGATGGTAAACTTACTGGTCTGTAATTCTTTGACTTATTTTTCTAACCCTTTTTAAATAATGGTATGATATTTGCTTCTTTTCATTCAAAATGAACCACTCCCTCTTTTAAAGAGAAGTTGAACACTCTTGCAATTGTTATACTAATTTGTTTGACGGTTTACATTAGTAGTTTTGGCAGAATTCCATCCACTCCAGGTGACTTATTATCCTTTACTGCCCTAAATAGTCCGATTTAGCCTCCTGAAATTTAGCAGGAAGCTAAATGTAACTGATGATGAAGTGTTAAAGAATGGTTACAGTGCTTTCAATAAATATTCGCACATGCTAAAACTGGCTCATCAGGTTTTCCAAAAAATAACTATGCTAAGCAATTTTTGTAACAACGACTTATAATGTGCGAGAAGACAGTGCAAGTAGTGTTCAAAATTACTGCCAATCCAGAGGACAGAAACTGTAAATTCTTCAGTCGGGCTGGCAACTCTCATAAAGTGTCAGCCCGAATGGCCAGCAAGTTTTTTGGCAAATAACAGTGAAATTCTTACATCATTTTGCGCACTTCCTGGTATCGGTGCCACCTCACTCCAGAGTTCAGGGATAAAGAGGTATCTGTGCCACCTCACTCCAGAGTTCAGGAATAAAGAGGTATCGGTGCCACCTCACTCCAGAATTCAGGTATAAAGAGGTATCGGTGCCACCTCACTCCAGAGTTCAGGGATAAAGAGGTATTTGTGCCACCTCACTTCAGAGTTCAGGGATAATGAGGAGAACAACAATTGTCATAAATGTTTCATTAAAACTGTCATCACTAATACATAAAAAATTATTTTAAAGAAACTCGATACAAATTAAATATCGAATAACATTCACGGAATATGCAATTACGCTGCTAAATGAAACAAATACTGATCATGGGTAATCATTCCAGTAGTCTCTGGTTGAGTAAAAAAGTGAAACAAATTTGGCTCTATTTTTACAGCTATCTAACTACAAATATTCATAACGTATGAAATTCTTGGTGTTGCTTACATTAATTATTTTATTGTTAGTATGTGGAGTCTTGGACCACTGATTTTTGAGTAAACTTGAAGGTCCGACTGACCAACAACTTTTGAGTGGGACCACCAACTTTATAAAGTTGAAGGTCCAACTGACCACCAAAGTAATTTTAACTGAATGCTTAGGAGTGTGATTGTAACAGGGCGCTCCTGGTGTAACGTGTTACCATGAACCCTTCAGATTGCACAACTAATTTAACTGGATTATCATCAACTAAAAAGAACTCACTTAAGGTGGCCTATTACCCTGAAATAAAAGTAACGAAAGTAAATTTTAAATGTTTGAAATCTATTAGACCCCCAAAATGCCAAGATCCCATGCAAATTTGTGAAATATGTGCCATAGTAACAGCTATGTCACCAGCAAAATACTGTACTCTGGTTATAATCAGTAATAACACAAGACTTATCTACTATTCAAATATAAAACGTGCAGGAATATTGCAATTTGGTATGGTCGGATATATCTAGCAAAGTAACAGCTACATCAGCAACAAAAATAGCAAAATTTTTTATCAAAGTTGGTAAAAAATTTATTTATTATTTATCTCTATACACATAAAAAATCATGAAGTGTCAGACAGAAATTGAGGTTTTGCTATATTTAAATCACTCTCTGAACAAAAAGTTATCCAGCTTTTTTGTAAGAGGCACCACATGCATAACGTCTAATTTATAATGGTTTCAGTTCTTATTATTGTTTATTTAAATGTATCATTTGTGTTCACTGTTGTCATTATGGACATAATTTCAACAATATAACTTTTGTGTTGATTTAATCAGTGTCCTAACAATGATGCGCAGACCAGTGCACTGATAGCTTGATTTCAGGGTAGTCAACCAACTTAATCAGCAATTTGTGACACAGTGATATGAAGACACAACATTGCGTAGTAGACGCAGTTGTGAGACAACATTGGAAGGAGCCAGTCAGTGCAGGGCATCAACATGGGCGACCTCTGGTGGATAATTTTGTAGATTTGAAGCTCCCCTAGTGACTAGTAGATATGTCATTGTAATTAATCCCAGTGCAGATGAACCCATTGTTTCTAGGTTCGGGCAGCAAACACATGATGTACTTGCAGCGAGTATTTAGTGGTAAGGTGAGCCGTGGCAGTGCAGAGTTCTTAAACCCCACACTGTAAGTATGAATCTTATCTGAGGCTGTCGGATCACTCTTATGTCTATAGATCTGTCTCTGCTTCATGTTTGTGGGAGTTTCCTCAGCTTGAGAAACAATCTTGTTTATTAATGTTACATCAGTATATATTTGTAAAAATGTCTCATTGTTTCAGACAAGTGAAAGACTTTGGACCTTCCAAAATTGTACAGCTTTGCATAATATTTCTTACAGTCAAAGAGTTGACTGGTGAATCGTGTCTCAAGTAGAGGACTTCTCCCAAGACTGTCCCTCATGGAAGACCACCCTAGCTGCCCTACCCCTCAGCTGGGACACAAGCAATGCCCTCATCTTCTAATTACCAAAGCATTTTACCAATGACAACATTGGCTTTTACTTTGCACATACAAACAGACCATTTCTCTAGGGTTTCAGTAGACTTTGTAGCAGTAAACAAATAAATAAATAAAACCTACTTTATTTTCTTTTAAAAGGCTGCCTTGAAGAATTCGTATGCATGTGTATACAAAGTGAAGTGTACTATTGCTACATAATTCCACTCAGTTGAGCACAATCCACACAGAGAAATTATACATGATGATTAACAATGGGGCAGTACAGTGCATGCTGTCTTCATCAGTTTAAATAAAACTGTTATGGTAGAACTGTTGGACATGTTCAATCGTTTTTTATTCATTTTGACATTTTTAATGGTCTCTCACACTTATAAAACTTTTGTACACAGCATATGCAGAACTGAAAGCACAGCATGTCCCATGTTGCTTGATGAGAAAGGTTGTTTGTCCTGCAACCAGTAATTTTACAAGTAGCTGAGTTGGTCTTCCTGAGGTCAAACTGGTGTGGCTGAGGTCGTTATGTGGTGCTGGTGAAGTTGCTATGTGGGGCTGGTGAGGTTGCTATGTGGTGAGGTATGAGGTGATTGGTTCATCTTGTAGGTGCTGGTTATGCTTACATGAGAGTCTTTGAACGTGAGGTGCGAGGTCTGTGGATCCCTGCCACCAATGAGTTCTTGCAGCCAGGCTTGTAAGTGGCGCCATCTGTCTGCTCGCCATGCGGTTCTTGGCTTGACCCAAGTTGTCTCTGGTTGTGCTCCGTGTCTTCCGATCTTCCTCTCTTGTTGGGTTGCCCTTTTTCCCAGTTACCTGTTTAGCATGCTTTTTGTTGACTGTAAATGTGGATTCAATACTAAAACAAAATAATAAAAGTACTCTTCCCTCACTGGTTTTCATCCTTCAGCTGTACAAGTTTCTTTAGTTACTTGCTCCCACTTTGTTGCAGTGTGTGTAGTGTAGATGTATGAGCACATCCTAACAGGTCTACTTGACTAATTCCTCCTTTGTGAAAGCTCAAGATTCAGCCACACTCGGACCCAGTTTTAACAATGTGATGTCACACAGTAACTGTGGAACTATGTTTGTTCTTTTTACCTCACAATTAATTACTTTTTGCCAAAGTTCAGTCAATAATACCAGTAATGTTACTGGAAATATAAGTGGTTTGAGGTATCATGGAATAAGTTGGCATTTACCACACCCCTTGTTATTTACCACACCCCTTGTTATTCATCACGTTGCATTCTCTGCTATGCAGTCATTTCTGGTTTCTGTGGAGATGTTCAGTTCTAACTTCAGAAACTTCCCACTATTTACATTTCATATCTTCAGGACCTCAGTAGACTCTGTTTCCCTTTCATCTTTGGCATTAGTAGACTCTGCTTCCCTTTCACCTTTGGCATTAGTAGACTCTGCTTCCCTTTCATCTTTGGCATTAGTAGACTCTGCTTCCATTTCACCTTTGGCATTAGTAGACTCCACTTCCCTTTCACCTTTGGCATTAGTAGACTCTGCTTCCCTTTCATCTTTGGCATTAGTAGACTCTGCTTCCCTTTCATCTTTGGCATTAGTAGACTCTGCTTCCCTTTCATCTTTGGTATTAGTAGACTCTGCTTCCCTTTCGCATTAGTAGACTCCGCTTCCCTTTCATCTTTGGCATTAGTAGACTCTGCTTCCCTTTAATCTTTGGCATTAGTAGACTCCGCTTCCCTTTCACCTTTGGCATTAGTAGACTCCGCTTCCCTTTCACCTTTGGCATTAGTAGACTCCGCTTCCCTTTCATCTTTGGCATTAGTAGACTCCGCTTCCCTTTCATCTTTGGCATTAGTAGACTCTGCTTCCCTTTCATCTTTGGCATTAGTAGACTCCGCTTCCCCTTCATCTTTGGCATTAGTAGACTCCGCTTCCCTTTCATCTTTGGCATTAGTAGACTCCGCTTCCCTTTCATCTTTGGCATTAGTAGACTCTGCTTCCCTTTCATCTTTGGCATTAGTAGACTCTGCTTCCCTTTCATCTTTGGCATTAGTAGACTCTGCTTCCCTTTCATCTTTGGCATTAGTAGACTCCGCTTCCCCTTCATCTTTGGCATTAGTAGACTCTGATTCCCTTTCATCTTTGGCATTAGTAGACTCCGCTTCCCTTTCACCTTTGGCATTAGTAGACTCTGCTTCCCTTTCATCTTTGGCATTAGTAGACTCCGCTTCCCTTTCATCTTTGGCATTAGTAGACTCCGCTTCCCCTTCATCTTTGGCATTAGTAGACTCTGATTCCCTTTCATTTTTGGCATTAGTAGACTCTGATTCCCTTTCACCTTTGGCATTAGTAGACTCTGCTTCCCTTTCACCTTTGGCATTAGTAGACTCCGCTTCCCTTTCATCTTTGGCATTAGTAGACTCCGCTTCCCTTTCATCTTTGGCATTAGTAGACTCTGCTTCCCTTTCATCTTTGGCATTAGTAGACTCTGCTTCCCCTTCATCTTTGGCATTAGTAGACTCCGCTTCCCTTTCATCTTTGGCATTAGTAGACTCTGCTTCCCTTTCATTTTTGGCATTAGTAGACTCCGCTTCCCTTTCACCTTTGGCATTAGTAGACTCTGCTTCCCTTTCACCTTTGGCATTAGTAGACTCCGCTTCCCCTTCATCTTTGGCATTAGTAGACTCTGCTTCCCTTTCATCTTTGGCATTAGTAGACTCCGCTTCCCTTTCATCTTTGGCATTAGTAGATTCTGCTTCCCTTTCACCTTTGTCATTAGTAGACTCCGCTTCCCTTTCATCTTTGGCATTAGTAGACTCTGATTCCCTTTCACTTTTGGCATTAGTAGACTCTGATTCCCTTTCATCTTTGGCATTAATAGACTCTGATTCCCTTTCATCTTTGGCATTAGTAGACTCTGATTCCCTTTCATCTTTGGCATTAGTAGACTCCGCTTCCCCTTCATCTTTGGCATTAGTAGACTCCGCTTCCCTTTCATCTTTGGCATTAAGTAGACTCTGCTTCCCTTTCATCTTTGGCATTAGTAGACTCCGCTTCCCTTTCACCTTTGGCATTAGTAGACTCCGCTTCCCTTTCACCTTTGGCATTAGTAGACTCCGCTTCCCTTTCATCTTTGGCATTAGTAGACTCCGCGTCCCTTTCATCTTTGGCATTAGTAGACTCTGCTTCCCTTTCATCTTTGGCATTAATAGACTCTGCTTCCCTTTCACCTTTGGCATTAGTAGACTCTGCTTACCTTTCACCTTTCGCATTAGTAGACTCCGCTTCCCTTTCATCTTTGGCATTAGTAGACTCTGCTTCCCTTTCACCTTTCGCATTAGTAGACTCCGCTTCCCTTTCATCTTTGGCATTAGTAGACTCTGCTTCCCTTTCATCTTTGGCATTAGTAGACTCCGCTTCCCTTTCACCTTTGGCATTAGTAGACTCCGCTTCCCTTTCACCTTTGGCATTAGTAGACTCCGCTTCCCTTTCATCTCTGGCATTAGTAGACTCCGCGTCCCTTTCATCTTTGGCATTAGTAGACTCTGCTTCCCTTTCACCTTTGGCATTAGTAGACTCCGCTTCCCTTTCATCTGT
The DNA here is from genome assembly GCA_033239005.1 of Lamellibrachia satsuma. NCBI lineage: Eukaryota > Metazoa > Annelida > Polychaeta > Sabellida > Siboglinidae > Lamellibrachia > Lamellibrachia satsuma. Next base: position 7,333,176 of record BSQZ01000015.1, on the reverse strand, counting down.
GGCATTAATAGACTCTGCTTCCATTTCACCTTTGGCATTAGTAGACTCTGCTTCCCTTTCATCTTTGGCATTAATAGACTCTGCTTCCATTTCACCTTTGGCATTAGTAGACTCTACTTCCCTTTCACCTTTGGCATTAGTAGACTCTGCTTCCCTTTCATCTTTGGCATTAGTAGACTCCACTTCCCCTTCATCTTTGGCATTAGTAGACTCTGCTTCCCTTTCATCTTTGGCATTAGTAGACTCTGATTCCCTTTCATCTTTGGCATTAATAGACTCTGATTCCCTTTCACTTTTGGCATTAGTAGACTCTGATTCCCTTTCATCTTTGGCATTAATAGACTCTGATTCCCTTTCATCTTTGGCATTAGTAGACTCCGCTTCCCCTTCATCTTTGGCATTAGTAGACTCCGCTTCCCTTTCATCTTTGGCATTAGTAGACTCTGCTTCCCTTTCATCTTTGGCGTTAGTAGACTCCGCTTCCCTTTCATCTTTGGCAATAGTAGACTCTGCTTCCCTTTCATCTTTGGAATTAGTAGACTCTGATTCCCTTTCACTTTTGGCATTAGTAGACTCTGATTCTCTTTCATTTTTGGCATTAGTAGACTCCGCTTCCCTTTCATCTTTGGCATTAGTAGACTCTGCTTCCCTTTCATCTTTGGCATTAGTAGACTCCGCTTCCCTTTCATCTTTGGCATTAGTAGACTCTGCTTCCCTTTCATCTTTGGCATTAGTAGACTCTGGACATTACACAGATGTGTCCCCAATTAACTGTGTATTACTATTATAGGTGCCATTTTTACAATGTTCCTAACCTGTCTCTTCTTTTATCATTACTAGTTCTGTGTTGCATTAAATTATGGTTCATAAGCTGTAGTTTGTCATTCAACATATATATATATATATATATATATATATATATATATATATATATATATATATATATATATATATATATATATATATATATATATATCTCCGTAGATAATTGCATGTCCTTTATTTATATCATACTTTGATATGTCTGCTAGATGAGGTTTCAAGTCTTCTGTGCAAGCTGCTGTTCCTGTCTGAATTTTCTACTGAAGTCAAATGCTGTGTTTACTGCATACCTTACCAAACATGCAGACCGCATCATAAAACAAGAGTACCTTTGTAGTGGTTTGTTTATGCTGAAACTTCATAGGTTTCATGGGCATTATATGAGGCCATGGTATTGTTCTCTCAATGCCTTCGACCTGACTGTCTGTTGTTACACTGATGCAGTTGTGTCAGCTATACTTGCCGTCCCCTCTCCTCCCCTCCCCTCCTCGCAATAAATCAAGTACTCATGTAGCTGATGGTTTAGTTGTGATCTGATAGGTGGCAGTACAATCACTGGGCAACAGCTCCCCCTAGTGAATCAGTTGGAAGCCATGCACTGCAGTATGTGCATTGTCCAACGAAGGAGGATTGAGTGTATTTATTGCCTGGTGTTGCACATGCAACGGGACACATACTACTCATTAGATTAGTTGTAGCAGTAGTTGTAGCAGCAGCTTGTGTTTCCAGGGAGTGAGCAGTGTGTGTTTGTATGTATGTGTGCCTGTGAGGTTTGTAGCCAATATACTTGGGATTTGCTGTATTCATGTATTACTATCTGTTCATTGTAAATCTCAAACTCAAATACATCGGTTTAACATATGTAATATGCAAGTTTTGAAATTGTGTAAAAACAAAAGTTGTGTGAGCCTTTAATCTAGTTTTAAATTTGTCATGGTCAGAACCGAAGCGTTGCTAAATTTATGCAATATTAATTAACACAAGTAAAATTAAAAAATGAAGAACTTGAATATATATATATATGTGGACTACTTTCTTGGATGGAGTGTATGAGTTTGCGTGCATGTGTGCATGGGTGATTGTATTGTAATAATGGCATGTTTTCAATTAATGTAACTAATCCTATTACTAATGTTGTTGTCACATTCTAAAATGTAAATTATTTAAATTGACTGTTCGTCATAATGTTGTCTGATGTTCTTTAGATGTACGAAATTTATAAATATTTATTAGTCAGTAATATTTAATTTACCGGTATGTGTCATTAATATTTAATTTATTGCAATATTTAAGCGATTCAAGTAACAAAATCCTTAGAACTAATATTGTAAACAACACATGACATGTTGAGGACCACTACATATTCTCATATATTGGCTAAGTTATACTTGGCAAAAACACAACTCTTAATGGTGTGTAGGACCTATCCATGGCAGTAATACAAAATATATATTTTGTTTATATAATTTATACTAATTATGGTTAGTATATAAACATTAAAGCAACATATATCGATAAAGAAGTGTTAATTTAGTATTAATATTTGATTTCATTGTAAAATGTGTTGTAAATTATAGGTTTGATTATGACGACTAAGTGATGTAATAGTAATACATGTTGTTGCATTGGCAGCGTGACCAAGGGTAGTCTGGCAGCCAGCATCATCTTCCTGCTGTCCTACAGCGGAGTCATCACAACACCGTTCCCCATCGTCTACTTCTGCATTGTTGTCTTCTTCATCTACTTCCGCCTCATGTCTGCCCTGCTTGGCATACACGACCCCTTCCTGCCATTTGAGAACCTCTTCTGCTCCATCTTCATGGGAGGCATGTTTGATGCTCTCAAGAAGGCTGTGTCTCGCGAGAAACCACTGGAAGACGGAGTCCATAGCAACGGAATCAAGAACAAGGAAGAGAAGAAGAATGACTGATGGTAAGAGTTGACAATGGACGAGTGCAGTGAGAGTAAGGAAGGTGCACAGATGTGGTCAACGTGTCAGCACAATCAGTTGTTTGAAATGTCCAACAACTGATTGTTTTGTCAGAGCAAGCAGACAGAATGATGGTTCTGTGAGCATTGCAATGGTGGATACTACTGTCTTCCATACTTGGATTAGGGAAGTTCACTAATTAGTTAGATGATGTTATCTGACAGTGAATGTGATTTCTAAGTGGCTGCTGAGTGCCAGTGAGCAGTCAGTAAGAACATCTCAGTCCATACACAGTTGACCACTGCCCACTGCCCAATGACTGGTTGCTTGATGTCCTTGAAGTGTGTCCTGGCCAAGCTGTTATGTAGGTGGAATGTAAAGGGTTCCTGTGACCGCCTAGTGCCTACATCCAGTGCTCTAGTCAGGTCCACCCACTGCCCGAGCCAGTGGTCCAACCTGAGCCCGAATCAGAGATCCACATAGCCCGAATTGGTGGTCCACATAGCCCAAATTGGTGGTTCGCATAACTAAATGCAGTGGTCCGCCCTCTGCCCAAATCGGTGATCCACCCAGTGCCTGAATCAATAGTCCATATAGCCCAAATCAGTGGTCCACCCAGTGCCTGAATCAATAGTCCATATAGCCCAAATCAGTGGTCCACCCAGTGCCTGATTCAATAGTCCATATAGCCTAAATCAGTGGTCCACCCAGTGCCTGAATCAATAGTCCATATAGCCCAAATCAGTGGTCCACCCAGTGCCTGAATCAATAGTCCATATAGCCTAAATCAGTGGTCCACCCAGTGCCTGAATCAATAGTCCATATAGCCTAAATCAGTGGTCCACCCACTGCTTGACTAATATATTGCTTGACAAGTTGCAATGTCTGAAAGGCTGTAAGCCTACAGGGCCTACACATATGTGACTGCACACACACTCGCACTGGTCCTGGTTGATTTCTCATGCACAGTGTTGTATGTGATATAGAATGAGTAGACTGCACCCAGCAGACCAACTGTGGCCATGTGTGCTGTACATATTCCTGTGTTCTCTACGGAATACAACATGTAATCCTTTATGTATTGTAATGAAATTATTTGACATATTTTTTGCAGTATTTTATCTGGAATTCTTCTTGTGGCTTGTTTCTTATACTGTTGAGGATTCAGTTAGTGAAGATATGCTGAAAATCATGGTTTGAAATGTATGAAACAACTGATTTTGGAACTGGGTGAAATACTCGGCTAATAATGACTATAAGCAATGATTCCAAACCACAATCAAGATAACAAATTTGAATTATTAAGGCACAATGATTTACTACTTGTACATGTCTAATTTTTATGTATATTAATGTTGGTCAAGGGTAGATGGTGCCCATTGTTTATGTAGACTTGTGTATTTCACCCTTTGTTGATGTTATTATTGAGCTACGTTGTTTGTGTGATTTCAGTTCTGTTCATCTCTTTCAAAATCTGTCAGTATTTAACTTATTTGTGTGTAAGAATAAAGTCATCATCATGTTGACATATAAACTACACAACACTATCAGATGCGAGATTTTAAGAAATGTGCATAATATGTTTTACAGCGTTTAATTGACTACCCAGTATTAGTGGTCTTTGTGTAGTGTTGGTTGATTTTATTCTTGTGGTTCTGTTATGTTTGTACAAGTGACTGATGTGCTCTGATTTTTAGATCTTATTATATTGCATGTAAGTACAAGTGTGACCTTTGTGACATTTCTTTGTTATTAAGTATGGTTAGTTATTTTGGTGTGATGAAGCTCTTGTTGACAGAAAGCACCACCCTCTGGTGTGACTTGTTGACAGATAGTACTGCCCTCTGGTGTGACGTGTCCTCAGTCATGTCAATGGCAAGTCAACATGGAAACCACTCAAACATGTTAATTTAAGTATCCCGTTTCTGACGGGAGGTTCCAGCTTTTGGGACCCATCTCCCATTCTCTCGTGCAGGAAATGAAATTTCCCATTTTATCATGATTCCTCCTGTTTCTTATGTTTCCTACCGTTTTTTCCCAATTTTTTTGACCACGCTCCGTTTTTAGAAATATATATTTCCCCATTTCCATCGTGGCAGAAACTTTCCAAATAGCAACACTGTTAATATTCATGTCATTGCATATTTTTTAATTCTCTCGTCACCAGAATCATGTTATAGACATTTTAATTGGATGGAAATTATCACGTGGCCTCCAAACATCGAGTCAAATCAAGCATTCGCGCGATCAGCTGTGTATCGTTTGATCAACGCACGATGAGTTCGTCGTTTGTTGGCTTCACTCGTGATTCTGCATCGCGCACAAAACTTGTTTTGTCATTTCAGAAACTTAACAGGTGTGAAACCACTGCAGATTAGCTTTTTCGAAGATGGTTTCCATAGTGTACCTTATTTGAATGCCTCACTACCACCAGTTGGAATACAGGATAAAGTCTATACAGCACTATTATGCCATTAAGTCTAGTCTTGTCAATCTCGATGGATTCTTAGTGAATCCTCACAGGTTTACCAATAACATGGATTGTTATCTGAGTGCTCAGTTGTGCAAAATAAAGACACATACACTCACAATAAAATGGGTGTGTTCCATTCCATTATGTTTAGTACAACCAAAGCTGTTAGATGCAAGCTACGTCTCGGCCCTAAGCTACATCTCGGCACATCTACCAGACCCAAGCTACATCTCAGCCCATCTACCATACCTAAGCTACATGTGTCCATCTACCAGACCTAAGCTACATCCCAACCCATTTATGAGACCCAATTAAGCTACATCTTGGCCGCCCATCTGCCAGACCCAAATAAGCTACATCTCGGCCCATCCACCAGACCCAATTAAGCTACTACTCGATCCATGGGAAAGCTCTGAATGAGGTCACTTGCGCCAAGTACCTTGGAGTAACCATCGACAGGAAGTTAACATGGAATGACCATATCAACAACATAACAAAGAAGGCCAACAACACCAGGGCTTTCTTACAGCGCAACATCAGCAGCTGCCCCCACGCCATCAAATCGCGGTGTTACCAGACCTTTGTAAGGCCTATTGTGGAGTATGCGTCGACTGTATGGGACCCATCCACCAAAAAGTACACCAAAGCAGTTGAGAATGTCCAGAGACAAGCAGCCCGCTTCATAATGAACGACATCTTGCCCCATCTACAAGATTCATGTCCTAAGAAATGTTGTTTTGGCTGCCTGCTCCAGTTTCAGCGAAGACATGTAAATAAAATATGTGAAAACAGAAAAGATACATTTAAAACGGTTTTATTGCATTGACAAAACTATGTGCTGTGTAAAATGTAAGGCTGTCATGTTAAACTGTGCCTTATGTGACAGTAGAGGCACACACTCATTTTATAACGTCATGTAGGTAGTGACAACCCATTAAAACAACCAACTTCAAACTTATACATACTTAAAGGTAACTTCAATACACTCGTTTCAAAATGTTATGACAGTAACAAAATGTTATGACAGTAACTGTATGATACCTCAAACACCATGCAGTTTCTTAAAAGTACATACAAAATTGCATATATAGAATGAAATGTATTCTTTTTACATGCAAATTTATTAAACATCTGTTTTCCCAATATTAGGTATGCATTTTCAGGCAATGTAGAATATCATGTTTGTTATCCTGTGTTTAATTATGAATGGTACAATTCAATCAGTCTTGGTGATAGTTGCTATGGTTCATATTAATGCCTTTTCAGTGACTTGTTAATTAAGCACTTTAAAATGTGAACAGATATACAGAGGTGTCAAGATGGGAAGAAGAAGGGAAAATAGTATTTCTCCAAATGGTCACATTCCATACTGACTAAACATCTAGGTACAACAACACTGCTTGCGTAATTGTAACTGGAAGATGGTCACAGACCACAGGAAGTACAGGCAGTTCAATGTGAGGCTGCAGACTTTGTAGTAAATGCTAATCGAGGCTCACTCGATCAGTGACAAAACTATTTCTGACTAGTGAACAGGGATAGCAAAACCTCTCAAATTTGGCCCCTCTTAACACCTGGTATGTCAAATCATACTGCAGCTACAAAATGTTATTTACCATACCTAACCCCAAAATAAGAAATTGGAATGTGACACATGCTACAAGTGTATATGAGAGATGTCGACCTCTGCACAACAAGTGTGCACCATGTACGAGTAACACTGGACAGCCATGTCACACCCGCCAGTCTCTGTCTATGACCCGTTGTACTTCTTGAACATCTCCTGCAACTTGAACTTGCTTACAATGTGCAGTTTGTCCACCTACAAAATGGCGCCACTAGTTACAAACGATGCCTGGCTGCAATCACTTGACAATCTTGATTTCACAGTAATCATTATGGCTGTGGTGGAGCGAAGCAGTGCATGTAAACTGTTCGTTTAGATGTTCTGGCACGGAACAGCGTAACTGACACTGTATCAGATTACATTACCAAATGGAACAAATCATTCACCACTAGTTTTGACTAGTCAATACTACACTGCAATACAATGTGTCCACTAAACATCTGTTTTAGTTAAAAGCACTGTTTCTTATGTCTTTATCGAGTTATAATATCTCAAGGAATCAAGGCTTGGGAAAGTATTGTCTAGTGTTTTATTTCTGCATCTCAGTCAATAATTATTCCAATGAGTACATAAAGAAACTGTAGACAGAATTAGAAAACAACTTACGACTACGTTGTTCTTGATAACAATGAATGTCGGCAAGGTCGTGATCTGATACTCGGTGGCAACATCCTGCAACAACATGAACCAATCACTGAAACATCCTGCAACAACACCAACCTATCACTGACACAGCTACATCCTGCAACAACATGAGCCAATCAATCATCCTGCAACATCAGCAAATCACAAAAAGTGCCTTGTTTGCCATCTGCCATTGGTAAAAGAAAGCAAATGGTTATTTCGGTGGTGCACACTACAGGACATATTTTACTAGACCCCAATAAGTTTAAGTAAAACAGCTGGTCCAGCCAATTTATGCTGAATTACAAGGTACCTGTAGCAATGATATGGCGTGTATACCACCACTGGAGTAAGATATATATTTTGCACTATGCCAGTCAATAATGATCAGTATCATGAATTTCTGCCGTTACACTATTGGACACTTTAGTCACTTTCACTGGCACATCATGCATGTGGCTAAAGATGTGACTAAATATTATGAGTTCAGAAGATTTATTTATGTATTGTAACTGACCGTATTGTTTGTAACTGACAGTAATGTACATTTTGAAAATCTTCATTAAATAAATTTCATTAAATAAATTATTGTTTTGTTTGACATGTCATTTCAGATGTATAGTGTTGCCTGAGATCATATTATCATTATATCGGTCTCACCATTTGTTTTGTCCTCAAACATAATCCTTTCATATATTGGTATCATCGTAATCCATTTTCAAGACTTAAATAGGATAATAAATTAATTCAAGATACCAGGGTGTGATACATAATTTGCCAGAACATTTCAGTGATAAATAAAACTGACAATCTTTCTCAATCATGTTACAAGGGGTCAGTTGAACGAAACATGACATGAGTTGTGTGATTCACCCATGACAAACATCATAAGTTGTGTGACTCGCCATGAATGACAGACATCATGGGTTGTGCGACTCACCATGAACACAACTCATGGCGTCGGTCTCCATCAGTTGGGTGACTCGCTGATGATAGACACCTTAAGTTGTGTGACTCGCCATGGATGATAGACATCATGAGTTGTCTGACCCATCCATGACAGACACCATAAGTTGTCTGACTCGCCCACGACAGACACCATGAGTTGTGTGACTCGCCCATGACAGACACCATGAGTTGCGTGACGCACCCATGGCAGACACGAGTTGTGTGACTCGCCCATGAGACACCAAAGGTAGGAAAGAAAGCAACATGGAAAAGTAACAGAAATAAAGAGACAAAAAGTAACAGGTTATTGTGATTACTATACTGTATGTGATAAAAGTACTTATGCGCTACAATATGGGTTGAAAGTTTGTACTATAATCTAAAGCAAAGGCTTTCATGATTCAAATAATTAATTAACATAATGGAACCATTAGTATGAAGGTGATGTTGACTTCTCTGCCCATTATTCTGGTATGTGCTTTAGCAACGACCCCAGTGGCTTCCATGATTGTAAACAGAATGTGTTTATCTTGACTACCCCACAAATCCTAATTACATTTTAATTTTGCACCTTAACAATAAATGCTACTTTTTATTAGAAATAAATGCGAGATTACATGTTTGCAATGACTAAGCATAGATAGACTGACACTTTTCCTAGATAAATCCATTACTATTTACTGTTATTTTCTTTCCTATTACTGTGTGACTTCTCATGACACTGAGAAATGTTTTTGCTGCTTTATACAGAGCGGAATGATGCAGGCTGTCACCTTACAACAATCTAACAAAGCTACCTGCCACTGCTTTTTAAAAACACTACTAGATTTCTGAATCCATTTATCCATGGATTGCCACTTTTATTATTATTTATGGGCGTTACCCAACATCACACTTCTGTATAGTTCCCCAGCACTGGGCCAATGTTTGACGAACGTGATGACAAATCAAAAACCTACATCTACAGTCACAATGCTGCACTTAGACATAGACTATTGACAGCAAATTTATTCCTGAAAAAAATTACAGATTTTGACTGAAAATTACAAAGTGTTCATGGTCCCAATAGTGCAGACTGAGAGTTTTTAAAACACTGCTTCCATTCATGCACACTTCATAGATGACAGTGGTAAGTTTCATGCACAACCCATAAAAATTAGGATCATTTTCTAGCTTACAAATAAATTATGTATCAAAACAAAAACGCCCTACTGCTAAGCTCACACTAACCATTTGCCAATGACTAAAAAAAATATTAGCCAATTTGGCTAATACCAACAGAAGCATTGACACTGATTATAATTTAATTTTGAGACTACTGTACGTAATAATTACATATCAAAATCAGACGGCGCTGTGACCATGATATGAATATGGAATTCCCATTTTAAAATATGGTCCAATTGACATTCTAACACATGTGCCAGTATTGTGCTGGCACCCATGTTTTCAACTTATTTAAATTTGTGTTATAAAAGCCAAATTTTCACTCCAAAAATCATCATAAGGTCATAGGTGTCATGGTTTCTGGACAGCAACAATTGCTGGAACTAGTGGTGTTGGTGTTGTTTGAGATGTTTTATTGCATCATTTGAGAACAAAGAATTATGATAAATTTTAGAATTGATGTAGTCAATATACAAATGTAACTAGAGCTGAGAGGTCCCAACTCCAAGTGAATTCACTTAAGAATGACAATAAATTACACATACCCAACATCAATGTCAAACAACAATAACGCCAATGATTGATTACACGTTATATTCCAACAAAGAAAAATTTTACAATGACTCAATTTTATTTTGTATTTTCACGAGAAACCTTTTATTTTGAACATTAATTTTTTTTCAAATCTTGTACATTTTGTATAAAATTATATAAATAAGCTATGGTTGAGGGGTTCAAAGCAGCACTTGTTACATCACACTAACATCACTATGCAAATGCCCACACAACAAAGATCTTAAGCTGCCAAGTTAATTTAGCTAAAACAAAATGTGATGCTTTAGCCAACATTGGCTAGTGTGTTAGAGGGAGCTGAGCTACTGGGATACGTTGTACTCTATGTATATGAGTATGTGGCTGCAAACGCTGACAATATTTTGACAATTGGCAAGTCTATTGAAGACTACAATTAAATGGCTTATATCTAACAAATACATGGGCAGCATCACTTTGTTACAGTCATCATTAGCATGTACACCTGTAATACTATGCCAAAATTGCTATCATTGAACTGACAATCAAATTCACTTAGGAATTTTGGTGGGAAATGCCATGTCATGGTGGCTACGAGCTACTGCGTCATGGTGGCTACGAGCTACAAAATAATTTCTGTCCACACACCCATGACCTTGCAGGAATAATGGGTGCCTTAGAGGCATCTAAAGACAGGCATGAACTCATGGAGGGCACAACGGCCCAGTGATTGTTCAGTTCTCACAGGGGAGGTCAGTGCACTGACATGTTGACCTTTGGCTTTGTTGACCCTGACCCCACTAAGCTTATGTGTAAATCTGAACGTGTGTGCTGTTTGTTTACTACAGCTAATTCTCTACATATCACAACTACGAACATGATATACATTTTGTGAAGCTGTGAACTGTAGTGTATGGATGTATACTATCCATGTACAATTCTCTGGTAAAGGTTTAGCTCTTGAAATGTGAATTTAATGGTCATATTTGAGGTAAATAATGTTGTTGCCATGCTGCAAATATCTATCCTTATGTTTACCCAACAACTTCCTGCATACCAACATTCCTGTGTCTTCAATTTGTATAAGCAATTTATCTTTCCCAAAGCAACCAGATTTCTGATAAAACTGGCATGGCAGTACACTCTGTCCCTTATTGCAGTGAAATCAGAAGCGGCATGGGCGGTGAAACAGGTAAATGAACCACTTTTCACACACATACTCCACGGGTTATACACAAAATCATTCAATAGTGTCGAGCTTCAACAGTTGTGGAAAGTTACGCAATATATTAATTGACATGTCATTAATCCAAGCGCTGTACAACAAACAGCAACTTGCAGTACGAATGGACAGCAGCAACAGACTGGTTTAGTGTACAAAAAGGAGTGGGACAAGGGGGTATTATGACTTGTAAGGGCAAGGGGAATCAGGACAAGGGGGTATTAGGACTTGTAAGGGCAAGGGGTATTAGGACAAGGGGGTATTATGTCACCTCCACTGTTCAGCATATACAGTATATACAGAACACATTACGAGAGAAGTCAAGGACGAACAGTGTGGTGGCGAATACAATGAATTATTCATTAATGAAGCTGACATCCGAACTGTGATATGTGCCTGCTCTATACTCTACAAAACATCAGGGGTTGGACAAATTTGTACAGGCCGTGAGAGTGCACAATAGAACTCTCGCGATGACTGTGAGAATGGCACTCCTACGACCGTCCCGATCAAGGGATGAAGGTGAAGAGTTACTGCTAATTTAACAAAGCACACAATTCATCAGCTAAGCAGTTTCATTGACTGCATTATCTTGTTACTATCAAGATACTTACATCAGCTTCATCTACGTCCACCTTCAGAGTGATTATATTCGTGTACTTGAGAGACAGAGACTGCAAGCAGACAACTACAGTATATTACCAATGTATAACATACATGCATAGCTACATGCAGTTTTAAGGCCTCTTATATCGGCAAAATACCAATATGAAAGACCTGCTCTGCCCGTATGAAATTTTAAAAATCTTCAATTAAATTTTTTTTATCCCGCCTTACCTTAAATTTAAACAAAGAAAAGAACAAGTTCATCTAATAAAAAATCATAATGAGTTCTTAAACTTCCACAGACACAGCTGCCAAAAACGCCCAACCCTGTAATTGTGCAGCCAGCCAGCCTTCTAACTGCTGTTTTTTAATGCTGCCATTCGTTTATTTATAACCCAACGAGAACAAGATTCGACAATAAGGCAACCATGTGACGATGCCATTTTGAAATAGTATTTTGTGTCCCACTGTGTTGTTGATCGTGGCATTGTCTACAGTTGCTTCTTTAGGCTGATGGTAATGTCTAATGACACTGGAATTTTGTATAGCATGGTGAAGTTCACATTTGTTTTTTCTTCAATATTCTCCAAAGTTTGCTTCATGATTTGAAAATTAAATAATTATAACAGCAATTTGAACAGCATATTTTATTAACAAATTCAGCGGTTGTTGGGATATACTCATTTTGTTGTATGCAATGTGTGACACAAAGCACAACTGGTGACAATCTTAAGGTAAATCAGATGTAAAAAAGTGTTGCCAGTATGAAACTTCACCCTGCCAATATGAGCTGAACCTTACAAAACCCTGGCTGCATGCATTCGGGAAATTGTTATACACTGTGTTTTATAGATCTACCAGTATGCATGTTATAAATTCAAACAACTAACCATTTACTAATTCACCAATGACACAAAATTATTAAGTTCGGCTAAAAAGGAAGACATATTGCCAATCTGGCTGGAAAAAAGTAAGTTGGCTAAAAAAAACAATTACATTAGCCAAATGGTTAAAAGATAAAATATAATAATTAGAGTGAACCAAGTATAACGACAGCAAGTTTGACCTTGACACATTTTCAGAAGAGAGAAGTTTATAAGGAGAGGGACAGCTAAAAAGTATATAAGAAATAAGTTTACCTCAAATGCAGGCGCAATTACTTGGCATGGTCCACACCAGGTTGCAAAGAAGTCTATAATAACTGCTTTGTCTCCTGCCTTAGCCAGCTCATCATTGAGGGTACTCTAGAAACACAAAACCACAGCTTAACAGTCACTCCCAGAAAGTACTGAAGTGTTCATTTATGTTTACTTGTCCCAGTGCTCAGAAACACACTAGTTCCACCACAGAACTACAGGTGTACAAACACAGCTTGTTGTGATGACAGCATAATGTCAACTGGGATTCACAGAATATCCAGCAGTATGTTTGTAACCATTATGATTTAGTGCATTATCTCAGTGCAGAAGGTAACATTTCAATAATGCCAAGAAACAAAGTAACATTCACTAAATGTTATTGTGTTCAAAAATAATTTTACAAAACCACTGTAGGTGTGCAAAACTCAAATATTCTGACTGAAAGGTAATGACTGAATTTCTGCTACAGTTTGCACCACAATATCAATATAAAATGTCAATATAATTGCTGAGCATGTATTAATGCATAAAACCAAATGTTTTTGTTTAAAGTAATATGAATTATATGGTATTAACTTGGTATGTCACAAATGTGGCAGTGAATGTTTTTAAGAGGGACTACTTCGGGGCATTTCAGTTTTCAGTCCAACTGTGACAATATTTGCATTAGATATGCAGCAAGAAAAAAGGTACGATGATTGTTAATGAGACATTGAATGGTGGAAAAGCTTCTGTTAAAAGTCATCATTATGTCAACCAGTTAGTAATATTTCAAAGTGTGAACTTAGTCAATACACTTCTGCAGTTAGACTCTCCTATGACATGCATCCACCATCATTGACTGAAAACCAGACATTGTTAGATAGGGCATTCACCGAGTTATATCTGCCAGTTCAGAAACATAAACATGGTTTATAGCTTGGTTCCATGTTGTTGTAACACTAACTGGGATCCTCGTGGATTCTTCAAGTGTTCGATACCAAAGAACATAAACGATTTTCAAAGAGACCCAGGTAATATATAATATATAGAATACACACCAAGTGACCAGCTCATTATCAGTTCTACCCAGAGTAAGGTACACCCAGGGTTGTTCTCAGTTCTACCCAGAGTAAGGTACACCCAGAGTTGTTCTCAGTTCTACCCAAGAGCAAGGTACACTCAGGGTTGTTCTCAGTTCTACCCAGAGTAAGGTACACCCAGGGCTGTTCTCAGTTCTACCCAGAGTAAGGTACACCCAGGGCTGTTCCCAGTTCTACCCAGAGTAAGGTACACCCAGGGCTGTTCTCAGTTCTACCCAGAGTAAGGTACACTCAGGGTTGTTCTCAGTTCTACCCAGAGTAAGGTACGCCCAGGGTTGTTCTCAGTTCTACCCAGAGTAAGGTACATTCAGGGTTGTTCTCAGTTCTACCCAGAGTAAGGTACACCCAGGGTTGTTCTCAGTTCTACCCAGAGTAAGGTACACTCAGGGTTGTTTACATATTGTGAAACATAACACAAATTATAATTGCCGCTTAGTTGCAAAGGCATGTTTGTTTTCCTGAAAAGGTTGGATACTGGCAAAATCTCTACTTTACTTTTCTGTCTCTCTGTGAGTATTGACAAAGGTCATGTAGTATTGACAAAGGTCATGTAGTATTAACAAAGTCATGTAGTATTAACAAAGTCATGTAGTCTGCCCAATGCTTTCCTTCATGTTATTCCATCAACACAGTGTTGCAACTTGTACCCATCCTACTAACACACCCTGTTCCAAAAGCACATTTAAAAGCTTTTAGAAGCGCTTAATCTAAAATAGTTACATTGTAAGATTATACAGGTGAAGAAGTAAAATTTACTATTTAATAATCTGGATAGTTGAAGTGGAGCAAATAATTGTTTAATAAAAATGTCTGATGCAAGCATGAGCCTCTGGATAATCTAACATTGAAATACCCATTTATTATTCAGTATGCATCAATCGTTCAGTACTAGGACCTACATCAAATACACCTCCACGAAAGTGACTGGAATTGCTACATGCTCTAGATTTTATTGATTTACGCAACCAATGAAATCTAAGCTTTCAACATAGCAACAGTGCATGTTTACGGATTATAACCTACACATATGCCATCAATACTTAATGGTTGAATAACAAGCTTAACAATGGCTCTATTTGCATTAAATCGTTCTACCTGTGTGGTGATTAGCAGAACTTGCTCAGCTATGCTGTCAATACTACTGCAGTAGCTCATGATTAGGTGGGTAAGAGACCACTACTCCAAGAGTCCCCAACAGGTTACACATACCCACATGCATGGGATCCTCCCCCGATACCAAGGTTCAATATACAGGTACGTCATGGTAGGCCAGGACTGCCTGCAGAAACATGATTAATAATGGTATCTACCAAAATTTAGCAGTGTCCAAATGTGAGATATACATTTGCTGTAAACATATTAGAAGTAAAGTGTATAAAAATGGCAACTGATTTTTCATACCAATCCTTACAAGTAAAACTATGCATAATTGCACAACTATGGGCAAGCAGATTACTTAGTTAGCTTAGACCAACTACATAATCAAATGAATAATTTTGGAATTTTACTTAATCAATAACCATTTTTTGTAATGGTAATGTTGAACAAAAACATTAATAATTAACTAAACCTAATGCGATTTTGAATAGCAATTGTGCTACATGTTAAACAGAAGTTATGTTTAACATAATACAGCTTGTAAACAACAGTTTCACAGTTTACTATAATGGAGAATACAGTTGGTTTTGACATAAGGTGCAGTATATATGAAACTATGTAGAAATAAGTGAAGTCAGAAACCACAGTATTCATTCAATTGCACTCATATTGTTGAAATAGTATTACTAAAATCAGTCATACTCTAAACATTTTACAAAGGTCATTGCCCCAGTCTTTTTGAGTTTCAAAATGTAAGCCAAGAAAGTGGCTCCGTCTTTTCTGCCTTAAGCCTATATCTTCAGTATATTTATGTCTAGAGTCTAGAGCATGTCGCTGTTTCTGGGATATATGTGTAACATTAATTTTATACGAGAGATGCAGTCATCAGTGTGCAACCATATGAATAAAAAGATATTGATATATATATATATATATATATATATATATATATATATATATATATATATATAAACTTTCATACATTCCTAAGGGTTATGTAAATAATCATTAATAATGCGTAAGCTGCCCTTTTTAACTATTTGGAGTGCCCTTTTAGGACATCCCCCCAGTGAAAATTCAATAAAAAAACGCCCTGCGTCATGATGACTCAGGCAATTTCTAAATCGAAACTGGGTTACTTGTGTCAGATTCTATGCAATCTTATCCATGCATGCAGCTAAAGGCAAGCAGCCACAGCCAGGGATGGGGTCAAATACGCTTGGCCAAATACAACTACAACACTTTTTAAATTGTCAAATACAAGTACATTTCTTTAAATACAGATACAAATACATTTCCGTTCCATGTAGTTTTTATTGACATATTTTCTGTTTTACATATTTTGTCATCTTCTTTGTCACATAAAAATGCATGGCACTGTCTTCTGTGTAAATTATATTATCATTAAATTCACATGTCCTGATTACATTTCACAATTATCAACTGCTGAAAGCGGTCGTCACTGAGGTTGCACCAGTCAGGTCGGAAGATTTTTCCAGCTACACTGAACAGCCTCTCGACAGGGGCAGAAGATGATGGGGTAGAAAAGTGCTGGCAAGCCATATGTGATGCAGCATTTGCAGTGTAACTGATAATGACAGCACAGAAGACCTGGCCTTTATAGCATGACCACTGATTGACCAGTCACGTGTAGAAAATGCATGCATTGCTTCGTAGATTTGTCAAGCATGCTTCCATTGTAGTCTAGTATATGCAACATATATTTCAGGTATAACAACAATTTTGGTACCAATGTTTAGGAAAGTGAATCACCTTTCAAACAAACACAACTGGTAGCAGTAAAAAATTGAGTATAGAAAAGTTGTAGCACAGAATATGACATGTTGTGGTGAAATATAAAAATGGTAGCAGGACTACCCAGATATGGACAACATTTTTATTGACACGAAAGCACATTTATATCCAATGTGAAGAGTATCCAATATCATTTAAAATAAATATAACTTGCAAAATTTTATAACAATTAAATAATAAAAGAGCTACGCCCCAAAAACTTACACCCCCAAATTTTCCAAAATGTCTGAAGAAGCAGAGCCTTCACACAAAAAGGCACTGAGGTCTAATGGGTTAAGGTAAATGTGTACATAAATTCTCCCTTATACCCCTCCCTGTTCCTACACATCATACATAATTACTTAATTATTATGCTATGTTCCCCTGCATTCAATGGCAGCTGATCACAAGAAATTGACTCAATTCCAATACACAACCTATACCCTTTTTAAAACCAAAAAGTGGAATAACTTCACAAATAATAAAGATGTTGAAAAAAATCAAAAAGGGTTATAAACTGCACAACATATTTCATCATATAGATGTGTTTAAATGCTTAGATTTTTTTTATAATATACCTAGCTAGTAGTAGTAGTGACAGTAGTGTGACCATTTATACAATGTCTTCAGTAGGGTGCCATAATAACTGAAGAATTTACTTTAAAGCACCAAAACTGTGCACAGAAATCTGGCTTTAAAATTGTACTTGTAGTATTTGTGATGGCCCAAGTCACCAAGTGACAACACAGCGCGTACGTTGGGTACGCTTCGTTAAACAAGAGACGAGTGAAGAGAGGTGCCATTCCTCGTTGACATAGTGAAGTGAAGTTTATTTGTTTAGATCATACACACAGAGTCAAATAACAGTTTGTACATATTTTACATAGTTTTGATGATCCAGTGAGGCCTGCACTAAGACCTGAGAGATCGCTATCGTACAAGTCTCCCTATGACTATGTATGGTGCAGTAATCATTATTACTGCTGTTTGACTAGAGTACATATACAAATAGATATTGGAGTTGCTAACTTTGCCTACAAATATAACAGTGCTAATAATACTAGCAAAAATACATATAGTGCAAATAATGTGAATACTATTTATTTTTTTCGTATATATAAATGTGAATAAAATGTTAATCGAATATAATTATCAATATTATCCTATAATAATTACAGAGAAGTTAAATAATACAGAAAGGATAAATACATTATTCTTGTAAAATACAATTAAAATTTTTACACTAAAAATAATACATTAGTTCCAAATTATATTGTGAGGAACTCAAAAACCAGCTGTTTTGATAATAAAAAAAATTGTAGTGATAATATTACTGAATGAATATTCAGTATAATATTCTATTACAGAGCTATGAATTATTAATTAATGCAGTTTATCATGATAACATGATAATGATGACGAAGGCATACCATACATTTCTAGGCTTCAGCTGGCATATTCTTTTTGCAGATGTAGCAGTTACTAATATTACATTCTAAGTCATATTTACTTATGATATATTTTTTGGAGTAATTCACAAAGCCTTGATACGAATGGGTGTTAATTTTCTCCAAGGCAATTTGTGGAAGAAAGTAATTTTGGTATTGTATGTCTGATACAAAGGCGGCAGTATATTGTATTAGTTTGTTTAATTTGGATGTTAAAATCATAGTTTGGGGGAAAATTATTTATTATATTGGTAAAGCGTTGTGGTGCCTTTCTTTGTCTTTTTGGTCTAGATGATACATTTCCATTACCAGTGAACATGTCTTCAAAATATTCTGGAATGGTTCCATTTTTGTATCTGTAGAAAAATGTCATTCATGACAGCTTAAAGAGGTCGTCTGCTTTTAACAGTTCTAGTTCTTTGAATATAGGTGTACTATGTGAATTATATTTACTGTTTGATATAGATCTAATTGCTTGCTTTTGTAGTTTGTTTATTCATTTGTTTATTTGTCCGCCCCATGCTAATATACCATAGCGTAGGTGTGACATAAATAGTGAATAATATATTATCTTTAGGATGTGTATTGGTATGTAGTGTTTTAATCTAGAGAGAATTCCACATATCCTTGATAGTTTGTTGGCAATGAAGTTTTGATGAGGCGACCATGTTAAGTTGGAGTCTATTATGACTCCAAGAAATTTAAATTGTGTCACCCGTTCAACCGGTGTATTATTTATTTTAATGTTAGGTACTTCGTGGTTCTTTAATTTTCTCCGTTTATGGTGAAAAATCATCATTTTTGTTTTTGCAGCATTCAGGGACAGTTTATTTACTGCTAACCAGTCTGTTATTCTAATCAATTCTGAATTGATGTTGTTGGATGTAGCCAATTCATTCGTTTGATCATTTGTAAATGTATTTAGTGTGCTCAGCAGGGTGGTATCATCTGCATACATGATTGGACAGAAATTGGTGCTTGCTGTTGCACGTATTGCTGTCTGTGCAGTAGATAGCTTTTAAACCATTCTAGTTCAGTATTTGGTATGCCATAATGTTTGAGTTAGTTGATAAGGATTTTATGATCGATTGTGTCAAAAGCCTTTGACAGATCTAGAAATATTGCCAGTGGTAAACTTTTTTTTATCAAGATTTAAGTATATTCTGTCAACTAATTCAGATATTGCCAGTTCAGTAGAATATTCAGCTCTGAAACCATACTGATTTGGGTGGAGGAGCTTATTAAGAGTGAGATAGAGGAATAGTTGAATATAAACTATTTTTTCAAAGACTTTAGATATGCACGGCAGAAGAGATATTGGTCTGTAGTTGTTGAAAATATGATTATCATCTTTTTTTGTGGACGGGAATAACGTTAGCAATTTTAAATTTTTGAGGGAATTTTCCACTAAGTAGAGATTGATTAATTATACTGGTAAGGGGTTTGGCAATGACATTAACAGAAGCTTTCAGCAATATTGAAGAAATGTTGTCAATTCCCATACTTCTTTTTGACTTTAAGTTATTTATTATATTTTTTGTGTCATTTTCACTGACAGGTGTAAATTGGAAGTTAGTATCATTTGTTCTTTTTTTAGATACGATTTGAAGCTTGGTTTCCCATTAGTGTTTAATTTGTTTGCAAGGTGTGGTCCAATATTTATGAAGAAGTTATTGAATTGTGTTGCTATTTCTTTTTTATCTGTTATCTTGGTTTCATTTACATTAAAATTATTATGTCGGAAATTGTTTTTGTATTTTGGATTTGTTGATAACATCAGCTGTGTTTTCCTGATATCGTTCCTGTATTGACTAAATTGCAGGTTATAATAAGTAGCCTTTGCTTCTCGTTTTAATTTCCTTACTTCTTTTGCTTTATTTTCCAACTCACTTAATTTTAGTTTGTTTATATTTGAGTTAGGACTTGTCATGTGTACTTCTAAGTATAGTTTGTCTCGTTTTTTTTATTTTAGCTAGGAGTTCATAAGTCATCCATTTCGACTTCTTGTGTTTGTATTTATTTGACTTTACATCTTTCAATGGGAAGTGATTGTTCATTACCTCTTCTAGTTTGGTAGACAATTTGTTATCGTACGATATGAGTGTATCTGCTGTTGGATTGTGATCAAAGACTTGATGCCAGTTTATATCTTCTAATTCGTTGGTAAAGCTATCAATGTTTCTTCCTGTGAATGATCTCATGCTAATTTTATCAGTTACAGTATATGTTTTATTGGTATTGAAATTAAGTGACGCAAATATTGCCATATGATCAGAGATTTTTGCTGCCAATATGCCACTATCTGCTCTGGTAAGAGGGTTTGATGATTTACAGTATATTTGGTCAATCAGTGTTGCATTTCTGGCTGACATTCTTGTGGGTAGTGTTATAACAGGCAGCAGGTCTATTTTGGTTAAAGTATCATAGAATTCTTGAAATTTTTCGTTCGAGTTAAGTTTCAATAGATCTATGTTGAAGTCACCTGTTAGTGCTACATTTTTGGCATCCTTGTTAATGTCTAAGAGTACAGGATTGAATTCTTGCATAAATAAGTCAATTGAGGCATGGTTGTTGTTGTTTTTCGGGGGTCTGTAGATATTACAAATTGTTATCTTTTTATTTGAGTCATCAACAATACCCAGGCATAAAGCTTCCCAGGTTGAGTATGTATTATATGCTTTGGAGTTTGATATTGTGATATTATTTGATACATATGTGACTAGCCCTCCTTTCTTAGAGCATCTATCTGTGGATGCCTGTGTTGTCATGGTGTAATTTTTTTAGATTAAGATGTTGTGTATCTGTGTTTTTCCAAATTCTTGCTTCCTGTATACAAATTACATTTATCTGCACATCTGATTCAGCAAAAGTACTAATTAAAATATTCAGTTCATCAATTTTAGAGCTCAGTGAATCTATATTTAGGCTTAAAATGGTTAACTTATTTGTGTGCCTTTTTAGAAATGTTTTTAAGTCGTCAACATTATGGTATTTACTTTTAATGCTGATGGAGCTTTCATTCAGATCTATGTTTATAATTTTTGTTAGGTCATTTTCTTCAATGCCGCCTTTGTGTCTTAAGAATTCTTCAGTGTTAACTGACATTTTTCAGAGAACAATAAGTAATGATTTTACTAATTAGATACTTTTGAATTTGCCCATCACTTACTTGGTCAGAGTTAGCATGTAGAAATGTATGGCCCTTGGTACAACATTTTAAATGTAGCCGTAGGTTATACGTTATATTCGGTTTGCTTCTAAATACCTGCACATAGGTTCGATTTCTTGTATACCATATATCATAGTATTTTTGGGATATAGCTAATAGATTTATATTTGGCCACATTACATTTGCACAGATCCCATGTGTTAATAGCATGCATACAAGTACAGACGTAGAATAAAGAGGTGTGATATCATATACAACTGAAAAAATGTTAAAAAAAATGACTAAATATAAAAAGTCTTTGGTCACAGCAGTACTCACACCAACGGCAGTAACGTTATCCATTGGCATCGAGAGTCATGTTTGTGTTGATAGGTCATATCAATTGTTTGTCCGTTTAACACTCGTACAAACCCCTCAACTGCTGTTCCATAGTGACTGTCACCTTTCTCCCACTTGCCAGCAAACAAATGATTCTTCCGTCTGTCGTCCAAGTTGCTGCCACGTTTGGTGCTGTCAGCGCTTTGGTCAGTAGTTCGCTTCGCTGTTTTGTTAAATTCTCCGTGACAACGATCTTGCTGCCCTTCAGCTTTCTCTTCGCCATGAATATGTCATTCCGTGGGGCATAGGACGTCAGCTTGACGATGGCTGGTTTCGCCAGTCATCCTGCCCAGTCGGTGGCTTCTGTCGATGCAGTTGCGGTTGATCGGCAGACCCAACTTACTTTGGCAGATCCTCACCATGGCTTCGGTTGTGTCTTTCTCGTTTTCCGGAATCCTGTGGAAAACGAGGTCCGATACACGCGCTTGCAGTGTTGTAGTCTCTTGGGCCGACTTCTCGTTGTCCATAGCCTACTAGCTTCGTAGATATGCTGCTTAATATCGTCCATGGCTTTGGCGTGCAGCACCGAGTCCACCAGCTTCGCAGTAAAAATGTCATTCTCCATCAGACTGTTGATGATGGCATCTGGGTAATCGTTTACTTAACTGGCCTAAATTATTAGAGGTTTATGCCGACGGTTTTTACAGCATTTTTGTACCTGAATGCATTCCTTACATCATTCCGCATGTGTTCCACTAAAAAAATGTCATACTCTTTAAAAATATTGTGTTTTAGGCCACTTTTAATCAGTTTTACACATCAAAACAGCGGAACCAATTGCATGATAAACATGGCGTGTGTGCGATTTGCACATTAGTCACGCCTCGGTGCCATCAGAACCGCGAATGCGATCTTTGTGTGTATCGCGCGTACTATTGCATAAAAAAGAGAAAGTAAGCTCAAAAAATTTGTCAAACGAAAGAATTCTACAAAAAATTCTCCCCACGTTTTATATTAAACGCAAAACTAAAACTATCCGTCTGAACCTCAGCCAAGGACTTCTCACACCCGGACTTGACGAAGTCCACCCAGTTGCTACTACTGCACATTAAATGCCTAGTGGCCTTTAGTTCTTTATATATAACTGGCAATTGATGGTAATGATAACGAAACTGACAATGACGGCTTGTAATGACAATGAAAAGTTATGTAGTCCCATAATGATAATAATACATTTCTGTTTTTACATAATTATTGTGGCAAGGATACTGAATACTCTGTGACGACTCCATCCCTTTAAGAAAGCTAAATAACTGCAAACTTTGGTGTTTTATTTATTACACGTCAAAATCAAAAGTGGCATAAAAAACAATATTTTTAAAGAATACATGAACTTTTTTACTGGAACATATGGGGAATGATGTAAGGAACGCATTCAGGTACAAAAATGCTGGAAAAACCGACGGCATAAAGTCCTAATAATTTAGGCCGACAATTGCCAACCGCACGTTGTTTAGGCAAAGTCAATCGCCCTACAATGTTTTTCTATCTGGCTTTTGCTACCACGGGCTACTGAATCAGCTTGAGCCCCTGTAACTGATATATATATATATAAGGGTATGCAACTAGGAATGACCCCACTCACCTTTCAACATCCGTATCTCGGCGTTGCGATGCGTAATCCGAATACTGTGACCTTACACAAACGTCCCAATGAATAAACTTTCACTATACCTACTTGTCATTAAAAACATATATGGATTTCTTATGAAAAGC
Source organism: Lamellibrachia satsuma (assembly GCA_033239005.1). Taxonomy (NCBI): domain Eukaryota; kingdom Metazoa; phylum Annelida; class Polychaeta; order Sabellida; family Siboglinidae; genus Lamellibrachia; species Lamellibrachia satsuma. Next base: position 7,309,402 of record BSQZ01000015.1, on the reverse strand, counting down.
GGTACGTTAACGACTGTACGCACAGAATCCTTACCCACATGCATACAGTAACATAACAATGTTACCGGAAGTGAGGTGCATGTTGGGTAGTGATGTGTGCAAAATCCTTTGTTAGGCAAATAATCTACACAACAAAAGGAGCCAATTATTAGTCTAACACATTCTACAGCAGGTGACAGTGAGGTGTGCAAAATCCTTTGTTAGGCAAACGCCACGTGTTTGACCTTTGCAAGAGGATTGTCGACGCACACCTGTCACCTGCTGTATAATCGACTCAATAATGTTCACTATTGCATGGTCGGACTGACTTATATGACAGCGATCTCGGCCTGTATCTATAACGGGACTTTTTATTATAGTTATGTCCGACATATTTAAATAAAAACTATAAATTATCATCGGCAAAATCTGCGTGTTAAATGTAGCCATTTTAATTCATCAGTTATAAGTAACATTTCATTAGTATGTACAGTCCGTTGCCGTAATGTGTACTGATATCATAGTATATATATATATATTATGTATGGACAGTTGTTGGATATAATGTAGATATATATTTATTTTTGTTATTCGAGTGGGACAATGTTTCGACTCGGAATCGTGGCTAATTTGCAGAAGAAGACAAAAGGCATAATGTAGAAAGTTTCTGTTTTTATTTATAATTCCCTCCAAATCAATACATAAATGTCGTGACGTAACCTATGCAAATAAATTAAAGAAAAAATAACAGCAAAGATGGGAACCAAGAAAGAATTAGAAATTATATAAAATTGCTACTATAACCATATACCACACAGTACAATTAAATGGTAATCACAATATGAAATCCTTAATACAATCTAAAATATGAATAATATATATATATATATATATATATATATATATATATAATTAAATCATAATCACAATATATATTCCTTAATACAATGTATAATAAATCCTTATGTATAATAAATGTATAATGAATCCTTAGTACAATGTATGTAATATACACACACACATATATATAATTATATATATATTTATATATTATATATATGTATATATATTATATATAATTATATATATATTTATATATATGTATATATATATATATATATATATATATATATATATATATATATATATATATAATTATAGAAGTAGAGTAGCAAGATTCGGTTCGGAGATCACACCTAACGCATCACAGGGCCATACAATCGGCCAAATGTCTTCAGGCACTGCATCGCTGTCTTTTCCCCAGCTCGATATAGATCCCACTGCATTGCAACCTTCCCCTGCAGGTGTCGAAATGTCTTTTTTTGGTGCCTTTTCAGTTTCCCCTCTGATACCAGTCGCAGGGTGAGTTCGATCTGAGAAACATTATGCTCATACTTTCATATATGGACGTTAGAAATAATGATATTACTCTGTGATCTTTTGGTCCTTCTATATTACAAATGCATGACGTTACTTGAAATGAACATGGCAACATTATGTTAAGGTTTAAATTAAATTACACATTTACATTTATAGTACTGGTATTGTCAGCTACAGTGTGGAATTGCCTACCTATGCAGCTTCTTCGTACAGCTGACTAGTCAGTTGGTAGAATGGCATCTGCTGCTTGGCCTTGGTATTGAATCCGTGATGCCAACCTTCTACGTCGTTGTTTGTCCGGACGCTCTGCCCGAACACTGACCAGCTGGTCGGAGGCCACATTCGACTTGTAATCCAGGTTTCTTTGATGTACGCAACTAAACATAACGGTAAAATTATATACATAGCATACCGATACATATCCGTGTATTATTATATGTTCTATAACCTATATTATGAATGCAACGGCATGGCTGAAAAATCTGCTTTCAGCAATCGATCAATCAATAGCTTATTTCCAGGTAATGTAAACTCCATGTCTGTAGTATTCTGAAGAAAAAAGCACAAATCACATTTTCATCATCATCATCGTCATCATCGTTTTATGAATGTTTCTTAACTACAATCTGCATTTTTTGGCGTACAATTATGACAATAAATTATTGGATCTACCTGCAAGGCGTAGGTTGCGTCAGGGTAGTAAAACTCGTCAGTTGAGCTTGCAGTGTCCATACTGACGTTACCAACATCCACATCTGCTGCGTCGTTTCGTGCCTGTCACAGACGGGTTGACTCGAACTGTCCGAGCGACAGCTGAAATAAATGTGCCAAAATTAATGAATATTCCAATGTTGTTTACTATCAACATAAAGTAATTACAAATCATTGCATATTTTGCATAATACTCCGCAATGCTCCACAACAACAAAATTATTAATTACCCTTGATGTATCTGGTTCCACGTCATCACTGACTCCCAACACAAAACAACCAGTTGAGATATTCGCCAGAGCAGATGTATTTTCTGTGTCTGCAAGTGCATGTTGTGGTGGTGGTGGTGACAGCGTTGGTGGTGATGTTGGTGGAACCGGTGTGTGCACCTGCCAAGAAGACAATAACTGGTTTTAGTCCTAAAACACTTCGATTAACACATTTGAAGGAATATGCAATTTATTTAATTATTATCTACGTGCCCATTCTCGACAAACAATATTGCCTGGTACAATTACAGTAAAACATGAATACAACAAGTATTATAACTTATATTTGCAATCACATTATGAAAACTTTTTATAACTACGGGTTTTGTGCACAAAATTATTACCTTTGGTGCACAATTGCAGCACCTCCATTGCGGCAAGTCAACCGAACCCTTCACCAGCTGCCTATAGAAGGCTCTGCTGACACCTGCAAATTCACACGAATAAATGTATGCTGTAATTATGATAAAATATTAAGAAACCCAATACTTCTGATGTTCTTAGACAAATTTTGCCATCCCGCCACATAGCAATTAACTTTCGGGTTGTCATTATTTATGTATATTATCAATAGTGAAAACGACTGTACAACGCACGCAACATACCTGTCCCGCACACTCTGTGTTGCCATAAATTGCACCCAGAGCCTCTTCGCGTTTACGCACGATCCGTAAGCAACTGAGACACGCGGACGACTCGCGATTCATGGCGGGAAAGCAGATTCACGATCACAAACACTTAAAACCTTGGTTGTCGTAATTTTACAAACTATTAAACTGTTATAGTTGTACTTTCATGAGCAATTCAAATATGGTACGTTCGCGCTTGTAAGTGAACCCAGTGTTTAGTCATCGATATTCCCCTCTTTATAAAGCTGGGTGGCGGCTATGATTCTGACCAATCTTAGCCTATTCTGACCAATCATCTTTATGGAACACTTCGCTCTTGCTGCGGCCCACGGCGATCTGGGGCCACACAGTTAGTAGGGCTTAACTTCAGCTTTGGTCATGTTCAGACAGACAACATGAAAAGATCAGCTCAATGAAACAATGCACGAGTAGGAAGCCAATTACTACAGCCTACCTCTACACATTCTTAATGCACACAAATCAAAGAAAGACAACATGAAAAGATCAGCTCAATGAAACAATGCACGAATAGAAAGCCAACTACTACAGCCTGCCTCTACACATTTTTAACGCACACAAATCAAAGATAGACAAAACGAAATGAGTAGCTCAATAAAACAAAGCAATATATTATATTTGTGACACCTATATCGGCTAAGAATAAAATTCTTACACAAATCAAAGAGACAACATGACAATATCAGCTCAATAAAACAAAGGAACGACAGAAAGCCAACTACAACAGCTCTACACATTCTTAACGCACACAAATCAAAGATAGACAAAATAAAAAGATCAGCTCAATAAAACAAAGCAAGAGTAGGAAGCACATTACTATGACCATCACTTTTTTAACGTACAAATAATATTTTAAAACCGATTACATGATAAATATTAACGGGATATTATGTTTGTGAAGTCATTGCGCTTATACACCTATATCGGCTAAGAATAAGATCAAGACCGATCGTCTAAAAACATCTTAGGGCAATACATCAGAACATTTAGGGCAGTTATTTGTAACTCCTGAAATAATAGCAAAGAAAATTAAGATGATGAAAGATAATAAATCACCTGGAGTTGATGGGATACCACCAAAACTGCTAAAGGAAATTGTTGATCAAATTAGTACACCACTTGCAAACTTATTTAACTTGTCACTAGAAGAAGGAATAGTTCCTTCAGAATGGAAAGAAGCAAACATTACGCCGCTGTTTAAGAAGGGATCGAGGAAGAATCCAGAAAATTACAGACCAGTGAGTTTAACATCAGTTGTATGTAAATTACTTGAAACATTAATTAGAGACCACATGGTGGAATTTCTCATAAAACATAAATTAATAAATACATCTCAACATGGATTCCTAAAAGCAAGGTCATGTCTAACGAATCTCTTGTTTTTTAGAAAAAATTACAAAGTGGGTAGATGACGGGTCACCAGTGGATGTTGTCTACTTAGATTTTCAGAAAGCTTTCGATAAAGTGCCACATCAAAGATTGTTACTTAAACTAAAAGCCCATGGTATAGGCAATGATGTAATCAACTGGATAGAAAAGTGGCTTACACATAGAAGACAGAGAGTAATAGTAGATGGTAAGATTTCAAACTGGAAATCTGTTTTGAGTGGGGTACCACAGGGATCAGTGTTAGGCCCTATACTGTTTTTAATATATATAAATGATTTGGAGGATGACATATCTAGCAAAGTACTCAAATTTGCAGATGACACAAAAGTATTCAGAAAGGTTACCAATGATACAGATAAACAAAGTTTACAGGATGATCTAGAAAAATTAGTTAAATGGTCAGAAAAATGGCAAATGTTATTCAATTTTGGGAAGTGTAAATGTATACACATAGGACATGGAAATATGGATGAGGAATATAAAATGGGGGATGCTGTACTAGGTAGAACCACACAAGAAAAGGATTTAGGAGTAACATTTAATGCTGACATGAAAGTTTCAGAGCAATGTGGGATTGCTGCTTCGAAAGGAAATCAAATTCTAGGCCTCATTAGGAGAACTATCACGTATAAGGAGAAACATCTAATTGTACCCCTGTACAAAGCAATAGTTAGACCACATTTGGAATATTGTATTCAAGCATGGAGGCCATATCGTAAAAAAGACATAGATAAGCTAGAAAGAATACAACGAAGAGCAACTAAGATGATTCCAGAATTAAGAGACCTTAGTTACGAAAGTCGCTTATTACAATGTGGTTTGACAACACTAGAGACCAGGAGACTAAGAGGAGACCAAATAGAAGTGTTTAAAATAGTGAACGGTTATGAGGATGTTGATAGGAATATGTTCTTCAAACTTAAAGAAGGCAGTAGAACCAGAGGACACAAAGCAGCATTAGTTAAGGAACAGTGTAGGTTGGACATGAGAAAGTACTCTTTCTCACAGAGGGTGATAAATGAATGGAACAAACTGCCAAATGATTGTGTTAATGCTAGTAGTGTGAATATGTTTAAAAATAGAATTGACAGATATCTGATAAGGGCGGGCTACACATAGATGAGAAAATTGTTGGACTCTCGATAAGCCAATGGCTTCCTTGTCCACTTGCTATCTGGAACTTGTTGTTCGAGATGGCAATCTTGTTAAATCTTGTTAAATCTTTATTGCATTGAACATTGTTTATCGTAACAATAAATACATGATACAACTTCTTGTACCGATAAATATGGCTTACATTACTATAACAAGGCCCGTAATCAAAGACAGGCCGAGATCACTGCTGTACAGGCCGAATTCACTGCCGCACAGGCCGAATTCACTGCCGCACAGGCCGAGGTCACTGGCCGAGTTCACCAAAACAGGCCGAGATCCCGAAAGGCCGAGATCACTGTGAACCCAGAATACACATGTGAAACGGTTAGTGCGTATCGGTTTTAAAACTTAAGTTATTAGTTCCGTAGCCATTTGGCTACGGAACTGCCAAATCGCCGAGTTAGCAAATGCCGCACGGGACTTTCGCCCCTGAGACGAAGAGCGGGGCGAATTTTTTTGCCTACACGTTGTTGTGCACAAGCTCGCGGACGTCGCCATCTTGGTTTGGTTGTTTTCGTGGCGATGTGTCTTCTGCCGATCTTCTTTCTGCGTCAACTTTCTTACTCGCTTTTTTCCTGACATATTTCTCGGGTTTTGTATTTGCTGATTACTTATAATGACAGACGTAGTTATTTTAAACGAAGATGGTTACTTTTTACAATGATTTTCGAGGACCAGCTCTCGATTGTCGTTAGTAGTTAATCACGTCGAAGCAGTTAGTCATACACTCATATCAACGCAACACATAGTTATAAAGTGGTTAAAATAAATGTAACATTAAAAAAGTCTACCAATACAACTCACCAGGCTATCAATTTGTTTGACCACGATGAACAACATTACGACGAAACTATAGAGGGTGTTTAACGACGTCATCACTACGGCGGCAAGACAGCACCACCGAACACTCCTCCGTAAATGAATTGAAACAAGTTTGTCCGTATTACCACTAGAGGGCCAACGCACGCCATCTAGCGGATAAGCAATGAGTGCTATGCAGTCATTTCTGGTTTTTGTGGAGATGTTCAGTTCTAACTTCTGAAACTTCTCACTATTTACATTTCATATCTTCAGGACCTCAGTAAACTCTGTTTCCCTTTCATCTTTGGCATTAGTAGACTCTGCTTCCCTTTCACCTTTGGCATTAGTAGACTCTGCTTCCCTTTCACCTTTGGCATTAGTAGACTCCGCTTCCCTTTCATCTTTGGCATTAGTAGACTCTGCTTCCCTTTCACCTTTGGCATTAGTAGACTCTGCTTCCCTTTCACCTTTGGCATTAGTAGACTCCGCTTCCCTTTCATCTTTGGCATTAGTAGACTCCGCTTCCCTTTCACCTTTGGCATTAGTAGACTCCGCTTCCATTTCACCTTTGGCATTAGTAGACTCCGCTTCCCTTTCATCTTTGGTATTAGTAGACTCCGCTTCCATTTCACTTTTGGCATTAGTAGACTAGGCGTCCCTTTCACCTTTGGCATTAGTAGACTCTGATTCCCTTTCACCTTTGGAATTAGTAGACTCTGCTTCCCTTTCACCTTTGGCATTAGTAGTCTCCGCTTCCGTTTCATCTTTGGCATTAGTAGACTCCGCTTCCCTTTCATCTTTGGCATTAGTATACTCTGCTTCCCTTTCACCTTTGGCATTAGTAGACTCCGCTTCCCTTTCATCTGTGGCATTAGTAGACTCCGCTTCCCTTTCATCTTTGGCATTAGTAGATTCCGCTTCCCTTTCACCTTTGGCATTAGTAGACTCCGCTTCCCTTTCATCTTTGGCATTAGTAGACTCCGCTTCCCTTTCACCTTTGGCATTAGTAGACTCCGCTTCCCTTTCACCTTTGGCATTAGTAGACTCCGCTTCCCTTTCACCTTTGGCATTAGTAGACTCCGCTTCCCTTTCATCTTTGGCATTAGTATACTCTGTTTCCCTTTCACCTTTGGCATTAGTAGACTCCGCTTCCCTTTCATCTTTGGCATTAGTAGACTCCGCTTCCCTTTCATCTTTGGAATTAGTAGACTCTGCTTCCCTTTCATCTTTGGCATTAGTAGACTCCACTTCCCTTTATCTTTGGCATTAGTAGACTCTGCTTCCCTTTCATCTTTGCCATTAGTAGACTCCGCTTCCCTTTCATCTTTGGCATTAGTAGACTCTGCTTCCATTTCACCTTTGGCATTAGTAGACTCTGCTTCCCTTTCATCTTTGGCATTAGTAGACTCTGGACATCACACAGATATGTGTCCCCAATTAACTGTGTATTACTATTATAGGTGCAATTTTTATAATGTTCCTAACCTGTCTCTTCTTTTATCATTACTAGTTCTGTGTTGCATTAAATTATAGTTCATAAGCTGTAGTTTGTCATTCAATATATATATATATATATATATAATTATATATATATATAATTATATATATATATATATAAATATATATATATGTAGATAATTGCAAGTCCTTTATTTATATCATACTTTGATTTGTCTGCTAATTTTCTACTGAAGTCAAATGCTGTGTTTACTGCATACCTTACCAAACATGCAGACCGCATCATAAGACAAGAGTACCTTTGTAGTGGTTTGTTTATGTTGAAACTTCATAGGTTTCATGGGCATTATATGAGGCCATGGTATTGTTCTCTCAATGCCTTCGACCTGACTGTCTGTTGTTACACTGATGCAGTTGTGTCAGCTATACTTGCCGTCCAACTGGACACATACTACTCATTAGATTAGTTGTAGCAGCAGCTTGTGTTTCCAGGGAGTGAGCAGTGTGTGTTTGTATGTATGTGTGCCTGTGAGGTTTGTAGCCAATATACTTGGGATTTGCTGTATTCATGTATTACTATCTCTTCATTGTAAATCTCAAACTCAAATACATTGGTTTAACATATGTAATGTGCAAGTTCTGAAATTGTGTAAAAACAAAAGTTGTGTGAGCCTTTAATCTAGTTTTAAATTTGTCATAGTCAGAATCGAAGTGTTGCTTAATTTATGCAATATTCATTAACACAAGTAAAATAAAAAAATGAAGAACTTGAATGTGGACTACTTTCTTGGATGGAGTGTATGAGTTTGCGTGCATGTGTGCATGGATGATTGCATTGTAATAATGGCATGTTTTCAATTAATGTAACTAATCCTATTACTAATGTTGTTGTCACATTCTAAAATGTAAATTATTTAAATTGACTGTTCGTCATAATGTTGTCTGATGTTCTTTAGATGTACGAAATTCTCCCCACGTTTTATATTAAACGCAACATTTATAGAGCACATACAGTCACTTGTAACGTAGTATTTAATCTTTTATTTAATTAAATATTTGATGTTGCTAATATTGTTTTTTATAAATTATTTGGTTGATATTAGATGTCATGCGCATGCGCAACTACAAGGGGACATCTCATTGTTAATATAATAAAATTTTATTTCATTTAATTCATATTATCTGTCGTTTGGTGAACAAAGACTATTGTTTTTGTAATTAAAAATTATACTGTTGATATTGCATGTCAGGTACATGTGCAACTTTAAAGGGACAACTCATTGCATGTCATTGTTAACATAACTAAATTGAAAAGAATGCATGGGTTAATTACCTGTCATTTGGTGAACAAAGGTTATTGTTTTTGTAATAAAAAAATATACTGATGATATTGTATGTCATGCGCAACTTTAAGGAGGGAGTGAAGGAGTACTTTAATTTAATTAAGTCAATTTATATAAATTTAAGTCAATTTATTTAAATTTACAATTTAATATAATCTCTTTACATTAACATGTTCATTAAAATAATTTACAAATAATAATTAAATTATATGCATATTCATATTTTGGGGTACACCAAATACATATTTAGTTTTTTCAATAATTCTAATCTGGTGAGTAACCAAACCACATATGTATTGCTTTTCACGTATATGCTGTGTCTATGTGCAGTTGTAGTATCACCGATTTGTCTGTATACACATTTCTTGATCGAATGACTGATAACACATTCACAGCTCACATCCAGCGGATACATAATCCTGTACATTCAATGTGTATTCGATGGTTATGTGCTCGTCACGGCAGTTCGTGCTAATGCTACACAATTTCTTTCGCGCAACTGCGTCGGACCGAGGCCCTCGGTGCGCGGAAGAAAGCCACACGATGTAAATACTTACTAAATAGTGTTATTATTTAGGCTTGGGCAAGGATTTCCTACAGCAATTTACCTTATTCTTTTCATCATGTCTCCCTATGTCCCGTCTCCTTCCGTCCCCTCTCCCTACGACCTGTCACCTTACCTCCTCTCAACCTCCTCCCAGGCTGAGGTGAGTTCACCCTAGCATCTCTCTCGTCGTCTTCCCCCACTTTATCCACTGTCCCCTCACCAGAACCACTGGCACAAACCACCTGCTCCCTTCCCACCACTGCCACAACGAGCAGCCTCAGCTGTTCTAACTCCAATTCAAGTTCCTTCATCCTCGTACATCCCCTACACTCAAAACTAAAACTATCCGTCTGAACCTCAGCCAAGGACTTCTCACACCCGGACTTGACGAAGTCCACCCAGTTGCTACTACTGCACATTAAATGCCTAGTGGCCTTTAGTTCTTTACATATAACTGGCAATTGATGGTAATGATAACGAAACTGACAATGACGGCTTGTAATGACAATGAAAAGTTATGTAGTCCCATAATGATAATAATACATTTCTGTTTTTACGTAATTATTGTGGCAAGGATACTGAATACTCTGTGACGACTCCATCCCTTTAAGAAAGCTAAATAACTGCAAACTTTTGTGTTTTATTTATTACACGTCAAAATCAAAAGTGGCATAAAAAACAATATTTTTAAAGAATACATGAACTTTTTTACTGGAACATATGGGGAATGATGTAAGGAACGCATTCAGGTACAAAAATGCTGGAAAAACCGACGGCATAAAGTCCTAATAATTTAGGCCGACAATTGCCAACCGCACGTTGTTGTGCACAAGCTCGCGGACGTCGCCATCTTGGTTTGGTTGTTTTCGTGGCGATGTGTCTTCTGCCGATCTTCTTTCTGCGTCAACTTTCGTACTCGCTTTTTTCCTGACATATTTCTCGGGTTTTGTATTTGCTGATTACTTATAATGACAGACGTAGTTATTTTAAACGAAGATGGTTACTTTTTACAATGATTTTCGAGGACCAGCTCTCGATTGTCGTTAGTAGTTAATCACGTCGAAGCAGTTAGTCATACACTCATTTCAACGCAACACATAGTTATAAAGTGGTTAAAATAAATGTAACATTAAAAAAGTCTACCAATACAACTCACCAGGCTATCAATTTGTTTGACCATGATGAACAACATTACGACGAAACTATAGAGGGTGTTTAACGACGTCATCACTACGGCGGCAAGACAGCACCACCGAACACTCCTCCGTAAATGAATTGAAACAAGTTTGTCCGTATTACCACTAGAGGGCCAACGCACGCCATCTATATGCAATGAGTGCTATGCAGTCATTTCTGGTTTTTGTGGAGATGTTCAGTTCTAACTTCTGAAACTTCTCACTATTTACATTTCATATCTTCAGGACCTCGGTAGACTCTGTTTCCCTTTCATCTTTGGCATTAGTAGACTCTGCTTCCCTTTCATCTTTCGCATTAGTAGACTCTGATTCCCTTTCACCTTTGGCATTAGTAGACTCCGCTTCCATTTCATCTTTGGCATTAGTAGACTCCGCTTCCCTTTCATCTTTGGCATTAGTAGACTCCGCTTCCCTTTCACCTTTGGCATTAGTAGACTCCGCTTCCCTTTCACCTTTGGCATTAGTAGACTCCGCTTCCCTTTCACCTTTGGCATTAGTAGACTCCGCTTCCCTTTCACCTTTGGCATTAGTAGACTCCGCTTCCCTTTCACCTTTGGCATTAGTAGACTCCGCTTCCCTTTCACCTTTGGCATTAGTAGACTCCGCTTCCCTTTCACCTTTGGCATTAGTAGACTCCGCTTCCCTTTCACCTTTGGCATTAGTAGACTCCGCTTCCATTTCACCTTTGGCATTAGTAGACTCCGCTTCCCTTTCACCTTTGGCATTAGTAGACTCCGCTTCCCTTTCACCTTTGGCATTAGTAGACTCCGCTTCCCTTTCACCTTTGGCATTAGTAGACTCCGATTCCCTTTCACCTTTGGCATTAGTAGACTCCGCTTCCCTTTCACCTTTGGCATTAGTAGACTCCGCTTCCCTTTCATCTTTGGCATTAGTAGACTCCGCTTCCCTTTCACCTTTGGCATTAGTAGACTCCGCTTCCCTTTCACCTTTGCCATTAGTAGACTCCGCTTCCCTTTCATCTTTGGCATTAGTAGACTCCGCTTCCCTTTGGCATTAGTAGACTCCCCTTCCATTTCACCTTTGGCATTAGTAGACTCTGCTTCCCTTTCATCTTTGGCATTAGTAGACTCCGCTTCCCTTTCACCTTTGGCATTAGTAGACTCCGCTCCCCTTTCATCTTTGGCATTAGTAGACTCCGCTTCCCTTTCACCTTTGGCATTAGTAGACTCCGTTTCCATTTCACCTTTGGCATTAGGATACTCCGCTTCCCTTTCATCTTTGGCATTAGTAGACTCCGCTTCCCTTTCATCTTTGGCATTAGTAGACTCTGTTTCCCTTTCACCTTTGGCATTAGTTGACTCCGCTTCCCTTTCATCTTTGGCATTAGTAGACTCCGCTTCCCTTTCATCTTTGGCATTAGTAGACTCCGATTCCCTTTCATCTTTGGCATTAGTAGACTCTGCTTCCCTTTCACCTTTGGCATTAGGAGACTCTGCTTCCCTTTCATCTTTGGCATTAGTGGACTCTGGACATTACACAGATATGTGTCCCCAATTAACTGTGTATCACTATTATAGGTGCCATTTTTACAATGTTCCTAACCTGTCTCTTCTTTTATCATTACTAGTTCTGTGTTGCATTAAATTATGGTTCATAAGCTGTAGTTTGTCATTCAATATATATATATATATATATATATATATATATATATATATATATATATATATATATATATATATATATATATATCTGTAGATAATTGCAGGTCCTTTATTTATATCATACTTTGATATGTCTGCTAGATGAGGTTTCAAGTCTTCTGTGCAAGCTGCTGTTCCTGTCTGAATTTTCTAATGAAGTCAAATGCTGTGTTTAATGCATACCTTACCAAACATGCAGACCGCATCATAAAACAAGAGTACCTTTGCAGTGGTTTGTTTATGCTGAAACTTCATAGGTTTCATGGGCATTATATGAGGCCATGGTATTATTCTCTCAATGCCTTCGACCTGACTGTCTGTTGTTACACTGATGCAGTTGTGTCAGCTATACTTGCCGTCCCCTCTCCTCCCCTCCCCTCCTCGCAATAAATCAAGTACTCATGTAGCTGATGGTTTAGTTGTGATCTGATAGGTGGCAGTACAATCACTGGGCAACAGCTCCCCCTAGTGAATCAGTTGGAAGCCATGCACTGCAGTATGTGCCTTGTCCGACGAAGGAGGATTGAGTGTATTTATTGTCTGGTGTTGCATATCCAACTGGACACATACTACTCATTAGATTAGTTGTAGCAGTAGTTGTAGCAGCAGCTTGTGTTTCCAGGGAGTGAGCAGTGTGTGTTTGTATGTATGTGTGCCTGTGAGGTTTGTAGCCAATATACTTGGGATTTGCCGTATTCATGTATTACTATCTGGGTAAAGGTGCATTAACCTGGCCGAAATTATTAACGCTATTAAATGACATTTTTACCTATTTTTTTCGATGCTAATGTCTTCTTTGCATCATTCCCCATCGGATCAGGTACAAAACGGACGTATATTTGCAAAAAATATTGTGTTTCAGCGCACTTTTAGTGCCCAAAACAACGCTATACCGGCAATAGCCGGTTTCTTAATATGGCGATCATCCGAAATGTGTTGTAACAATATCACGGTGGCATCAGAACCGGAAAGGCGATTTCGCTGTCAAATATTTCGTACCGCAATATAAGAAAATACGAAAAATAGAAGAAAAAGTACAATTTAATGTTACGAAAAACTCTAAAAATCGACAATTTAATGTTAAAAAGACCCCAAAAATCGAACCGGACAGGTTATTTCACTGACAAATATTTTGTACGCAGTCTAAGGGGAGAAAAGTAGAGTTCAATTTAATTTTTAAAATCCCAAAAAAATCCACCGATAAATATATTGACAAAAAATATAAGATAGTGTAAAAAAAGCAAAGACATCGCACATATATTAAAAAATTATTAAAAGTTAACAGATCGTGCAAATATCTTTAAATCTTACTCATAAACAAGTGTCTTGCTTGCCCAAATCACACAATTCAGTAATAAATTATTCTTCAGGGGACATTGAAGTGTTTATTTTTTACATTACTAATGTTTGGACCGTATCGTGGGGAAAATTGGACATTTCACTACAAAAGTATGTTGGAAACTGCAACCATGGTGACTTTCAAGGACCAAATTTATCGAGATATTTTCGTTAAATTTATATCTACAAGAGAATTATTAAAACCTAGACATCGTTTACACATAATGTAGCAACTCTTTTGTGAAAGTGTGGTTGGCTCCGAAAAGAGCCGTTTTGTGTCTTCTGGCGACTGCTGGGCGAAGTTCACTGCTAGTATGCATTTGTTTATGGGTATTGGTCGCGAATGCACACTAGCAGTGACGAGAGACGTCGTTGGCGGTTCCTGTGCTGCTGCATTCACAGGAACTCTTCCAGGTACGTGATGAACAGAGGTCGCGCCGTGCCGAACTGTCTACGGAGTTTCCTCTTAGCTCTCATCCACATGTTTTCTACATTCTGAGTATGGATCTAGGGATGTAGAGGATCAACGAAATACTGCTCGTGGATCACTACGTCGTGGATATAGACGCCGCCGTTGAGTTGTTCCAGGTTATGGTATGCCGGCCACCCATCCGACATGATGTGGGTGCCGGGTAGTAGCCATTGCTGGATGATGGGCTGGATGGTGACAGCCCTCCGGTCCGGCACCACCTGCATCATGCAAAGGCCGCTATCTCTCTCCACTGCGCCGAAAAACCATTTACCGACGTTAACCCTGCCGCGGTGATACTTCCGGTGGTAGAAGTAGCTTTCGTCGATTTCGACAACAATCGGGCTTCCATTGTTGTCGAAACCACCTAGTGGCTGCATGTGGTTCCTGACGTCGATGGCGCACACATCACGCACAAAATTGTACCAGTCGATGACCGTGTGTTTCGAGATGTTCAAGTGCCACGTCACGTCCTGCATGGCGATCTCCGTCGCCCAGCTGAACAACAGCCACACAAGTTTCCCGAGTGGAAGGTTGCTCTTGAAGAAAGAGTGGAGCCGAATGTTCCGCTTCTCCCCGCAAAGTCGACATTTCCATCGGAATCCATCGGCGACATCTTCGCTTGAACTGTCAAAATCGTATTCGGTGGCACAATGTGCGTAATGTTCACTGGTCGACCGGCCATCGTGGAAATTACGAATCTCTCTTGTATTTCGCTCTGTCTCTCGTACTTGTAGGTTCGCTGATCGCAGTCGAAAAATATACCTGAAATTATAACGCCGACGTGATTTATATACTCGTTGCTTCGCGCGCTACACAGCTCCCGCCGAATTAGCGCTGTCACATGTTCTCCTTCCCGCGCATCGTTTTGGGGTCTTTTCGCAAACACGTGTGCGTGCCGGACGCGATATCGCGTTCCCGCGTTCCCGCCTGTGCTACTATGAAGTCTGTGCGTAGGGTTGCTTCGCATGTGGATGAGAGCTAAGAGGAAACTCCGGAGACAGTTCGGCACGGCGCGACCTCTGTTCATCACGTACCTGGAAGAGTTCCTGTGAATGCAGCAGCACAGGAACCGCCAACGACGTCTCTCGTCACTGCTAGTGCGCATTCGCGACCAATACCCATAAACAAATGCATACTAGTAGTGAACTTCGCCCAGCAGTCGCCAGAAGACACACAACGGCTCTTTTCGGAACCAACCACACTTTCACAAAAGAGTTGCTACATTATGTGTAAACGATGTCTAGGTTTTAATAATTCTCCTGTAGATATAAATTGAACGAACATATCTCGATATATTTGGTCCTTGAAAGTCACCATGGTAGCAGTGTCCAACATACTTTTGTAGTGAAATGTCCAATTTTTCCCACGATACGGTCCAAACATTAGTAATGTAAAAAATAAACACTTCAATGTCCCCTGAAGAATAATTTATTACTGAATTGTGTGATTTGGGCAAGCAAGACACTTGTTTATGAGTAAGATTTAAAGATATTTGCACGATCTGTGAACTTTTAATATTTTTTTAATATATGTGCGATGTCTTTGCTTTTTTTACACTATCTTATATTTTTGTCGAGATATTTGTCGGTGGATTTTTTTGGGATTTTCAAAATTAAATTGAACTCTACTTTTTTCCCCTTAGACTGCGTACAAAATATTTGTCAGTGAAATAACCTGTCCGGTTCGATTTTTGGGGTCTTTTTAACATTAAATTGTCGATTTTTAGAGTTTTTCGTAACATTAAATTGCACTTTTTTTTCTATTTTTCGTATTTTCTTATACTGCGGTACGAAATATTTGACAGCGAAATCGCCTTTCCGGTTCTGATGCCACCGTGATATTGTTACAGCACATTTCGGATGATCGCCATATTAAGAACACCGGCTATTGCCGGTATAGCGTTGTTTTGGGCACTAAAAGTGCGCTGAAACACAATATTTTTTGCAAATATACGTCCGTTTTGTACCCGATCCGATGGGGAATGATGCAAAGAAGACATTAGCATCGAAAAAATTAGGTAAAAATGTCATTTAATAGCGTTAATAATTTCGGCCAGGTTAATGCACCTTACCACTAATATACTGGGCGATATAGTTTTCGACCTACTTAATAGAAAACGCCGTTTAAAAAAAATCTGAAGAAACATTTTGTGTAAGAGATCGATATACCAAATCAGCAAAACCTACTTCATTTATTCAATGCAAACAAATTATTAAAACAGTTGTTTTGAGTCAAAAACTTACGAATATTGAACATCTGAACCATGTCGCGCGAGTCGAGGAAGCCGGAGGAATTCGACCTATATTTATGGCAAGCCGTACAGACAATCGTTTTTAATTTTACCACTTTGTTCCAATTATGTCAACTTTTTGTAATAACCAGGCTTGACATGGCGCTTTATAAAACACATACACATATATTTGTATTGAATATATAACGTTAATGTAGTAAATTTGTTCTCGTATATTTAACACATTTTAATTATTCCTACTTTTATGACAAGACTAGCTTGCCATACATCTACCACAAAAAGGGCTATTATTGTCACGTGGCCAAGAACGAGACACGCATCAGCAGACGCTCAATAATAATGTCTGGTAAGCATGCGAAGTCGGTTTATACCAAGGTATGTATATCATAAACATGTTCCTTGTTATATTATATATCAAAATATATTTTGCCCAGATAAGACTCTGTACCGTTATTGTCGTAGACAGACGCTGTGACGTCTCTAACGCGATATCAAGCGAGATTTCAATGGGTCGAAAACTGGCGAGGGTCGAAAACTGTATCGGTAACTATACTCAAATACATCGGTTTAACATATGTAATATGCAAGTTCTGAAATTGTGTAAAAACAAAAGTTGTGTGAGCCTTTAATCTAGTTTTAAATTTGTCATGGTCAGAACCGAAGTGTTGCTTAATTTATGCAATATTCATTAACACAAGTAAAATAAAAAATGAAGACCTTGAATATATATATGTGGACTACTTTCTTGGTCCCTTGGATGGAGTGTATGAGTTTGCGTGTATGTGTGCATGGATGATTGCATTGTAATAATGGCATGTTTTCAATTAATGTAACTAATCCTATTACTAATGTTGTTGTCACATTCTAAAATGTAAATTATTTAAATTGACTGTTCGTCATAATGTTGTCTGATGTAATTTAGATGTACGAAATTTTTTAAATATTTATTAGTCAGTAATGTTTAATTTACTGGTATGTGTCATTAATATTTAATTTATTGCAATATTTAAGCGATTCAAGTAACAAAATCCTTAGAACTAATATTGTAAACAACACATGGCATGTTGAGGACCACTACATATTCTCATATATTGGCTAAGTTATACTTGGCAAAAACACAACTCTTAATGGTGTGTAGGACCTATCCATGGCAATAATACAAAATATATATTTTGTTTATATAATTTATACTAATTATGGTTAGTATATAAACATTAAAGCAACATATATCGATAAAGAAGTGTTAATTTAGTATTAATATTTGATTTAATTGTAAAATGCGTTGTAAATTATAGGTTTGATTATGACGACTAAGTGATGTAATAGTTGTTGCATTGGCAGCGTGACCAAGGGCGGAGTCATCACAACACCGTTCCCCATCGTCTACTTCTGCATTGTTGTCTTCTTCATCTACTTCCGCCTCATGTCTGCCCTGCTTGGCATACACGACCCCTTCCTGCCATTTGAGAACCTCTTCTGCTCCATCTTCATGGGAGGCATGTTTGATGCGCTCAAGAAGGCTGTGTCTCGCGAGAAACCACTGGAAGACGGAGTCCATAGCAACGGAATCAAGAACAAGGAAGAGAAGAAGAATGACTGATGGTAAGAGTTGACAATGGACGAGTGCAGTAAGAGTAAGGAAGGTGGACAGATGTGGTCAACATGTCGGCACAATCAGTTGTTTGAAATGTCCAACAACTGATTGTTTTGTCAGAGCAAGCAGACAGAATGATGGTTCTGTAAGCATTGCAATGGTGGGTACTACTGTCTTCCATACTTGGATTAGGGAAGTTCGCTAATTAGTTAGATGATGTTATCTGACAGTGAATGTGATTTCTAAGTGGCTGCTGAGTGCCAATGAGCAGTCAGTAAGAACATCTCAGTCCATACACAGTTGACCACTGCTCACTGCCCATGCAATGACTGGTTGCTTGATGTCCTTGAAGTGTGTCCTGGCCAAGCTGGTATGTAGGTGGAATGTAAAGGGTTCCTGTGACCGCCTAGTGCCTACATCCAGTGCTCTAGTCAGGTCCACCAACTGCCTGAGCCAGTGGTCCAACCTGAGCCCGAATCAGAGATACACACAGCCCGAATTGGTGGTCCACATAGCCCAAATTGGTGGTTCGCATAACTCAATGCAGTGGTCCGCCCTCTGACCAAATCGGTGATCCACCCAGTGCCTGAATCAATAGTCCATATAGCCCAAATCAGTGGTCCACCCAGTGCCTGAATCAATAGTCCATATAGCCTAAATCAGTGGTCCACCCAGTGTCTGATTCAATAGTCCATATAGCCTAAATCAGTGGTCCACCCACTGCTTGACTAATATATTGCTTGACAAGTTGCAATGTCTGAAAGGCTGTAAGCATACAGGGCCTACACATATGTGACTGCACACACACTCGCACTGGTCCTGGTTGATTTCTCATGCACAGTGTTGTATGTGATATAGAATGAGTAGACTGCACCCAGCAGACCAACTGTGGCCATGTGTGCTGTACATATTCCTGTGTTCTCCACGGAATACAACATGTAATCCTTTATGTATTGTAATGAAATTATTTGACATATTTTTTGCAGTATTTTATCTGGAATTCTTCTTGTGGCTTGTTTCTTATACTGTTGAGGATTCAGTTAGTGAAGATATGCTGAAAATCATGGTTTGAAATGTATGAAACAACTGAATTTGGAACTGGGTGAAATACTCGGCTAATAATGACTATAAGCAATGATTCCAAACCACAATCAAGATAACAAATTTGAATTATTAAGGCACAATGATTTACTACTTGTACATGTCTAATTTTTATGTATATTAATGT
Organism: Lamellibrachia satsuma; assembly: GCA_033239005.1. Classification (NCBI taxonomy): domain Eukaryota; kingdom Metazoa; phylum Annelida; class Polychaeta; order Sabellida; family Siboglinidae; genus Lamellibrachia; species Lamellibrachia satsuma. The sequence goes on along the minus strand of BSQZ01000015.1, from coordinate 7,289,983 downwards.
TGGTCAAGGGTAGATGGTGCCCATTGTTTATGTAGACTTGTGTATTTCACCCTTTGTTGATGTTATTATTGAGCTACGTTGTTTGTGTGATTGCAGTTCTGTTCATCTCTTTCAAAATCTGTCAGTATTTAACTTATTTGTGTGTAAGAATAAAGTCATCATCATGTTGACATATAAACTACACAACACTATCAGATGCGAGATTTTAAGAAATGTGCATAATATGTTTTACAGTGTTTAATTGACTACCCAGTATTAGTGGTCTTTGTGTAGTGTTGGTTGATTTTATTCTTGTGGTTCTGTTATGTTTGTACAAGTGACTGATGTGCTCTGATTTTTAGATCTTATTATATTGCATGTAAGTACAAGTGTGACCTTTGTGACATTTCTTTGTTATTAAGTATGGTTAGTTATTTTGGTGTGATGAAGTTCTTGTTGACAGAAAGCACCACCCTCTGGTGTGACTTGTTGACAGATAGTACTGCCCTCTTGTGTGACGTGTCCTCAGTCATGTCAATGGCAAGTCAACATGGAAACCACTCAAACATGTTAAGTATCCCGTTTCTGGCGGGAGGTTCCAGCTTTTGGGACCCATCTCCCATTCTCTCGCGCAGGAAATGAAATTTCCCATTTTTTCATGATTCCTCCTGTTTCTTGTGTTTTCTCCCAATTTTTTGGACCACGCTCCGTTTTTAGAAATATATATTTCCCCATTTCCATCGTGGCTCGTCACCAGAATCATGTTATAGAAGCATTCGTGCGATCAGCTGTGTATCGTTTGATCAACGCACGATGAGTTCGTCGTTTGGTGGCTTCACTGCAGATTAGCTTTTTCAAAGATGGTTTCCATAGTGTACCTTATTTGAATGCCTCACTACCACCAGTTGAAATACAGGATAATGTCTATACAGCACTATTATGCCATTAAGTCTAGTCTTGTCAATCTCGATGGATTCTTAGTGAATCCTCACAGGTTTACCAGTAACATGGATTGTTATCTGAGTGCTCAATTGTGCAAAATAAAGACACAAACACTCACAATGAAATGGGTATGTTCCATTCCTTTATGTTTAGTACAACCAAAGCTGTTAGATGCAAGCTACGTCTCGGCCCTAAGCTACATCTCGGCACATCTACCAGACCCAAGCTACATCTCAGCCCATCTACCATACCTAAGCTACATGTGTCCATCTACCAGACCTAAGCTACATCTCAACCCATTTATGAGACCCAATTAAGCTACATCTTGGCCACCCATCTACCAGACCCAAATAAGCTACATCTCGGCCCATCCACCAGACCCAATTAAGCTGCTACTCGATCCATGGGAAAGCTCTGAATGAGGTCACTTGCGCCAAGTACCTTGGAGTAACCATCGACAGGAAGTTAACATGGAATGACCATATCGACAACATAACAAAAAAGGCCAACAACACCAGGGCTTTCTTACAGCGCAACATCAGCAGCTGCCCCCACGCCATCAAATCGTGGTGTTACCAGACCTTTGTAAGGCCTATTGTGGAGTATGCGCCGACTGTATGGGACCCATCCACCAAAAAGTACACCAAAGCAGTTGAGAATGTCCAGAGACAAGCAGCCCGCTTCGTAATGAATGACATCTTGCCCCATCTACAAGATTTATGTCCTAAGAAGTGTTGTTTTGGCTGACTGCTCCAGTTTCAGCGAAGACATGTAAATAAAATATGTGAAAACAGGAAAGATACATTTAAAACGGTTTTATTGCATTGACAAAACTATGTGCTGTGTAAAATGTAAGGCTGTCATGTTAAACTGTGCCTTATGTGACAGTAGAGGCACACACTCATTTTATAACTTCAAGTAGGTAGTGTCTGAAACAACCCATTAAAACAACCAACTTCAAACTTATACATACTTAAAGGTAACTTCAGTACACTCGTTTCAAAATGTTATGACAGTAACAAAATGTTATGACGATAACTGTATGATACCTCAAACACCATGCAGTTTCTTAAAAGTACATACAAAATTGCATATATAGAATGAAATGTATTCTTTTTACATGCCAATTTATTAAACATCTGTTTTCCCAATATTAGGTATGCATTTTCAGGCAATGTAGAATATCATGTTTGTTATCCTGTGTTTAATTATGAATGGTACAATTCAATCAGTCTTGGTGATAGTTGCTATGGTTCATATTACTGCCTTTTCAGTGACTTGTTAATTAAGCAATGTGAACAGATATACAGAGGTGTCAAGATGGGAAGAAGAAGGGAAAATAGTATTTCTCCAAATGGTCACATTCCATACTGACTAAACATCTAGGTACAACAACACTGCTTGCGTAATTGTAACTGGAAGATGGTCACAGACCACAGGAAGTACAGGCAGTTCAACGTGAGGTTGCAGACTTTGTAGTAAATGTTAATCGAGGCTCACTCGATCAGTGACAAAACTATTTCTGACTAGTGAACAGGGATAGCAAAACCTCTCAAATTTGGCTCCTCTTAACACCTGGTATGTCAAATCATACTGCAGCTACAAAATGTTATTTACTATACCTAACCCCCAAATAAGAATTTGGAATGTGACACATGCTACAAGTGTATATGAGAGATGTCGACCTCTGCACAACAAGTGTGCACCAGAGTAACACTGGACAGCCATGTCACACCCGCCAGTCTCAGTCTATGACCCGTTGTACTTCTTGAACATCTCCTGCAACTTGGGCTTGCTCGCACCCTGCAGTTTGTCCACCTACAATGGCGCCACTAGTTACAAACGATGCCTGGCTGCAATCGCTTGACAATCTTGATTTCACAGTAATCATTATGGCTGTGGTGGAGCGAAGCAGTGCATGTAAACTGTTCGTTTAGATGTTCTGGCACGGAACAGCGTAACTTACACTGTATCATATTACATTACCAAATGGAACAAATCATTCACCACTAGTTTTGACTAGTCAATACTACACTGCAATACAATGTTGCCACTAAACATCTGTTTTAGTTAAAAGCACTGTTTCTTATGTCTTTATCGAGTTATAATATCTCAAGGAATCAAGGCTTGGGAAAGTATTGTCTAGTGTTTTATTTCTGCATCTCAGTCAATAATTATTCCAATGAGTACATAAAGAAACTGTAGACAGAATTAGAAAACAACTTACGACTACGTTGTTCTTGATAACAATGAATGTCGGCATGGCCTCGATCTCATACTTGGCGGCAACATCCTGCAACAACATGAACCAATCACTGAAACATCCTGCAACAACACCAACCTATCACTGACACAGCTACATCCTGCAACAACATGAGCCAATCAATCATCCTGCAACATCAGCAAATCACAAAAAGTGCCTTGTTTGCCATCTGCCATTGGTAAAAGAAAGCAAATGGTTATTTCAGTGGTACACACTACAGGACATATTTTACTAGACCCCAATAAGTTTAAGTAAAACAGCTGGTCCAGCCAATTTATGCTGAATTACAAGGTACCTGTAGCAATGATATGGCGTGTATACCACCACTGGAGTAAGATATATATTTTGCACTATGCCAGTCAATAATGATCAGTATCATGAATTTCTGCCGTTACACTATTGGACACTTTAGTCACTTTCACTGGCACATCATGCATGTGGCTAAAGATGTGACTAAATATTATGAGTTCAGAAGATTTATTTATGTATTGTAACTGACCGTATTGTTTGTAACTGACAGTAATGTACATTTTGAAAATCTTCATTAAATAAATTTCACTAAATAAATTATTGTTTTGTTTGACATGTCATTTCAGATGTAAAGTGTTGCCTTGTACTTATGACTGAGATCATATTATCATCATATCGGTCTCACTAGTTATTTTGTCCTCAAACTTAATCCTTTCATATATTGGTATCATCGTAATCCGTTTTCAAGACTTAAATAGGATAATAAATTAATTCAAGATACCAGGGTGTGATACATAATTTGCCAGAACATTTCAGTGATAAATAAAACTGACAATCTTTCTCAATCATGTTACAAGGAGTCAGTTGCACGAAACATGACATGAGTTGTGTGAATCACTCATGACAGACATCATAAGTTGTGTGACTCGCCATGAATGACGGACACCAACAGTGGTGTGACTCGTCATGGATGACAGACACCATCGGTTGTGTGACTCGCTGATGATAGACACCTTAAGTTGTGTGACTCGCCATGGATGATAGACATCATGAGTTGTCTGACCCATCCATGACAGACACCATGAGTTGTCTGACTCGCCCACGACAGACACCATGAGTTGTGTGACTCGCCCATGACAGACACCATGAGTTGCGTGACGCACCCATGGCAGACACGAGTTGTGTGACTCGCCCATGAGACACCAAATGTAGGAAAGAAAGCAACATGGAAAAGTAACAGAAATAAAGAGACAAAAAGTAACAGGTTATTGTGATTACTATACTGTATGTGATAAAAGTATTTATGTGCTACAATATGGGTTGAAAGTTTGTACTATAATCTAAAGCAAAGGCTTTCATGATTCAAATAATTAATTAACATAATGGAACCATTATATGAAGGTGATGTTGACTTCTCTGCCCATTATTCTGGTATGTGCTTTAGCAACGACCCCAGTGGCTTCCATGATTGTAAACAGAATGTGTTTATCTTGACTACCCCACAAATCCTAATTACATTTTAATTTTGCACCTTAACAATAAATGCTACTTTTTATTAGAAATAAATGCGAGTTTACATGTTTGCAATGACTAAGCATAGATAGACTGACACTTTTCCTAGATAAATCCATTACTATTTACTGTTATTTTCTTTCCTATTACTGTGTGACTTCTCATGACACTGAGAAATGTTTTTGCTGCTTTATACAGAGCGGAATGATGCAGGCTGTCACCTTACAACAATCTAACAAAGCTACCTGCCACTGCTTTTTAAAAACACTACTAGATTTCTGAATCCATTTATCCATGGATTGCCACTTTTATTATTATTTATGGGCGTTACCCAACATCACACTTCTGTATAGTTCCCCAGCACTGGGCCAATGTTTGACGAACGTGATGACAAATCAAAAACCTACATCTACAGTCACAATGCTGCACTTAGACGTAGACTATTGACAGCAAATTTATTCCTGAAAAAAATTACAGATTTTGACTGAAAATTACAAAGTGTTCATGGTTCCAATAGTGCAGACTGAGAGTTTTTAAAACACTGCTTGCATTCATGCACACTTCATAGATGACAGTGGTAAGTTTCATGCACAACCCATAAAAATTAGGATTATTTTCTAGCTTACAAATAAATTATGTATCAAAACAAAAACGCCCTACTGCTAAGCTCACGCTAACCATTTGCCAATGACTAAAAAAAATATTAGCCAATTTGGCTAATACCAACAGAAGCATTGACACTGATTATAATTTAATTTTGAGACTACTGTACGTAATAATTACATATCAAAATCAGACGGCGCTGTGACCATGATATGAATATGGAATTCCCATTTTAAAATATGGTCCAATTGACATTCTAACACATGTGCCAGTATTGTGCTGGCACCCATGTTTTCAACTTATTTAAATTTGTGTTATAAAAGCCAAATTTTCACTCCAAAAATCATCATAAGGTCATAGGTGTCATGGTTTCTGGACAGCAACAATTGCTGGAACTAGTGGTGTTGGTGTTGTTTGAGATGTTTTATTGTATCATTTGAGAACAAAGAATTATGATAAATTTTAGAATTGATGTAGTCAATATACAAATGTAACTAGAGCTGAGAGGTCCCAACTCCAAGTGAATTCACTTAGGAATGACAATAAATTACACATACCCAACATCAATGTCAAACAACAATAACGCCAATGATTGATTACACGTTATATTCCAACAAAGAAAAATTCTACAGTGACTCAATTTTATTTTGTATTTTCATGAGAAACCTGTTATTTTGAACATTAATTTTTTTCAGATTTTGTACATTTTGTGAAAACTGTTTTTACCAATACCTCGTGGTGGTTTGTCTTTTCATGTCCTAAAGTTTTATTTACCTGTATAGACTCGCCAATCTTGTCAAGATGGGTACATCAGTGCTAATGACAATGTACTACATACATGTTATATTCAACATGACATATTTTTCACTTTTTAATTATTAATATGCAATAATTCTATAAACTACTTCACTCACAAGTCCGAAATTTGGCAAAGATAAATTTTGCAACAGGCGCAACACAAATGCGCCAAATTTCATTAAGATCGAAGGGGGTCAAGAACATTTTGGCCTTTTCTTGGTTGATATATATGGAATGACCCACATTAACTTAAGACTTAATTTAGGCATATACCAGTAGGTCAAACAGATCGTGTGTGACGTGAAGTCACCCAGTAGTGTCAGATTGCACTTGATAAGTTTGCATATTAAAAAAAATATAAATTATATAAAAAAATTATATAAATAAGCTATGGTTGAGGGGTTCAAAGCAGCACTTGTTACATCACAACACTAACATCACTATGCAGATGCCCACACAACAAAGATCTTAGGCTGCCAAGTTAGGCACATACACAATTTAGCTAAAACCAAATGTGATGCTTTAGCCAACATTGGCTAGTGTGTTAGAGGGAGCTACTGGGATACGTTGTACTCTATGTATATGAGTATGTGGCTGCAAACGCTGACAATATTTTGACAATTGGCAAGTCTATTGAAGACTACAATTAAATGGCTTATATCTAACAAATACATGGGCAGCATCACTTTGTTACAGTCATCATTAGCATGTAATACTATTCCAAAATTGCTATCATTGAACTGACAATCAAATTCACTTAGGAATTTTGGTGGGAAATGCCATGTCATGGTGGCTACGAGCTGCTGCTTCATGGTGGCTACGAGCTGCAAAATAATTTCTGTCCACACACCCATGACCTTGCAGGAATAATGGGTGCCTTAGAGGCATCTAAAGACAGGCCTGAACTCATGGAGGGCACAACGGCCCAGTGATTGTTCCGTTCTCACAGGGGAGGTCAGTGCACTGACATGTTGAGACATGTTGATCTTTGGCTTTGTTGACCCTGACCCCACTAAGCTTATGTGTAAATCTGAACGTGTGTGCTGTTTGTTTACTACAGCTAATTCTCTACATATCACAACTACGAACATGATATACATTTTGCGAAGCTGTGAACTGTAGTGTATGGATGTATACTATCCATGTACAATCCTCTGGTAAAGGTTTAGCTCTTGAAATGTGAATTTAATGGTCATATTTGAGGTAAATAATGTTGTTGCCATGCTGCAAATATCTATCCTTATGTTTACCCAACAACTTCCTGCATTCACTGTACCAACATTCCTGTGTCTTCAATTTGTATAAGCAATTTATCCTTTACAAAGCAACCAGATTTCTGATAAAACTGGCATGGCAGTACACTCTGTCCCTTATTGCAGTGAAATCAGAAGCGGCATGGGCGGTGAAACAGGTAAATGAACCACTTTTCACACACATACTCCATGGGTTATACACAAAATCATTCAATAGTGTCGAGCTTCAACAGTTGTGGAAAGTTATGCAATATATTAATTGACATGTCATTAATCCAAGCGCTGTACAACAAACAGCAACTTGCAGTACGAATGGACAGCAGCAACAGACTGGTTTAGTGTACAAAAAGGAGTGGGACAAGGGGGTATTATGACTTGTAAGGGCAAGGGGAATCAGGACAAGGGGGTATTATGACTTGTAAGGGCAAGGGGTATTAGGACAAGGGGGTATTATGTCACCTCCACTGTTCAGCATATACAGTATATACAGAACACGTTACGAGAGAAGTTAAGGACGAACAGTGTGGTGGCGAATACAATGAATTATTCATTAATGAAGCTGACATCCGAACTGTGATATGTGCCTGCTCTATACTCTACAAAACATCAGGGGTTGGACAAATTTGTACAGGCCGTGAGAGTGCACAATAGAACTCTCGCGATGACTGTGAGAATGGCACTCCTACGACCGTCCCGATCAAGGGATGAAGGTGAAGAGTTACTGCTAATTTAACAAAGCACACAATTCATCAGCTAAGCAGTTTCATTGACTGCATTATCTTGTTACTATCAAGATACTTACATCAGCTTCATCTACGTCCACCTTCAGAGTGATTATATTCGTGTACTTGAGAGACAGAGACTGCAAGCAGACAACTACAGTATATTGCCAATGTATAACATACATGCATAGCTACATGCAGTTTTAAGGCCTCTCGTATGGGCAAAATACCCATATGAAAGACCTGCTCTGCCTGTATGAGATTTTTTAAATCTTCAATTTAATTTTTTTTATCCTGCCTTACCTTAAATTTAAACAAAGAAAAGAACAAGTTCATCTAATAAAAAAAATCATAATGAGTTCTCAAACTTCCACAGACACAGCTGCCAAAAACGCCCAACCCTGTATTTGTGCAGCCAGCCAGCCTGCTAACTGCTGTTTTTTAATGCTGCCATTCGTTTATTTATAACCCAACGAGAACAAGATTCGACAATAAGGCAACCATGTGACGATGCCATTTTGAAATAGTATTTTGTGTCCCACTGTGTTGTTGATCGTGGCATTGTCTACAGTTGCTTCTTTGGGCTGATGGTAATGTCTAATGACACTGGAATTTTGTATAGCATGGTGAAGTTCACATTTGTTTTTTCTTCAATATTCTCCAAAGTTTGCTTCATGATTTGAAAATTAAATAATTATAACAGCAATTTGAACAGCATATTTTATTAACAAATTCAGCGGTTGTTGGGATATACTCATTTTGCTGTATGCAATGTGTGACACAAAGCACAATTGGTGACAATCTTAAGGTAAATCAGATGTAAAAAAGTGTTGCCAGTATGAAACTTCACCCTGCCAATATGAGCTGAACCTTAAAAAACCCTGGCTGCATGCATTTGGGAAATTGTTATACACTGTGTTTTATAGATCTACCAGTATGCATGTTATAAATTCATACAACTAACCATTTACTAATTCACCAATGACACAAAATTATTAAGTTCGGCTAAAAAGGAAGACATATTGCCAATCTGGCTGGAAAAAAGTAAGTTGGCTAAAAAAACAATTACATTAGCCAAATGGTTAAAAGATAAAATATAATCATTAGAGTGAACCAAGTATAACGACAGCAAGTTTGACCTTGACACATTTTCAGAAGAGAGAAGTTTATAAGGAGAGGGACAGCTAAAAAGTATATAAGAAATAAGTTTACCTCAACTTCAGGCGCAATCATTCGGCATGGTCCACACCAGGTTGCAAAGAAGTCTATAATAATTGCTTTGTCTCCTGCCTTAGCCAGCTCATCATTGAGGGTACTCTAGAAACACAAAACCACAGCTTAACAGTCACTCCCAGAAAGTACTGAAGTGTTCATTTATGTTTACTTGTCCCAGTGCTCAGAAACACACTAGTTCCACCACAGAACTACAGGTGTACAAACACAGCTTGTTGTGATGACAGCATAATGTCAACTGGGACTCACAGAATATCCAGCAGTATGTTTGTAACCATTATGATTTAGTGCATTATCTCAGTGCAGAAGGTAACATTTCAATAATGCCAAGAAACAAAGTAACATTCACTAAATGCTATTGTGTTCAAAAATAATTTTACAAAACCACTGTAGGTATGCAAAACTCAAATATTCTGACTGAAAGGTAATGACTGAATTGCTGCTACAGTTTGCACCACAATATCAATATAAAATGTCAATATAATTGCTGAGCATGTATTAATGCATAAAACCAAATGTTTTTGTTTAAAGTAATATGAATTATATGGTATTAACTTGATATGTCAGAAATGTGGCAGTGAATGTTTTTAAGAGGGACTACATCGGAGCATTTCAGTTTTCAGTCCAACTGTGACAATATTTGCATTAGATATGCGGCAAGAAAAAAGGTACGATGATTGTTAATGAGACACTGAATGGTGGAAAAGCTTCTGTTAAAAGTCATCATTACGTCAACCAGTTAGTAATATTTCAAAGTGTGACCTTAGTCGATACACTTCTGCAGTTAGACTCTCCTATGACATGCATCCACCATCATTGACTGAAAACCAGACATTGTTAGATAGGGCATTCACCGAGTTATATCTGCCAGTTCAGAAACATAAACATGGTTTATAGCTTGGATCCATGTTGTTGTAACACTAACTGGGATCCTCGTGGATTCTTCAAGTGTTCGATACCAAAGAACATAAACGTAGTGGATTTTCAAAGAGACCCAGGTAATATATAATATATAGAATACACACCAAATGACCAGCTCATTATCAGTTCTACCCAGAGTAAGGTACACTCAGGGTTGTTCTCAGTTCTACCCAGAGTAAGGTACACCCAGGGCTGTTCTCAGTTCTACCCAGAGCAAGGTACACTCAGGGTCGTTCTCAGTTCTACCCAGAGTAAGGTACACTCAGGGTCGTTCTCAGTTCTACCCAGAGTAAGGTACACCCAGGGTTGTTCTCAGTTCTACCCAGAGTAAGGTACACCCAGGGTTGTTCTCAGTTCTACCCAGAGTAAGGTACACCCAGGGTTGTTCTCAGTTCTACCCAGAGTAAGGTACACCCAGGGTTGTTCTCAGTTCTACACAGAGTAAGGTACACCCAGGGTTGTTCTCAGTTCTACCCAGAGTAAGGTACACTCAGGGTTGTTCTCAGTTCTACCCAGAGTAAGGTACACTCAGGGTTGTTCTCAGTTCTACACAGAGTAAGGTACACTCAGGGTTGTTCTCAGTTCTACACAGAGTAAAGTACACTCAGGGTTGTTCTCAGTTCTACCCAGAGTAAGGTACACCCAGGGCTGTTCTCAGTTCTACCCAGAGTAAGGTACACTCAGGGTTGTTCTCAGTTCTACACAGAGTAAGGTACAACCAGGGTTGTTCTCAGTTCTACCCAAGAGTAAGGTACACTCAGGGTTATTCTCAGTTCTACCCAGAGTAAGGTACACTCAGGGTTGTTCTCAGTTGTACACAGAGTAAGGTACACTCAGGGTTGTTCTCAGTTCTACACAGAGTAAGGTACACCCAGGGTTGTTCTCAGTTCTACACAGAGTAAGTTACACCCAGGGTTGTTCTCAGTTCTACCCAGAGTAAGGTACACCCAGGGTTGTTCTCAGTTCTACCCAGAGTAAGGTACACCCAGGGTTGTTCTCATACCCAGAGTAAGGTACACCCAGGGTTATTTACAAATTGTAAAACATAACACAAATTATTAGTTGTCGCTTAGTTGCAAAGGCATGTTTGCTTTCCTGAAAAGGTTGGATACTGGCAAAATCTCTACTTTACTTTTCTGTCTCTCTGTGACTCTGAGTATTGACAAAGGTCATGTAGTATTAACAAAGTCATGTAGTGTTAACAAAGTCATGTAGCCTGCCCAATGCTTTCCTTCATGTTATTCCATCAACACAGTGTTGCAACTTGTACCCATCCTACTAACACACCCTGTTCCAAAAACACATTTAAAAGCTTTTAGAAGAGCTTAATCTAAAATAGCTACATTGTAAGATTATACAGGTGAAGAAGTAAAATTTACTATTTAATAATCTGGATAGTTGAAGTGGAGCAAATAATTGTTTAATAAAAATGTCTGATGGAAGCATGTGAGCCTCTGGATTATGTAACATTGAAATACCCATTTATTATTCAGTATGCATCAATAGTTCAGTACTAGGACCTACATCAAATTCACGTCCACGAAAGTGACTGGAATTGCTACATGCTCTAGATTTTATTGATTTATGCAACCAATTAAATCTAAGCTTTCAACATGGCAACAGTGCATGTTTACGGATTATAACCTACACATATGCCATCAATACTTAATGGTTGAATAACAAGCTTAACAATGGCTCTATTTGCATTAAATCGTTCTACCTGTGTGGTGATTAGCAGAACTTGCTCAGCTATGCTGTCAATACTACTGCAGTAGCTCATGATTAGGTGGGTAAGAGACCACTACTCCAAGAGTCCCCAACAGGTTACACATACCCACATGCATGGGATCCTCCCCCGATACCAAGGTTCAATATACAGGTACGTCATGGTAGGCCAGGACTGCCTGCAGAAACATGATTAATAATGGTATCTACCAAAATTTAGCACTGTCCAAATGTGAGATCAACATTTGCTGTAAACATATTAGAAGTAAAGTGTATAAAAATGGCAACTGATTTTTCATACCAATCCTTACAAGTAATGCTTAAATGATAAACACATATATAGTCATGTGTTGGGAACAAATGTTGAGCTCCAAATACCCTGATATTACTATTAGTTTCATTTTGCATCAATACCTAAAGAAAGGTGTACATGGGAAGAAACTATTGTAAAAATTATAATTTTTCAACTAGGTAAAAACCAGGTAGACACTTTCAGTTTCAATTGGTTTTGCTTACTCAAACCTAAACATGTGCAGTGTGTTTGTGTGTGTGTGTGTGTGTGTGTGTGTGTGTGTGTGTGTGTGTGTGTGTGTGTGTGTGTGTGTGTGTGTGTGTGTGTGTGTGTGTGTGTGTGTGCATGCGGATGTAATTTTACTGTGCATTTTATTACATGTGCACATTATATGGCATTATATAAGTGAGTAAGTTGTACCTAATTTCAATTAAATTACTGGATGAACTGCCAGACTATGATTAAACCAATGACCTCATGGTCATGAGGCATAAACTATACCATTAAGCTCAGCGATGACTACCAAGATTATTAATTAATCATTGTCATAGCTGCCAAAACTATGCATAATTGCACAACTATGGGCAAGCAGATTACTTAGTTAGCTTGGACCAACTACATAATCAAATGAATAATTTTGGAATTTTACTTAATCAATAACCGTTTCTTGTAATTGAAATGTTGAACAAAAACATTCATAATTAACTAAACCTAATGCAATTTTGAATAGCAATTGTGCTACATGTTAAACAGAAGTTATGTTTAACATAATACAGCTTGTAAACAACAGTTTCACACTTTACTATAATGGAGAACACAGTTGGATTTGACATAAGGTGCAGTATATATGAAACTATGCAGAAATAAGTGAAGTCAGAAACCACAGTATTCATTCAATTGCACTCATATTGTTGAAATAGTATTACTAAAATCAGTCATACTCTAAAAAATTTACTAAGGTCATTGCCCCAGTCTTTTTGAGTTTCAAAATGTAAGCCAAGAAAGTGGCTCCGTCCATTCTGTGCATATCATAATTGAGGGAGTGTGGCAGGAGACTCCCACCAAGTAACAGTCCACTCATGTCACACCACCACAAACCTACAGAACAAGTGACAGTCCACTCATGTCACACCACCACAAACCTACAGAACAAGTAACAGTCCACTCATGTCACACCACCACAAACCTACAGAACAAGTGACAGTCCACTCATGTCACACCACCACAAACCTACAGAACAAGTAACAGTCCACTCATGTCACACCACCACAAACCTACAGAACAAGTGACAGTCCACTCATGTCACACCACCACAAACCTACAGAACAAGTAACAGTCCACTCATGTCACACCACCACAAACCTACAGAACAAGTAACAGTCCACTCATGTCACACCACCACAAACCTACAGAACAAGTAACAGTTCACTCATGTTACACCACCACAAACCTACAGAACAAGTAACAGTCCACTCATGTCACACCACCACAAACCTACAGAACAAGTGACAGTCCACTCATGTCACACCACCACAAACCTACAGAACAAGTAACAGTCCACTCATGTCACACCACCACAAACCTACAGAACAAGTAACAGTCCACTCATGTCACACCACCACAAACCTACAGAACAAGTAACAGTCCACTCATGTCACACCACCACAAACCTACAGAACAAGTAACAGTCCACTCATGTCACACCACCACAAACCTACAGAACAAGTAACAGTTCACTCATGTTACACCACCACAAACCTACAGAACAAGTGACTGTCCATTCATGTCACACCACCACAAACCTACAGAACAAGTGACAGTCCACTCATGTCACACCACCACAAACCTACAGAACAAGTAACAGTTCACTCATGTTACACCACCACAAACCTACAGAACAAGTAACAGTCCATTCATGTCACACCACCACAAACCTACAGAACAAGTGACAGTCCACTCATGTCACACCACCACAAACCTACAGAACAAGTAACAGTCCATTCATGTCACACCACCACAAACCTACAGAACAAGTGACAGTTCACTCATGTCACACCACCACAAACCTACAGAACACGTTTTATCAACCAATTGTTAGGCCCATCCTCACACTCAATTGTGCTCACATCAGTTTATAATTAGACATGAGACATCACCCATGGGCCATGCTGTGCTGGACCAACGTAAACAATTTGCAATTCAACATAGCCAAATTGACAGGTGAACAGCGACAAGTCACAGTCACGTCATGATGACTCAGGCAATTTCTAAATCGAAACTGGGTTACTTGTGTCAGATTCTATGCAATCTTATCCATGCATGCAGCTAAAGGCAAGCAGCCACAGCCAGGGATGGGTTCAAATACGCTTGGCCAAATACAACTACAACACTTTTTAAATTGTCAAATACAAGTACATTTCTTTAAACATTTCCGTTCCATGTAGTTTTTATTGACATATTTTCTGTTTTAAATCTTTTGTCATCTTTGTCACATAAAAATTCATGACACTGTCTTCTGTGTAAATTATATTATCATTAAATTCACATGTCCTGATTACATTTCACAAATATCAACTGCTGAAAGCGGTCGTCACTGAGGATGCACCGGTCAGGTCAGAAGATTTTTCCAGCTACATTGAACAGCCTCTCGACAGGGGCAGAAGATGCTGGGGTAGAAAAGTGCTGGCAAGCCATATGTGATGCAGCAGTTGCAGTGTAACTGATAATGACAGCACAGAAGACCTGGCCTTGATAGCATGACCACTGATTGACCAGTCACATGTAGAAAATGCATGCATTGCTTCGTAGATTTGTCAAGCATGCTTCCATTGTAGTCTAGTATATGCAACATATATTTCAGGTATAACAACAATTTTGGTACCAATATTTAGGAAAGTGAATCACCTTTCAAACAAACACAACTGGTGGCAGTAAAAAATTTAGTATAGAAAAGTTGTAGCACAGAATATGACATGTTGTAGTGAAATATAAAAATGGTAGCAGGACTACCCAGATATGGACAACATTTTTATTGATACGAAAGCACATTTATATCCAATGTGAAGAGTATCCAATATCATTTAAAATAAATATAACTTGCAAAATTTTATACCAATTGAATAATAAAAGAGCTACGCCCCAAAAACTGACACCCCCAAATTTTCCAAAATGTCTGAGGAACCAGTCTTCACACAAAAAGGCACTGAGGTCTAATGGGTTAAGGTAAATGTGTACATAAATTCTCCCTTACACCCCTCCCTGTTCCCACACGTCATACATAATTACTTAATTATTATGCCATGTTCCCCTGCATTCAATGGCAGCTGATCACAAGAAATTGACTCAATTCCAATACACAAACTATACCCTTTTTAAAACCAAAAAGTGGAATAACTTCGCAATTAATAAAGATATTGAAAAAAATCAAAAAGGGTTATAAACTGCATAACATATTTCATCACACAGAAGTGTTTAAATGCTTAGAATTTTTTTTTTTATATACCTAGCAAGTAGTAGTAGTGACAGTAGTGTGACCATTTATACAATGTCTTCAGTAGGGTGTCATAATAACTGATAAATTTACTTTAAAGCACCAAAACTGTGCACAAAAATCTGGCTTTAAAATTGTACTTGTAGTCTTCGTGACGGCCCAAGTCACCAAGTGACAACACCGCGCGTACGTTGGCTACGCTTCGTTAAACAAGAGACGAGTGAAGAGAGGTGCCATTCCTCGTTGACATACATACAACGCAACACATAGTTATAAAGTGGTTAAAATAAATGTAACATTAAAAAAATCTACCAATACAACTCACCAGGCTATCAATTTGTTTGACCATGATGAACAACTTTACGACGAAACTATTGAAACAAGACAGCACCACCGAACACTCCTCCGGAAATGAATTAAAACAAGTTTGTCCGTATTACCACTAGAGGGCCAACGCACGCCATCTAGCGGATAAGCAAATAGTCATTGAACTACAAAAAATTGTACTCATTTATGGAATGACTTAAAAATCATTAATACCATTTGCTGATCATGATGACTTAAATGGGGGAGCCATGACATCTGCCTATTACACAGTTCTATTGAAGATATGCACACCATGACAAATAGTTTGTCAAGCAATGCAAACAAAATCGGACCCTCCAAAACCTAAGTTATGATTGAGAGCAAAATGTGACAGAATTTTTTTACTGGCCGACAATATTATTGCCCTTCCAAATTCCAGGAGTGGATCGTTTCACCTACCTTGGTAATGTAATGTCCAAAGATGAAGATTGTTCTATTGGGAGCAAGAAAAGGCTTGGAAATGCATGGGGAGCATTTCAAAGACAAGAAAACAAGAATTTTTCAACAACATGGTTGTACCCGTACTTCGATCTCTATCGCTCTGAAACGTGGGGAAAATAACAGAGATTAGCAAGTTTCCAGACCAGATGATTGTGCAGATACATCAAATCTGGAACGAATTGGAGTCCGAGCAAATGCAGAGCTAATCAAGTCAACAATATCGAAAATATGGACGTACTAATTTGGGCCATGTCCTTATAGATTGCCGCCTACGAGAACACCAAAGCAGCCGTGGCACAGGAAACCATCTAAGAAAAGGAAAAGAGGACGCCCAAAAGAAACATTCCAACGAACCATCGCAAGAGGCAGAGAACTAAAAAATAAAGACACATAACTTAGACAGAATAGCAGAATTAAGAAGATAGAATGGAACGCCGATTGCTCACTGCCTTCTGTGCCTGACGACACAAAGTTTGAGTAAGTATAAGTATCGAACCATTCCCCAGGGGCGGATCTAGGTTTGTTGGCAGGGGGGTCTCAGTCAGTCGTAGTCATATGTCGTTGTACTTACGAACCAGACGACATATGTATGTGGAGAGGGGACGGGACGACACGTACATAATGGTTAATACTCCAGTCTTTACATTGACACTAGTTCCGATGTAGGCATATATACGTTATCGTTTACTGTAATATTTGCCACGGACACAGGGGGAGTCTAAGACCCCCCTCCATGGCCTGGGGGGTCTTGAGACCCCTAAGACCCCATGGATCCGCTGCTGTGCACGAGCCGGTCTACAAGCGGACAACCTTCCAGATCCCACCTGTTTTGCAGGCCAACCTCCGACCATTTCGGTAGAACATGGGCGTCTGGGGTTGGGGGGGGGTCAGGGAGTGAAATTGAAGAAATATCGGTAGTTCTACACCCAAAGCGGTAGACTTGGCACCTCTGTAGGCCTACTGCATACATAATAATTATATGCGTACAGATGCCTAGATGTTATAGCCATTTTGATAATGCAGAGCTGTGATTATGCAAGTCATTTTGTAGCGTGATCAAACAGTCAATTAATGTGTCTTGTTCAAAAACCTGTGTTGTGCCCTATACAGTAAAAAGCCTACACACTTATAATTTTTTTTTGGTTTTCCCCGCATGATAACAAACATTCCATGACTATAGTAAAACGCGCTAATATACTTGCAATGATAAATCTCACTATTTTCATACCAACCATAGTGAGATATCACTATTTTGGGGTTTGAGCACTTGGAACGTCGATCGGCTTGTGGCCTAGTCTTTCATGTATCGTACATGGTGTCTGTATTTTCATTATTTGGCTACGTACGTAGCACACCAAAGTCACCATGCAGGCACCCTGCAGCTAAATTGGGTGTGACATTGTCATTTTCTGTGCCACTTGCAACACTGGACTGAACATTTCTCATAACATACTTGTAATACTGTCCTTCCGTCAGTTTGCATTGAACCATCTCTCCCTCCTTGTGATGTCGTAACGCGGTCGTCAATCTGCCTGGTGACATTCATCGCATCGATTGTGAGATGGCATATTAATTTGCAGCACAGTGGATTCCTGCTATTTTGCACAACTATCACGACATTGGTGTCATCATCTTCAATGCAGTCTTCTTGTACGAAGCCAATGCATGTTCCACCATGATTGAAGGTCACCAGTTTCGTCTTTCGTCACTGGACTTCCTGATCAACTCGTCGCCCAACGGGATTTGTCCTAGTGATATGTGCGTGACAATCCAGTAGTATACTGGCTTGGGTCTTTAAATTGGTTGTTGGCTCCGCATACACATCTGCCTCAGACATAACATGGGTAATATGATAGTTTGAAGTAATCCATTAGCTGCAGATCATCATTTGTGACTGGTGTGAATAACTATTTGAGGGATTGTTGGCGATGGCTAATGGCGAACACATAATGTTGGTCTCATCATAAAATGGTGTATTTGTCGTCAAGTAATCAAATGGCATGGATGTAATCCGCATACGCATATTCACATTACACGGGACGAACTGTGAAAATTCAAGAACAGCTGCACTACGTAGCACTTCTTTCTCGTACATGGGAGACAAAATAATTAATTGGTCGTCGTCGTCGTCGTCGTTGTTGTTGTTGTTGTTGTTGTTTTGAATGAGATTTCACGCACTGACACGACGGCATCACTGAAGCTCTTGCCAATGGTCTCCAAAATACCAACATCCCACTCATGATTGATGTCTACGTATGTTTGAATAGATAAAACTTCATATAGTAATGCAACATCAATAAACTTTATCATATGTTGATAGTCCCCCAATGTTGATAATCCGTGGGCAGAATCACAGGTTACTGTTGTTACTCACCATTTTTCAGAGGCGCCAAGTAACGTTGCAAAAAAATCGGTACATTTACAGCTTCTCAAGATGTGATGGCGCTAGATCTGGCGTCGTGAGTCTCAGGCTGCGGTCGCTAGGGGGAGTGTGAGAGGGGTTCCCCTCCTGGCGGAACGGTTTTAAAAATTTAGGGTATATTTACTTAATGTTGGTACATCTTTTATGTGACGTGTTGGTATGTTTGGGTTCGAAGTGAGTACATTTAACTTTTTACCCGTAGAAGTACGGTTTGGCGGTGGATTTCGGCTCCGTAGAAGTCTAGAGCGGTAGATTCTGCAAGAAAATGACGAAGAAGCGGATGTTCTACCGCCAAAGGCAAAGCGGTAGATTTCGAACCTCTAGTTTTTGATGTTGAAAAAATGCCAGGTCTACTTCAATGATGCCAGGTCTACTTCAATGATGCTACCATTTTGCTCAATAGAAATGATGCTACCATTTTGCTCAATAGAAATGATGCTACCATTTTGCTCAATAGAAATGATGCTACCATTTTCCTCAGTAGAAATGATGCTACCATTTTCCTCAGTAGAAATGATGCTTCCATTTTCCTCAATAGAAATGCAGAATAATTTATCGGCACGTAATATACCACATTGAAGCTGGGATTTAGTTCTCCCGGAGAGGCAGTAATCTTGTGCATTTGCAATTTTTTTTCCAATTTCCGGTTTGTTTTTTGGCTTCTTTCACTTTTACCTCCATGGTTGATACAGCGGTGTTTGATACCAGTGTCAAAGATTAATTCTCGTGACGCTGCACGTATAGCGATCGGAATAGCCAAGTATAAATGTTATATTATGTTTGGGAGCATCTAACTTTAATTGTCACACTGAACAACCTGCTCTTGTTATCAGGTATGGCTGAACCTTCATGTTTGCTGGCGGTCTGATCCCTCTCCTTGATCTATACCACAGCCGCGCCTATAACTGTCTGTCATGTCGTTGAAAATACTAGAGCAACTCGTTGTATATGATGTTCTGAATGACAAGAATGTGGCATTAACGAGATTCTTCCTCTCCTCCTCCTTCTTCTTCTCACACCTATCACCTCTCACCTCAGGACAGTCATATCTAAATTGATGACGCCCTTTCTGCATGACCTACATGCACGTGCCTGTTAATTGTGGTGTAGGCTCCTACAACAAGCTAGCTTGTGAAAGTTTTAGACAACATTGTCTACGGTGAATGCAGAAAGCGATGGTTTGCTTGGACACTCCATTGGTTATGTTGATCTGTTTCAATGTAGCGACGATGTCACATCTTCATAGAATGGAGACAAAGAACCATACGAGTACAACTAGAACAAACGAGTAACAAGAACAAGAATAAGACCAAGAAGAACAGGAAAAACAAGAAGAACAAGAATACGTACAAGAAGAACGAAAAGAACAAGAATAAGTCCAAGAAGAACAAGAAGAACAAACGTGCAGGTGTGAACGATCGGCAGGAATGCACCTTCTTTTTTCAAATATAAAAATAGGATTCAGCTAGTAAGCTCTTTCTGTCGACATTCATTTAAATCTTATCGCACGGATAGGCCAAAGCCCATACCGTATGTAGAGATCGAAGCCTCGTCTGAATCCAGTCTGCTATAAACATTCCAATGGAGTGTCATGAAATAAATGCGTACAGTTGCGCATGAACCAGTCTTTTAGTAGGGCAGCTCTATACCGGCGTATATTATATGCTGGATACCACTGGCAGGATTGATAGGTTTATAATAGGTGCGTGTATGTAATGGCGATCACCATGTAACACAGCCTCCTACTTTCCGTTCCTAAAATCAGGACCTGTTGTAGACCACAATATGAGATATAAATTTTAATGTGTCTGGTCATCGCGAACTTCACCAAATTGACAAACGCTGGCTTCTAAAGAGGTGAATACAGTAGCTTCCCACGGGATGGCTGCGGATTGTAAACACATCCGGGTATTCTTTAATCAATAATATGTTAATTGGTGCAGAGCGGGTATTGTGCTGCGAGTTGGGAGACTACAACGTCGACGAAAGAAGGTAGGGCTCAAAGGTTCTGTTGGTTAATCCCGGGGAACCAATATTACACATACTGCTAGCACATCTTCACAAAGGGTAAATCTGCCGCATATGGGCAAACCGTGTATTGTCTGACGCCGTCACGTCACTGTTGTGTGAGCCGAGGAAATGTCGCTACACTGACCGTCACTGTACTCCGAAGTGATGTTGTTGTTATCATAATTTATTCGTCAGTTATGCCCTCCAATATTCTCCTGCGATACCTAGCTGTACAACTTGAGCCAGGCTGTAGTTCAGGGTCATCGTAACTCGTGACGTAATGTAATTAAACACGAAAGACGACATCAACGATATATATATATATATATATATATATATATATATATATATATATATATATATATATATATATATATATATATATATATATATATATACTAATATAGCAATGCCTATGTAGTCGTGTCGTCTCTTAACAGCATAAAAAGAATCGGCTTGAGCAGGTGTAAATAAAAATGTTCTTTCTTACACGCAGGCCAAATAAGGGGCCTAAATTTGATCACGTAATCGCTTGCAGTGGCCAGCAAGAGTAATGCCTAAAATGGAGCATATTTGTTGTTACCGTTAATGCACATGATATCCTCTCACATTAGTTAACAAGATTTAACAAGATTGCCTTCCAAAACAAAAAAGCCTAGATGGCAAGTAGACGAGGAGTCATTGGCTTGTTGAGAGTCAAATTATTATTCATCATTGTAACCTGCCCTTCTGGATCATGAGATGTGTGTTTTTAAACACATTCATGCTGCTACCATTTATACAGTTAGTACTTATTTTTTTCCCATTCATTTATTGTCCTCTGTGAGAATGAATACTTACTTCTATCCAGTCTATGCTGTTGTGACATGGGCTGGGCTTGGACTCATTCGATCAATGCCCATTTCACATACTAGATTACTTAGAAAGATATGAATCTTCATCCAAATTAATATATATTTTTTAATTAAGTGCCTTGAAATGAGTATTGAATAAATCCATGTATGTTAATATAAAAATATCATGCTTATATTTACTGTGAATAAATACGTGGAATAGATTATTAAATAATGTACCACTATGAGCTGGCAGTTCCTGTACACTGTGTGTAGCTCAGTTTTGATGGTTGTTATAATTTGCAAAACTATGTTCAATGCATGCTAATTAGAAGCTTTTATTATTTTCTGTATTCAGTCTAAGTATATATCAAAAGCAGACACACATAAATAGAATGACAGGTGACTATCAAGAGTATCTGCAGTAACTGTAGTAATCAATACCATGAGTAATCTTCCACTTGAGTTCAACTGACCCAACTGATGAAGCCATCAACAACAATTATATTAAACCATCAGTATTCTAGATTGTGTTTAAATTTCTAGTTGTTTTTATCGATAAAAAATATTTTGTTTCTAGTGACATACTCTCTTACCAGCCTTGTTGAAGATGTGGGTCAGATTCAGGCAAGATTGATAAAGTCTGTTCATGGCAAAGGTTCTGTTAAGTTGACCTGACTAGAATATTTCCTTGATATTGGTGGGTTATGTCTAAACACAGGAAGGTGTAGATAAATGCCAGCCGGGAGAATTCTTGTAACTCAGACAATACAACAGCCTGGAACTGGATGGAAATCTTGGATGTTGACTAGTTGAGACTGGTCCTGCATAATGAAGCAGGGAGAGGTGGTTGGAACTGGGTAACTCTGCATATAACTGCATTCAGTCAGATCTGCTTAATCCTCCTCACCAGTAGAAGCTATTCATGAATAATATTTTGTCAGTTGAAAGGAGCATCATCATTAATGGTGGCATCACTTGAAACTTCATTACAGTATTTGAAATGCTTACAATGTATTTGTATTTAAATGCATTTCATTGAATACATCGAAAATATTTATATTTAAATACTTGTCTGGGTGTTTGACCCCATCCCGTGTCTGGGTATTTGACCCCGTCCCGTGTCTGGTTACTTGAACAAGTGCTAGTTAGGCAGTACTTTAATCCAAGCTCCAGTTCCTAGTATTTTTTCCTTCCCATTAAAAATACAATAGTGGCATTCCAGATTTTCTCTGTGCTGCTCCAAGCAAGCATTTGTTCCTTATACACCATATAGGGTTAGGCTGCGTTAATACCAGTGATAGTTGCTCTGTCTAACAGGCCTAGGAGTCACAATTTAGCAATCGTAGTCGGCCCTGGTCAACATTTCTAATTAAATAAATTGGTCTTGATCCCAGAATTGTGATTTCCTTCCCAGCAGCTGCACTTAGCCATAACAACATCATATCCTATCTTTCAAATTGTTTTTCTTTTTTAAGTCTTCATTGCCACTGAGTGTATAATATGTATTTTCTCTTATTACATTATTTAAGGATAAATGCTATTCTCTTGAAGATGATATCTGAAATACTTATAAACACTCCAAAATATTCATCAACAATAGTACACAAATTAGCTTTTTGAAAACTCAGTTTACATCTTTCTTGTCTTGGTACAGACGTGGTCTATGTACACACAGAAAATCTTAGATCTGTCCATTATAAATCTGCTGCCCTTTCTGATCTGATGTTATCTAAACACATAGACATTTTAGCTTTGACAGAGACATGGCTATCAGCATCTGATACATCAGCCTGTCTTGCTGACATTTGTCCATATGGTTTTTGCCTATACCATCACCCCCGTCGTTCAGGTGGGGTGGTGGAGTCGCATTTCTTGTACATGAAACAAAGTAGAAATTATTCGTGCACCTCAATACCAAAGCTTGGTGAGGTGAGGTGATATGTATTCTTATAAAACATCCCTGTCTGCTAATTTTATATGCATCTACCGTCCTCCTGCAAGCACAAATAATTTTTTGGGAATTTCCTGATTTTCTTTAAACCACCTTACAATTCCAAGAAGACCTTTACATGGTTGGATATTTCAATATCCACCTTGATTTACCAAGTCTAAATAATAGATCATTCATGGATATCCTTCAAATATATGCATTACATCAACACGTTTTATTTCCTACTCATGTTCATGGTCATTGGCAGGGTTGACTGAATTAATTTATTTTATACTTGAGTAAAAATAGAAGTAATTCACCTAAAAACTACTTGAGTAAAAGTAAAAGTACTTTGTAAAAAAGTACTTGAGTAAAAGTACAACACTCAGAAATAACAACAAAATCATGAGTAATATTATATAAATTAAAAAATGTGCATCTGGCAACTGTTTGGCAACCACTCTGCTTATAACAAAGTGTTCCCAGACAGCCTTAGCTGGTCAATAGGTCTGCCACCCTTGAACATGGTGCTGACTTGGATGCTTGGAAAATTACATTATCATTAATGAGAGCTCATAACATCAAATAATTTCAGTTAAATACATAACTTAATTAATGATGAGGCACAATTTGTCTTTTTATCGACCTGTTCCACTGGGGTATGGGAGGAGCTAGATTGTAAAACAGGATATGTATATGCAGGTGTGATTGTATCTGAGTAGGTAGAGGGTCAGTTCAGGTGGGAGTTCACAAGCCAGATGGCTTCATCAGCTAGGCATCAAATGTCTTTGTTAATTTTACTATGGACAGTATTAGGTGGTATTGCCTCTGGTCAGAGGTAATACCACCTAACACTGTCCATAGTAAAATTAACAAAGACATTTGATGCCTAGCTGATGAAGCCATCTGGCTTGTGAACTCCCACCTTCTCATGTCTACCCAGACATGTCTTATTAGCTCACACAAACATTGAAACAACAGGCTTTAGCAGCTAGCTGTGTTGGTTACCTGGTACCAGCTGGGGTTAGAATTGATCAGAAGACAGACCAGTGCAACAGAGGAATGCTGTTGCTAATTGCAATTAGAAATGACCTGTCAGGGCCCCTGTCCCTGTCAAGGCCCCTGTCCCTGTCCTTGTCCCTGATTATTATGGGTCAGCTTCAATAAGCCATTGCTGGGAAAAGATGCTGCCAAATGGCAGAGTATCAATTCTTTACTCATTAGTTCTGTAGAGTAATCATTACTATGAATTTATTAAACATATCAATATGAATTTTATTCGTGAAAGAAAAATGCTATTTAATGCTGACGCAAGCCGGTAAGGCCGTTGCTGATGATGGGCGAAAATCGGTGAATTTCGATGGCAATTCTCGTTCGCTCATGAATATCAGAATTGTGTCAGTGTATGGAGATTGTCGAAATTGCAAATTTTAATATTTATAACACGTATTGGAAACTTACTGATTAATAGTTTATATGGTGCAACGGAGACATTTGCATCATGGTTTGAGATGGCGTTCAAGCGTTGTGTGTTTCCAACATAAATCTTTGGTTTTCCCTTGTTCTGATTATGACTTTTGCACGTCCCTGTTTATGATTATACTTAATGATTCGGTTTTGTTGCACCTCTGAGCTCAGTTTCCTGAGGATATAGGCGCCATAGAAGCCAATAAGGAAGTGATTGTACAATATTGTTTGCTCACCCAACCAGGCACACCTGATAAATAAAATATGCTGTGTCACATAGTGTTTTGGGGCTAGGAAGCGTTTAATCCCAGGGTTTGTTGAAGTGATGTCCTGTGATGGTTGTAGCTGCTTGGCTACCACTTGTGTAGGTCTGTTGCCTGCAATTGTACAATTGTTTGTTGCAGATGGCAGCTTCAAATGACAGCAAATGGCAGAAAGATGCGGCAGACCAGAACTTTGATTACATGTTCAAGCTTCTCATCATTGGAAACAGTAGTGTTGGCAAAACATCATTTCTCTTTCGCTATGCTGACGACTCATTTACGTCAGCATTTGTCAGCACAGTTGGTATTGACTTTAAAGTAAAAACAGTCTTCCGACAAGATAAACGTGTCAAACTGCAAATATGGGTGAGTGAATAACCAACTACTACTGCTATTTTCCCAGTGCATTGATATTAGATATTGTGATTGTTATTTCAATCAGTTGAAAAACTTATGTCGATTAATAATGCACATGCAGACATGCGCACACACTCACGCACACAGCCAACACACACAAAGTACATGACCATCATACACGAGTGGGCTACCCACGCAAGCCTTGTGCACATGATTAATCAACATGATGCACATTGACGTGATCATGGGACCCGGTATATTCTTTACTAAAGGCAAGTTAAATTGACATCAACACATTGACGGTGTGGTAAATGTTTAACCACTGCAGTGGATAACTGACACCTAATTGGTTTACAATGCAGCATATAATTCTGTTAATAATTCAGCAGTTGAACTAACCTCATAAGCTAGAAGCACACTACATAATACCAATGAATATGTTAATACACAGTATGCAGCATTACACACCTATTAAACAATGGAGCACCCGTTAATACACACATATCTATTAAACGATGTAACATCCATTAATACACAGATATTGTTTAGATGATGTAACAGCCATTAATACACACATGTTGTTTAAATGATGTTAACGCCAAGTGGTTTCCATGTGTTGTCTGTCATGTGTTGTCTGTCATGTGTTGTCTGTCATGTGTTGTCTGTCATGTGTTGTCTGTCATGTGTTGTCTGTCATGCTCTCATGTATTAAAAACTTGCGATGAACTGGCCATTGTCAGCCATGGTCGATCTGTGGTATATGTACTACTGCGAACCTAGCAACTCGAACTAACCTAGTTGATCCCAGAAGAAGCTTTGATATGTAGTACATAGTTTTGTGTTATTATGTAGTTTGTCATTATTATACTAATTAGTTAATGTACTACTAATTAGTTAATGTAAATTAAATTTGTGAACAATTTAATTAACACACACACACCTGCATGCACTCTCACACACACATGTCCTGTATTCCAGGTCATTATATAAACAGTTGCACACAACAAAAACACACACACTTTTGTATATACATATTCATGCATATTGTTTAAAAGGCAAAATAAACATAATTATATAAATATTATAATCCTGTGATTTAGTACTGTTCAAATATCTGTTTCTACTCAACCAAATGATTTTCACACAATGCATAACTGATCAGTGTTGCAATGAACAACAACGTTGTTAAACTCAGTAAGTCTGAATCATACCAAAATCAATGCAATTAACATGTTAAGTTAGCCAGTTGCAGTTACTGTAGTGAATAATGAGCCAGTCGTGGTTGTGCTGTCCATGCTGCTTAGACTTCAGCAATAATGAGCCAGTCGTGGTTGTGCTGTCCATGCTGCTTAGACTTCAGCAATAATGAGCCAGTCGTGGTTGTGCTGTCCATGCTGCTTAGACTTCAGCAATAATGAGCCAGTCGTGGTTGTGCCGTCCATGCTGCTTAGACTTCAGCAGTAAGATCGACTTCTAACAATCTACCGAGCTGTCTTGGAGGCTAAAATCAATTCCCTTAATAGCTGACTGCCCTTCGATCAATGCCCTGACGTAGCAGGACACAGCGAGGCCGACATCCTGGCTACATTTACATCTTATTGGCATCTATCCTATGTCAGTTGTCATGCCAACAGATAGGCAAGCTAAATGAGCAGCCAAGAAGCCCAGGGTGCAGTCAACTTGCAGCTATTATTACTATTTGATGACTACCCCTGTACTACATTATACTGATGGTGCAAGTAATTATGTCTATTACACTTAGACCACCTGTTACTGTTACCACCCCCTAATAACTGATACTCCCCCTAATTATCCCCATGTTCATTCCCTGATTATCCCCATGTTAGTCCTGCTGATACTCCCCCTGATTATCCGCATGTTTGTCCCCCTAATTATTCCCCTGATAGTCCTCATCACTACCCATGACTTTTGTGTTGTAACTCCCCTGATTTTCCACTTGTTACTCCCTATCCCCTTGTTACTCCCCATGATACTTCTCATCACTCTCCATGATACTCCCATTGTTACTCCCTCGATACTCCCCCACCACTCCTCATGATACTCCCCTGGTTTCTCCCCCCGATACTCCCCACCATTCCCCATTATACCCCCCCCCGATGCTCTCGCACCACTCCCCATTGATGCATGTGTAAAGAATAAGATTATATTTAGTTTTGGGTGTACTCAGAGAACTGACACCATACAGCATAATTTTTGTCTAGTTTCAGACCAATGAAAATATGTTAATGGTGTGTGAGAAGGTTTATACACTGTATATAAGAATGTTCACGGTAATCGTTTGAGCATTGTTAACAACTGGATACCATCTATTATCGCTTGCATACTGACGGGCAGTGATGGCATAGCAAATTCTGTATGCATAACAGATCTGTTTACTTTACTCAAAACAGTTCATTTAGGGACATGAGCTCATTGTCTTTGATGCTGTTATATACTGTGGACTCTAATAAAGGTGGTCCCATCTTTAACTACAACCCACCAAATTCAGTCGCAGCAGAAGCTTCGTAATTCATGTAACACAAATGTTTCGGTACCAATTTTAATATTATTGTAAATAATGACACAGTAAAATATTTAAAGTTTCTACAGTCATAAGAACTTATAAATAGACAATACTTATTCTAATCACAAAATTAGTTGATCAGAAGGAACAACTGTGTCAGACAACCTTGAATAGTCAGAAATGTAATTTCCCTTAATTGTCCCTGAAATAATTATTTAAATATTGGATCTCGCTTCAGATATTAAAAACATACTAAGGATTATCGTAAACTGCTCATGTAGACGTGTGGAATCAGTTGAAAATCTTTAGCAAATATTTATGCCTAACAAGATGTCTAAATGCGCATAGAGCCCACAAAGCTCATGCCTCCAAATGGACTGTTTTGAGTAAAAGTAAGTAAACCGATTTGCTATACATATAGATTTTGTTATGCCATCAGTGCGCAAGCGATAATACATGGTATCCAGTTGTTAATAACTCTCAAACTGAGAACATTCTTATATGCACTGTATAAAGCTTCTCACACACCTTTAGCATCTTTTCATCAGTCTGAAACTAAAAATCTTTACACCGTTGGCATTTGGTGTCAGTTCTGTGAGAACACCCAAAACAAAATATAATCCTATTCTTTACACAGACATCAAAATAGCCGAGGTCGCCAGGAAAAAAGTGGCTAAAGTGGACAGAGCTTGACACGTCAGGTTGCTTATTTCCTTCTTTCTGAACTGAGCAAACAACTTGTTTAGACTGTCAACATCATCGAGGCTTGAGTCAAGTCTAAGTGCTACACAAGTCAGCAAGTCTGGATATTGTGGGCTCAATGATTGAGTAACCTTTGAAAGGTTACGGAAAAAAAAGCAGTGACATTTAATAGAAAGGAAATAGTATGGAGCTTGTCTACACAACCCTATGACCCTGATTCCACAGTCAGAAACAGCAGCCAAATGTCAAAAGTATTGAATGATTTTGGTTTTTTGGTTGCATCATTCCTGGCTGCATTGTTCTAAGTGTACCATAAACCATCATTCCTGGCTGCATTGTTCTAAGTGTACCATAAACCATCATTCCTGGCTGCATTGTTCTAAGTGTACCATAAACCATCATTCCTGGCTGCATTGTTCTAAGTGTACCATAAACCATCATTCCTGGCTGCATTGTTCTAAGTGTACCATAAACCATCATTCCTGGCTGCATTGTTCTAAGTGTACCATAAACCATCATTCCTGGCTGCATTGTTCTAAGTGTACCATAAACCATCATTCCTGGCTGCATTGTTCTAAGTGTACCATAAACCATCATTCCTGGCTGCATTGTTCTAAGTGTACCATAAACCATCATTCCTGGCTGCATTGTTCTAAGTGTACCATAAACCATCATTCCTGGCTGCATTGTTCTAAGTGTACCATAAACCATCATTCCTGGCTGCATTGTTCTAAGTGTACCATAAACCATGGTGCAAATATAAAATAACTTTCTGTTATTGAATATGATTAATTCTCCATCTAAGTGAATCAATAAATTATATTAGGTTCACTGTGCGCTCAAAATTACTAAAATACTACCCCAGGTATGCACCTATAAATATCGTCTTACATAATCTTGAGTGGCTATTTTTTACTTAAACATTAAACATTCTTTTTTTATATGTATGATTTAAATAAGTATTTCATGTTTTGCATTAGCGATGTACAGTATGTATATGTACATGTTGGAAATTTGTCAAATGTTCGTTATCGATCATTGCTTTTTCTAACCAATTGATGATCAATCAATAATCATTCATGGAATTTAATGAATATGTTTGATAAATATGACTGTTTCTATTTGTATTTCTCAAATTCTGTAATTTTTTTAATATCCATCAAAGAGAGAAATAAAGCAGGTTTTTGTTAAATTTGCGGCTTCACCCTGTTGAGATATTCAATCGTTCCCTTCCATGTCGTGAACCACCGACGAGCTCAGACAGATAAGTCCTGGAACGACAGTGAATGAAATTCAGAATTAATATAATAAAAATTGATCGGTCACACAAGATTGTGATCGATTCCTTGATTGGAAGCATGAACCAATCAATTATTGATGAAATCGATTAATCGGAACAGCGCTAATATACACTGCATATAAGCAATGTTGGAAATAAATCTATTATTATTACTATTGTAACTTGGCACTGTCAGCTCATAACCTCATTTCATGTCCACATAATTAATTTTTTTTAAACTGTGTTGGATTATCACGTGACATAATAACGCATCACAAAACTTTTACATGACACCGTGTGGACACAGATTGTGACACTGCTTTTTTACAAGTGTGGGTGTGGACATTGAATGTGGTTGTGGAGTTGTGATCACGTGATACTATGATAATATTGAGTGTGGCTATATTTACCATGACACCAAGTGTGGTTATGGTTTCAGGACACTGAATGTAGTTGTAGTTTCAGGACACTCAATGTGATTATGCTTTCAGGACACTGCAGGACAAGAGCGCTACAGGACAATAACAACAGCGTATTACCGCGGTGCAATGGGCTTCATACTCATGTATGACGTTACAAATGAGGAGTCCTTCAATGCTGTTCAGGACTGGTGAGTAGAATGACGCAAGACAACCTCACAGGTGGATTAAGCTGCAAGCTTTGACAGAGCCTGGCTAATGAAGGCTAACTGGGGGCATGGTACTGTCTCTTGTCACAAGCTTTGACAGAGCCTGGCTAATGAAGGCTACATGGGGCATGGTACTGTCTCTTGTCACAAGCTTTGACAGAGCCTGGCTAATGAAGGCTACATGGGGGCATGGTACTGTCCCTTGCAACAAGCTTTGACAGAGCCTGGCTAATGAACGCTACATGGGGACATGGTACTGTTCCTTGTCACAAGCTTTGACAGAGCCTGGCTAATGAAGGCAACATGGGGGCATGGTACTGTCCCTTGTCACAAGCTTTGACAGAGCCTGGTTAATGAAGGCTACATGGGGGCATAGTACTGTCCCTTGTCACAAGCTTTGACAGAGCCTGGCTAATGAACGCTACATGGGGACATGGTACTGTCCCTTGTCACAAGCTTTGACACAGAGCCTGGCTAATGAAGGCAACATGGGGACATGGTACTGTCCCTTGTCACAAGCTTTGACAGAGCCTGGCTAATGAACGCTACATGGGGGCATGGTACTGTCCCTTGCCACAAGGCCAGCACCATTGATTTGGTACAGAGTTGATGCAGTGAACTGGGCCCACAGATGGTTATATCTCCAACCCTTTGCACCAGTAGAGTTACCTAGCAACACAGACTTCATGCTGTTGCATACATTAAGATGACCAGTGGTGTGGCTGAATAATTGATTGATGCATAATTATTCTAGACCATTTATATGTGAGTTAATTGTAGTATGGGTAATCAATGGAAACCATATCCACCCAACGCCCATTCAGGAGACCAGGCTGAGGTCTTCATGGCACGCATTGTCCAGTCTTAGGTGAGATATTTGGGTCAACATTGTCATCATGTGTATGTGTACATAATGTCACACATAACATAGAATGGTGATCATGTCATGAACTGTCCTGTAACTGTTGGACAACAATGTGTTACTTCCTAATTGCATATAGTCTGTGTGGGCACAGTTTATTGTGTTGACACAGAGATGAAAGGGACGCATCAGCCATGTTCTTCCCAACTGTACTTGAATATTAAGTTGTTTACTAAACTGTCGCAAGTGTATTTCATAGTGCAGTATCAGTAATTTTTTTCCATAATGTGCTTCTAATGAGTTTGGTAGCGACACCTAGTGAATGAACTGTGAAATGTGCCACTTGGTCATGAGGCTTACAAAAAATCAGGAAGGCTATTTCCAGTTAGGCTCCTGCTAGTCCAGCTGAAAATGGCTCCCGCTAATCTAGCTGAAAATGGGAGACATAACAAAATGAATGCCAACATTGCGTTAAAGTACACACAATCTGATTAATCACGGGCTCATCTTTGAGCACAACAAACAAATGTTTCATGTTATATAAAATATGGCATGATGGCATGATGAAAACATAAAGAATTGTTTTTCAAAAGCATAAACCAACTAATAAGAAATAAAAGGCCTAATGATATAAACATTGTGGGTTTGTGTGTGTGCGTGCGTGCGTGCATGTGTGCGTGCTTGCATTGTGCACTTAGTGCGTGTTCCACAATAATTTCTTTCTGACATGCATCGTTGATGAGTTGTGTGAGCGGAAGTTGAAACGATGCAGTTTATTTGCATTAACTGTTCCTTGTGCAGACTTGTGTTTTATTGATCGCCATTGATTGTGACATGCGAGTCTCGGAGGAGTCTCTGCAGGCCACGGTGCAAAAGCTTGTTACTTTGGCTTGTTATCAGCAGTTGAAATTCTCATGTCAAGACCCAGCATCAGGGGAGGAGAATGTACTGGGATTGATGGCAGTGTGTGCGACTGTGTGTCTGTGTGTGTCTGTGTGCTGAATGTCTCTACTGCTGCCACCTCTGGTGCACTTGACAAACTAGTCATAGTTAGTGGCCCTGTATTATATTTATAGTATAGTCAGTTTGTATGTATTTGTTTAAACTAGAAGTGCAGGGGGGTTACTTAGAGGTGCCTCAACCAGGACAAGAGGCCACAAGTACAGACAAACCAGTAACAAAATGTCCGGAAAACATCTCTAGTAGCATAGCAGATAAAAAAATTAATTAAATATTATGGTAGAAGATATTGACCATCATATAATTGGTATAACCGAATCATGGGCCAACATAGACAAAACAGGTGCTGAATTAGGACTGACAGGATACGTAATGTTTAGGAAAGATCAAATAGAAAGAAGGGGAGGGGGAGTTATTTTATATGTTAAAGGATCTAATCAGGCTTATGAAGTAAAATTAGAGAGGGAAGCAGATTGCGATGAGGCTGTTTGGTGCAAAATAGTTTAAGGAAATTCAACATTAACTATTGGATTAGTTTACCGAATTCCAAACATAAACGAAAGTATAAGACTATAACCCAAAAATACTAAACACTCTAAAGGAAGTGAGTAAAGGGGAATGTATCATAATGGGAGATTTTATTGTATCATCGATAAATTTGTTCCCTTGAAAAAAAACAGTCTAGAAAGAAACACTTATATCAAAAGAAGCTATTAGAAAAATAGTGTTCAAGCAAACTATGTAGAGGGTTTATATGCATAGCAGAAAGGATGAAGACTACACAAATTACAAAGAGGCACTTAATGCAGCTACAACTGAAATTAGACAATCTAAAAGAAGCTATGAGCAAAAACTAGCATGTAACATAAAAAATGATAGCAAGACTTTTTATGCATATGTCAGTAGTAAACAAAACGTACGAGACAAGAAGACAGTGCTGGAAATATAATATCACAAGGGGTTTTAATGGCGGAAGACCTAAATGGTTACTTCAGTTCAGTGTTTACTAGAGAGGATATTAGTTCATTATCAGGTCCAGATGCTAAATTTCAGGAGGCTAAATATGAATATCTAGGTCAGTTAATTGTAACTCCAGAAATGGTAGCTAAGAAAATAAAGGCAATGAAGGATAATAAATCACCGGGAGTGGATGGAATTCCTCTAAAACTACTAATGGAAACAGTAGAACAAATCAGCATACCACTTGCAAGAGTGTTCAACTTGTCATTAAAAGAGGGAGTTGTTCCTTTTGAATGGAAAGAAGCAAACATCATATCATTATTTAAAAAGGGTTCGAGAAATA
Source organism: Lamellibrachia satsuma (assembly GCA_033239005.1). Classification (NCBI taxonomy): domain Eukaryota; kingdom Metazoa; phylum Annelida; class Polychaeta; order Sabellida; family Siboglinidae; genus Lamellibrachia; species Lamellibrachia satsuma. The sequence continues at coordinate 7,255,930 of BSQZ01000015.1, read as the reverse complement.
AATCAAAGAATTACAGACCAGTGAGTTTAACGTCAGTGATTTGTAAATTATTAGAAAGGTTAATTAAAGACCATATGGTGGACTTCCTTGTTAGGCATAAATGATTAAATCAATCTCAACATGGATTCCTAAAAGCGAGGTCATGCTTAACAAATATATTATGTACTAAGTGGTTTGACGAGGGATCGCCAGTAGATAGTGTCTACTTAGATTTTTAGAAAGCTTTTGACAAAGTGCCACATCAAAGATTACTACTTAAATTAAAAGCACATGGTATTGGGCATAACATAATTTACTGGATAGAACAATGGCTGACTGACAGAAGACAGTGTGTTGTAGTAGATGGAGAGGTTTCAAACTGGAAATCACTGAGTGGGGTACCACAAGGATCAGTATTAGGACAAATTTGTTAAATGGTCTGAAAAATGGCAGATGTTATTCAGTGTTGGGAAATGTAAATGCCTACATACAGGACATAGGAACTTGGATATAAACTATAAAATGGGCTTCAAGGGGTAATCAAATTCTTGGGTGGATTAGGAGAAACATAACATACAAGAAAAACAACTAATTATACCTCTGTATAAAGCAATAGTTAGACCTCATTTAGAATACTATATACAAGCATGGAGACCATAAGGATATAGATACCCTTGAACGAATACAGAGGAGAGCAACTAAAATGATTCCAGAACTGAGAGACCTTGGTTATGAAGAACATCTAAAAGAATGTGGTTTAACAACCCTAGAGACAAAGAGTTTAAGAAGAGATCAGATTGAAGTTTTTAAGATATTGAATGGGTATGCAAATATTGATAGAAATATGTTTTTCTCACTCAAGAAAGATAGTAGAACTAGAGGACATGAGGTAAAATTAGTAAAGGATCACTGTAGATTGGATATCAGGAACTACTCGTTCTCACAGAGGACAATAAACAAATGGAACAAATTGTCTATGGATTGTGTAACTGCTTGCATCGTGAATAAGTTTAAAAACAAGGTTGACACATATCTCAGGAGGGCGGGTTACACATGGATGAACATTGTTGGACTCTTGATAAGCTAATGGCTTCCTTGTCCACTTGCCATCTGGGCCTTTGGCTTGGATGGCAAATCTTGTTAAATCTATATCATATGCACTCAATCTTAGAAACCTCACAAACATCTGGAATGAAGCAAACATGTCCAGACTCACGGATAATATCACTTGTAGTGTATGTGACTCATGGTAGTATCAATGAGTAACATCACTTCTAGTGTATGTGACTCATGGGTAGTATCAATGAGTAACATTACTTCTAGTGTCTGTGACTCATGGGTAGTATCAATGAGTAACATCAGAGTTCTAGTATCTGTGACTTCATATTGATCCAGCATTCACCATTTCACCATTCATTAAACACAGCAGAATGTAGTCTAATGCATTGGTTTAACCAAACACAACATATTGTAGACTCATACATTGCCGTCATCAAACACAAAATATTGTAGACTCATACATTGCCTTTATTAAACACAACTTATTGTAGATGTATACATTGCCTTCATTAAACACAATATATTGTAGACTCATACATTGCCTTACTTGAACACAACACATTGTAGACACATACAATACCATACTACTATAAACTCATACCATGTCTTTGTTAAACACAACATATTGTAGACTCATACATTGCCTTAATTGAAAACAGCACACACAGCATATTATAGACACATACCTTGTGGTACTATAAACTTATACCTTGCCTTTGTTAAACACATCATATTGTAGACTCACACATTGCCTTGATTAAATACAGCAGATTGTAGACTCATAACATTGCCTGTCTGAACCACAACCACGGTGACATTCATGAAAACAGATGGCATTTGATGCAATCCATGTTTTGTTAAGAGATTGCCACATTGTAGGTTACTTGTAATTTATCTACTTACCTAGACAAATATTAATTTTCACTCATTTTCATATGACTACTATTTTTATGGCTGGTTTCCCTGGCTGTTTAAGATATAAGCCATCAACTATGTCTTCATAAGCTGGATTACTAAGTGTCAGTTAGAATTTGGATCTTGTCGTGTAATATTCTGGATTAACGAAGAATTGTTAATGAGTAGGAGTATCCGTTACAACATCCCCCATGAAGACTGGTGCAACACATTAAACTTTTACACTCCCACGTGTAGACTGAACTAGCGTGTCTGCACTCCCACACATAGTCAGATCTAGCATGTCTACACTCCTAGACAGACTGAACTAGTATGTCTACACTCCCACATGTCGACTGAACTGGCATGTCTGCATTTCCACGTGTAGACATAACTAGCATGTCTACACTCCCACATGTAGATTGAACTAATCTCTCTACCCTCCCATATCTGCACTGAACTAGCATGTCTACATTCCCACTTGTAGATTGAACTAATCTCTCTACCCTCCCATATCTGCACTGAACTAGCATGTCTACATTCCCACTTGTAGATTGAACTAATCTCTCTACCCTCCCATATCTGCACTGAACTAGCATGTCTACATTCCCACTTGTAGATTGAACTAATCTCTCTACCCTCCCATATCTGCACTGAACTAGCATGTCTACATTCCCACTTGTAGACTGAACTGTTATGTCTGCACTCCTACATCTACACAGAACTAGAATGTCTACAGTCCTATATCTACACTGAACTGGAACGTCTACACTCCTACATCTACACTGAACTAGCATGTCTACACCCCCAAATCTGCACTGAACTAGAATGTCTACACTCCCACATGGAGACTGAACTAGCATGTCTACAGTCCCACATGGAGACTGAACTAGCATGTCTACACTCCCACATGCTCCCAAGACTAACATGTGGCATGTCAAGAACTCCAGTGGCTCACACATGATATGTCACAACTGACACGTGACATGTCACAACTGACACGTGACATGTCAATTCATCAATCACTGCTGTAATAACTTATCTTGCTTGAGTTGTTTCAGTTGAAATATTAATAGAATGCATGCATTACAGATTCGTTTTTGTCCCCTGCCCTTATTACCATAGAGTCTGATCAATGGTGACCTTTAATTCACTGTGGCTCAGCAGCTGCTATTTCTAGAGTCAGCTCATTTGCAGCCAGTGCTAGCCACATGGCTACCATCCATCAGCCAGCAGTGCCCTGCCAGACAGACAGACATGTGTCTGCATCAATGTTACAACCAGTTCTCTATAAAACTCATAGACATAAATAGAACACCCGTTAGTAAAACAAGACCGCTAAGCTCTTATCAGTTGACACATGATAAAGTGATGCCGGCATGGACCAGTGACATTCATACTACTGCATGGCAAGAACCTGCTGGAGGCCCAGTGTTTATACTGTACAGCATCCAGTCTTCATCATATATCTATAGATATACAGTACTAATAAGACATTATTACTATATAGCTATATATACCTAATACCTTATTACATGCACAATATATCCATGCACCTTATATATCAAATACCATAACATATTAACTTTAGCAGTAGCACCACTAAACATGATCGAAACTGAACTTTCTGAAGTGCTCTATACATGTATTAGATAATGACTGCAAGAGGTCAAAATCTCATTAAGCCCTGTTGGACATTCTTCTCTAAGGTCCCAAAACTATTCTTTTCCCATCTTCCAACACATTCCCCAGCTGCTCCATCACAGCTATTTCCACCTGCAGATCAAGATCTCTCGAATGTTATCTGGCCAACTTGCCCAGGGACACGCCTCATGTAAAGAAATGTGCTCTCCAATTTAAGCTGTCAATTGTTTTAGTAGGCAACCTTTCACATGGTTTGTCAAACAAATGCATAGAATGCAATGAATGTTGCAATGTGTACAGAATGAGTTACATGATAGTGGTTCATACAACAAAGAAAAGGCAAATGACGACCAAAAAGGGGAGATCCTCATTAAATGCAGATGGCTTAATAAAGAAAAAAAGTCTTATTGATGAGCTGACATCTAGTAGAGTTTTATAAAAGAGTTACAAATATGCATACACACACACACATATTATTTATAAAACTGAATCCTACCCCTATAACATTTTATGTTGCACCCAATCAATGTGACTACTGGGAAACACTTAATGTATGCTCCCCAAGAAAAACAAACGTATCAGTAATATATTGATATTTCAGAACATTTTCGAAACTGTTACATTCATTCACATATACACTAACACAGCACAAACATTTGCAACATAAATTACCTGAAAATAACGAGATGTTAGATCCTGTCTTCTGTTGATTCGTACAGCTGTAAGCCACACAGGAAATAACTATATTCGTTGTCCCACAACTTTCTCCAGCAAGCCTCCAAGATGTTTGTCTTGAAGAGTTTAACACTAATGCATGTATGAACAACCCAACTGCCCACACTTATAACACAACTGCTGGGACCACCCTCACCCAAATTATTTATCAGTCTGGTGGCCATGCCCCATTAAGAACAAAATGACAATGACAAATCTTCAAGTTAATTGGTTCCTGGTGTCATCGTCACTGGCTACTAGTTTATAATTCTCTGGTAGCCACCTCATCTTCATTGCTTTTGTTTGCCTTATATTGTACATGATGATGGTGAGGAGGAAATACATTAACTTACTTACTTACTTACTTACTTACTTACTTACTTACTTACTTATTTACTTACTTACATATGTTAGACAACTATTTTTAAGATGCTATGTTCACATTATAAACAGTACTACCCTATGTGTCTTGCAGTGGATGCAACTGTTTCTGCCGTGCAATGAAATGCCGGCCAGTGGTCCACGCCCGCTTCACTGCAGTGAGCTGGCTTGTCGCTCTTGTTTATAGTGGGGTGATTAATGATGTAACTCTATGATTAAACTACACTCCTAAGACAGGAGTGCCTATTATGATTCTACATGGCTGTCCACATATTCATCAATTATCCTGCTAAATGAGTTGTGATTGATCCTGGTCTGTCTCATGCCCACAACTTGCTGCTGTATTGAATATTTGCCTGTGTCTCAATGCTGCTAGTGTGGGGGTCTACGTAATGTACGTTGTACAGCAACACAAGATGGCAGTCCAGATCGCTTCTTTGTCAGGCACACTTTGGTCAAAACAACTCCACTGGAGTTATATATTCAGTTCAATTCCACCGTAAGACTGGCACTAGTGATGCATTCAGTCCCAGTGTTAGGCCTATGGCCCATGTGTGTTGGATCTACGTGTGTGTTAGGCCTACAAGCTCTACATGTGTGTTGGATCTTCATGTGTGCTAGACCTACAAGCCCTACGTGTGTGTTGGATCTACGTGTGTGTTAGGCCTACGAGCCCTACATGTGTGTTGGATCTATGTGTGTTAGACCTACAAGCCCTACGTGTGTGTTGGATCTATGTGTGTTAGGCCTACAAGCCCTACATATGTGTTGGATCTACATTGTTACACATTCTGTCCAAGTCATTTAGATTTACTGCCATTGACACAGATTGAAGTAGTTTTATACAGTTCATCATATTTGTGTATTTATTTGTATTGTTTTGTATATATATATATATATATATATATATATATATATATATATATATATATTATTGTTTTATTATATTGATATATTGCGCTATCTTTATTTAACATTTCTAGACCATGTTATTAATTTTTAATATGCTGTGAAATGCCACAAACAAACTTGGATCTGATGCAGTATCAAATAAAATATGTTATTAAATTATTATGTCGGTTCTGATGTTGTGTAGTATTGTTATATTCATTCACTAGATGTGTTTTGTGTGTGTCAGTGATGGTGTGTGTATTGTAGGTGCACTCAGATCAAGACATACTCATGGGACAATGCCCAGGTCGTGCTGGTGGGCAACAAATGTGACCTTGAGGACGAGAGGGTCGTATCAACAGAACGTGGCAAACAGCTCGCCGATCAACTAGGCAAGTTTCTCATTCTGCTGTCGACACACATCAGTGTTGTTCTTAACAATGCAGAATCTCCTGAAATGTTTACGGGAATATGAACACATCCAGTTAAACTGGCTGGAGCGAAGGAGCAGTTCAAACATATAGGTTGTTTTCATATAATTGTAAACCAAATTGGCAGAAAATAATGACCCAGAGGTCTTGATCTCATTAGCAATGTGACCCAGAAGTGTCAGGATGCAGTCTCTATGGCTGTGGTCAGTTTTATTTCATGGTCAGTTATATTTACACAATCTGTAAAATAACTGTAATCAATTAATGTAATTGTTCAGTTGTAGATTAATTGCATTGTATTCTTTTCCGTTTCAACTTAATGTGGATAAACAAATATTCACTTGGAAAGGAAAGATTAATAATAGTATTGCACATCAGTGTTGTGAATTTGTGTAATGTCCAAGGCAGTAAGATTAACAGTGTTCAACATTTTAGGTTTGGAATTCTTTGAGACTTCTGCAAAAGAGAACATCAACGTAAAAGCAGTCTTTGAGCGTCTTGTAGACATCATCTGTGACAAGATGTCAGAGAGTCTCGACTCAGACCCAACTATTGTGAACAACCAACAAACGAAGCGGCTGACGGAGAACCCAAACCCACAGAATGCTGGCTGTCAGTGTTAATGACTGACAGTGCCACCTAGAGAGTAGTGTTGAGACCAGGGCTATTGTTGAACATAATGAGAGACAATCGAATGCTGTATGTGGTTGACTGTAGGCCTGAGATGTGTTCTAAGAGGGAGCCAAGTAGATGGTAGGGCGTGTCACAACACTCCCTATGGTCATGGCAGTGAATCTCACTTGAAACCTAGTATTTGATGATCAACTGAAAGTTGTAAGTAGTGTTTGTTTCGACCATTCCAGTGATGTCTTCACCTCCACTAATGTGGGTGGGGTCTGACAAGTAGTGACTCGTTACTAAAAGTATTTCATGTGTTGCTTCAGACTTGCAACATCTGTTGTAGTGCAGGACCACTGGTGTAGTGCAGAACCACTGGTGTAGTGCAGGACCAATGGTGTAGTGAAGGACCACTGGTGTAATGCAGGACCACTGGTGTAGTGAAGCACCACTGGTGTAGTGCAGCACCACTGGTGTAGTGAAGGACCACTGGTGTAGTGCAGCACCACTGGTGTAGTGCAGGACCACTGGTGTAGTGCAGGACCACTGGTGTAGTGCAGCACCACTGGTGTAGTGCAGCACCACTGGTGTAGTGCAGGACCACTGGTGTAGTGAAGGACCACTGGTGTAGTGCAGGACCACTGGCGTAGTGGTCACTCTACTCTCACATGCATGCACTGTCTGCAAGTGCATACATGTGTTGGTATCTGTTTTGATGTGCATAGACATGCACTATTGCTATTTGTGCACGTACATGCAATGACGTCACACACGACAACATCAATGTAGAAAAGAGATCTGCTGTCATTGTGTGCAACAAATGTGATATTGTTTGTATATTTGCAATAGTAGAGAGTAAATCCAACGTAAACACAAACATACAACGAATGTAAGACTAATGTGCGTAGAACAGAAACAAATGAACAGATGCAGCCATGTAGAGACAACTAATCTAAATACAATGACAAGCAGTGTTATATAGCAGCCATTAGTCTTGCCATATTTGACATCTATTGTAAAAATTAGGCTGACGTAATTGGTGTTTCTGTATAATATGTTCAAGCTTTCTAGAGTTTATGAGATGTGTGCTTTGATTTGACTTGAGATGTAGTGTACAATTATTTCTGTGTACAGTGTATAACCAGCATGTGACATAGTAAACAACAGGTAACAGTGGCCAGTAGTGCTAGAAGATTGTTCACTAATAACAATATCTCTGTCTCAGCATTAACATCATACTGACACAATTGTCAGCCATCTCTGCTGAATGTCTAGTTGCAGTTATGAATTTTCCATTTTACTTCATTGGTGACAAGATGTTGTTTCAGAATAACAGAATGATAAACTTTGTAATGTAAGACAATCTTGTTAGACGGCCTGCTTGTTTGATGCTGCAATTTCTTGTTACTTTCATCAAAAAAAAAACAGTGATCTGATCTCCTATGACGACACACTTGTATATAATATTATTTATGTGATTTGACTGCCAGTAATGACATGGTTTGTGTGCTCTGTAAAGTTAGTCTTCTACAATAATGATCCCTTTCAGGTAATAATTGTATTTGGTAGATGTTCAGGTCCGTCTAGTTCAACCTCATATACTTGCCACAAATACTTGCCTGTTGATTTGATCACAGATCTCTCATTTGTCTTCTACTGCCAGGTGGTGTTAGTGTGGCAGTGAGACATTTGTCTTCTACTGCCAGGTGGTGTTAGTGTGGCAGTGAGACATTTGTCTTCTACTGCCAGGTGGTGTTAGTGTGGCAGTGAGACATTTGTCTGAGAGATTCATGAGTGCAATGGAGGGTGGGATGTCATGAGTGCAATGGAGGGTGGGATGTCATGAGTGCAATGGAGGGTGGCGTGGATGGGGTGACATGAGTGGAATGGAGGGTGGTGTGGGTGCAGTGTCATGTTGGTAAGTTCATTGTTGATCAGATGTGACAAGTGTTGTTGATAAGATGTGACAAGTGTTGTTCAGTTAAAGTCATTAGATTTAACCATTGCTGCATTACTAAAACAGTTCTACTTGTTCTTGTCAATATGATTGTGTCCTACTCTGGGGTCTTCAGGAAGCCCTGTTTGCCGCAGCGTGTTGCTGCGGACTGTGCCCCATCTATCTAGTCTGAAGGAGCAGTATTGTGTGACTGAGACAGCTTGTACGTTGCGGGTGTAGGACTATAGCAACTGCCCAATCAGTAGAATAGCTGTAGTAGATGTAAGTCTTCACAGGTTTGTAGAGCTCAACAAAAGGACATGTCAGATGTCTTCAGGCCAACCTGTTTGTCTTTTTCTGAAAGTTACCTTTCAATAGAACACCATCACAGTACACATCTCCTGTAACACAACTTAGAAAGGTATTTATTTGACGGGAAGCTTTATTGGTAGGACTCAATGAAGGCGTGAAAGCATGTTTCTGCCTGTCAGCAAGGTTTATTCCATTAGTTTGGTGCACTGTAATCACATTCCTACATGGTACAAAATAAATGTGTGTAATCATGTCCTAGTGTCACTTTTTGTATTGTTATGTGTGGCATGTGAACATAAAATGTACAATGTTTCATAATAATTAGGTTGTCATGGCAACAGTAGGTGGGGTGTAGTCGAGAGCTTTGGATGCCCACATGGAAGAAATTACACATTTCAGATGGTTATATCCATCAATATAAAATGTATTTACAATTAAAGTTATGAATGAATGTATAGTTGGGTTGAAGATGTTGGTATGTCTGTTGACAGAGACGTGTTGGGCATGGCACAATTTGTCACCTTCTTCAACACAGCTACATGTGCACTCCTTGGTTGAAACATGTAGCAATGACGCATGGAAGGCCCATGTGGCACTAGTCATTGTTAGCTTTGAAGGTGTCATTGACTCCCTCCCATTGTCTCCCACGTGTCCTGTGTCTACTCCTCTGTGCAGATGAAATGTAGCAATAAAGCAACAAAAATGCAGCCTTCAGTCTACTGGTATTTCTTGCTTACTTCTCTTCTGATGAGTTACCCTTATGGGTAAAGTGACATGTGACCGCCATAGGTGAAGCAACGTCTGACACCACCAAAGCTGAAGTGCACCAACGTGTCAAGTAATCATGACGAACTCCAGCCACATTCTTTGTAGCACGAATAGCAGTTTTATTTAGTCATTTCTTAAGACAAAAGCTTCATTATCTTAGACATGTACATATCATGCATTTAGTTAAGGTAATATTTTGACCAGCAAAATACCTTAATGAACTAAAAAATACAATGTAATGATAAAGCATTCACAAGCACAAGCTGCTAAACTTTCCATATACTTGTGTGTGTGTGTGTATATATATATATATATATATATAATATACATATATATATATATATATATATATATATATATATAAACCAGCCTTGTTTGTGTCATACCTGAAGGGACCTGCATCCTTCTATCAAGCTGCCACTAAATTGATGTCCTTGACAGTTTACTATACTTCAAAATACTTTCTTCAAACTGCTTTCATTATGTCCAGAAATGTAGCCCAAAATGGTATCATTGTGCAGAAAATGAATCAGCTGGAACGAAACTTACAAAGTAACCATTTTGCTGCAACTGACAGATCTACTTAGTGTGGTCACCAACCATATCAAGCTGTCTGGGTCAAACACACGTCACTCATGGCCAAGAAACATTAAGAAACAGTTATTCCATGGTTAGGCAAAATATCAAGGACATTATTTCAACAAATGATTTATAGTAGGTAGTGAAGATTACCTTGTGCAGTAAACATTGATGACTGATATATGCCAGCTACCTCGAAGAAAATAGCACCATTTCAGGATGTTGAGGGGGATCAGAGAAATCCCAGACACATTTCCTGAATTGGTGGCATTTTAGGGGTATTTTAGATATTAGAATATAATGCAATGCAAATATACATGTAGAATGATGATCTTTTGGGGGCAGATATAGACATCCCATGTAGAATGATGATCTAGTGGAGGCAGATATAGACGTCCCATGTAGAATGATGATCTAGTGGAGGCAGATATAGACGTCCCATGTAGAATGATGATCTAGTGGATGCAGATATAGACGTCCCATGTAGAATGATGATCTAGTGGAGGCAGATACAGACGTCCCATGTAGAATGATGATCTAGTGGATGCAGATATAGACGTCCCATGTAGAATGATGATCTAGTGGAGGCCGATATAGATGTCCCATGTAGAATGATGATCTCGATGAGGCAGATATAGACGTCCCATGTAGAAAGTTACACTGTTCTGTCACAAGTCACAGACGTGTGTCATGCTACAAGATACGATCTACCTGGAATATTCTGGTCACAATGAGATGAGATCGTGACAAGATAGATAGAATAGGGGATTCCATGAAAACAACACATCCCAGTTCTGGCCATTAGAAATTACAGTCAAACATATTCATCCATCTGCACCAAACAACCCTAACACGTCACAAGTCTATGTCCCACGTCAACAGGTCCAAATACCTTGTAAGTTATCGTACTGCGTAATTAACTAACACAAAGTAAGAGTGTTCATATCAACAGAAAAAGCGTGACAGTAAAAATGCATGATCAATCAAACTACCCAATATGTCTCGAGTCTGTCTCTATACCTGGACGCCACTTGACAAAGAAGACTGTGACATTCCACTCATTGCCACAGCAATAAAGTTGCTGGTCTAGTCAGTTCCATAAAGCATGCATACAAACTATACAATTAATTTGCTAGAACTCTCTCATTAATCATCTGTATTTCTTAACAATTTAGCGTACTATATCATTATAAGCAATGTTGAATCATGATGAATAATCATTCTAGTATCTAACAAACAGATGACAAATCATGTGCTGGGATAAATAAGTAATTATGAAGTGTGTTGACAGATGATGGAAGCAAGAGTTTCATTCTGCAGAGAGCTTGAAGACAGATGATGCCCACATGTCAACCAGCAGACTGTTTGTCTCTGGCGCACACACATTTAAATATAACAATCTATTGATTGTCAGCTAACCAGCCAAGCTACACAAACACAAGGCAACACACAATGTCCATGTGTAAGTCACTAACACATCAATAGACCTTATCACCATTAACGTATTGTCTAAATGACCATGCAACACATTTAATGCCAAAACAGTGGACAAAATGTGAGAATTAAAAAAAATTTATTGGTTAAAATTACATCAAAATTACATCTTTTTGGCTTTTTTTTCAACTACTTTCTCCATTTGTGCCCACATGAATGTGTATATCAGTGTGTAAGTCACCAACACATGAAAGGTCAACATGACTATTACTGTACAAGTCTCCAACACACCAATATGGATATCCGTATGCAGCGATAACCCATGGTTATTATGACATATTGTGTGCCAAATGTCTTCTTAGCCTATTATACATATGTAGTATTGTTTTTATATACAGACTGCCATACAATAGACTTGAACTATTTACAATAAAAATTATTAAATTACATTCAGAAATGATATAAGTAATTATATTAATTATATATATTATCATATATATCACAGTCAAGGTGTCTTAACCGTTATACAGGCATAGTTATTTAGTTAAAAAAAGAGTTACAATATTAAACATAGTCTACACTGTGCATGATTTTCATGTAATTCCAAAACTTGTTTTCATAAAGACTCCTAATTTCTTGTCTGATCACGCAGACTTGTCGCATAGAGGGAAGTCTATATTTAGCTGCATCTAGCACAAATCCCAGTTATTCCACAACCAGTCTTAACTACAATAATTGACATTCTTGTACAATGCTATAGCATAACAGAACATTGACTTGGTTCACAAATCCATACTTTTGTCGGTACAGCCTGTATAGTAGTAATGCCCTGTAAGTCGTAATTATGATCTGGCCTCTGAACCATCATTGATTTTTATTAATTAAATCTGTATTCCAGGAAGGGTTTATGGGAGAGGCTCAATGGCCATTGTTGGGCTGCCATGACTGCTCTCTCCCTCCCTCGGTCTCTCAGTGACTTGATGTCTCCTCGATGATATCAACTCAGTCAGTGTAATCCAGGACATGAGGGACACACAGGTCAAGTCTCTCTGGCAAGCAGCCCTAATAAACATGTCACAGTGAATCAGTGATTGCATTGTGTACAATGACACCCACGTCTGCCTGTCTCTGTCTGTCGGAATCTCTGTCCATCTCTTTCTCTGTCTGTCTGTCTGTCAGTCTATCTGTATGTCTGTCTGTCTCTCCATCTCGCTATATATGTCTCTCTTTCTCTTCTTCTCTCTTCTTCTTTCTGTATCTCTCTGTCTTTCTCTCTGTCTCTTCCTCTCTGCATCTGTCTCTCTCTGTCATTCTCTCTTCTCTGTCTGTCTCCTTCCCCCCTCCCCTCTCTCACCCTGTCTGTCTCAGTGATCTCCTTCCCTATACTTCCCTCTCACCTCTCTCTCTCACCCTGTCTGTCTCTATGATCTCCCTCCCTATACTCCCCCTTCTCTCACCCTGTCTGTCTCAGTGATCTCCTTCCCTATACTTCCCTCTCACCTCTCTCTCTCACCCTGTCTCTCTCGATGATCTCCCGCTCTATACTTCCCCCTTCCCTCTCTCACCCTGTCTCTCTTGATGATCTCCTTCCCTGTTCTTTCCCCCGCCCTTCTCCTATTGGCACAATCTAGCTAGTATATGAAATTGCATAAAATTACCCATGTCAGTGGCTCTTGCAACTGTCTGTGTTTCATACAAAACTTGCCTACTTTATAAAAAAAGACCTTTTTGGAAAGTGCCTATGCATGCATTCTGGGCCTACATTCATGTTGGGCTTTGTGTGTGTGTGTGTTGGACCTACATGTGTGTTGGGACTACAAGTGTGTTGGGCCCACAAGTGTGTTGGGTCTACAAGTGTGTTGGGCCTACATGCATGTGTGTTGACTTCAGGCCTCTGACTGGGCCAACAACTCTGCATCATCTAACATCTGCCCGGGGAGGGGCGTCAGTCGGTCCCCATCGCTGCCAGTGCCTGGAGACATGAATAGAATCACTACAGTAACATGTTCTATTATTGGAATTGAAATAAAATGTAGTCTATATTCTTAGAATGATTACATTTTGCTAGTAGTTGTATGACACACAACACCTACACCAAACCAAATGTATGACACACAACACCAAACCAAATGTCCAGTATCTTATAAATATCACACGTATGTGTGTATGCATGTGTGCACATGCACGCTTGCATGTGCGTGTGTGTGCACATATATATTGTCCAAACTAATTGAAAGTGTACCAGTGCCAAAAATGCAGTCTTCTATTTTTAGCCAACTCTCAAAGGATCAATATTGCCATTATTACAATATTATGGTGATGCAATGGCTGGCATATTACTGTTTTGAACTACTACATTGTCAATCCAAAGAGGTATGACATCGTCATGGAGTCAACATAGACAAACACAGCATGTTTTTTAATGTTCTCACTTATTTACTCAAAAGACGTCCTCCGCCCAAATAAACCACACTTTACTGAGTAAATTATATGCAAGCACATCTAACAATTATCAACTTATGTCTGCGGGATGCCCATTACACAAGATGTGATGCCCATTACACAAGATGTGATGCCCATTACACAAGATGTGATGTACATTACACAAGATGTGATGCCCATTACACAAGATGTGATGCCCATTACACAAGATGTGATGCCCATTACACAAAATGTGATGTACATTACTCAAGATGTGATGTACATTAATGTTGTCCATAGATTTAATGTTTATTGTGACAGTTGTCTTTAGGAGAGATCATAACTTCAACATTAATACATCACTGAGTTGCCTGATATTCGCATGTGGAATGGGGCTACTAAGGTTGCGCAATAACATGCAAGAAAAACTTGAAAATGTTTCACATGTAGGGTGTCATTTTAAAACAATTTTGCATGTTTGTCGAGGACTCCATGGAACTACATTGTGGCTCCAGGGGTCCCCGCCCCAGGGGTCCATGCCCCAGGGGTCCACGATAAAAGCGGTTAAAATGATCAGTGTAGTTAAGTAGTTAATACTGTTGTCCTTTAATTAGTGACTGCTACAGTACTGAAGAATGCACTTGCTGTTATGCAGAGAATTTTCTGGAAGAATGTGTGTCACACAATTGTCTGTGCTGTTAGGGTTAATTACGAAATGTTTTCAGCAATTTAAATGATACACTTTGTTCATGGTAGCATGCATAACATCTTGATGAACATAACATTACATTTACCATAAATTGCTGTGTAGTGCATTGTGGCAACATTTAGCAAAAATTACACCTAAATGCAAAACCGTGTTTATTACGACATAAATTCATGCCCATTTTCAACACAGTCATCTTAGAAAACTATTATTGTGATTAATGCATAGACATCACAGATATGTCTGGGCAGTAGCCACATAATATATAACAAAGGACACAAGGTGCATTCCGAATTACTGGGAGTATTATAATAACCAGTGATTTTGAAACCCCAAAACAATAATAATATCCAAAACAATGGTTAAAAAAGTATGCAAATTTCACAAACATAAAATGCTGATAAAACGGTAGAGCCTGAATTAATATATATGTCATAATAAACATGCTGTGAAATAAAAAATAGATCCCTATCAATATTTTAAGGATGCCTACTAGGATATGTGACGAATCCAAACACTGTAAAAACAGTTGTATATTATTAACAACTTATTCTGTTCTGTTTCCGAACATGCTTTGTACACTTTCAATTATATTCACCCATATGTAGGCCTTATGTCTATATTTTGGGGTCTTGCTAATAATTTCTTCACTCAAAACACACAAGTAATGTAAAATGTTGTATGCTTAATTAGCAAGTACAATTTGTGCAGAAATCAACACAAGAATATCGCAACATGAGTTTATAGATAGGAAGAGAAGTGTGGAGAGGACAGCCGTACAACTATTCTGCTTTTGGTTTGTCATAATATATGCGCTGACTTTGTATCATCATTACCTGGTGGATTTGCAGAGTTAGGTCGTGACCCAATTGCAGATGAAGGTCGTGACCCCAATCCAGATGCAGGTCTTGACCTTGGACCACCTAACAGCATCAGACTGTCCGAGACCTCACTGTGCGTGTGTTCAGTGTGACAGGATTGTGTGCCAGAACTACAAGCATGCACGAGGCCACATAGAACCACAGGAAGCTAACTGATGTGGTCTGGCCTCCATGTCTGCCAGCTGCTAAACACACTATGTATATTAGTCTCACTGAATGCCATGAGGCACCACCTATGCTATAATAACTTTACATGTTGTGCGTGCCATCAATAAACTTAATATGTGCTTATTACATGTTCATAAAATTTTTATTTATGCATAAGAAGAAGGCTTAATTTGTAATGCATTTCATTCTACATTTGCAGTAAGTAAATTAAGGTTACTGTTTATTATAGATCATGATGAATAATTCAGATTTCAAGTGTCTGTACTTGAAATCTTAATTATTCCATCTATAATAAGCAGTAACTTTTGTTTACTGCAATCAAAGTTCTGAGAAAGTAACGTGAAGTTTTGCACTCACCCTGAGGCTGTTGGAACAGCACTGTAGCCTGGGAGGGCGTCAACATTCTCCGGGTCAGGGTAACTACCCTCAACACTCTGCAATGCCAACAATGCACAGAATGGTCACACAAATAAGGTCTACATTATGAGTTGAATCAGGGAAGTTCACACAATCATATATTATTATTTTGTTCACCAAATTAATCAGTCAAGTAAATTAAATCATATAATAGTATTGTTCACAAAACAGCAAATCATTATCTTCTTCCTTCTTGTTCCCTGCTCTACAGGGCTGAGGGTCAGGTAAAGTATTGTCGAGCCACTCTTTCTGTTCTTTCTTTCCATAGTTTTCTGTCGGCCGCCCCCTCTCTCCATCTTTCATCCTCCCCCGATCTTCTCATGTCCCTCCTCACGTAGTCCTCCTATCTCAGCTGTGGCTTTCCCCTTTTTCTGCGCCTTGATGTTTTTCCACCTCTGCTCTCTTTGCTAGTTTGCATCCATCCTTACCAAGTGGCTGCCCACCTCATCCTATTTCTCAGCAATCTTCCTGTTAGGCTGTATTGCATCTGAACCTCTTTCCTCAGGTCATTCATCCTTCTTCTGTCTGCCCTCTTTGTTCTTATTATTCGATGAACCCAGTCATTCTCCCAAACTTGCAGCTTCTGTTGTTGTTCTGTTAACGCCACTATCTCCAGACCATACAGGCATGCTGGTGTAACACACGCTCTCAGGACTTTCCCTTTCAGCTTTTTTGAAATTTTTCCTCTACCTTTCTCCAAGCATTTGCTTCCGCTTGTATCCAACATCGCACCTCTACCTCAGAATGCCCATCCTCTATAACCATTCCTCTAATGTACACAAAGCCATCCACTTGCTTGATCTCCTTACCATCCAACCTGATGTTCAACTCCTCTCTCTGGTGTCCAACCCACATCACTTCTGTCTTCTCCAGGTTCATTCTCAGACAGTGCTTCTTGAACACCCCCTTCCGTTCCTCCAACACTTCCTGTAGTTCTTGTTTGCTCTCTGCTATTATGGCCAGATCATCTGCATACATCATCTTCCTGAGAACATCCTTTGTGCTGATCTTCCTGCTGATTAGTTCCATCACCATGATAAACAGTATAGGGTTAAGGGCACTTTACTATATATGTAGTAATTCTGCACACTATATTTACTATAAAGTACCAGAGGAGTGGTGGACAGGGCTAATTGTCCCAATATGGAAGAGAAAGGGAGATGCGCAAGTTCCAGGGAAATACTGAGGCATCAAACTTCTAAGTCACACCATAAACCTACTAGAGAAGATACTGGATGGGAGGATCCGAAAGAGAGTAGAGCATTAATTGGGTGAAGAACAACAGGGATCCAGAAAGGGCAGAGGGATGACTGTTGGGATGTTTGCATTAAGATAGCTGGTAGAGAAAAGGTTGGAGATGCAAGGGAGAATGACAGAGGGATTTGTGGGCCTGGAGAAGGCCTATGACACAGTCCCAAGGGAGATGGTGAAGGCGAGAGTGAGATGAATGGGAGTGCCAGAAGCAGAAGCCAGGATTGTGGAAGCAATGTATGAGAGAACAAAAGGAAGAGAGTTGGTTGGATCTGGGTTGTCGGAAGAGTTTCCAGTTAACATCGGTTTGAGGCAAGGAAGTGCCTTAGCCCTTCCTTGCCTCAAACCAATGTTAACTGGAAACTCTGGTTTGAGGCAAGGCAGGGCTAGGGGCAAGAAAGAGTTAGCCATTGCTAACCCATTTCTCGATACCAGCTCCACAAGAGCTCGACCCTCTCTATTCCTCGCTCCCCATCCATATCTGCCAACACTCTCCTCTTCATACTGTACACAGAAATAACACACATCATCTGTTTCCTAATCATCAGCCATGCCACCACTATGCACCCCTTCCATCTCTCCACTTTGACCACCGTCTTACGTTACAATTATGCCCACTCTGTTACTTCTTCCGTCTCCTCCTGCATGCAGTAGCTTGTTCCCTCTCATCATCGCACTTGCTCTGTCTCCCTTCCACTTAGTCTCCTGGATGTATAATACTTCCAGTTGCTTTCTTTCCATTATTTTTACCACCTCGACTCCTTTCCCACTCATCATCCTCATGTTAATAATAATAATAATAATAATTGACTTCTATGGCGCCTATATCCTCAGGAACCTGAGCTCAGAGGTGCAACAAAACAGAATCAGTAGGCGTAATCATAAACAAGGACGCGCAAAAGTCAGTACCAGAAACGAGGGACAACCGAACATTTATGGTGGGAATGCAATTTGGAATAGATATGTCTTGAGTTTTTTTTGGAAAATAGCAATAGTTTCGGATGTTTTCAAAGCAATAGGGAGTTCATTCCAGACCCTAGGCGCAGCGACAGAGAAGGCACGTTTACCCAAGTTAAGTTTTGTTTTAGGTACAATAAGTTGTTGTGAAACTGATGATCTTAGCTGCCTAGGGATATTTGAAAGATGCAGGAGACTAGCCAAGTAGAATGGTTGTTGTGTAGATAGAGCACGATATGCAAGAGTGGACAGCTTAAAATTAATTCGATAAGAAACTGGAAGCCAGTGTAACTGTTTAAGTAGTGGTAGTGACGGTGAAAACCGAGGCGCCCTGAGAACCATACGTGCCAGACAATTTTGTACTCGTTGGAGTTTAGCCAAGTCTCTTTTAGCAATGTTGTTTAGTAGTGAATTGCAATAGTCAAGACGGCTGCTAATTAGTGCCGTTGATATTGTTTTAGCAGTAGATATAGATATGTGACGCCGAATTCGACGAAGATCACGAATATGATAGAAACAGGATTTACATACTTGAGAGATATGCTGGCGAAAGTTGAAATCACTGTCAAAGATGACACCTAGATTATGAACAGTATCTGATGGGAATGTATCACTGCCAAGCAGTTTAACAGGAAAATGGTTGATGACTTTATTTCGTTGTTGTTTAGTGCCAATAATAATAAGGTCTGTTTTATCTGGATTAAGCTTTAGCTTACTTGATTCCATCCACGACAAGATATCAATAAGGCAATCACTAAAAGTCGAAAGAGATTCTTGTACATTTGATTGTGAACGTGATATGTAAACCTGTGTGTCATCAGCATAAAGGTGATGACTGAGATTACGATTAGCAATAACTTGGCTGAGCGATGTAGTATATAAGCTGAACAGAACAGGGCCAAGGACGGATCCTTGTGGCACTCCAAATGGTAGATGTTGTGGGCTAGATAATGTGCCAGATATGTTAATACTTTGATATCTGTCTGATAAAAATGATTTGAACCACCGAAGAGCTGGGCCAGAAATTCCAAAATATCTATGGAGGCGTTGTAAAAGGATTGAATGATCAATTGTATCGAAAGCAGCTGAGAGATCAAGTAAAGTGAGTGCTGTGACTTTGCCATTGTCCATGTTATCAACTATATCATTGTGTATCTTGAGAAGAGCTGTTTCAGTAGAATGGAATTGTTTATATGCAGACTGTAGATCATTTGATAAGTGATGGTTGTAAATATGTTCATGAAGGCGATTAGCAACTACTTTTTCCAATATTTTTGACAGAAAACTGAGATTAGAGATAGGGCGATAATTCCTTAGGTCATCTTTGCACAAAGTTTGTTTTTTAATAAGAGGATTTACAAGAGCTTGTTTGAAATCCTGTGGAACAACTCCACTCTGCATTGAAAGGTTTATGATAGTAGTAATGGGAAAGATGAGTTGATCGATACAGCTTTTTAGTAGAAGTGTTGGAAATGGGTCAAGATCACACGATTTGTTAGGATATTTTTTAATAATGATGAGAACTTCATTAGTAGTTGCAGGTGTGAAACTCTGTAGTGTTTTTTCAGAAAGTGGCGGTTCAGGGAAATCATAGTCATTATTATTAATGACAAAATTTGATCAAATACGAGCAATCTTGTCTGTAAAGTATTTTGAAAAAGAACTACACAATGTATCCAATGAAGAATGTTCAGGCAGTGCTTTTAATTTCTGCCGATGTAGAATTTTGTTAACAGATTTCCACATCTGCCGAGGGTTTTCAGAATTTGTTGTGATAAAATGTGTATAGTAATCAGACTTTGCTTTTGACATCATGTGATTACATATATGTAGCTGTTTAGTATAACGGGATCGATCAATTGGAGAACGAGTTCGTCGCCAAATTCTTTCAAGATATCAACGACGATGTTTTGCTACAATTATATCATTAGACATCCATGGTGATGGAGGGCGAACTTGTACACTTTTGGTTTGTTTCGGAGCATGTTTATCCAGAAGTTTACTTAATGTTTCATTGTACTGATTAACAAGCTCGCATAGTGTAGATTTAGGTTTGATCAAAAGATCAGAATTTGCTAGATCCTCATGAAGGGTATTTATGTTAATTTTATTTATTGGTCGAAAAAGACTGCCTAGTTGGACTTCACATCTGGATTGCTGCCAGCCTGACGATCCTTGGTTTTCACTGTCTTCTCACTGCAGCCATGGTAGATGATGCATCGGTTACCCCGGATGCGGTAACCCTCTTGCTCAACAATATTTGTACCATCATTATATTTGGGACACCTTAGCCACTGACCTGCTGTTGTGGTTTTATGTCAGAGTTCTCTTAGATCACCTGCCTACCAAGGATAATGAGCATGATCTACCCAGCACTATTTGCCCATCGTTGGGGGTTGGAACGGTGCAGCACTGGGACATGTCTACACACTGGTGGGCCCTGCACACTGCACCTTTAAGGCTCCAACCTGCTCCGAGATCCCTAGCACATTCGCCTGGGACCGCAAGGTGCCCAGTATCCGCAGTGTACCACGAGGAGGTTGTGCTAGAGTCTTGTCTATGGAGAGGCTATGTACCAGCGGGGGAGACTTACGCAATCAGCTCCCTTTTCACTACAAGGAGCTATCTGGTGGCTGTAGCTGAAAGCGAGAGTATGAAGCACACACTACATGTTACACACTACACTACATCACTAGGCACATCACACAGACCTGTGTAAACACACCACACCACTGTAAATACGCCAGCTACTAAAATGTCACAACACAAATGTCATTAATTACCTCATTAGCAATAATGGGTATCACAAATTACCCACATTAAATCATAATACAACGAATGTCTCGTATGACACCTACTGGCTGTTTTGTGGTGTGGTGCTTGATGTAGTGTGTGACACCTACTGTTGTGATGCGTGGTGTGTGGTGACTGTGGTGAGTGGTCACTGTGGTGTATGGTGAGCGGTCACTGTGGTGTATGGTGTGTGGTAAATGTGGTGTGTGGTGTATGGAGTGATGTGATGTGTGGGGTGCAGTGTGGTGTGACACCTACTGCAGTGGTGTGTGGTGTGTGATGTGTAGTGTGTGGTACCTACTGCTGTGGTGTGTGGTACCTACTGCTGTGGTGTTATGTGTGGTACCTACTGTTGTGGTCTGTGGTGTATAGTGTGTGGGGTAGTGTGTGGTACCTACTGTTGTGGTGTGGTGTGTGGTACCTACTGCTGTGGCCTGTGGTGTATAGTGTGTGGGGTAGTGTGTGGTACCTACTGCTGTGGCCTGTGGTGTATAGTGTGTGGTGTAGTGTGTGGTACCTACTGCTGTGGTATGGTGTGTGGTACCTACTCCTGTGGTGTGGTGTGTGGTACCTACTGTTGTGGAGTGTGGTGTGTAGTGCATGGTGTGGTACTTACTGTTGTGGTGTGGTGTGGTGTGTGGTGCCTACTGATGTGGTGTGTGGTGTGGTGTGTGATACCGACTGTTGTGGTGTGCAGTGTGTGGTGTGTGGTACCGACTGTTGTGGTATGTAGTGGGTAGTGTGTGGTGTGGTGTGTGGTACCTACTGCTGTGGTGTGTGGTGTCAGTGGTTCTTGTAGTTTCAGCCATTCTTCTGCCTCTGCTATCACTGCTGCATCATCGAGGTCATATTCATTGAGAAGGTCCACCTTGATGGCGGGGTGTTGTGTAAGCCCCTCACCCTCCTCCTCCTCTCTGGGGTACATGTCTTCATAGTAGCCATCATCTGACACACACGAACAGTTATGTAGGACTCTTAAAAAAGCTTTTAATATTATTTCAATATTGTTTAATCAGTGCAAAAGATTTTTAGGTGGACATTATTTTCTGCTTAGTATTATTGAAATGGGAAGTTGTGGTGTTAATTTACACTCAGTAGTTTGTATATTAAATGAATGCACACACTGTATCCTGGAAGTGAATGCCCTACTCTACATACCCTTCTCCTCTGTTTCACGCTGCTGCCAGATGCTCTCTATGGCCGGGTAGGTCAGTCGCTGCTGTTCCTTCCTCTGCCTCGTGTGTCTCAAGAACAGAGCTACAGGCAACAGTTCTTATTATAATAATTCATATTTCATAACATATAATCACAATATGTAAAGACAGAATTTTGGCAAACACTTTAAAGGTTCTGTTGTTGGGATAGTATGCTTTGTTTTGAAATTGTCACCATTATACTAAAACAACCATTGGAAGAGAACATGTAGATCTCTAGCCATTTTAATGAATGATTAAATACAGCTGTGTCTGGAAACAAAACTATTTGCAAAATGTATATAAATGAATGCTGATGTGAGAAACTACAGTATGTCCATACTTCCGCATTCTCATGCTAATACATTGTTGTTATAGTAATAAGTATAATCATCATTTCTTTTTTATATTCAAAACATTCATATAACACTAATTTTATAATATATGTAATAATAACAGTAACATTAATTCTTTGTAATAATATAACTGCATGAAAGAGTGATGCCCTGTACTTGATACAGACAAGACTGCTATTAGCACTTTAACTACGTCTATCAAAGCCCATCACTTTTCTTACACTTCCATCATAAGCAACATACCAAATCACCAAATCACAATATCATGAATTTTATCAAAGCAAAACATATGCTCACTTCGATGAACATGTGCAGATTATATGAATCATTGTATGGGCTTCTATCTAAATGCATGTAGAATGCAAGAGAATATTTTTCTAGTGTGGCAGTTGTACAAGTTTGGTATCAAATTATCATTATACATCATTAGACATTATACACACTGACTATATCTCAACCTTATTCAAAAACTGCAACAAAAATGTCTCAAAGGATTATTGGAGACCTAGACAGACTGTATTGCCAATGTAAGCATACCAAGGCAGTACATCTTAAGGAGGAGTCTACGTTTTAGTGGTCTCACAAGCAGCAGGTCATATTCCCGTTGGGCGAGTCGTCGTACAAAGCCAGGCATCAGCGTCATAAACTCTGACGCAGTGACACGGATTGACCCCTTGACACTTTCTGCATGACATATCAAGTCAACTGATTATTTATTTTAATCATCAAAGACAGTGTACTTATTCTAACTTATTCCAACTTCTGACAATACTCAGTGTTAAAATATCAATTAATCTGTTGATTTTTTCCTCCACAACTTCATTTCTATAAATTAGACATTGAACTATAAATACATTAAAGGGTTGATTTCCATAGTTACTGTGAAGAACAACGTGAAAAAATGTAGTGAGTTGATACATTGTTAATTAGTTCTTGTGCATTAGTATTAAGTGGGGAGCAGTGGTCTAGTGGTTAGGGCACCCATCTGTCAATTGAGAGGGTAGTGCCTCTGTCATTTCGTTCACCCAACTTTGCATGTGTCTTTTGGAAGAGACAGTAAAAACCACTGGTCCCTTCTATCTGGCGTAAGAAGTAAAGATCCCATGCAGGGAAATCAAAAACACCTGTCATGGACTCACTAACTCTAGAGAAGGGCATTCTGAAATACACCCTCAGCGCAATATCCTAGTAGGACTTTGCTAATCCACATCCAGAAGTCATCCATCAAGGGGACACATTCTTCATTTGTCAAGTCTCAGTACCAGTGAACATCCCTAGTGAGGTGAACCAGCTACTCGTGGTACAGCTCAATTAGTGAGTGAGACACAGAGTGAAGGGTGGAATGAGGCAGGAAAGAAGTTGGCCAGACCTGTCAAAAGCTGAGTGAGATTTGCAAGTCTGCAGCATATCACAAGCTTCCTGCTTGTCACAAGTTTACAGACATTTAAAATCATACCAGATATATCTTCTTATACATGCACATGCTTCTACAATATTAAGCTACAGAATGACAAGGGCATTACCAGGTGGCAGATGTGCAGAACATTGGCTTCCTAACAAATAGACCAATGTTTCGCAATTTTCTGCACTTTTAGTTGTTAATACATACACTTGTCTTCATTCCATTGCCCAGTATTATGGAAGTGTTCATCTGCACCACATTCTACCCTAAGATACTTGCTATTATCATTCTACCCTAAGATACTTGCTATTATTGAATTATGTCTTAAGACTTTCCAAACCTGCTTTGGACAACAATGTTAAACCTCAGACCGAGGCACCCTGAGTCGAACATACCAGCAAACAATGACTTGGGAGCAACTTGAGAGTGGACCTCAATGAGACTATCCAGGAGGTCCCACAGGATGTGGTGCAGTGGGTCCCGCAAGTACTCTGCCTCCCGACAGTATGCATTGATCACGTGAATTTGACGATCCAGCTGGTGGGCTGGGGCGAACATAGGGGGCATTGTCATCACCCTCTCTGAAGGCAAACAACTAGTTTATTATTGTAGTAATAACATGGGACACTAGAGTCACTAATAAAAGATCACCAATAAAAGTAAGTAAAAATAAATTCTTACTTAACATGGTATAAAGTCATTAGGACCATTCAAAGGCTTTACACTTCTCCCCTGGCAAACCTGTTCATTTGAACACCAATTTCACTACTCTGAGAAGCACTCAGCCATGCTGCAATTACTGTGCAAAGAAAATTTATTCATATATATCAATCACTGTCTCTTGCCATGCATTCATTTACGCATAAGTGAACTGTAATTGCAACATAGCTGAATACTTCCCAGAGAAGTCAAGTTGGTGTTATGAGGGACATGTCTGCCAGGGGGTGAAGTGTAAAATGTTTGAATGGTCTTAAGCACTGGATACCACTCTATTTAAGAACTTAAAGATAGCTGTGAAAATAGATCAGCAATATTATGGATGGTAAACAGACTGATTATTTGTAGCAAGCAGAAGCAAAAATAAAAAAAAAGTTATAAAAACATACAAAGATACTATTGTAATTGTATGTTATACTCAAGTGTTTCTGTTATTTACATTTATTTAATCACCAATCTGTATTTTATACATGCAAAATCTTGACTGAGATATTATGACATACACAAATAATTGTCAAACAGCCTACTCAGTATTCTATAAGTCACTACTGCGAGAATACAATGACTGCTTTCCCATAAAAACAATAACGTTTAACTACAAGAATAAGAAACCATGGCTAACATATGGGCTAAAAAAAATAAATAAAACAAAAGAATAGACTCTATGTTAAATATGTAAGACAAAACACAAGATATAATGAAACTAAATATAAAGTAAACAAAAGTAAGTCGAATGGCTTACTAAGGAAATCTGAACGTGAACATTATGCAACTCTCTTTGAAGAAAATTAGCATAACCTTAAAAAGTCTTGGTCCCTGTTAAAAGAAATAATAAAAAAGAGACATGAACGTATAACACAGACAAAATTCATCATCAACAAAGTTGTAACATCAGACAAAAAACAAACAAGCGAATGTTTTAAGTTCTATATAAATGTTGGCTCTAACCTAGCAAAAAACATTCCAGAGAATCAAACAGACCCTATGTCATATATGAAAAACAGCAATACTAAAACTATATATCTTGAACAGGTAACTGAAAATGAAGTATCAGCAATAGTAAACTCTCTGAAAATATCTATTCCTGGATGGGATTACTGGTAAAGTAATAAAAAAACATAAAAAGCTTTATTAAACCATTAACATATTTATATAATATCTCTATAAATACTGGAATATTCCCAGATGAATTAAAAATAGCTAAGGTAATACCTATCTACAAAGCTAAGGAAAAAATATATTTTCTAACTACCAACCAATTTCAATATTACCTACTTTCTCTAAAATACTGGAATGACTAATGTATAACAGTTGGTCAATTTTATTAATAAGTATAACATTCTGTACAAATATCAGTTTGGTTTTCGAAAAAATTAGTCCACTATCATAGTACGAATGACCATTGTAGACAAAATGTCAGAAGCACTACAAAACAAACAATTTGTGCTAGGGGTGTTCTTACTGTTGACCATGAGATACTGTGTCAAAAACTCCAATGTTATGGTATACGTGGCTTAGCCAATGACTGGATTAAAAGTTATTTATCTAATAGAAGTCAATATGTGTATTAAAATAACACTAGCTCCACTAAACTCACTATTACTTGTGGAGTGCCTCAAGGTTCCATACTGGGGCCATTGCTGTTTCTATTATATATCAATGATATTGCTAATGTCTCAGATATTCTTTTCTCCATATTATTTGCTGATGACACTAGTGTATTTATACAGGGTGATCAATTGGATGATATAACTAACAAAATGAATCTTGAACTAAAAAACTTGTAGCTTGGTTAAATGCTAACAAATTATCTCTAAACATTGATAAGACCCAATACATGATATTTAGAACATCCAACAGAAAACATATCAAACTGACAAAACTTGAAATTAATGATAATGCTATTAAGCAAGTATCCTCTACAACATTTCTTGGCGTTACTATTGATAACAAACTCAATTGGGCTGAACACATTAACAAAGTTAAATGTAAAATCTCTAAAGGCATAGGCATTATCAATAAAGCCAAAAGATTATTAACTAGACCATGCCTGGTCACCTTACATTACTCGTTTTTATTCCCTCCTTTGACATATTGTATTGAAGTGTGGGGTGGTGCATTTGACTCATATTGTTCAAGTATTATAAAGGTTCAAAAGAAAGCGGTGAGAATGCTTGTCTCAGCTAATAGATCAGTTCATACTAAACCTATCTTTAAACTACTAAACATCTTAACGTTTAGACAATTATATGTACACTTAATACAAATGTTTATGCATAAATACAACAGTGGTCTTCTACCTACACATTTTTATAATATGTTTAAATTTAATCAAGATGTTTATAGTTACAATACAAGACAATCTACACAAATACACATATCCATGGCAACTTTAGAAATAAGACTTCATTCTGTAAGAATTAATGGTGCTATAATTTGGAATAATTTTAACACAAGACTCAAGTTTACTTCCTATTCAATAGTGAACTACACATGTATACTTATGCAATTTATATTACACAATGATGTTAATATATAACAGGTATCACAATCACGATTGGTTTTTTTACACCTGCACACTATTTTTTTGTTTAATACAATGATATATGTATTGAAATATATACTAGGGACTATAACATTTTATAATGTTCTTCCCCTATTGTTCTCTTTTCATTAGTATATAGGGTTTGTCTTGATTTGTACGTGTTGCAGAGTTACAATAAATTTGATTTGATTTGATTGTGAGCTTACCAATGAGAAGTCGACTACGCAGAACAGCCATGATGTACTTGTGTGTTCGTGGCTCAAGATGCTGCAGTGCATGCTGGGTTGGCCAGAGTGACTTGGAACAACAGCGGTGGCGACAATGGTGGCCACGCAATGACAAATAAAGAATAAAGGTAAGACAGAAGAAGATCCAGAAGCCATTGATGATGGCTAGAAGGATGATTTGATAATCTGGAAGGAGCCAGACCATCTGTACATTGGAAGCAGTGAATTTGATCTGTAGAGCCCCAAGCAGACCATCAAGAGTGAGACACAGCAGATTCATAGCCAGCATCCCATTGTAAGCGGCCACGCGGAACGGTCGCTGGACCACGAAAGCAATCATTGCAAGAGTGAGGATGACCTCAATGAACATGGCTTGGATGATGCTGTTGTTGAAGAGAGCAGCATATAACAGCAGGATGAGTGTGTTGAAGATGTAGAGGCCAGCACGGAAGTGTGAACCGTTCTTCCGGAATGACGAGAAGATGTGGAAGTTTCCAATAAGCCAAAGCATATCAAGTCCATACATGTACTCCATCTCCTTCAGCTGTAGGTATCCTTCATGGCGGTCTGGCGTCAGATTCAACATCTCAGTCTTTGTACGAAGTATGAGCCACAGAGGAAAGATGATGTAGAGGATGACAGCTACAGCAATGGTTGGGGTGAGGAAGAACCAGTGGGTCTTCTGGAAACATGGGATGCTGTTACTCACATCCATCATGTAGAAGTTATTGCAGTGGAACAGTCGTGCTATGGTGATTCCAAGTGGCAGACACAGAACCTGTGCAGCCACAATGTAAACTCGCTTCAGTCTGGCCACATGAATTAGCATCTTACGAGGCTTCTTGTAGGTCAGCACCATGTAGGTAAGGAAGAAGACAAGAAAGGCAATGAATAAAAATATTGCCCAAGCAAGAAGGATCCACTGGTACTGGATACCCATAAGGTCACTGGGTGTGTAGTAATTCTGCACACTATTGTACGTGCCATTTTTGGCCAGCTTTATGAATTCCCAGATGTCAAGATTGACAAGGAAGAGGGCCTTTGTGGTTTTTAGCCAGTAAACAGGCCAAGGCCAGCGCAGTGCCATAGACTGCAGCACCGCATACATTTGTAGGAAGTGTAGGACCAACAAACAGCCATCAGTAATGAGCAGACTGGGGGAACGCTTCTTGTTTGATGCAACCAACAGTGTGTCCTCCTCCTCCTCAGTAGTATCTTCAGAGAAATACACCCCTAGTTTGTTTGGTGGTGCAGCATGGCTCTGTGTTGAGGGCAGGAGAGGAACCACCTCTCTTTCTGGTTGTCTTGCCATGGCTGGCCCACTCCTGGCAGGTGGCCTCTATCAATACAGGTGTAGACCAACAATGCCAACAGGCATTTCAAATCACCTAAAAATATAATGCAAATGGATAAAACCTAAAAAAAATCAATTCAAGTGGATATAATGGTTACCATGCAATTGGCTTGTCTTTATGTGCATTTTTTATTATTGCAAATTCAAGATAAATGGAACAAAGATATGCTATTTAGATTACATAATACAGTGAAAGGTGTATGTATAGTAGATAACATCAGATTATTTCAATGTGATGAACAACTAAATAATATATAAAATTATCCTAGTTATTAATGTTGTAATGACATTATAGACGAGAGTAAGGATCTGAGGGTATATGGATCTGACATGATCAGGTAAGGAAAATTTGAAAATTGTATATAATTGACTAATGAGTAATGGACAGAGCACATATGATCGAAGGACACCTGCATAAAGAAAGAAGAGTACAGGTGTATATATATATATATATATATATATATATATATATATATATATATATATATATATATATATATAACTTTATACAATTCTTCCTCCTAGCACTAGCCTAGACTAAGTCGACGACTTTGAGCCTGAGGCTGAGCCGAGCCGAGGTTCTATAATTTTGATCGAGGCCAAACGAAACGGGTCAAACCATGGCCTGGCCCTGGGTCTATGCACGTGTATAATTTATATCTATAACATTTATGTTGTTATCGTTTAAATTATTAGTAATATTTTGCAGATTTGGCTAAACTCTTAATAACGTCCGAATCGCGTCAAATGAAACTTGGAATTTTGCCAACAATTAATGTGATCGGTGACGGTGGCCGACTTTGTCTTTGAGACGGATGCTAACATTTAAACTTTAAACGCGCACTTGCTCCGACTGTTTCGTTGTAACAGTTATATGTCTACAATGTTCATTCACAATCGATTGCCTAGTGTACAGAAATATATGAACATACAGTTGATTAATTCATCGGCTGTTATTATGATCTGGTATAACAAAACAAAACACAAACTTTTAGTTGCATCTCTTCTTCTGCCGCCATATTTGTTTGATGGTTGCCAACGCAACAAGTGACGGTCAACTTATGGTGTGCCATCAGCAACTTTACTCGAGAAAATCAAACTAGCGCCATTGAAAGGTGTAATAATGACTACAATTGGCATTAGCTATGCAGTTATGTATAATAGCACCCCAAAAGGCGGACAGGTAAAAGACGGGGCAAGGCGGGCAAAAATTAACAAGGATGCGTAATAGTGCCGTGCTCCCGCTTTACATTCGCTGTAGTAACTGTCGCTTTTATTGTTGTTGCATTTCGTGCGTGCATGCGTGCGTGCGTGCGTGCTTGTATACATTGCGATAACAACTCGACATGTGTCGAATGTTACTTATCTTTTAATTGTGCAGTGCTATCGGTCAATCGCGCATGTTCATAATACTAGCGGAGTAGCGGTGCTATTTCTCATCGGCTCGTCCTATTAATTATTGTCATGATGTAACGTACATGCGTGAGTGTGTGTCCTTAAATTTTAATTGTATTGATAAAGACTAGACTCATTTCTTTCGAACCGCATTTTAGTATATATCTTGCAAACAGACGAACACTGCTCTACACATTGAAATAAAATAATGAACGTTTTCTGTAATGTTATTCACGTTAGGTAGCAATAGCCTCAAAATAAAATTGAACTATTATATATATATATATATATATATATATATATATATATATATATATATATATATATATATATATATATATATATATATATAGTCAAATATATATATATATATATATATATATATATATATATATATATATATATATATATAATAGTCAAATATATATATATATATATATATATATATATATATATATATATATATATATATATATATATATATAATAGTCAAATTTTATTTTGAGGCTATTGCTACCTAACGTGAATAACATTACAGAAAAAGTATATATATATATATATATATAATTTACTTTTTACTATTCAATTCTATTTATTAATTATTATTTTATAATTAATATATTTATTAGTTCAATACTTGCACCTGATGTGTGTGCACTTGCCACACCGGTCACAAGCCACCATGTCACCAAAAACTTCAGGAAGGCCACAAGGACGTAGAAGCTCTATTGAAAATCTGTCCATGTCCATTTTTATTTCATTAGGTTGAGATATTTTTGAAAAAGGGATGAACTTTTTTATTTTAAACATCTCACTAACTGTTTTCTACAGTTTGCAATGTCAACGTTTCACAATCGTGATTGTATTTCCAGCTCATTATAACAACTTATAAAAAATTCAACAATATTGGCCATGCCAAATACACCACAATCTACTGTACTCAGCTCTTGGTGTTGTACATATGATACAAAAACCCCAGGATCTTTCATCCCACACCCATATATGCAAGCTCACTCTATCTGCAGTGAGGGAGAAAGCTATTTTTCATATAAACTGTCCCAAACATAGACTCGGCCCCCCCCTCCTTGTACAGAAACTACCCAGTGGCCTTGACAATTGTGATGTATTTGTGCTATTGGTGCTGCACGTGATTCAAATTTGGTTATGCATTTCCAACATTTATATGCCGACCATTATCTTAATAGTGATAATATTGCTCATAAATTGAACGCTGTGTCATCTACGTCACGGTCATCTACGTCACAGTTTTGTCGTGACGGATATGATATCAAGCGTGGAGTAGAATAAAGGCATCATATGTGCTTACTGTATAATTATAATCTTTGAAGAAGCACCTCTAGTGAAGGATTCGGGAACCTCGTTATACATTTTTACAACCCTCTTCTAAATTTAATTCGATTACAATTAATGCGTGTTCATTGGAAAGGTTATGTGATGTTCTTCATAGTAATATGAAGTGAATATTATACACGTGAATGCATACGTACATCTGTAGAACCGTACCAGTTTCACTTGTTTCACACGTTCCACACGTACAGCAAGAACCGTACCAGTGTCCCTAGTTTTACACGTGCTTAGACACATGAACACACGTGAACACACGTACAACTACAACCGTACACCTATAGTTGTTTCATTTGTTCCACACGTGCCTAAAAACGTGAATTCAAATGTATACATGCACATACAGCTAGAACCGGTTTCCTTTGTTCCACACGTGCATGTGTGGACATTAACTTTTCGAATGGAATTATATATCTTCCACTCGTCACAGAAAAAAAATTAAATTCGATCTTGAAACAATTATATTGGATGTATCATGTAGGACATTTTAGTTTTGTAGATTGAAAACGAATTGGAAAGAGGCCTTGGACATAATACATGGGTTGTCACCTCAATATCTGCCCTGGGCCCACCTTGGCGTCAATAGGTCGGAAGTTTACTTATACAGGCTAACCTGGCCTAGAAAGCTGACACGAGCCTGCCTGAGATGTACGTAGACAGTGGTGGACAGGGGGATTTGCCCTGGTATTAAGGGCTAGTAGCTCAGTCAGTTCGCAAGGCAAATTAAAATTCGTGATAGAGGCACTGGTTTGGATCTGGCTAAATTGGATTATTACACAAATATGGTCTCAAATAACTCTGAGAGTCCGCGTCAGCTATGGAACTGCATACATCAAATTCTACACAGGCGGCCTGCTCCACATCTTCCTAATCATGTTTCAATCAAGTCACTATGTGACTCGTTCTCTAGTCATTTCAATGACAAAATCAGTCTTATCCATTCTGCTTTCCCAGATCATACTCTTAGTAAACGTGGCCTCTCCACGAGTAAATTCTTTACTTATATCATTTGAACCTGCCACAGCTGATGAAGTGAAGAAAATAATTATGTCTTCCCCAAATAAGTCCTGTGAGCTTGATACACTACCAACCGTACTATTGAAATCTTGTCTTGATACATTGCTCAAACCGATAACGGATATTATAAATGCATCACTGTGTTCTGGCTTGTTTCCGGATGATTTCAAACACGCCCACCCATGTCAACCCACTTCTTAAGAAGACATCTTTGTCTAAAGAAGATCTAAACAGTTATAAACCTGTTTCCAATCTCAGTTTTATTTCCAAAATACTTGAGAAAGTCGTAGCAAGCCGTCTAAGGTCTCACATCAGCTCAAATTGCTTATCTAATGTGTCACAATAAGCTTACAAAGAGTTTCATTCTACAGAAACTGCTCTCTTAAAAGTATACAATGACGTTACCTTAAACATTGACAAAGGAAAAGTAACAGCACTTACCTTGCTGGATCTGTCTGCCGCCTTTGATACCATAGATCACGGCATCCTTATTAAACGCTTATCATTGTGGTATGGCATATCTGGCACAGCTCTGAACTGGTTTTTATCATACCTAACTGGTAGACACCAAACCATAAAGATTGCAAACTGTTTCTCGGCCGCACACCCCACTTCGCGTGGTGTCCCCCAGGGTTCTGTTCTGGGGCCTTTGCTGTTCATTATCCAAAATCATAATTTGGACCACCACCTTTACGCAGATGATACACAGATCTACATTTCTTTGGCTACCTCGGATACAAATCGCTCATTAAATCAGCTCAGCGATTGTCTCCAGGATATCTTCCTCTGGATGACTGACAGCAAATTAAAGTTAAACGCAGACAAAACTGAATTTCTGATCATTGGTACTCCAAAGCAATGTGGCAAACTTGATGGTTTTTTCCCGACATGTATCCTGAATCAAACTATCACACCAGCATCCTCAGCGAAGAATTTGGGAGTCACTTTTGATAAGAATTTCAACTTTAGACAACATATTTCTCAAACGTGTCGTTGCTGTTTTTATCATATCAGTGATCTTCGCCGTATTCGCCGGTATATGTCACTTTCTGTCGCTAAAACTATTGCAACAGCTCTTGTTAGTAGCAGACTTGATTACTGCAATTCCCTCCTTCTTAATATTGCTATCAAGGATATTACAAAACTTCAACGTGTCCAAAATTGTCTGGCTAGGGTAGTTACACGATCTCCTCGTCTCGCTCAGTGCCACTTCTAAAATCATTGCATTGGCTCCCTGTGCGATATCGCATTATTTTTAAGATCTGTACAATTACTTATCAAGCCCTTTCAACCAAACAACCTGCATATTTACATTCAATGCTCACTCCAGCAAGACAGCCCAGACAGCTTCGGTCGTCGGGTTCTGGTTTAGTTCCTGTTCCCAGAGTTAAGACAAACGCTGGAACTCGAGCTTTCTCGGTTGCCGCACCAACTCTGTGGAATTCACTCCCCGACAGCGTAAAATAAGCAAGAAATATAGCTTCATTTCGCCGTAATCTGAAAACCTATCTTTTCAAAATGGCCAATCCTCCTTAGCTTCTTGGCACCTCCATCCATCGGTTGACGACTTTTTGCATTGTACATGGTCACGAGAATGCCTAATCCTTTGGTTTTGTTGCGCCACTGAGCTCGGATTTTCCGAGGATATTGGCGTCAAAGAAGTCTTTTTATTATTATTAATATTATTATTATTATTCAGTCTGACATCATCTATGACATATAAAATTGAAATGAACCAATTGATCCAAAAAGTTCTATATATGTTTTCCATGCATGCTTCCTTATATTTTCTAACTATTTACATGATGCACATATACATACATATTCAAAATATGATTGTACCCAATGATTTGACAAATTTGTAAAACAAAATCGTTTGTTTATTTAATAGAAGCGTGCAAACGAATCCATCTAAAATGTAAAGATCAGCATCAGCATCAGATGGGTGAGACCCTCAAACATGCCCCAAGTAAGAGGGTAGGTGCCTGTTTCAGGTAAGGATTTGTGCTTTTTCTCTACTGCAATGTATTTGCCACAATATTATTATATCACATAAGTCTTACTTGTGTTTCAGAATTACAGTCATTGTTGTCATGTTTGTAAATGGAAGATAGTAAGCATAATAACAACCCATATAAAACATGCCTTGTTATAAGCACAAGCAGTGGTATGAAGACAAGTACAGGTATACTCAGTCTCAGTTATATTTGTGTTGGTCGGGGTACATTCCAATTAGATACAATTCGTAAAAGTATCTAGGTTAACTTACTGATATTATTTTAACATGTTCTGTTAAACTTTGAATTATATGCACGTATATTTGTGTTATAACATTCCTGGTACTGTATTACAAAGATTATGAAAAAAAATATTATAATAACGTGATGCAGTTGGTTTTAAAATGAGTTCACCATAATAATAAATAAGCTATATATTTGCAGGGTCCACTGCACCCTAGTACGGCCTCCCAGCACAGCCCCCCAGTACACCCCCAGCACAGCCCCCCAGTACACACCCAGCACAGCCCCCCAGTACACCCCCAGCACAGCCCCCCAGTACGGTCCCCCCCCCCAGCACAGCCCCCACTGATTCGGAGTCCGACAACTAAACTGTGTGCGTGTGCGTGTGCGTGTGCGTTTGCGTGTGCGTGTGCGTGTGCGTGTGCGTGTGCGTGTGCGTGTGCGTGTGTGTGGTGTGTGGGTGTGTTTGTTATTTGTTTTGTCTTTCTTCTTTCTAGAGAGCATTTTAAGTTATTGTAAGGCATCACAAATGTTGTACATACGTTGCGGGAAGATGCCAGAAATGTAGTAGAAACGTTGCGGGAAGGTGCCACAAAGGTAATAGAAACATTGCGGGAAGGTGCCAGAAAGGTAGCAGACACGTTGCGGGAAGGCACCAGAGAAGTAGTAGAAACGTTACGGGAAGGTAGTAGAAACGTTACGGGAAGGTGCCAGAAAGGTAGCAGAAACGTTGCGGGAAGGCACCAGAAAGGTAGTAGAAACGTTACGGGGAGATAGAAACGTTGCGAGACGATGCCAGAAATGTAGCAGAAACGTTGTAGGAGGTGCCAGAAAGGTAACAGAAACGTTGCGGGAAGGTGCCAGAAAGGTAGCAGAAACGTTGCGGGAAGGCACCAGAAACGTAGTAGAAACGTTACGGGGAGGTAGTAGAAACGTTACGGGAAGGTGCCAGCAAAGTAGCAGAAACGTTGTGGGAAGGTGCCAGAAAGGTAACAGAAACGTTGCGGGAAGGTGCAGAAAAATAACAGAAACGTTGCGGGAAGGTGCCAGAAAAGTAGCAGAAACGTTGCGAGACGGTGCCAGAAATGTAGCAGAAACGTTGCAGGAATTGCCAGAAAGGTAGCAGAAACGTTGCGGGAAGGTGCCAGAAAGGTAGCAGAAACGTTGCGGGAAGATACCAGAAAGGTAGTAGAAACGTTACTGGGAGGTAGTAGAAACGTTACGGGAAGGTGGCACAAAGGTAATATGAACGTAGTGGGAAGGTGCCAGAATGATAGGAGAAACATTGCTGAAAGGTGCCAGAAAGGTAGCAGAAATGTTGCGGGAAGGTGCCAGAAAAGGTAGTAGAAACTTTGTGGAATGGTACTAGAAACGTTGTAGAAAGGTACCAGATACGTAGTAAAAGGTAATTTCAATACGTAGTAGCTACATTTCTGGTAGTTCACAGATTTACGCAATAACTACTTAAACAGAAATATGTAATCGCAACCAAACAGCTACGTTGTCACTACGTACTTACGATGTAAACTGGTTAGCCGGGTAGTCTGTTTGTCAACTATTGGTGCCAATAGTGTAGTTTGGAAACCATTGATATTTGGGAAAGCAGTAATTAAGATTTTATTTATCAAGTTATATATGTCTGATGTTAATTCTTGATTGGCTAGGATTTCTGTATCTATGTTTTCTCTTAAAAAAAATGTTTTATCCAACTTCATTGTAATTCTAGCCGTAGCTTTACTAGTGTGATTTTGACATATTGCAGTTTCAGTAGTTTCCTGAGCGACTGGATGACTAGGAGCCGGGCTGGAATAATTTTTCAAAACATTATATACCCATTTTTAGCGCTGCATTTCGGAGTAGTCTGTATATATGTAGTATTCAATAGGAAAATTCAAATCCAATGAACTATATATATATATATATATATATATATATATATATATATATATATATATATATATATATATATATATATATATATATATATATATATATATATTTTATTATATATGCTCAAACCCTGGGGCTGGATTAAGTAAATAAGTATATCACACACGCACACGCACACGCACACGCACACGCACACGCACACGCACACGCGCACACACACACACGCTCAAACCCTGCGACTGGATTAAGTAAATAAGTATATATAACACACACACACACACATATATATATATATATATATATATATATATATATATATATATATATATATATATATATATATATATATATATATATATATATATATATATATATATATATATATATATATATATATACTTACTTACTTACTTACTTACTTAATCCTCTTTGATCGTGTCTATATAGACATACTGGCGCATGTGGCAGAAACAACAAATCTGCACTTCTGTCTTTATGAATTATTAGCAGCCTGGCCCCAGCTGACCTGCTCTGTGTAATCTGATTGCCACAAAGCAACAAACTCCAGATGGCAATTAAGTAACAAAATGAAGCCCATGACTTTTCTTATCTAGGTGTAAGATTCACGCACGCACGCACGCACGCACGCATGCATGCACGCACACAAAAAGTATTTATGTAACGCCTGAACAATCGTCATTGCTCAAAGACACTTTTTCCTACAGACTGGACGTCTGGTGCTTCGGTGTCTGGTGAGATTTAGTCCTCAACAATAACTGTTTTAGAGCGTA
Organism: Lamellibrachia satsuma; assembly: GCA_033239005.1. Classification (NCBI taxonomy): domain Eukaryota; kingdom Metazoa; phylum Annelida; class Polychaeta; order Sabellida; family Siboglinidae; genus Lamellibrachia; species Lamellibrachia satsuma. The sequence continues at coordinate 7,218,204 of BSQZ01000015.1, read as the reverse complement.
GTCCAATACAATGGTGAACATGTATAAGGCTAGAGAGTGTTCTTGGTGAACTCCTATGTTAATATCAAAATGTGTAGTTTCCCTTCGGGAGTGAGTACGACTGCAGAGGTGTTTTCATACATTATCTCTATAGCTTTAACAATCTTCTCCGTGATGCCATATGTTGGAAGTCGCCACAATGGACAAAACATACCAAAGGTGCTTGAAAAGTGGTCGATAGGATGTCTATGTTCAACAACTTTTGACAACTTTTCAATATATTATACCCATATGTGCCCACAGTGGCGCTATGATGAACATTTTGCTCCAAGTTTATGATAGTTTTATTAGCATAATTATATTGGTCAAATGCATTATGAAAACGCTAAAAAATATAATGCTGGAATCTGTTTTATTGTGGATTTTCTGTGTGAGCTCTTTGTAGATCTTTAGTGAAACGGTCACAATTTAAATGGCACAATTCTACCGGGGTTCATATATGGTTTGCCTTTGCCCAACACGTCTTAATTTTAATTTAACATCACTGAAAAAATAACTGTATTTCATGGATGTGCGTGTTTAAGCGCCCAAAAACAGGACAAATCCTTCTTACAAGACTCGGCTTCTTCCTCTTCTTCATATATTTAACGACCACTTTCAACATTAAATTTTTATTATGCTGAAGATTGTGTCTTCCACATATCAACAGTGCAACATATCATTCATCTTACGGCACATTGTAAATTTAATTTGTGTACCATTAAACATGTTTAATATATCTGGAACGGTGATATAATGTTGTCAAAGGTATTCATTTATTTGCCGGAATAATTGCGCATGACTGATCACATGCGCAAGACGAATTGTCGCGCCGCCGCGTCCCCGACAATCAGTTAGTATACCGCTTTCGCCGCCAACTCGATGCAGTAGATTCATATCGTGCACCGGAAAACAGTAGTGGATCGTCGTGATTTCTTTTTGACCAGTCAGAAAAAGATGTAGAAGTGGGGAAAGTACGTTTTGTGCTACCTTGTCTTGTCTTCCGAGCTTGTAGCATTTTTGATGTATACATTTTTTTGTCAGAAATAAATGTGAACGGAGGGTGTAATTAATTTGACGCCGAAGTAGTAAGTAGTAATACATTTCCTCCATTTGCATTTTTGAAACTTAACATGTATGAAAGTAAGTTTGCGAGAGTGTATAACCAATTCCCTTTTTGAAATTTACAACGTTGGCCCCACGGTGGGCCAACTTTGGCACAACATCGCCAAATATGGTTGACCCAACGTTGGCCCAACATTGTCATATGTAAATGTCGAATTAATAAATATTGTAGAATGTACGTCTCAGGTCAGTCATTGAACCAACATACTTGCAACTACCAATAATTAATAGTGCTACTTTTATAAACATGCGCGATTGAGCGACAGCGCTGCACAATTAAAAGATCGGTAACAATCGACAAATGTCTAGTTGTTATTTAACCATTATTTTATATATTTTAAAAACTATTGATAAAAGACACCACAATGTACACACACGTACGCACGTACGCACGTACGCACGCACGCACGCACGCACGCACGCACGCACGCACGCACGCACACACACACACACACACACACACACACACACAACTACAATAACTACGATAACTACAGCGCATGTAAAGCGTGAGCACGGCATTATTACGCATCATTGTTAATTCTTGCCCGCCTTTTACTTGTTCGCCTTTTAGGATGACCCATATTAACATTATCTATGACGTTGTGCAAACGCAACAATCAGATGATTTTAAACAGTATTTAGGAATGTTTTTTATCAACAACCGCTTGCCATAGCCATATTTATTATTAGCTTGACCTGCGCCCTAACGGAATTTCATTTTGATTATTGGAGCAAAGAGCTAGGGACGTCAAGTGATTTATGACACATTAGTCTTAGAGATGGCTATAGTGCATTGTATTCCCAACATCAACTAAGTCTAAAGTTCCGTTTATTCATACACATTTTACCTAAAATTGCTTGCTTTGATAAAATTAATTTTTAAAATATACTTAATTACTCCGGCTTTGGTTGCTTTCAAATATTGAGAGGTTGCAAATGATCGAAAATAGCGGTGAATACGGTGATTCACTCATCATCAAGTGTCCAAGCCGTCGCAGCATTTTCGCCTGTCGCACTGTTTGCGTTTCGTCCGGAGGATGCTAAATATAAAAATGCCACTAAAATTTGCAGCAAATATTTCGATGCTTTTCACTGAGGCCGCTAGTCTAGAAAGTCGATATGCACTAGCGAAGGACGCAGGTTTCAAGGCTGTAGAATGCATGTTTCCATACGATGTTCCTTTGGACAAGTTGATCGCTGCTAAAGAAAGCAGCGGCTTGACTCAAGTTCTTATCAACTGTTACCCAGGTGGGTAGACATTATACTGCATGGTGTCGTCCGCGATGGAATAGCACATATGTCCACGCATTTATCTAAGCACTGGTTAATTTCTGGTTTCTGTCTGGTTTCACGCAGCATTGAGATACTAATTTATTTGGAAATAAAGAACTGAATTGATTTGATAATAATTTGTAAAGGACAAGGTCAAGGTGCAAGGACGCTTGCCACTTTTCACCGATTGTCGTAAATCGCATACTCTGCGCGACGTTACCGTAAATGCCTTTTAGATGACGGTTTTATGAAGTAAGAGCGGAATGAATCATGTTGAATGTTCAGCGTGTAACATGTTTATTCACGCCGCTGTAACCCCCACACTGATAAAATAACTTGATGATATTTTAAATAGTTGATCTAATTTACTAAATAAAAAAGTCTAGCATGTTTAATAAATAATTGCTGTGTTACTTTGAATGTACATTATTTTACAGCTTAATGAAGTTACATGAAATGTGAATTTAGTGATATTTCACTAGGTAATATTGCTGTCAGATAACCAGTTACAGTTTTTTTAAGGCAACTGGGCTGCAGGAGACAGGGGCTTGTGTGCACTTCCCACAAGAGTGGCAGAGTTCAGAGATGGCTTAGAGTTGTCCATCAAATATGCAAAGGCACTCGAATGCAAAAGGTAAATTAAATTGTTAAAAATAACTACAACAACAACTCACCTTCTCCTTCTTCAAGACTAATAATTAAAAGTATGCTCTGTATTTGTGAATGATGTCAACTGTATAGAATTCTCTGTGACTGTGCTAAGTTCTGCTAACATCATCAATGTAATTACTATGATAAACTGTTAAGTAATATATAGTATATATATATATATATATATATATATATATATATATATATATATATATATCATGGTAAGATACTTTACAATTAATTTGTAATAGTTAAGATTATTTCTTTATAAAAGTAAATAAATATAGCAGTACCCAATGTAGTGTTAACATAAACAGAGGGGGAAATGTTCTGATCATAGACATTTCAATTAGAACTACGTCCCTGTGTTCTGGTGGAAGTAAGTAATGTAATTTAATTCAGCTTAATTTTAATTATTTGACTAATATGTGTATACTGCTGACACCCAATTAATGTAAGGCCTACAAGCTAAGGGTCAATGTTATTGAGGTGCTAAGTCTTGCTACACGCACCACACAGGGCACATTGAGATGTCCTTGCCTAGTAATCTGCTACAGTTCTGTCACTAAACATGCTCCATTGAACTTACTGATACATTTAAATATTTCTGTTAAAATAAAAACTGTCCATTTAGAATTCACATAATGGCGGGTTGTCGGACAGACAAGCTGTCAAACAGTGACATGGAGAAGGTCTATTTGGAGAACCTTCAGTTCAGCGCACACCGACTTGAACAGGTAGGTAGGGTATCTCCCTTAGATGAACAAATAGGTGTGTCTCTCTTAAATTGAACAAATACACGCCCGCACGCATGCACACACGCACGCACGCACGCACGCACGCACGCACGCACAACACAGGCACACATACATACACACAAACACACACAGACTCTAAGTTGTACTTTTGTGTTTAATACTGTATAAAGACTATAAATATTTTTATTATGTTTAATAGAAGAAGTAGCACTGACTGTCATGCTACACATTCTATCTGCTGTAGCATATCTTGACTGTAACGTAACTTATGTTGAATATTACAGAGTGTATCTACTCCCATGTTACAGCAGTCTAAGTACATTTCTTGTTGTATGCAGGAAGGCATTGTGGGATTGATAGAGCCTGTGAACTCCCGAATCACTCTACCGAACTACTTCCTAGACCAGCCAGCCACAGGTTTGTCTCTCCGCCTGTTTGTCTGTCACATTTTGTCACAATTGTTCACTTCTCTTGGCTGTGTAGACCATGTCAAGTGCACCCAGAACATTCCTGAAAAGCATGGCATTTTCTATGCTAAAATTTTAAGGTTTGGCAACTTGGAAGTTTGCTAAGTTAAGTGTTTGATCCATATTTATTATAGCTTACAGGGGTATTGAAACTTTTTCGGCAAACCAATTTTTTTTTAACTGATCACGCAATTTTTTTATTAACCTGTACTCTTTGGCACTTTAGTAGTGTCTTAATTGTTACATGTAAAACTATCCTTTTAATATTTTTGTTCACTACAGATTTTAAATCAATGATTGCTGACAGTTTTTTTCATAGTTACAAGTATTAAATGACCATCACATGAACAGTCATCATATTTCTGTTGTCATAATAGGACAGTGCTCAAAGCACTGTTTCGGTTGCAACTGTTCTTATCTATAATATGTGAATATTCCTTGTGAGGACACATGTTTGAGCAACAAAGCTGGGTTATACTTGGTGTAAATAAGATTAAGTGACGTATAATGCGTTTGGTTATATTCCTAACACAATACCTACCAACAAATGTGTTGTTTCTTCCAGCTGTGAACTACGTGAGACAGTTGAACCATCCCAACTTGAAGCTGCAACTGGTCAGTACCTGCTTACTGTGTCATGGCTTGTTTGACAGCTGGTCAGTACCTGCTTACTCTGTCATGGCTTGTTTGACAGCTGGTCAGTACCTGCTTACTGTTTCATGGCTTGTTTGACAGCTGGTCAGTACCTGCTTACTGTTTCATGGCTTGTTTGACAGCTGGTCAGTACCTGCTTACTGTTTCATGGCTTGTTTGACAGCTGGTCAGTACCTGCTTACTGTTTCATGGCTTGTTTGACAGCTGGTCAGTACCTGCTTACTGTTTCATGGCTTGTTTGACAGCTGGTCAGTACCTGCTTACTGTTTCATGGCTTGTTTGACAGCTGGTCAGTATCTGCTTACTGTTTCATGGCTTGTTTGACATGCATTGTTGTGTGCATGTCTGTGTGTCTATGTATCAAACATAATTTATTGTATACAAATATATACAAATTGTACAGCCAACATGATATATACTTTTTAAGCATTAGCATTGTACGAATACCAACTGTAAAATTGTGTTATATAATATAAACTATGTATAAATTGTAATATAATACTGACCACCCAAAATGAAATAGAAAATTTTGAAATCAACACTTCGATGTTTACAAACAAAACTCGCCCTTGCTGGAAGAGTTTTGACATGTCAGCACTTGTCACTTATACACAACTTCCATGACAACTGACAATTAATCGAGCCAGCATATAACCCGGCACGGAACAGTGAATAGTGTTCAGTAGTGCTGTATATAACAATGTTTAGATCGTTCTCTGCTAAGATACTTCGGGACTAATTCGTAAGTTATTAATTTTGTAAATGATGATTTTGCCAGGTAATGACAATCGAAAATAACCTGGAGATGAACAGCCGAAAACATATCTTATCAGTTGACACATGTCGTACGAATGTTGATTAAACATGAAAAACAACAATACAATCAATAATTGTTTCACTTCATCTTTCAACCAATCTCAAAATATCGATTTGGAATGCACATATCCCATGGCACTTGATATTGTGATTCATGCATATTTTTCGGTATACACAGCCGATGTGCTGGGTCCGTTGAAGACAGGGACTGCCATAATAGTATAAATTGATTATAAACGGATTATAAACAAATACAAATTTAATTTCTAACATGGCGCCGTGCAAACGCCAAGTAAAGGCGAAACGTAATTTGATATGTTCTAGCTGCGACAGCTGGATAGACTTTGCAAAGTCCAGGTGTGTAAATTCGTGGGCGGAGGTGCAGGCGGATGATTTCCATTTCGTGTGTAGGGGGTGTAAGACAGTGAAATATCTGCAGGAGCAGGTGATTGAGCTAAGGCATATGATTTTGATGATGACAGGGCAGGGTGAGACAGAAGTGAGCAGAGGTGGTGAGAATGATGAGAGCAGAGGTGGTGAGACCGAGGAGGGCAGAGGTGGTGAGACCGAGGAGAGCAGAGGTGGTGAGACCGAGGAGAGCAGAGGTGGTGAGACCAAGGAGAACAAGGAGAGCAGTGGCAATGTGAGGGAGAAAGCTGGTAAGAAGAAGAAAGATGACAGAAGGCAGAGAATGCAACAAAAGAGAGGTAAGCGGGTGAGTGGAGAGGGATTGCCAGGTGGTAAGACAGTAAAGGTTGATGATATGAGAGAAAGGGGGCATACTAGTAGTGTGCAACAGGAAAGGAGCTTTGCTGATGTAGTATCACAGGGGAAAGCGAGGAAAGCCCGGGTATTTATGGGGGATTCCATCATTAGGAAAGTGGATAAAATTGTAAATAGAGGAGATGACATAACAGTATGCCTACCAGGGGCAAAAGTAGAGGATATAGCAGAGAAGGCAGGACAGGTCATGGGTGGTGGCACAGGAGGTGCTGTTCTCGTGCATGTGGGAACGAACAATGCAGAGAAGGAGGGAACGTCATCCATCGTTGGTAAGTACAGGAGGTTGATCAAGACACTTAAAGAGGCACGATTTGGGCAGATCGTATTGTCGGGGATATTACCAATAATGGGAGGCAGGGGTGAGGAATATAGGAACTGTAGAAGGATGGCGATCAACACACAGGTACAGAAGGTATGTATGGAGGAGGGAGTAGGCTTCGTAGACATGTGGTTAAACTTTGTGGGAAGATGTGACTTTTTCATGAGAGATGGACTACATCTGACAGGGAAGGGCGCTGCAGTTCTTGCGTGTGAGTTTGTCAGAGTTGTTGACGAGGGCACAGGTACCATAAATTATTTAAACTAGATGCGCAGGGGGAACTGACAGAGAAAACTCAAAGGAGTACTACTACAAATACACATCCAAAGAAATGTTCAACAATAATTTCAGACAATGAACTTAAATGTGTATGCTTAAATGCCAGGAGCATAGTAAATAAAAAAAGTGAGTTAGACATTATGGTAGCAGATATTGATCCTCATGTAATAGGCATCACAGAATCATGGGCAAATGAAGATATAGTAGATGCTGAGTTAGCACTGACAGGCTATGTAATGTTTAGGAAGGATAGACGAGAAAGAAGGGGAGGTGGAGTAATTTTGTATATTAAAGAATCTATCCAAGCATATGAAATTACACTGAAAAGTGAAGCAGATAGTGTGGAAGCAATTTGGTGTAACATAGTTACCAGGAACTCAACATTAACAATAGGAGTAGTTTATCGTAGTCCTAACATAGGACAAGAGGAAGATGTAAAATTACAAAAGGCGATAAGGGAGGTGAGCAAGGGAGAATGTGTTATAATGGGTGATTTTAACCATGGCCATATACAATGGGAATCATTAGAGAGTGCTGGAGGGGACGACCATCAGTTTCTACTTCTAACACAGGATTGTTTCCTTACTCAACATGTCTTGGAACTAACCAGAGGTGGGAATGTGTTAGATTTAATTTTGTCTTCTCAAAATGAATTAGTTGACAATGTTAAAGTACACGAACCTTTGGGTTCAAGTGACCATAACCAAATCCATTTTAATATAAAAGTAAAGACAGGGAATACATATAAAAAACATTGGAGGAGGAACTTCAACAAACGCAAATATAAAGTGATGAGAACATATCTAGCAAATATAGATTGGAATAACTTGCTGAAGAACAAGACAGCAACAGAATGCTGGACTTGTTTAAAATATGAGATTGAGGGCATTATTGAGAAATTTATTCCATTAAGAAAACAAGGGAAAAGATCCAGGAAAAAACACCTGTCAAAAGAAGCTATTAGAAAAATTGCTCACAAACAGATGCTGTGGAGGGTCTATAAACACACTGGAAATGTAGAAGATTACACGAACTACAAAGAGGCACTTAACCTAGCTACAACTGAAATTAGAAAATCTAAAAGAACCTTTGAAACAAAACTGGCAGGTAATATAAAAAATGACAGCAAGAGTTTCTATGCTTATGTAAGGAGTAAACAGAAAGTTCGAGATAAGGTCGGACCACTGGAAAACAACAGTGAAAACATAATTTCAGATGGGTTCCAAATGGCAGAGATCCTGAATGAGTATTTCAGCTCAGTTTTTACCACAGAAGATATCCGCTCACTCCCAGTTCCATTGACTAAATTTGAGGGCAATAAATCAGAACATTTAGGGCAGTTATCTGTAACTCCTGAAATGATAGCAAAGAAAATTAAGAAGATGAAAGATAATAAATCACCTGGAGTTGATGGGATACCACCAAAACTGCTAAAGGAAATTGTTGATCAAATTAGTACACCACTTGCAAACTTATTTAACTTGTCACTAGAAGAAGGAATAGTTCCTTCAGAATGGAAAGAAGCAAACATTACGCCGCTATTTAAGAAGGGATCGAGGAAGATGCCAGAAAATTACAGACCAGTGAGTTTAACATCAGTTGTATGTAAATTACTCGAAACATTAATTAGAGACCACATGGTGGAATTCCTCGTAAAACATAAATTAATAAATACATCTCAACATGGATTCCTAAAAGCAAGGTCATGTCTAACCAATCTCTTATGTTTTTTAGAAGAAATTACAAAGTGGGTAGATGACGGGTCACCAGTGGATGTTGTCTACTTAGATTTTCAGAAAGCTTTCGATAAAGTGCCACATCAAAGATTGTTACTTAAACTAAAAGCCCATGGTATAGGCAATGATGTAATCAACTGGATAGAAAAGTGGCTTACACACAGAAGACAGAGAGTAATAGTAGACGGTGAGATTTCAAACTGGAAATCTGTTTTGAGTGGGGTACCACAGGGATCAGTATTAGGCCCTATACTCTTTTTAATATATATAAATGATTTGGAGGATGACATATCTAGCAAAGTACTCAAATTTGCAGATGACACAAAAGTATTCAGATAGGTTACTAATGATACAGATAACCAAAGTTTACAGGATGATCTGGAAAAATTTGTTAAATGGTCAGAAAAATGGCAAATGTTATTCAATTTTGGGAAGTGTAAATGTATACACATAGGACATGGAAATATGGACGAGGAATATAAAATGGGGGATGCTGTACTAGGTAGAACCACACAAGAAAAGGATTTAGGAGTAACATTTAATGCTGACATGAAAGTTTCAGAGCAATGTGGGATTGCTGCTTCGAAAGGAAATCAAATTCTAGGGCTAATTAGGAGAACTATCACGTATAAGGAGAAACATCTAATTGTAACTCTGTACAAAGCAATAGTTAGACCACATTTGGAATATTGTATTCAAGCATGGAGGCCATATCGTAAAAAAGACATAGATAAGCTAGAAAGAATACAACGAAGAGCAACTAAGATGATTCCAGAATTAAGAGACCTTAGTTACGAAAGTCGCTTATTACAATGTGGTTTGACAACACTAGAGACCAGGAGACTAAGAGGAGACCAAATAGAAGTGTTTAAAATAGTGAACGGTTATGAGGATGTTGATAGGAATATGTTCTTCAAACTTAAAGAAGGCAGTAGAACCAGAGGACACAAAGCAGCATTAGTTAAGGAGCAGTGTAGGTTGGACATGAGAAAGTACTCTTTCTCACAGAGGGTGATAAATGAATGGAACAAACTGCCAAATGATTGTGTTAATGCTAGTAGTGTGAATATGTTTAAAAATAGAATTGACAGATATCTGATCAGGGCGGGCTACACATAGATGAGAAAATTGTTGGACTGTCGATAAGCCAATGGCTTCCTTGTCCACTTGCCATCTGGAACTTGTTGTTCGAGATAGCAATCTTGTTAAATCTTGTTAAATAATCATCTTACAATGAACTGCTTCATGTATACAATGAAAATGTATTAGTACTACCTTATCTATAATTGTTGGTTTTGCATACATTAACTTGGTTGGAGGATTAACCCCCTCCACTTCTGTAGCCAGTAAACACCAGATTATGCAGTGCCACCAATTTTGACTGTTTCCAAACAAACATTTTGGCAGGCTGTATACATTGAACATATTTATTCTAGTATCATGAACATTATATTAAAAAATAAACGAGGATAAAATCATTTTAAACTGTGCAATTATTTACCCCTCCAAGGCAACCCCTTAAGCCAGTCTCTTTAAATAGCTTCATACTGCATCTTGAAGATAAAACACATTTAACAGCAATGGTTTGTTATTTAGTTTTATATCAATAAAAATAAGAACATCTGTGTAGTTACATACTTTTTCACCATGATTACTGGTAGCTACAACATTATTGTTAAACATTAATTCCACTGCATCCTTCTTCCTTTACTTTTCACAGTCAAAATGTTGTTTCCAGGACATTTTCCACCTTCAAATAATATCAGGGGATCTGACCGCAAACATTGAGAGATACTTGTCATACACAGGTGAGATAATCTTTGTTTTGTGTCACATATTATGGGACATGACGGTCCCTGCTGTAACTTGTGACATGATGGTCCCTGCTGTAACTTGTGACATGATGGTCCCTGCTGTAACTTGTGACATGACAGTCCCTGCTCTAACTTGTGACATGATGGTCACTGCTGTAACTTGTGACATGATGGTCCCTGCTGCAGCTTGTGACTTGACAGTCCCAGCTGTAACTTGTGACATAACGGTCCCCGTTGTTAGTTGTTAAATCATGCCCCTTTTGTTACTTTTCACACAATGCCCCTTGTGGTTACTTGTCACATGATGCCCCCTGTTGTTACTTGTTACATGATGGACTGCTCTTATGCCCCCTGCTGTTACATGACTCTGTCATAATGCTACTGTCCTTACTTGTGACATTGTCCCATCTGTTGTTACTTGTCTGATGACAGTACCTTAGCTGTTGCTACTGTATTTACTTGCGAGTCTCCCCATTGTTACTTGAGACTTGTGATGAGATGACAACTTGTTGAAGGCCACATCCAGATAGCCCAGGTGCCGGGCCGCCACGAGCCAGATTCGTTTGGAGAGATCAACTACAGCTACGTGCTGAGACTGCTCTCAGACCTCGGCTACAGCGGCTGGGTGGGCCTTGAATACAACCCCATAGGTAGGGCATGCTTGTACACTCACTACTTGTAGATGTGCCTCGAATACAACACCGTAAGTAGGGCATGCTTGTACAATCGCTACTTTTAGAGGGGCCTTGAATACAACCCCGTAAGTAGGGCATGCTTGTACACTGACTACTTGTAGAGGGGCCTCGATTGCAAATCTGTAAGTAGGGCATGCTTGTACACACACTACTTGAAGAGGGGCCTCGAATACAACACCGTAAGTAGGGCATGCTTGTACACTCACTACTTTTAGAGGGGCCTTGAATGCAACCCTGTAAGTAGGACATGGTTGCACACTCACTACTTGTAGAGGGGCCTCGAATACAACACTGTAGGTAGGGCATGCTTGTACACTCACTACTTGTAGAGGGGCCTCGAATACAACACCGTACATAGAGCATGCTTGTACACTCACTACTTGTAGAGGGGCCTCGAATGCAACTCTGTAAGTAGGGCATGCTTGTACACACACTAGTAGAGGGGCCTCGAGTACAACAATACAACACCGTAAGTAGGGCATGCTTGTACACTCACTACTTTTAGAGGGGCCTTGAATACAACCCTGTAAGTAGGGCATGCTTTACACTCACTACTTGTAGAGGGGCCTTGAATACAACACTGTAGGTAGCGCATGCTTGTACACTCACTACATGTAGAGGGGCTTCGAATACAGCCCCGTAGGTAGGACATGCTTGTACACTCACAACTTGTAGAGGGGCCTCGATTGCAACCCTGTAAGTAGGGCATGCTTGTACACACACTACTTGTAGAGGGGCCTCGAATACAACACCGTAAGTAGGGCATGCTTGTACAATCACTACTTTTAGAGGGGCCTTGAATACAACCCCATAATTAGGGCATGTTTGTACACTCACTACTTGTAGAGGGGCCTTGAATATAACACTGTAGGTAGCGCATGCTTGTACACTCACTACATGTAGAGGGGTCTCGAATACAACCCCGTAGGTAGGACATGCTTGTACACTCACTACTTGTAGAGGGGCCACAAATACAACACCGTAGGTAGGGCGTGCTTGTACAGTCACTACTTTTATAGGGGCCTTGAATTCAACCCCGTAAGTAGGGCATGCTTGTACACTCACTACTTGTAGAGGGGCCTCGAATACAACCCTGTAAGTAGGACATGCTTGTACACTCACTACTTGTAGAGGGGCCTTGAATACAACACCGTACATAGGGCATGCTTGTACACTCACTACTTGTAGAGGGGCCTCGAATGCAACCCTGTAAGTCGGGCATGCTTGTACACTACTCGAATAAAACACCGTAAGTAGGGCATGATTGTACAATCACTACTTTTAGAGGGGCTTTGAATACAACCCCGTAAGTAGGGCATGCTTGTACACTCACTACATGTAGAGGGGCCTCGAATACAACACCGTAGGTAGTACATGCTTGTGCACTCACCACTTATAGAGGGGCCACAGATACAACACTGTAGGTAGGGCATGCTTGTACAGTCACTATTTTTATAGGTGCCTTGAATACAACCCCGCAAGTAGGGCATGCTTGTACACTCACTACTTGTAGAGGGGCCTTGAATATAACACTGTAGGTAGCGCATGCTTGTACACTCAGTACATGTAGAGGGGCCTCGAATACAACCCCGTAGGTAGGACATGCTTGTACACTCACTACTTGTAGAGGGGCCACAAATACAACACCGTAGGTAGGGCATGCTTGTACAGTCACTACTTTTATAGGGGCCTTGAATACAACCCCGTAAGTAGGGCATGCTTGTACACTCACTACTTGTAGAGGGGCCTCGAATACAACCCTGTAAGTAGGACATGCTTGTACACTCACTACTTGTAGAGGGGCCTCGAATGCAACCCTGTAAGTCGGGCATGCTTGTACACACACTACTTGAAGAGGGGCCTCGAATACAACACCGTAAGTAGGGCATGCTTGTACACTCACTACTTTTAGAGGGGCCTTGAATGCAACCCTGTAAGTAGGACATGGTTGCACACTCACTACTTGTAGAGGGGCCTCGAATACAACACTGTAGGTAGGGCATGCTTGTACACTCACTACTTGTAGAGGGGCCTCGAATACAACACCGTACATAGAGCATGCTTGTACACTCACTACTTGTAGAGGGGCCTCGAATGCAACTCTGTAAGTAGGGCATGCTTGTACACACACTAGTAGAGGGGCCTCGAATACAACAATACAACACCATAAGCAGGGCATGCTTGTACACTCACTACTTTTAGAGGGGCCTTGAATACAACCCTGTAAGTAGGGCATGCTTTACACTCACTACTTGTAGAGGGGCCTTGAATACAACACTGTAGGTAGCGCATGCTTGTACACTCACTACATGTAGAGGGGCTTCAAATACAGCCCCGTAGGTAGGACATGCTTGTACACTCACAACTTGTAGAGGGGCCTCGATTGCAACCCTGTAAGTAGGGCATGCTTGTACACACACAACTTTTAGAAGGGCCTTGAATACAACCCTGTAAATAGGGCATGCTTTACACTCACTACTTGTAGAGGGGCCTTGAATACAACACTGTAGGTAGCGCATGCTTGTACACTCACTACATGTAGAGGGGCCTCGAATACAACCCCGTAGGTAGGACATGCTTGTACACTCACTACTTGTAGAGGGGCCACAAATACAACACCGTAGGTAGGGCGTGCTTGTACAGTCACTACTTTTATAGGGGCCTTGAATTCAACCCTGTAAGTAGGGCATGCTTGTACACTCACTACTTGTAGAGGGGCCTCGAATACAACCCTGTAAGTAGGACATGTTTGTACACTCACTACTTGTAGAGGGGCCTTGAATACAACACCGTACATAGGGCATGCTTGTACACTCACTACTTGTAGAGGGGCCTCGAATGCAACCCTGTAAGTCGGGCATGCTTGTACACTACTCGAATAAAACACCGTAAGTAGGGCATGCTTGTACAATCACTACTTTTAGAGGGGCTTTGAATACAACCCCGTAAGTAGGGCATGCTTGTACACTCACTACATGTAGAGGGGCCTCGAATACAACACCGTAGGTAGTACATGCTTGTGCACTCACCACTTATAGAGGGGCCACAGATACAACACTGTAGGTAGGGCATGCTTGTACAGTCACTACTTTTATAGGTGCCTTGAATACAACCCCGCAAGTAGGGCATGCTTGTACACTCACTACTTGTAGAGGGGCCTTGAATATAACACTGTAGGTAGCTCATGCTTGTACACTCACTACATGTAGAGGGGCCTCAAATACAACCCCGTAGGTAGGACATGCTTGTACACTCACTACTTGTAGAGGGGCCACAAATACAACACCGTAGGTAGGGCATGCTTGTACAGTCACTACTTTTATAGGGGCCTTGAATACAACCCCGTAAGTAGGGCATGCTTGTACACTCACTACTTGTAGAGGGGCCTCGAATACAACCCTGTAAGTAGGACATGCTTGTACACTCACTACATGTAGAGGGGCCTCGAATGCAACCCTGTAAGTCGGGCATGCTTGTACACACACTACTTGTAGAGGGGCCTCGAATAAAACACCGTAAGTTGGGCATGCTTGTACAATCACTACTTTTAGAGGGGCTTTGAATACAACCCCGTAAGTAGGGCATGCTTGTACACTCACTACATATAGAGGGGCCTCGAATACAACACCGTAGGTAGTACATGCTTGTGCACTCACCACTTATAGAGGGGCCACAGATACAACACCGTAGGTAGGGCATGCTTGTACAGTCACTACTTTTATAGGTGCCTTGAATACAACCCCTAAGTAGGGCATGCTTGTACACTCACTACTTGTAGAAGGGCCTCGAATACAACCCTGTAAGTAGGACATGCTTGTACACTCACTACTTGTAGAGGGGCCTCAAATTCAGCCCTGTAATTAGGGCATGCTTGTACACACACTACTTGTAGAGGAGCCTCGAATACAACACCGTAAGTAGGGCATGCTTGTACACTCACTACTTTTAGAGGGGCCTTGAATACAACCCCGTGAGTAGGGCATGCTTGTACATTCACTACTTGTAGAGGGGCCTTGAATACAACACTGTAGGTAGCGCATGCTTGTACACTCACTACATGTAGAGGGACCTCGAATACAACCCCATAGGTAGGACATGCTTGTACACTCACAACTTGTAGAGGGGCCCCGAATACAACACTGTAGATAGGGCATGCTTCTACCCACACTACTTGTAGAGGGGCCTTGAATACAGCACTGTAGGTAGGGCATGCTTGTACAGTCACAACTTTTCTAGGGGCCTAGAATACAACCCGTAAGTAGGGCATGCACTCAACCCGTAAGTAGGGCATGCACTCACTACTTTTAGAGGGGCCTCGAATACAACCCTGTAGGTAGGACGTTTGTACACTCACAACTTGTAGAAGGGCCTCGAATACAACCCCATAGGTAGGGCATGCTTGTACATTCACTACTTGTAGAAGGGCCTAGCTCGAATACAACCCCGTAGGTAGATATTGCCTGTATTTTCTGTTTATATAGGGCCTGTCTTGGGGAAGGTTACCATTACATTAGTGTTCTACACTTTTCCCATTAGTTTATATATGACAGTTATGCAGCTAGTATGTTGTGATTGATACGCACTCTTGCACGGTCTCATACAACTATAGCCAACCTTTCAGAATAACAATCTTTATGTTGATACAGTGGATGATCTATGTCAAAATGTGTCATTGTCAGTTGTTGACACTTTGTTAAAGTAGTCAGGTATATTTTGGTCTACTTCCTCTAGATAATTAATGTTATTTATAATATGTTATAGTTTAAATGCAATTTTTACCAATCCTAATTAAAAGAAGAAAAATGTGCACATACACATACGCGCACACACATGCCCACACACACACGCATGTGCACACACACATGCCCACATATGCGCGTGCACACACACCACTAAATGCAAGTGTTTTCTTGAAGGTGGTACAGTGGAAGGTCTGCAGTGGATGACTCGCCTCAACCTGACTGACCAGTGACAGGGTAACATGCACTGTAGATTGCTTGTGGTATGTGATAATGGACATTTTGAACAAACCAGCTGAACTGGTATCTCAGTTTGGATGAAGAACTGAACATCAGAACAAGAAGTACACAAATTGATTGTGTGTAACAAACATTATTTTATTTTTATACATAACGATTCAGTCTCTCTTGTTAAATGCCCTTGAAGTACTACACTTATTTTAGTTGTACATGTTAAAATAGGTACATTTACAATTCTACAAAACATAGTTTGTACTTAGTCCACACGAACAATTTAAAAACACGACATTTAAACTGCATATGCAGCATACATACAAGTCATCACAACAATGACTGACACCATAGTTATTGTAAACAGTATTATTTATAATATTGTTAACCATTTGTTGCTGTGGTGTGAATATACAGTATATAGTTACTTACAAGATCAAGATTTGTATATTATAAGAAATTAGCATATATTAGGACAATCTCCAGTGAATATTGGCATAAAATTTAAGTGTTTAATTAGTATAGTGTGGCAGGTACTAGTGACTACAAGTTGATAGCATTATGACTATGATATCTTAGTGACTATCATGTAATATTTCATGTATTGAGTTTGTTTTGTGTACATCCTGTTGTCCATATGGGAGATATGTACCTGTCTGGATTCTTCTGTTGTCATGGTAACGTGCCAGATTTAAGTACTATATTTGATTGAGGTCAAAATGTCAACATCTTTATGTACTACATACATGTACTCAGTATGACATCTATATGTAATACATTCAGTATGTAAATGTTTCCAGGTGTGATATAGTTTCTATGCAGGTGTATCAATCATTTCGTTTTAATTTGCAACCGGCACAGCTTTCTTTAAAATGGAATTCTAATAAGTGAACATAACTTGTAAACATGCACTACCAAAATGGAATTCTTGGTAGTGCATGTTTACAAGTTATGTTCACTTATTTGACATTGTTCAAGCAATACAAATGTAACATAATTAATAATATTGTGTTACTCTGCAAACCGGTTTCTCTTCAGTTCCTGTCTCGTACTACTACCCCTGGTACTACATCAAATGTGTCAACTATTCCTATTAGTACACTACGCATTAGTGGGGCGCGGTGGCGTAGCAGTTAAACGTCAGGCTCTCAATTGAGAGAACCCAGGTTCAAATATTCTTGTTGCCAGTTCAGAGCGTTGGCAATTTTGTTCATCCCACGTTGCCACAGTTCACTCAGTTGTATAAATGAGTACCTGGCTACAGATGGAGGTGGATATCTGAACGAATATTCTTTGAGCAGTAACTGCAGCATGGCTGAATGCTTCCCAGAGAAGTTGAGATAGCTTTGGAATGAACAGGTCTGCCAGGGGGTGACATGTAAAGTGCTTTGAACAGTCCCAAGGACTGGATACCGCGCTATATAAGAACGTACCTTTACCTTTTACATTACTAATATGTGAAATCTGGTCTGCTACAATAAAAAATGAGATGAAAATACCAAAAATTTTAAATATGCCATTATAAGTTCTTAAATTTTTTTTTTAAGTTTTAAGTAAACAGTATTATCGTTAAGAATTTATTGTAGATTTTTCACACATATGCATGATTTTTGCATATAATGCAATGCAGTACAGGTGAAAAATTTCTTTTCTACAAAGAATTTTTTTCTTCTTTATTTATACAGTTCATATTTCTTTGGATTTAGCAAAGTATAGAATGATTTTAGAAATGAAACCACTTCCTGTGGGATTTCTAAAATTGGAATATTCCAGCCAATAGCAAATTCTACTAGTGACCGTAATCTGTGATCTACAGAGCAACCTGAATCAACTAGCATACTAAATGTGTCACATCTCATAACGTATTGAATCATATAATTTTTACACCAATATTTACACTCCCTTGGAAGACACTTGTGACATATCCAGCTTGCCACATCTGTATGCCACATTTTGTGTGCAGTCTCCAGCTTCGCGTTTATTGCACCTCATCATACACATCTGAACACCACATTTTGTGTGCAGTCTCCAGCTTCACGTTTATTGTACCTCATCATACACATCTGCAGAACAAAAAATAAATGTTTTTCTTAGCATCTTTTAAAAAATGTCAAGTCAAGTACAGTATTTGTCATAGAGCAGTGGCAATGACACCAGCAAGTAGGTATGCTTAACAGAATCAGCCGTTTAGTAGAATCAAATATATTTGATGGGTCAGAATTGTTCCCTCTGCCTGCTGTATTAAAATGTGCCACTTAAGTGAATCAGTAAATCAAATTGCTCTGACCAAATTAAAAATTACAATTAATATGATAGGAATCAATCTTTGGTCAACAGTTTCTAATAGCATAGACATGGGAAGCTGTCAAATGTTGGGATAGCAGAAGATTACTATAATGTAACCACACCAAGGTTCTTACTCAACAGTTAACAAATAACAATGACAAGCCCACCCTTGTTATATTCACTATATTACTATAATGTAACCACACCAAGGTTCTTACTCAACAGTTAACAAATAACAATGACAAGCCCACCCTGGTTATTTTCACTATATTACTATAATGTAACCACACCAAGGTTCTTACTCAACAGTTAACAAATAACAATGACAAGCCCACCCTTGTTATATTCACTATATTACTATAATGTAACCACACCAAGGTTCTTACTCAACAGTTAACAAATAACAATGACAAGCCCACCCTTGTTATATTCACTATATTACTATAATGTAACCACACCAAGGTTCTTACTCAACAGTTAACAAATAACAATGACAAGCCCACCCTTGTTATATTCACTATATTACTATAATGTAACCACACCAAGGTTCTTACTCAACAGTTAACAAATAACAATGACAAGCCCACCCTTGTTATCTTCACTATATTACTATAATGTAACCACACCAAGGTTCTTACTCAACAGTTAACAAATAACAATGACAAGCCCACCCTTGTTATATTCACTATATTACTATAATGTAACCACACCAAGGTTCTTACTCAACAGTTAACAAATAACAATGACAAGCCCACCCTTGTTATATTCACTATATTACTATAATGTAACCACACCAAGGTTCTTACTCAACAGTTAACAAATAACAATGACAAGCCCACCCTTGTTATATTCACTATATTACTATAATGTAACCACACCAAGGTTCTTACTCAACAGTTAACAAATAACAATGACAAGCCCACCCTTGTTATCTTCACTATAGACAAGCCCACCCTTGTTATATTCACTATATTACTATAATGTAACCACACCAAGGTTCTTACTCACCAGTTAACAAATAACAATGACAAGCCCACCCTTGTTATATTCACTATATTACTATAATGTAACCACACCAAGGTTCTTACTCAACAGTGAACAAATAACAATGACAAGCCCACCCTGGTTATCTTCACTATATATTACTATAATGTAACCACACCAAGGTTCTTACTCAACAGTGAACAAATAACAATGACAAGCCCACCCTGGTTATCTTCACTATATATTACTATAATGTAACCACACCAAGGTTCTTACTCAACAGTGAACAAATAACAATGACAAGCCCACCCTGGTTATCTTCACTATATATTACTATAATGTAACCACATCAAGGTTCTTACTCAACAGTGAACAAATAACAATGACAAGCCCACCCTGGTTATCTTCACTATATATTACTATAATGTAACCACATCAAGGTTCTTACTCAACAGTGAACAAATAACAATGACAAGCCTACCCTGGTTATCTTCAATCGGTGGTGGTTTTCTGGAAGGAGAAACAAGAAGTTGAATTTAACAGATGCGGAGCAAGTTAATGTAAAGAAAATTATCACACTCAAATCCCAGCAGTGTTATAATCCATTGTAAGAATACAATAAGTTGTGGAAATGTTGTATAGAAAGAAAACATACATATGAGAAGATTTTGTCAGAAATAGTTATTATGGAAAGTCAGTGACATACTTGCATGCTGGTCTATGACTACATCTCAGACACAGGCAACTAATTACAAAACCAGAAAGCAAAGTGAAGCTGTGTGGGGGGAACGGAAGGTCCAACTGGACGTCATCACACACAAGTGTCTACTGTCCCACATGTTTGGTGTTTGCCATACATTTACAATATCAGTCAAAATGTTAAAGTAACCTGGTAGGTGCAGTACATACCTGCGTGTGCTTTGTCCTGCCTGTGACAACACAAACAAAACATTCATGTAATGACAGTCTTATTACAAGTAGGCACATCAAACAGCACGACTAGCAGACAGCACATGATTATCAGACAGCATGTGGCCATCAGAAGACACATAAACATCAAATTTAGATGTTGCTTACTTTTTAATTTAAAGAAGTAATTCACAAATCAAGTGCAATTACCACTGTGGGAGTGTTTGAATAAAATGCAATATTATTTCATGTTTCAGACAACAAAATTCAAAGTTATAGTGGACATCATTGCTTTATAATGAACACAATTAATGAATAGATAACACTAACCTTTTCTTTACTCTGCCGGCCTATAAACACAAGAACTGGTCATTACATACAATCAAAACACTTAATCAAATACATCCTTAATTTGGCTCACATTTTAAGCCAAAGCCAAAGACCTCATATGTTAAGACACACAGACAGATGCGTGTAGTAAGTATATGTTTATTGCAAGTATGCTGTACAAACACTACACTCAACACCTTGCTCAGCATCAAATGGAGTGTCTACACTCAACACCGTGCTCAGCATCAAATAGAGTGTCTACACTCAACAGTTTGCTCATACTTACAAGAACACCAATGAAAACAGTAGTAATTGATGTTGTTATCAAGAATGGAAGCAACTAAGATTGAGAGTGAAGACTTACGTGGCAATGGAGGGTCTGCATCCTCATCTTCTGGTATCTCGGATCTGAAATTGCATCAACAATTTTGGCACCAGGGAAACATTATCCAGCAAATGTTATTATCCAGCAAAATGTAAAAACCCAGGTCTTACCAAAGGCAGAAGACAACTATCCAAAGTTTGTGCTTCTTGTGTCTTCTACTGATATTCCCCACTGGCCATTTTCACACCCAGCCCCATGTCTACATACAGCATTGTGTCTACACCAAGTCCCATGTCTACACCCAGCCTTGTTTACACAAGTCTTGTATCTACAGACTCTACGTGCAGCCCTGTGTCTATGCAGACCCATGTCTACACCCAGCCTTGGGTACACAAATCTTGTATCTACAGACTCTACATGCAGCCCTGTGTCTACGCAGACCCACGTCTACACCCAGCCTTGGGTACACAAATCTTGTATCGCCAGACTCTATACGCAGCCCCGTGTCTACACAGTCGAATGTCTACACCCAGCCTTGTGTCTACAGACGCTACACGCAGCCCCGTGTCTACACAGTCCCATGTCTACACCCAGCCTTGTGTCTACAGACTCTACACGCAGCCCTGTGTCTACACAGTCCCATGTCTACATCCAGCCTTGTGTCTACAAACTCTACACGCAGCCCTGTGTCTACACAGTCCCATGTCTACACCCAGCCTTGTGTCTACAGACTCTACACGCAGCCCCGTGTCTACACAGTCCCATGTCTTCACCCAGCCTTGTGTTTACAGACTCTACACGCAGCCCCGTGTCTACACAGTCCCATGTCTACACCCAGCCTTGTGTTTACAGACTCTACATGCAGCCCCCTGTCTACACAGTCCCATGTCTACACATAGCCTTGTGTCAACAGTCTCTACATGTAGTCCCATATCTATGCACAGCCCAATGTCTACACACAGACCATTGTGTACACCCAGTCCCGTGTCTACACAGCCCCATGTCTACACACAGCCCCCTGTCTACACACAGTCCCATCTCTACACACAGTCCATATGTAGTCTCTACACACAGTTCCATGTGTGCAGTCTCTACACACAGTCCCATGTGTACAGATTCTACAGACAGTCCCATGTGTACAGTCTCTACATACAGTCCCATGTGTACAGTCTCTACACACAGTCCCATGTGTACAGTCTCTACACACAGTCCCATGTGTACAGTCTCTACAGACAGTCCCATGTGTACAGTCTCTACACACAGTCCCATGTGTACAGTCTCTACACACAGTCCCATGTGTACAGTCTCTACAGACAGTCCCATGTGTACAGTCTCTACATACAGTCCCATGTGTACAGTCTCTACACGCAGTCCCATGTGTACAGTCTCTACAGACAGTCTACTACTTTTCTGCTATAGACCCCTGGGGAGTCAGCTTTGACATTACTGCCGTCCACACTGCCTGCTTGATGCCTCTCACACACCCGACTGGGAAGCAACTCCAGCTGCGGGAGCTAGAATCAGTGGGTTAGAGATAGAAACCACCACTCTTTGAATCAACGACAGGTTACACATTTACCCTGTGTGGGATCTTTTACTTCCTCTGGCATAGACACCATGTAGAAGGGACCAATGGCTTTTAGTGTCTTTTCTAAAAAACAGGCAAAGTGGGGTGAACGTGCCCCTTACATGTCTACACACAGTCCCATGACTACAGTCTCTACACAAAGCCCCCATGTCTACACACAGTCCCATGTCTACACCCAGTCCCATGTCTACACACAGTCCCACTGTCAATAGTTTCTACGCACAGCCCCCATGTCTACACCCAGTCCCATGTCTACGCACAGTCCCATGCCTACACACAGTCCCATGTCTACGCACAGTCCTGGGTCTACACCCAGTCCCATGTCTACACCCAGTTCCATGTCTACATCCAGTCCCTTGTCTACATCCAGTCCCTTGTCTACACACAGTCCCATGTCTACACCCAGTCCCATGTCTACACCCAGTCCCATGTCTATACACAGTCCCATGTCTACACACAGTCCCATGTCTATACACAGTCCCATGTCTACACCCAGTCCCATGTCTACACACAGTCCCATGTCTACACACAGTCCCATGTCTACAGTCTCTACACCCAGTCCCATGTCTACCCACAGTCCCATGTCTACGCACAGTCCCATGCCCACACACAGTCCCATGTCTACGCACAGTCCTGGGTCTACACCCAGTCCCATGTCTACACCCAGTTCCATGTCTACATCCAGTCCCTTGTCTACACACAGTCCCATGTCTACACACAGTCCCATGTCTACACCCAGTCCCATGTCTACACCCAGTCCCATGTCTATACACAGTCCCATGTCTACACACAGTCCCATGTCTACAGTCTCTACACCCAGTCCCATGTCTACACACAGTCCCATGTCTATACACAGTCCCATGTCTACACCCAGTCCCATGTCTACACACAGTCCCATGTCTACAGTCTCTACACCCAGTCCCATGTCTACACACAGTCCCTTGTCTACAGTCTCTACACCCAGTCCCATGTCTACCCACAGTCCCATGTCTACACCCAGTCCCATGTCTACACACAGTCGCCTGTCAATAGTTTCTACACACAGCCCCCATATCTACACACAGTCCCACTGTCAATAGTTTCTACGCACAGTCCCCATGTCTACACACAGTTCCATGTCTGCACCCAGTCCAGCATCTACACCCAGTCCCGCGTCTACGCACAGCCCCACGTCTACGCCCAGTCCCATGTCTATGCCCAGTCCCATGTCTATGCACAGTCCCATGTCTACGCCCAGTCCCATGTCTACATACAGTTACTGTTAGCTGCCTTACATCATTGACACATGGCTGATGTTAGATCCTCGCTGGCAGACGTCATCGTAAATGTCATCAGAAAGAACTGAAAGCACAAATAAAACACATGTTAAACAGGCTCAAATGTCTGCTAGAATTATGTTAGAATTATATTACTGCTAGAATGATGCCAATCGTATGATTGATCTGTCTTTATTATGTGAAATGCACATTTCCTTAAAATCAGCAGGACATTTCATAAATGGTGCATCATGAGCTAAGGCCTGTGTAGCAGACAGTGGCTGGGTGAGATTCCAATCAAGTGCGATAGTGGGTTTGGGGTGAATGATACATGCAGGACCTACAATACTGGCCCATGCAGGGCTCAGAAGTTGCACACACTGTACTGAATATGCGTCAAATAAAATGTTTCAAACATATTACTTTTGCATCAGAAAATCAGTATTGTTCTCAGAAATAAAACAGATTTCATTAAAATTTATCATCTGCTATCACTGTGTTGCAAAACGTGCCTTTTTCTACAAGCAACTTTCATTTGCAGTAGCTACCGGTAGTATTTGGTGTTCTCTCCTATCGTACACTGGACACTTACCATCCTCTAGAGAAGGCAGTTCAACATGTGGTGGTTTGCTGGGTTTGGGGGGTGGCGGGCCATCCATGGGTGGCAGGGACAGCTGTTTGTAATTCATTGGTGCAGGCGGCACATTATCATATCCAGTGGACACCTTTGATGCTCTTGACAACTTGTCATTGCTGTGTTGGTCTGTTGGTGAACCAGGGACAACCTGGGATATACGCGTGCTGATGGGTCTTACATTCGTTACTGGCACAGCTTTTGGTGGTCTTTGGTCAATTGCACTCTGTGTCTCACTCTGTGTTGGGCTTGGTTCAGGTGCTTCAGCAATGGGCGGTGGAGCTGCCTTCTTGCTTGGGATAACTGGTGGTGCTGCCTCACCTGCCTGTGATGTTGGTCTTGTTGGGTTCACTGCTCCCTCAGCCATGGCACTTGCACGTTTGTTGGGCACCACACTGAGCTGTTTGCGAACACTGTTCACCAGCTGAGGTGACACAATGGCTGCAGGTGACAGCGGGCCCATAGGACCCTTCTTGGGGGGTAGTTGCACTGGGGCCAGAACAGGCCGTTTTGACTGGGTCACCCCCTTGCCAGGGTACACACTACCAGGTCTTGGCTTCTGATCAAAGCGCCCAATTAGTTTACTGAAGTCCTTCACAGTTTCAGTAGATGTCGGTGCGACATCATAGATGTCTTCCCCCTGATGAAACAACATGCAGCCATTTGTTTACATTGATGTACATGTTTGTCAAGTTACGGTAGCCATAATTTAAAACATTCAATGTCACGCTTATTATTGGTCTGTCTTGCTGAGAAATTTTGTTGCATTCACATCATTCAAACAATTCAACAACTTAGTTGTACTGTTTGGTAAACTGAGGCAGAATACAACTTCTTGTAATTACATATTCGTCATCTACTTTATTTTCTTAGCTACCATTTTGAAAGGTTTTCATTTGAAATATATAATATGTTATATTATGTTTCTAGCACTGACTTTTTCTTGAACTCCCTTTTTATACCTTGCATAAGCACAGAAAGTTTTGCAGTCATTCTTTATGTTATCTGTAATATTTTTTATTCCAAGATTTGTTTTAGAATTTTAGTTGTAGCCCTATCAACCTTTATAAGTTTTGTTAAATTTTCATCATTTCCAATAGGATTATAAAATCTTCACATCATTTACTTGTGTGCAGTTTTCATAATAGCATCTTCCTAAATGTTTTTAAGTGATCAATTTATTAGTAACACCACCATCTCATTTTTATAGGTTCTAGCATTAAAGTAGTGTGGGGCAAAGAGCACCCCACCTATCTCAGCAGATGCCACTTTCATTGGCGCAATCTTCCAATCAAATGATGCAACATGATGCCAAACCAATTTGGGCACGTTCAATTTTAGCAGAAACATCACATCACAACAGTTTTAAACGGTTCCACAGCATAGGTACTTAAAAAAATCTGAAATAGCTATTTAGATGTCTGCTATATCTTGCTATGGTAGATGGCATTGGCTCATATGAACAATAATATGACATAAGTTATTTTTGTAATTCCAATTACCCATTCAATGCAGGGCAAAGCGCACCCCTCCCCCCATGTGGGGCAAAGCACACCCCCACTGTAAACCATAGTTTGAGTGGTTGTTTTAGAAATTTTTAAAATTCATACCTGTACTGTATTTTCATGACTATTTGAGTAATAAAACATCCATGTGTGTCAATTGACTAACACACGAGCTTTGATCACGCACTGGCTTTGCACACGAGCTCTGATCACGCACTGGCTTTGCACACGAGCTCTGATCACGCACTGGCTTTGCACACGAGCTCTGATCACGCACTGGCTTTGCACACGAGCTCTGATCACGCACTGGCTTTGTAATTGTTTTATAATGCTTGTGTGAACATTACCTCTAACTAAACAGGGTCTACAGATTGATGTTGTGCATTAATATAATAAATTTTAATAGAAATGTTTGGTCCTCACCCCTGCACTAGTTGTAACTTCCATTGCATATGTCCATAGTTAAAATCTCTCAATATAATACATTTCCCTTACTCACCCTATAGCATTTAGCAGTTTTTTTGTTTGGACTATGTTTGGACTATTGTAAACTAATCATGTTGTTAATGTTGAGTACCAGGTAACTAGCAGACTTTGGGTCAAGTACATGTAACTAGCAGACTTTGGGTCAAGTACAGGTAACTAGCAGACTTTGGGTCAAGTACATGTACAGTGAAATAGGCCAAATTAATAAAAAAATTTAATCAATATTATATACCAACAACCAATTTCAGTCTTACAATCACTAGCAACATGCCAGTCCCAGAATGGTATTGACATAATTGCTAGTCAGTGTAATAGGATAGTTAGTAATTGTACACGGTAGCTGATAGAAAAAGTAACTAATATCATGATTAATGTCATTCAGCTGTTGTGGTATGTCAGTGAATTGTTTGCATTGTATGTCAATACCATTCTGGGGCCAGCATGTTGGCACAGACTATGATTGGGTGCTAATGAATGTAAAACTGAAATTGATAGTTGGTATGTTGATTAATAAATTGTCATTAACTAACCTATTTCACTATACACTGGACTTGTATTGTTGTTCTGCATAAATGACATGATGTACTTTAGTACAAGTACATCAAAACTTGTCAAGCACATGTATGTTGAAATTTATCAAGTAGATATACATTAAGGTTAAGTACATTAAGGTTAAGTACATTAAGGTTAAGTACAAGTACATCAATAACAAGACAAAACTAAACAGGTTCCATTTATTTACTTCTTGCAATAAAATACTACATGTACTACTCAAACTATATTAAATTGTGTTATCGTTGATCATTCATCAAGTGACAAGTAGACATTAAACTTAAATAAACCTTATCTGCTGAAAAAGATAACAAAATAAAGGTCTGAGTGGTCTGGCATATTTGCTTAGTAAGACAGATTTGGACAGTGACATGGCTGTATTGACTGTTGGTACTTGGTAACAGTATGGAGTAATGCCACAAAGTGTAACTTCTACAACTCTACATATACACATTGTGCACTTTTAAAGTTAAAATTATTCCTATTTATTATTTTATATTCTAAATATCTTAGGTATGCACAGTACTTGAAATGTACTTCATATGTTGTCAATACATTTGATCAAGAACAATTAGTGGTCATTTCAAAATCTCAAGCACAAGTACTGAAATATTGTACTTAAGTCAAAGTACAACTACACATGAAGTAGGAAGGGGATCTTCCTCCAAACCCTGGTCCTACCTCAGATCCATCTCCAAAATATGTGGTACCTGCAGTCCTGAGGTACTTGACCACCACCATGCCATACAGTGTGATCAATGTGATTGTTGGTACACATACTGCATGACACCACATACGAACAATTAAAATATCATAGTGTGCTCTGGTTCTGTTCTTCCTGTGGACTGCCAAACTATTTTGCCAGTAACATTAATACCTCAAACGAAACCCCTACTCTGTCCTCGAGTCTCTTCCAGACAGCAGTAACAAATATCTCGGATGATACCCTACATTTGCACCAAATCCAGCTAATATGTCTACTCCTGACCGAGGTCTACTCCTGACCGAGCAAAGATAACAAGTAAACCTAAACTAAAGGCCATGATGATAAACTGAGACAGCATCAAGAGCACTAACATAGTATCCCAACTGCAGGCAACAATAAACTCAACAAACCCTGACATAATCCTTCTAGTTGAAACCAAACTCGACTCAAGTTTCCCATATACTCCTTTCTCCCCACAAATTATGAAGCAATCCGAAAAGATCATAACATCCATGGTGGAGGTGTTTTGATACCACTCTGAAATGACATTATAGCAGACCCCCAAGACAAACTAAACACAACCTGTGAAATTATTTGGACAAAAATACACTTTGTGCATAAAAAGGCTATCTATCTGGCATCCTACTAGAGACCTCCAAATGACTACACAACATCTCTATAAGGCTTGATGAATTTCTCTCCATCCTACTGTAGCTGCAAGATACCCCTATCTATCATCCTAGCTGGAGATCTAAACCTTCCTGACATTGACTTGGAGAATTTGTGCAACAAACCAACAAACAGCTGCGAAACATAAGAAACTAATTGAAATAGTTGGGGTAATATGGTAAATGAACCCACCTGATTAGATTCTGCAAATATATTACACCTAGTACTTACATCAAACCCATCCTTTATCTCCACCATCAAGACATGAGCGATCATGAAGCCATTCTCTTTGACATCAATATGAATCCAAACAGAAAAAACAAACCACCACACAAAGTATACACCTACAGATCTGCAAACTGGGAATCCCTTAAATCAAGCTCCACCCAGCTAGCTCAGCAGTACTTTATTTGAAAACCAGACGAACATGATGTAAACTCAAATCGGAGCTTCTTTCATAAAAACTATACTAACCTGATAGGAGAATCCATCCATAGCCACATGACAAAATCTAAACAACACCTACCCTGGATCACAAGAAGCATTATATGACTACAGAAAAATGGGACAAAACTCATGCTAAAGCCAAGAAAATCCTATTAACAGTTACATTAACAACATTATTGGAGAACGTTTTACAACAAATCCAAAACAATTCTGGTCCTTCATCAGACAAAACAAAACAGAAAATCTTTGCATTCCAGCACTAAAAGTAAATAAAAACTTGAAAACAACCAACCATGACAAAGCAAATGCCTCAATGACCACTTCAAATCAGTTTTCACAAATGAGCAACTTCCTATCCCAACAAAAGGCCCATTACCATTTCCCTCAATTAAAACCCTACAAATCGGACTAAACGGCATCATAAAACGGCTTGAAGCTCTAAACCACAACAAAGCACCAGGGCCAGGTGAAATTCCTGCAAAAATACTAAAGGAAACTGCTAAAGAAATAACCCACATAATGCAGCACATTTTCCAGCAATCATACACCACTGGCAAACTCCCCCAAGCCTGGAATACAGCCCTTGTCACAGCAATACACAAAAAAGGCAATAAATGCGACCCTGCTAACTAATATTTTTCACTTGTGTTCTGTGCAAGGTGATGGAGCATATTGTCCTTAGCCATATATGAAACCCCTCGGTGCCAACAACATTATTCTTCCTCACCAGCATGGATTCTGATTGTTTATAGAGAGATTCACTCGCCTGCAGACCATGACATACTACAAACAGACATTCACAAACTAACAGACTGGTCAAACAAATGGCAAATGAAATTCAACACATCAAAATGCCACCTACTGACAATTACTGATAAGTCTAAACCTAGCCAGTTCAAATACATCATCTCAAACCAGCTGATTTATCAAGTAAATTCACACCCATACCTATAGACATAATCATAGATTCTAAACTGTCCTGGACTAAGCTTGTACAAACCACTGCATCAAAATCTGCACAAACACTTGGCCTACTCAAACGAACACTCCATCCAACCAAACCAAAAGAAAAAAGGAGGCATCCTATAATATGTTAGTTAGTATGTTAAAGTGCCACATCAAAGATTACTA
This sequence comes from Lamellibrachia satsuma, assembly GCA_033239005.1. Lineage (NCBI taxonomy): Eukaryota > Metazoa > Annelida > Polychaeta > Sabellida > Siboglinidae > Lamellibrachia > Lamellibrachia satsuma. Next base: position 7,188,036 of record BSQZ01000015.1, on the reverse strand, counting down.
CTTAAATTATACCAGTGTATAAAGCAATAGTTAGACCTCATTTAGAATACTGTATACAAGCGTGAAGACCATAATATTGTAAGAAGGACATAGATGCACTTAAACGCATACAGAGGATAGCAACTAAAACTATTCCAGAACTGAGAGACCTTAGTTATGAAGAACGCCTGACGGAATGTGGTTTAACAACTCTAGAGACAAGGAGGTTAAGAGGAGATCAGATTGAAGTTTTTAAGATATTGAATGGATATGAAAATGTTGATAGAAATATGTTTTTCTCTCTCAAGAAAGATAGCAGAACTAGAGGACATGAGGTAAAGTTAGTAAAGGATCAGTGTATATTGGACACCATGAAGTACTAATTTTCACAGAGGACAGTAAATGAATGGAACAAATTATCTATGGATTGTATAACGGCTAGCAATATGAATATGTTTAAAAACAAGTTGGACACATATTTCAGGAGGGTGGGTTACACGTAGACGAACATTGATGGACTCTCGATAAGCCAATGGCTTCCTTGTCCACTTGCCATCTGGGCCTATTCGTTAAATCTTGTTCAATCTAAAGACTCCAAATTAGAATATGGAGCAACAGCTTGGAATCCACATACCCAAAATAACACTGACACCCTGGAGAAAATACAAAGAAGCGCTGCTCAATTTGTCTTTAATGACCACCGCCATACAACAAGCGTCATACACCTACAAAACAAACTTGGCTGGCAGACATTAGAACAACGATGATTACAACAACAACTCACTTTCTTCTACGTAACCTCGTGAATTTTTCTGTGCCATAACATCTTATAGTTCCATGCCCCATATACATGAAACTGCGATCCTGATAAATATATACAAATACAAGCACACATCAACACATATGCATACTCCTTCTATCCTAAAGTTATAAGAGCCTGGAATCTACTCCCTACCAGGCCTGGGGTCTATTACGTTGCAATGTAATAGATTACTATTACTAGGTTTCCTTTCTATTACTATTACATGCTGAAGGCAATGTAATATATTACTATTACATTTCAAGCTATTACTGTTACATTTTCCATTGGAACTATTTTCTTTCAATTAAACATTTTACATACTTAATCACAATACTTAATCACAGTCATTCTTTATTTTGGAGGCAAAACAGCTATTTACTTTAGTGTCAATTGATCGTTGTCAACGCAAAATCTCCTGCATACAACAATACTGAGATGTGGCAAGATGTCCTGTCTGTAGTTTCTCTGTACTCGATCTCTAGGTGTTTTATATCATATCACATATCTAACATCAGAACAAAATCGCTTTATTTTAAAAGATGGCTGTTGCATTTAACTGACATGAGCTTCTAAAAAACTGCACCGCTCAAACAACATCGATCTGGGTGATAGACCTTGCTGGCAATTAAAATCACAATTTACTCATAAATGTCCCAATTAAATTAACCTCACATAATTAACCTCACACAATTCCAGTCAGATGTAGAAGTTTCATATATTCGTTGGAATGAAACAGAAAAGCAATGTCACTGTAACATAGTCTGATTATCCCATAATGGACACATACTGCTCAGCTGCTGTTTGGTGGACTGTTAATTATTGATTCAAAGATAGGATGTTTTTTCACACTTTTGGTCAATAGTGTGCAAGTTAGCTACCAACTGAAAAAAAATCTGAAAAGTTGGTATAAGCCCCTGGGTTTTGTTCACACATTACCCAGCATGGCAGGCTGGCAGCTAGGGTTGGGATATAGCAATGATTGATTGATTCAGATGTTAAAGTCTGTTTAGTGCTGGAAGCCTGGAACCCTTATCCTGCTTCAGTGAATGGATGAATAGGTTTGTGAGAAAAGGATAGATGGTTGGTGGACCTGCATGGCTTCAAATATCAATTAGCCATGCAGCAGTCACAATGTCTCCTGCTAATATTGCTAAAGTTCAATGACTGTCATGATTCCAATACTAAACCAGTTTATCACCACAAAAAAGGTTCCAAATTGGAAATGTTAACAAGTCATGTTATGTCAAAATACATAATTTTTTGGTCTGATTATTTTCAATGAAATTTAATTTTGGTGTGATTGAAATGTTTGATTGTAATAGCAAAGTAATAGCTCAATTACTATTACTTTGCTTTCTATTACAATTATTGTTACATTGCATTCTCTTCCATCTATTACTATTACTTGAACAATTGTAATCGTTACTATTACTATTACCCCAGCTCACATGATTCGTGTATAAGGAGGACATCTGATTTTAATCCACTTTTTAATTGCACTGTTTTGTTAAAAATTTATTATTTCCCACATTTATATGCACCTTTTTCATGCGGACAAAGCACCACACTCCTATTTTAGCCCATGAAGGGGCTGTTTGGAGTAAGCGAACCAAAGCCCGACTTTACCCCAATCCTGATAACTATATGTTGCACCAAATTTCCTTGTATTCTTCTACCTTGTCCAGTTGTATTGAATATATACCTAATATATCAAATAACTCTCCTCATGCACTTCCTCTTCTGTGCTTCATGAACATTACATACCTGTCAGTCCCAATTTGTAAAGCTAGCCTTTAAAAATGCATTTCTCGTTTGGAATGCTACCAAATTTAAATCTGCAACTCGATCGTGACTTCCATTTTGTGTAATTTAGAAAACTATAATGTAGCTAAAAAAAGTCAAAAGTAACTGGCGATAGCTAGTGGAGGGCAGCTAACCTTGGTGCTATGGATACTGTCACAACATTGCCATGATTGGGGACACCACCAGATTTGACGCGCGGGTTGACAACTCACTCAACCAAGCCCAAGGCCAATGCTCTATGGCATGGCTAATTTAATTAATTACTGTGACATTACGGCAACAGCACGGACGTTTACTGCAGAATGCTGCTTGTTGAATGTACTTACATCTGCCATGCTTGCTGGCGTCGAGTCGTATGCCTCCAAACGAATGTCAACGTTGCAGTCACCTGTGTAATGTACCGACTAACGCGAACTCATACACAATTTACTTCCTCTTGTTGTCGTGCTGCCGTGCCGTATATGACTTAGTTTTCCTTCCTGGTTCAGGAGTGTGCTGACAAATGGTTGGTCGTTTTCAGTAACAAACAGTATGCTTGAACACGACGGTTCTTCACAACAACTTTCACGTTCACTCGAGAATGCATCGAAGTATTTCCTAAGTCTCAAAGACAAGTTAACTACCGTGAGACGATTCTTTCTGACACTACCTGGAGATAGGTGGCGCTGCACTTGGAAGGCCCTCTACGCATGACTGATCAAAAAACTTATCAACCTGACCAAACGAGATATAATGTTTCAGTAGGGTTCACTGAGTAAGATTGGCTTGATAAATATGTATTTACCAGATAAGGACTCCGACGGAGTGTCAGAGTAGGCCTAGATGTTATAGTTATTACAATTAAATTAGGGAATAGCAGTTGGCCTAACTTATTACTGTGTGACTCGATCATCGACTGAAAGAATTCGGCAATCTTAATAATTAATACAACCAGACAAGTGTGTTTTAACTGCAGTTAGCGCTCCCCCCGCATATTCGGGTGATTCAACAACCGCTCTCTACTTGCTGAGCACAAAAGCAAGCAAGTTGAGCGGAGTGTAACATTGTTGATACCGTAGAACGACAATGCCGGCCATTGTTCGAGCGATCGACGCATGAAGAGCGTTGCCGATACCGCACGACTAACAGCAGTAAGCCTATTGCCATACTTCCAACTTATCACTTGAGCGTGTAGTTGACCTAAATGTCACGAATGTGTTTGCCATAAACGAAGGGACTGGCAGACACATTCACGAGCTGCCCTTGAAAATGGTTGTTTTTGTCATATCCTTTCCATTTCCCAATGTAAAGCCAGATTTACCACACTATCGCATTGTTTGTCATACAGCATGAGGCGTAAATCAAGGGAAATAGGAATGTGTCACCCAGAAGGACACTCTTAAAAACACTGTTGTACGACAACGCGAAAGGTTTTGAAGAATGTCCTTCTGTGATACACTGGTCTTACGGGCATATGAATCAGGAATTGTTTATTCGACAAGACATGTAACATAAATAAAAAAATAAAAAAACATACTACGAATGTCTATGTGGTGTTTGACTTTATTTGTAAACGTTGTTACAATCATAAATCGATCAGCAATCAGCATTCTAAGTGCGCAGTGGCGCCGCCTATCTGATAGTCAGAGAGACAACAATAAAGATTGCCAATGTCCGCCGTGTTTTGAGTGTGTGTATTTTCTAGATGTAAATGAGCAGAGCAACGCTATTTAGTCTACGAAGAAAACAGAACCCTGGTGTCAGAAGTGGGATAACGACCAACGACGATGTCACTAACGATGTCGCCTGACGAGTTACAAAACTTGCTAGCTGCAGCGATGAAACAGGCGATGACTGGCATAGCGACACAGGCACAGCCAGTCAGCCCCCAACCGCAGCCACGCAGTGTGCCGTCATTTGCCACTTTCGAACATTCACGTGAGAAATGGGCGGCATATCTACAGCGGTTAAACCAGCACATCATAGCTCATGGTGTTGTTGATGCTGACAAAAAGAAAGCGTATTTTTTGTCATGGGTGGGACCTGAAACTTACGAACTCATAAATAAACTGTTTAGTGCATCAGAACTCGACGCAGCGTCTTTTGATGACGTCACTGGAAAGTTGGACGAACACTTCAAACAGTCACTGCATGAGCTAGCCGCATCCTACACATTTTATCAGTGCAAGATGAAACCTAGTCAGTCTTATGGCGACTGGATTGCCGATCTTCGCTGTATCGGTCGCGACTGCAATTTTGGAGCATCCGAAGTCTTGGACCGGCTCATCCGGGACATGATCGTCCTCAACACACCGCACAACGAGGTTCGGAGAGCGTGTCTGAAGGAGCCTTCACCGACCCTCGATGGGGTTTTGAAGACCGCCAACTCGTACGTCGCATTGGCTGCTAGCGATGCGATCGTCAAAGGGCCTACACAGGGGCCTACTCCTGAAGTGCTTGCTGTCGAGAAGCTTCGCCAACCAGAGGGACGTCAAGGACAACGGTGCGCAGGGTGTGGCCCGACAAACCATCGTCGAGCTGCATGTCCGTTCCTAAAATCGGAGTGTCAAAAGTGCGGGCGGATCGGACACATCAAGTCGGTCTGTCGCTCTGAGCAGTCGGGGAGCAAGTCACATAACGACTACAAAACAGCCTCGATGTCGGTGATGACCTTGTCGACGCACACACACGATCTGCGTAGGAAACCACGACAGGCGCTGCTGATCAACGGGCACAACGTAGAGTTTGAGGTGGATACGGGATCCCCGATCGCACTCACCGGAGAAACTGGTTGGAAGAAGATTGGTTCTCCTCGGCTCGCTCGATCGTATATCAGACTCTGCGCCTACGGCCAGCGCCAGATCAGCGTTATGGACGAGTGTACTGTAGACGTCAAGTGTGGTTCGACAGTGCTGCAACTCCCCCTCGTTGTTGCCAGCAGCGGTGCTTCGTTGCTTGGCCTGAACTGGATTCAAGCATTCCAATTAGACATCAACACATTACTCTACACACCAAAGGCGTCAGCGGAGCTACTTTCCGCCGATGTGCACACAATGGGTGTGCCAACCGACCTTGATCTGAAGAAGGTGATCGCGGATCATCCCAGCATCTTCGCACCCGGGCTGGGCCTCTGTACGAAGACTAAGGCTCATCTACAGCTACGCGACGATGTGCAACCCAAGTTTTTGAAGGCGAGGCCTTTGCCTTTCTCTCGCATCGACGCGGTTGGAAAAGAACTTCAACGGTTGGCTACCCCTACTGTAGTCGTACAGAAGCCGAGTGGCAAAGTGAGGATCTGCGGTGACTATAGAGCGACCGTCAATCCGTGCCTGCACGTCCAACAGCATCCTATTCCGCGAATAGAGGAACTCTTCGCCAAACTGCAGGGGGCATGCATTTCAGCAAACTCGACATGAGAGACGCATACCTGCAGATTGAGCTGGACGACGAAACCAAGCAACTTCTCGTCATCAACACGCACAAGGGACTCTACCGGTACAACCGACTATGTTTCGGTCCGTCCCCTGCTCCAGCCATTTTCCAAAAAATGGTGGACAATCTGGTTGCCGGCATCCCAGGCGTCGCCGCTTACCTGGACGATATCATCGTCTCTGGGCAGACGAAGGCGGAGCACCTCGAATACCTGCGACGCGTTTTTGCGGCTCTAGACAACTACGGTCTAAAGCTGCAACTCGACAAGTGCGTTTTCTTCGCACCGGAAGTGTCGTACCTGGGGTACATCATCTTAAAGGACGGACTGTGCGCATCTGAGGAGAGGGCCCAGGCGATACTACAGTACGCGGCGCCCACGGACCTCAAGCAACTCGAGAGTTTCGTGGGCAAGCTCAAATATTATGGAAAGCTTCTGCCTGCATTTGCGTCTGTGTGCGCCCCACTAAACCAGTCGCGGTGCAAGGACACTCCATGGAAGTGGTCAGCAGAGTGCGCCGCCGCCTTCGATGAACTCAAGCAAATGCTCGCGGACAAAACACGTCTCGTGCATTTCGACCCTGAGAAGCCGATCGTGCTTGCAACTGATGCGCCCCATACGGCATTGGGGCCGTCATCTCACACGTACTGCCTGATGGCAGTGAAGAGCCGATAGCTTTCGCCTCCAAGACTCTCAGCAAGGCTGAGCGAGGCTATGGCCCAGTTGAGAAAGAGGGACTGTCAATCGTCTACGGTATCCGCAAGTTCAACCAGTACCTAATTGGTCGTCATTTCACCATCCTGACTGACCACAAGCCGCTATTAACGATCTTCGGACCGGATAAGTCGCAATCCGCCTATCTGACAGTCAGAGAGACAACAATAAAGATTGCAAATGTCCGCCGTGTTTTGAGTGTGTGTATTTTCTAGATGTAAATGAGCAGAGCAACGCTATTTAGTCTACGAAGAAAACAGAACAGTCTACAAAATGCATAAATTCACAAATATGAATGTTAATTGTATAGGTATGAAACGATGTCGGTCTGGGAGACTGCCACTAAGACCACAATTTGGTCGCTAACGTGACAGCCACCCAATAAAATTATAAATTAAACAAAATAATTGAGTCAGGGAGTAAAAACTTGCATGAATATATGCTTAAATAAAGTGTAAGAATAAGACAATCAATATATAACATAATATTGTATTATTATAATATGTGAGCTGGTATGAAGAGGAAATCAGTTAGCAAACATTTAACAGCAGTTAGTTATCGTATAAGTGGCAAATATAACAATTCCGGATACTACAACTCGAGGCGGGAGTGTTAGTGATTACATGGGCAATACTAAACCTGAGTGATTTCCTGGCAAGTTCAGAAATCGCTCTTTCAACATGTATGTCATGTCGATTTCTTGTGTAACGTGTATGAACATCCTCATGTTCTCTTATGCCTAACATTGAAAAATATTCAGGTAAATTACAGTTTATGTATATATGATAAAATTTAAGTTGTTGTAACCTAATAATGTCTGTGACCATTAAAATGTTAAGGTGTTTAAATAATGGCTCTGTAAGTGCATTATAATGGCCACAGGGCACTACTCTGATTGCTTGTTTTTGGACTTTTAATATCCTATCATGTTGAATCCCCCAAGAAAGCAAACAGTAATTTATATGAGGGAGTACAAGTGAGTTATATAGGTTTACTAAAACATGCTGTGGTACAAATTTTTCTTATAATTCCAATTGATTTTGACATTTTACATGGTAGTTTATCAATATGATTTTTCCAATTCAGATGTTTGTTTATTGTCAATCCTAAGAAGTTGAAGTTAGTTATGTGTGTCATTTATTTAAAGTTGGAATCTGGGAATTTTTTGTGGGTGGTAAAAATTCATCTATTTAGATTTGTCAGCATTTAATGAAAGTTTATGAACTTCCAACCATTCACTAATCTCTTGTAGTTCAACATTAATATTATTAAAGTTAGCAAGCTGCATATTCGAAGAGTCAAGTGTACTACATAAAGTTGAGTCATCTGCATATAAAATGTATTAAAATAAATTACTTGCATTAGTAATATCATTTATATATATATATATATATATATATATATATATATATATATATATATATATATATATATATATATATATATATATATATATATATATATATATATATATATATATATATACGATGCGAATAATTGGTGACATGATAATATTATTAAAAAACTGACAAGTCAAACAATGCCAAATGAACACATTCAAGACATGCTAAAGTAGTTTAATGATCTATAATTTGAATGTTTTCCTTATGGGGGCTGCGCTGCCCCATGTTACCCTACTATAAATCCAAGGGATCCGACGGGAAGGACACACAAAGGTGCAGTACACACGCGCACCCACAAATGAATACACGGTGATATGGTCACACAACACAAACTGTCAATCGTTGTTTACATTAAACAGCACAGACTGAGGACAACAAGACGAAGTGCAGGCAGCCAAGCGCACATAATATTAGCCAGAATGACTGGCTCTCGGGAGACATTATTGTAGCCACACGAATCAGCGATAAGCACAAATCAGAAGGTCGATGGGTACACTACAGGAAGTGGTGAAATAATGTGATCATGCAGCATCAGAATATTCGAGCGGTTTAGACAAGCGTCAGGGCTGTCCACGAAACCCAAAAACGACGTGGTATTTAAACACGCTGGTCTACAGTATGGGCGATCAGGCAGGTGATATACTAGCATCACTCAATTTAACTGACGAAGAAATACAGGCATATGGCACTGTGAAGAAAAACTGGATAGCTGTTTCATCGGAAGCCGAAACGTGATGTAGGAAAGAGTAAAGTTTCACTAGCGTAAGCAAGAGCCTGGCGAAACTATCGATTCCTTCATCACGTCATTATATAATATAAGCTAGCAGAACACAGTAATTATGGCGCGTTAAGAGACGGACTTGTGAGGGACAGATTAGTTGTCGGAATAAGAGACGAACAACTGTCTGTAAAAATATTAATTACAACTTGACGGTTGTGCGAATTAGTCCGCTAGAGGGCGCCACTGATGTTGAAACTGGTGTTGGCGACAAAAAACGTGGTAAAAGTGGTTTCGATGTTTACAGCCGTCATACGGGGAAAGACCAGGACAGAAACCCAGAACATCTATGTTGTCAAAGGGGTTTGCAAGTCATTTCTGGGCAACCCAGCAATAGAAGCACTGCAGCTGATCAGAAGAGTTGAGTCTGTCGAAGACACAATTGATTATCAGAACAAGTTCTCTGATCTCTTTGAAGGATTCGGCAAGATGGAAGGTTCTTACACAATCGCTATGACGGAAGATTCCCAGCCTTTCGCCATAACTGTACCAAGAAGACTCCCTTTACTGCTGATGACCAAAACAAAGACAGAGCTGACAACGTTGGAAGAAATGGGAGTGATAACGAGAATCGAACAACTTGCTGATTGGTGTGCGCCTATGGTCGTAGTTCCGAAGAAAGATGATGTTAGGATCTGCGTTGACCTGACGAAGCTTAACGAAAGTTTACTTCGCGAACGGCACGGAATGCCGTCGGTTGAATATACACTAGGACAGTTGGCAGGAGCGATAATCTTCACCAAACTGGAAGCAAACTCTGGATTTTGGCAGGTTTCCCTGTGTCAGTAGAGTCTGCCTTACTAACAACATTCATGACCCCGTTCGGCAGATTTTGCTTCAACCGGTTGCCTTTTGGAATCTCATCGGCGTCAGAACACTTCCAGCGACAGATGTAAAAAATCCTGGAAGGCACAGACGGAGTACTATGTCATATGGATGACATACTAGTCTTTGGCGAGACACAAAATCAACATGATGAGCGCATCCGGGCCGTTCTCAGAAGACTTCAAAGTTCTCCGTTCCAGAAGTGTAGTTCATAATCGAATCTGGAGTGACCCCAAGTGGTCAAGTCAATACAGAACATGCCAGAACCAACATACGTCAGCGGGGTGCGACGATTTCTCGGAATGGCCAATCAAATGGGAAAGTTCACAGCAAACCTAGCGGAGAGTACGAAACCCATACGAGATCTTCTGAACAAGAAGAACGACTGGATGTGGGGCCGTGAACAACAGAAAGCCTTTACCCAGATGAAAGACAATCTGACGTCAGCTCCAGTACTGACACTGTACGAGGTACACAGGTAAACAATCGTCTCAGCAGATGCATCCTCGTATAGCTTAGGAGCAGTGCTGCTACAGGAGCAACCGGATGGCGCAATACAACCAATCGTATACGCTTCAAGAGCAGTGTCGGCACGCACAACGATATGCCCAAACTGAGAAAGAGGCATTAACAACGACATGGGCTTGCGAGAGGTCCAGGAAAGAAAAACACTAGATGACCTTCCGCCAAGAATACGGCGATTTCGGATGAGGCCGATGCGCTTCAGCTATAACATCTCGCACGTCCCTGGAAAGGATTTGGCAGACACGTTGTCGCAGGCGCCAGATACGGAAAGCATACAGCCATATTGCAAGAGCTTCCAAACGTACGTTAACGTAGTCATTAGTGCATTTCATATGACCGACAAGCGACTACTGGAAATCAAGCGAGCGCAAGATGATGATACAACTTGTCGAAGGATTCAACACTACTGTATGCATGGGTGGCCAGACAGAGCAAAATAGGAATCAGATGAGAAAGTCTACCTGCAGGTCAGCACAGACGTCACTATCCAGCAAGGATTACTACTGAAAGGTAACCGCTTGGTGATCCCAATAGCAATGCGTCCAGAGATACTCGCGAAGATCCACGAAGGACATCAAGGAATCACGAAATGACGAGAACGTGCGAAACAGTTGGTGTGGTGGCCGGGTCTAAGCAAGCAGATTGAAGACTTGGTCGAAAAGTGTGACAGATGTGCCAAAGAGAGACTAAACCGGGTAGAGCCAATGATGCCATCCAAGGTGCCAGACTATCCTTTACAAAACCTATTTGAGCAGAACGGCTTTAACTATCTCATTGTGGTAGCTATCAGCATTTGTGGATATCGCCAAATTGAGTAGCTATGTTTGCAAGACACGGTATACCGGAATAGGTCGTCACCGACAACGGGCCACAGTACTCAGCAGAAACATTCCATGCTTTCGCCACAGCGTGTAGATTCACACACATCACAAGCAGTCCAAAATATTCGCAAGCCAATGGCGAAGTCGAGAGAGCTGTGAAGACCATCAAAGAGATGTTGAAGAAAAGTGATGACCCATACACAACACTACTTGCACACTGATCAACACCGTTGCGGAACGGGTATAGCCCTGCGGAACTGTTGATGGGTCGGAAACTGCAAACAGCCATACCACTGATACCATCGTCATTGAAACCGAAATGGCCGTACTTCCAAAATATGAATAAAAAGCAGAGGAAGATCAAGAAGCAACAGAAGCAACCCTTTGATAAACGTCATCGCGTAGTTGACCTACGACAGTTAATGCAAGGGGAACATATCTGGATCAAAGACATGGACAGACGAGGAATGGTTCAAGCGCAAGCGCAGACGCCGCGCTCCTACACTGTGCATACGCAAGGGGGGGGGGTGTGCGACACAATCGACGACACTTGCTACCAACTCCATAGCCCCTGATTCCGAAGCGGTAACAAATGACGTTGAGGTTCCCACTGACTCGGATCGACCTACGGATGAACCAGTTGCGGTCGATCTACCACCAGTGAGGCAATCCTATCAGAGATAGGAAAGCGCCTTCCTAACTAAGTGACTACAATGTTGCTGTGTAGTGTGTAGAAAGATTGATGGTAAATATCAATCTGAACGGTGGCCATATGCTAGTAACCTCTGGCCCCACTTGGAACACTGAAACATTATTGCATGCAAGCTCTCATGAAAAAGGAGGATGTGGCATGGCATTAATATTACATATATTGCGGAGGCAATGCGAGACGCGACACCGCGGTTGGAGGCGAGAAATAAACAATATGTCTCAGATTTCCGCGCCTAACACTCGTGTGAGACAGCACTCAACCGTATGAAGCATAATAGGGCAATGGCTGTCGAGTCATGATTGACGTCGTGCTTCTGGATGTTGTGAACTACACTGTCCATCTGGAGAAATGGGCCGTCTACGAATGCTTACAACAACCAATGCGATGGTACAGTGCGCCAACAGACTGTTCAGTTTAAGGACAAACCAATCTGAAATCGTGACGGGTTTACTTAATGCTCCATTGAGGAGACTATTGTGTGACATATTTAAGGACCATAGGTACCAACCCTGAGTGGTACACACCTGTAAGAATGGTTGTAGAAACAAGTAAGATCGCAAACGAATCCGTACGATTATCGACGTACACTGGTTTTCCGGGTTTGTTCTCCATGCAAACTGGTATAGGTATTAATGTTGGGATCTCACAAGATTTTAGCGCAGCCGACTGCACTCAGCTAATATTATATTTGCAAAAGTCACTCTTCGAACGTATTTTGAAGTGATACTATGTATGACGTGGGTCGTATCAAAAAAGCTTTGTCCACAACGCACAAAACCGTAAGGAATGTCTTCTATGCCCGTAAGACTGTCACATTAAACAAACTGCAAAAGTTACGGGTAAGCCGTAATAGTTGGCACCTATGACGCGCACGCACGCACGCACGTGTTCCATTAGCCTACATTTTCAATATTTTGTGAACCCGCACCGTATTGTCAATGAGTTCCTTTCGAATGGTCAGAGTGGATTCCGTCGAGGTCGCGTATGGAAGATGTAGTGTTCGGATACCGGTGGCTGTGTGCCAAGGCACCGGTGTGCTGTGTCGCTGTTGAGATTCGACAGTCGACACCACCCTCATGTCGCAGCTGTCTCCACAACCTGCCATTGACAACGACCTGCATGCCACTTGACATTGACTATGCCGACGACACAGACTTTGCAAGCTATTCCCGGGATTTATTTAATCAGATTGAGATCATTGTTCCACGCAACTTGACTGAGTTGTTCCTCACAATCAACGTCTCAAAATAGAATTTCCGAGGAATGGCGGATGAGCTAGCATCGGAGGATGTCGCACGCCTACGCATCTCGCAACTGAAATTGCTAACTGATTAGAAACTGCTTAGCCCTTTTGTTTAGGCGCGCTGCTGAGCTTTGGTTTCCCGAGGATGCTAGCGCAGTAGAAATGTCTTTATTGTATTTACTGTATTGTATTTGTATTTCGGGTCAAACTCAGACGGAATTGGACCGGCAACCAATGCTCACAGAAGCCATGTACCGTCGGTGCCGGTGCCAGCCGATCAGCCGGTTATTCCGGAGAGCCCGGTGGCGACTCTAGCACAGTGGCGTATTTAGGCCATGGCTACCCTTTAGCTTAAATGTTTTTTCCTATGTAATTATTACTTCGCTAGAATCTTTTTAGCGTTTTTTTGGCAATTGTAATTATGCTCATTTTGTCAGCGGTAAACTGATACATGGCAGCCTCGCTGCCAGGGGGACTGCCGTGTACAACAACTGATACATAGCAGCCTCGCCGCCAGGGGGACTGCCGTGTACGACAACTGATACATAGCAGCCTCGCCGCCAGGAGGACTGCCGTGTACAACTAATACACAGCAGCCACGCGGCCGGGGGACTGCCGTGTACAACAACTGATACATAGTAGCCTCGCCGCCAGGGGGCTGCCGTGTACAATTGATACATAGCAGCCACGCCGCCAGGGGACTGCCGTGTACAACAACTGATACATAGTAGCCTCGCCGTCAGGGTACTGCCGTGTACAACAACTGATACATAGCAGCCACGCTGCCAGGGGACTGCCTTGTACAACAACTGATACATAGTAGCCTCGCTGCCAGGGGACTGCCGTGTACAACAACTGATACATAGCAGCCTCGCCGCCAGGGGGACTGCCGTGTACAACTGATACATAGCAGCCACGCCGCCAGCGGACTGCCGTGTACAACAACTGATACATAGTAGCCTCGCCGCCAGGGGGCTGCCGTGTACAATTGATACATAGCAGCCACGCCGCCAGGGGACTGCCGTGTACAACAACTGATACATAGTAGCCTCGCCGCCAGGGGACTGCCGTGTACAACAACTGATACATAGTAGCCTCGCCGTCAGGGTACTGCCGTGTACAACAACTGATACATAGCAGCCACGCTGCCAGGGGACTGCCTTGTACAACAACTGATACATAGTAGCCTCGCCGCCAGGGTACTGCCGTGTACAACAACTGATACATAGCAGCCACGCTGCCAGGGTACTGCCGTGTACAACAACTGATACATAGCAGCCACGCCGCCAGGGGACTGCCGTGTACAACTGATACATAGCAGCCACGCCGCCAGGGGACTGCCGTGTACAACTGATACATAGCAGCCACGCCGCCAGGGGACTGCCGTGTACAACAACTGGCAGAAATTTGAAACGTAGTCTCGCTTATCCGACTTTCGCGCGCCTTCGTGAATTTGCCGAGAAGAGAGTCTGGCCGCAGAGGCGTTGTCCCATTGTTATCTACCATCACCACTCCATTTTGTGTAGGCGTTCCCGTGAAGCGCCAACAGTCAATCTGCATTATTATCGAGATTCTACACTAAAAATTGTTTTGTTTGATTCATCCGTCGATTTGTTTTTTATAAAGCCAAGTGAGCTGGAACATTGACGTATACGCTTATTATGTTCTAAGTAATATTGTCAGTTGTTGCAATACAGTTAACCGTATCACATGACATGAGAATAAAGTTTACACGAACATCGACGGATAGCAATATTTATATATGACTAGAACGTCGCAACGTATTGCAGAAAGAAATATACATAATATCGACATCCAGTTGACAACATCCAAATATTGAACACATGTGATGTTTCTACTTTATGTAAAGTTGCATGTGGAAAGCTGTATGTGTTTTTTAATAAAAATTCAATTCAATTAAAACAATCCAGTAGACATTCCAAGTGGTATGTTCGTTTATGTTCCAATACATTGTGCAAGTGAATAGTTTCTCCTCTATGTCAGAATACTAATTAGAAGATCCCGTAGAGTTATTGCACACCGTCTTCTGTCCTCGCCCAGGCGTGTCACGGCAAACAGCTGTCTCCGTTCTCGTACAGGTACGTCACGTGTGCTTGGTTCAAGGCTCCTTTTGCGAAACTTATCTGAAATAAAAATAGAGCGCTGTAAACACCGCGAAGTCACCTTATTCGTTTTTCGAAAAATTAAAGTAGAACTCCGTTTTTGATTACTCTTTGCATGCGGCACGTTATAAAAAGGGACATTATTACAATCTCATGCTTTTCATCCCAGTGGACACATACTTTATATGGTGATTGTTTGTCCGTTAAGTGTTTAGTATTTGTATGCAGAACATGAACAACCACGAAAATGACCGATGCATCGTGCACAGACATTGTCATATGAGACAAACACACTGTTTTGTGGAAAAATATAATCGAGACAAACACATCGTGCACATATTTTGTCACGTGGGAAATTATCACAGACATTGTCATATGAGACAAGATCATCGAGACAAACACATCGCGCACAGATTTTGTCAAGTTGGAAATTATCACATACATTGTCATATCAGACAAGATCATTGAGACAAACACATCGTGCACAGATTTTGTCATGTGAGACAAGATCATGGAGACAAACACATCGTGCACAGACATTGTCATGTGGAAAAAGATCATCGAGACAAACACATCGTGTGAATACATAGTCATATGAGATAACACAACTGAGGCAATCACATCGTGCACAGACATTGTCATGTGTGACAAGATAACCGATACAAACACATCGTGCATAGACAATGTGCACATATATTGCCACGTTCACCAAATTCCGTCGATGTTTAATTTATAAAGACAAGCAATCTGATATGGTTTGATTTGTCCTGGTAATAACAACTGTCCGCGTCATACGATACTCCCGAAACAGTATATCTACTAATCCAGTTTATTACCGTTACACCCAATAGTCTCAAAGTGTAATCTTTGCTATCCAATTTACGAGCGTTCTGTTTGTGGACGAGGACGTCATATTGCTGAACATACGGTCATTCTCATTTAGTAAAGCGACCTTTTCCGCAATACAAATTTGACTTCTCATTTTATAATCATATAATTATGATATCTACAATTAAAATCATGGTGTTGTTTCGTGTGACAATGGTTTTATTCAGTAATATAACCCTTGATTCTTTTCTGTGCCTAGTAGTTTGGCTGCTCGCCGTCTTACCGTGTCCATGAAGCCGTCGAAGTACTCGTCCTCACAAATACGCGCCCCAATCACGATCGGTGCCTTCACTCTCTCAAGCTTTCCTGTCCAACATATGGTCTTAATTAGTCAAGTAAGTGTTCTACATTTCACAGAAAGGGTCCCATGTAGGGTCATCGATCGATATAAAGATATAACAGTTGTCTTAAAATGGTTGAAATTGTAGGATTCGCGAATATGTAGGATTCGCGAATAGTTCCACCTTCACAGGAACGCGGGTATTAAGAGGCGTTTCGGCCCCAGCCATCTCATCCCTCTAATTCTCGGTCAGGTTATCTGTTCTTAAAGTGGCACTACCCCAGCCACTGTCCCTCTAGTGACAATATCTCTAACTATTTATTTTGGCTATCTGATGTCACGTGCACTTGGTTTTTACGTGTTAAGCTCCGGCCACTCGGTAAGTTTTATAAACACTTGTTTAATTGCTGCATTTTAGCTTTTTGTAAAATGTCTAACTATGCGGCAATATAATGATTAATTAATTACACAGAAATAAACTTAAAGGTAATTATGTGCAACATTTTCTAAGCAGAGTCAATTACTGATATAACCTACTTCAGCAGTGAGAAGTTTATTGATAAAAAAAATAACAATACACGGAGGATGATCGAATTAAGAACAACATGAGCAGTGAGAAGTTTATTGATAAAAAGAATGACAATAGACGGAGGATGATCGAATTAAGAACAACATGAGCAGTGAGAAGTTTATTGATAAAAAGAATAAAAATACACGGAGGATGATTGAATTAAGAACAACATGAGCAGTGAGAAGTTTATTGATAAAAAGACTGAAAATAGACGGAGGATGATCGAATTAAGAACAACATGAGCAGTGAGATGTTTATTGATAAAAAGAATAACAATACACGGAGGATGATTGAATTAAGAACAACACGAGCAGTGAGAAGTTTATTGATAAAAAGAATAACAATACACGGAGGATGATTGAATTAAGAACAACACGAGCAGTGAGAAGTTTATTGATAAAAAGAATGAAAATAGACGGAGGATGATCGAATTAAGAACAACACGAGCAGTGAGAAGTTTATTGATAAAAAGAATGAAAATAGACGGAGGATGATCGAATTAAGAACAACACGAGCAGTGAGAAGTTTATTGATAAAAAGAATGAAAATAGACGGAGGATGATCGAATTAAGAACAACACGAGCAGTGAGAAGTTTATTGATAAAAAGAATGAAAATAGACGGAGGATGATCGAATTAAGAACAACACGAGCAGTGAGAAGTTTATTGATAAAAAGAATGAAAATAGACGGAGGATGATCGAATTAAGAACAACATGAGCAGTGAGAAGTTTATTGATAAAAAGAATGAAAATAGACGGAGGATGATCGAATTAAGAACAACACGAGCAGTGAGAAGTTTATTGATAAAAAGAATGAAAATAGACGGAGGATGATTGAGTTAAGAACAACACGAGCAGTGAGAAGTTTATTGATAAAAAGAATGAAAATAGACGGATGATGATCGAATTAAGAACAATATGAGCAGTGAGAAGTTTATTGATAAAAAGAATAACAATACACGGAGGATGATTGAATTAAGAACAACATGAGCAGTGAGAAGTTTATTGATAAACAGAATAACAATACACGGAGGATGATTGAATTAAGAACAACATGAGCAGTGAGAAGTTTATTGATAAAAAGAATGACAATAGACGGAGTATGATCGAATTAAGAACAACACGAGCAGTGAGAAATTTATTGATAAAAAGAATGACAATAGACGGAGGATGATCGAATTAAGAACAACACGAGCAGTGAGAAGTTTATTGATAAAAAGAATGAAAATAGACGGAGGATGATTGAATTAAGAACAACATGAGCAGTGAGAAGTTTATTGATAAAAAGAATGAAAATAGACGGATGATGATCGAATTAAGAACAATATGAGCAGTGAGAAGTTTATTGCTAACAAGAATAACAATACACGGAGGATGATTGAATTAAGAACAACATGAGCAGTGAGAAGTTTATTGATAAACAGAATAACAATACACGGAGGATGATTGAATTAAGAACAACATGAGCAGTGAGAAGTTTATTGATAAAAAGAATGACAATAGACGGAGTATGATCGAATTAAGAACAACACGAGCAGTGAGAAATTTATTGATAAAAAGAATGACAATAGACGGAGGATGATCGAATTAAGAACAACATGAGCAGTGAGACGTTTATTGACAAAAACAAATGACGATAGACGGAGGATGATCGAATTAAGGGATAACGATGGGAATTAAGAAACCATAGAAAATGGGTGTAAGAATTCATTACGTTACAAGGGCAGAACAAATAATATACTAGGATATGTTCGCAAAGAGTTTGTAAGTTGTAGAAGGAGCACCGGGTACATGTGCCACTCACCGACGAAGTCCTCGCTGCCGACCAGCACGCCATCCAGGTAGACGATGATGGCCTCTCCGGTGTAGACAACCACGTAGTGATGCCACGCACCGTCCGCCGCCTGCACACACACACGGGGTCCACCAAACTTAATAGAATCTTTCGCCTTTGCAAACATTATGTTAATAGCGGTTTTGCTATCTAGACGTCTTGAGTGGTATGGGCGGATTTGAGTAATTACTTTCAACAATTTTACAATTTCAAAACCCCGTATCCTTACACATTTATATAGGTTGTTGCACCTTAAAAACATGGGGGACAACGAAGAGATACCTTTTCCTCCAGGTTCAAATCTCGACACATCCCTGGCTCCAACACCTTGCCGATTATGAAAACTAAAGATGCAAATGTTCCTGCTCATAGCTGTCATGTAGTGTTTAATATGCTATGCATATACTAAACGTTTGCATCATGTCCAACAGTTATCCACTAAAACTAAAGATGCAAATGTTCCTGCCCATAGCTGTCATGCAGTGTTTAATATGCTATACATATACTAAACGTTTGCATCATGTCCAACAGTTATCCACTAAAACTAAAGATACAAATGTTCCTGCCCATAGCTGTCATGTAGTTTTTAATATACTATGCATATACTAAACGTTTGCATCATGTCAAACAGTTATCCACTAAAACTAAAGATGCAAATGTTCCTGCTCCTAGCTGTCATGTAGTTTTTAATATGCTATGCATATACTAAACATTTGCATCATGTCCAACATTTATCCACCTCACTTACTGGCATCACTTACCGTCAAGTCTGCCAGAGCAACGACTGCACCTGTCTCGTTCCTCATCTCGACCGACACAACGCCAGGCGTGGGGGAAGACAGGTCAACAGAGCTGGGAGTGCTACATTCGTAGTTGTTGATGAGAGCCTGTGGGCCAGCACTGCCTGCATTGCGCTTGAACCAGAAACTGGCGGAAAACTCGGTGAACTGGTCGAAGGCGTTGCTGAAGTATGGCAGTTGGAGCATGCTGCCGGCGGAGCTGTTGAAGCGGCCGCAGTTGCCCGAGACGCCGCAGTCGGGCTCGATGACGACGTTCTCGTGACTCAGCCACACGCCGTGAGTCGCTTGGAAGAAATCCCAGCCCAGGTCGAACGTCACGCAAGTCAAGCCCTTCAGCATAAACTCTGTGGAAAGACACGTACGATAAATGTATTCCATATTCAACTTGTATAAAACATGAACGCATTACTATGTAATTCTCAGTAATTCATTAAATAAAGTCGTTTCGAGGGAAAGGCCTATATATTAAGATAAGATCGATGCGCTACGAGGATAATGCATACTTTTATAGAATATCAAGGCATTACGAGGGCAATGCCTACTTAGAGAACATCAAGGCGTTACGAGGACAAGGCCTACTTAGAGAACCTCAAGGCGTTACGAGGGCAACGCCTATTTAGAGAACCTCGAGATGTTACGGGGACAAGGCCTACTTTTAGAGAACCTCGAGGCGTTACGGGGGCAAGGCCTACTTAGAGAACATCAAGGCGTTACGGGGACAATGCCTACTTTTAGAGAACATCAAGGCGTTACGGGGGCAAGGCCTACTTAGAGAACGTCGATGCGTTACGAGGACAAGGCCTACTCACGCGGTTCGACGTAGGAGCACGTGCAGAGCGTGTAGTTGAATGTGGAGCCGGGGGCGCAGTCCATCTCTATCCCGCCGAGCAGGAACTTGTCTGGCTCGCCGTCTACCGGCAGCAGGGTGCAGTTACCTACAAGCGCAGCCGGAATCCATTCGTCAACGCTGCTGTCTTCTTATATATGCCACGCAGTTCAAGTATAAGAAGAAGGGTCAGATTTAACGTAAATGACTCACATGCTGTTTGCACTGTTCATTATCTCCGTGACTCGTGAAGATCTTAGTTGCAAATAAATGGCTGAGTTATTAACAATTAATAACATCTTACTAGCTTGGTAATACTGGGGGTTGGTGGTTGACCAGCGAAGACAGACATTTCGGCCGTACCTATGCCCTCAGTGGTGGGCTGGTTGGTGCAGTTAGCCAGGCTGTTGTCGAGTACACACGACACTTTGTCTTGATTCCAGATCTCGCACACAGGGCAGGTGCGTAGGATGCCATAAACGTTGTACTCGGCATCGATGTCGCACTGGTAGTAGTTGAAGCAGTTGCACGGGTCAGCAGTCTGTCCGTACAGACTGTCGGCATTCTTCACCATAATGCAGTCGACTGCAGCGAATCACAATTAGATCATGTACAACAACTGGCGTCTAACAGGAAATATATCGACCCTATCGGAATAGCACAAAAGTTGACACGCTCGATTAATTGCCCAATTGACGGTGTTGCGCGGTATCGCGTGCACAGTGGCTTATATATATATATATATATATATATATATATATATATATATATATATATATATATATATATATATATATATATATATTACCGTATGTTTCGTTGCATGGTAGAATGGTTGACTAAGCTTGCCTCCTCCCCTCCCCCTCCCCCTCCCCCTCCCCTCCCCTCCCCCACCCCTCCCCCTTTGAAGCAGTAGCTAATCAGCGACAGACAGCAAGTGTACCCGTCGTGACCTTTCACCAAAGCTCAAATCAGGAATGGCGCGAGTTAATATCTACATCGCATGTGTCAAGACACATAACTCGTCTAAGCGCACACATAATTTAGTTGCGTATTGTCATACAGCACGGTGTCGCCTAACCAACTGGGGTCGTGTAAACAGGTCTTAGGGATACTATCAGTGTAGACATGTCTACGAGAATTCCTTGATGACGCTATGCATTCAAGCTTTATTTAATTTGTGAAGATGGAAGCATATAAACACGTCCGGTAAACTTCTCTGATACCGCGGCTCCGGTAAACCTCTCTGATACCGCGGCTCCGGTAAGCCTCTCTGATACCGCGGCTCCGGTAAACCTCTCTAATACCGCGGCTCCGGTAAACCTCTCTGATACCGCGGCTCCGGTAAACCTCTCTGATACCGCGGCTCCGGTAAACCTCTCTGATACCGCGGCTCCGGTGACCAAAACCAATGATGTAATGAGACTGAAGAGTAACTTTATGTTTATATTTTTATATATATAATAATAATAATAATAAGATACTTTTCGAACTTTAAGAAATAATATTTAAATGTGCATAAGTAACGGTACCTGCGGGATCGAATGGGACGCAGTCGCATGCTTCCTCGTCGATGAAGAAGCCATCACACGGCTCCTCAATACACTCCCGGATCCTCACCCGCTGTCCACTGCACAGGCACTCGCTATAATCGCCCCATTGGCCCCATTCCGCTCCTGCAACGACAACCGGCTCACATCAAACAAGACGACTGACTCACATCACACAATACGACCGGCTCACACCACACAAGAAGACCGGCTCACAGCATACAAGACGATTCACTCACATCACACACAACGACACGATCACATCACACATACGATATAGTCACATCACACAAGACGACTGGCTCACATCGCACACGACATCGTCCGGCATGTTCAACATCATATCATGGTATGTTAGTTTACTGATATAAATTACACTGAACATTTTGTTTGGACAAACATAGTGTTTACGTGACACATTCTAAAACTAGTATAAATATTGCAATCGAGTAATAAATTGCACGGTTGCGTGGTGCAACGACTGCGTGAGCGTAGTCTGTTTCCCGTGAGCACACACGCTCCTCCTGGCCGAGTACTCACCGATCTGCAGAACAACGACGGATAACACAAACAAGAGTCCTGTTAACGACGACATGCTTCTCTTGTTGCGCGCTTGATCTGAAAAGATGTACACATGTACTTAGCGTGTACGTGCAGGCAATGTGTACATGTTGGCAGTGTGTACATGTAAGTGCGTACATATAGACAATGTGTACATGTAGGCAGTGTGTACATTTGTGTTTAAAAAACGTAATATACTGATATGGAAGTGTCCGCATGGACACATACATATCCAAAAAGACATTCAAACAAAGTATGCAAAAAGGACATACATGTTTGCACACACCGAGCGATAGACAGACAGCCATATAGACAGGTCAACAATGAGACACATAGTAACAGAGAGAGAAGAGAGAGAAGGGTCACGCACAGAGACGGCGCAATGAAGAGCACTTTACCTGTGTCCTTGTGTATGTATGTAACGTGACTGGTGATGTGGCTCTTGGTGCAGGTATATAGCCGTTATTGTCACTGATCCACCCACGCCGCACCCAATACTCACCGCCGGTCAAATCATTAAACAACAGTAAAACTTGCGTCGATGAGATCAACGACGGACGTGAGATTAACCAGATAAACAGATCACGCACGTCAGGTGTATGTGATTCATAATTGGCTTTTATGTTTTGTGCATACCAACGTAATATGATACGTATTTCTCTCGTGCAAAAGCTCTTCAGATCATTCGCATCGACGTTGTCGCCTTCATAAAGGTGACGAACTGACTGAGTTAGTGTCATAGGAGACCGGGGCTAGTTGTATACTGGGGCAAGTTGTTATAGAGGCGTGTTACGAATACATAGCGCACATATGGAGATACCATCGCCAATAGTCGGTTGGAAGTCCACCAGCAGATACACTGTCCAAACATCGGGAGTTCAGAAGACGAAATTAACGAGGTGTGGAAGAAAATGACTTTTTAGCCACCTGTTTTTGCTATGCCCACATAATATCATCTCACGCAGCCAATTTTTATGTTTCGTGAATGAAACTTGAGAACATGTCTACTATATGGTATAAAGGGTTATGCCAAGTAGAAGTTAAATTTAAATTTAGGATTTGTTATCGTCCACGTGCGTTCAACTGCAAAAATTGTGCTTGGAGGAAGTTGTTACAACTGCAACAACGCTCGGGCGGCTCGCACCGATGGGCCAGCCAACGAGTTGTGTGCTGACAATGACTGACAAAGAACAACATTTGTCTAACCACGACGTGTGAACGTATTAGTTTACTTGTGAAGCCTAGCGTAACCAGTACTGTAAATGCTAGCAGCGTAAAAAATAACAAATATCCAACAAGGGCAGGCTACACATAAAGGAAAAATTGTTGGACTCTCGATGAGTCATTGGCTTCCTTTTCCACTTGCTAGAATGTTATGTACACTGTGTATAAGATTATTAATTAATTAATGTAATAACCGTAACGTATACGAGAGGCAGTTGCTTTGCGATCCACGCGTTCTTTGCTGTAACAACGTGTTTCGCATGATGTAACAACTTGCCACGCTTACGGAGCTTGTTGTTACAGTCGACCGCGCCTGGGAAACTTCACATATCTAATCACAATATGGAATATCAATGGTATGGTGCATTGTTATGGTACATTTAATTAACAATAAATAATACATTTTGTATATATGTATATGTTGACGGAAATGTTGCATCTAATATACTTTTCACAAAGAAAGTGACTTTAACGGAAACTTATAACAACTAGCCCCGGTCTCCCCTATAAGTAAAATACATTCAAAGTTTAATCTAACAACTTAACAAACTTCGTCAATTGTATTAATCATAATTTGCTTGGCCGTTCACATATAGCAATGCTAGTGTAGTTATGCTAACTAAACATATCAAGCTAACGACCATGACACCAAACTATTAAATGTGCACGAAACGTACGTTTGTCACATTATCATCGGCATAACAATTTACCAACTTAGTGCAGCTCAGATTACAACATGCTAAGAGCGCATAGTAAACTAAATCGAACACTGCAGTGACTGCACTCGTACAGCAAAACCAGAACACAATAACACATGCAGCATTCACGTGCTAAACAGCATGACACGGTTGTGATGCTACGTACCGCTGTGATGCTACGTACGGCCATGATGCTACGTGCGGCCATGATGCTACGTATGGCCACGATGCTGTGCTGCTACGGCCGTGAATCCTGTGATGTTGTACTACAACAGTTAAGTGGCATCACAGCCGTTATATCAAAGCTGTGGCATCACAGTGTTAGCATCACAGACGCTGCTGCCAATAACGAACCAACTTTAGACACGTCGACCGCGTCTCGACTACCATCCTGTCGTCACTATCCCGCTCCTTTCCCTCCCCCGTCCCGACTACCATCCTGTCGTCTCTATCCCGCTCCTTTCCCTCCCCCGTTCCGACTAACATCCTGTCGTTTTCGTCCCGCTCCTTTCACTCCCCCGTCTCGACTACCATCCTGTCGTTTCCATCCCGATCCTTTCCCTCCCCCGTCCCGACTACCATCCTGTCGTTTCTATCTCGATCCTTTCACTTCCCCGTCTCGACTACCATCCTGTCGTTTCTATCCCGTTCCTTTCACTTCCCCGTCCCGACTTCCATCCTGTTCTTTCTATCCCGCTCCTTTCCCTCCCCATCCCACCTACTACCTGCTCCTTATTTTCTCCCTGGTCGTTTCTGGCCTGTCTAATCGTCCAGTGGCTATCGTGTCTCGTCCTGTTCTCTCCACCACAGTGACTGTCGTGTCTCGTCCTGTTCTCTCCACCACAGTGACTGTCGTGTCTCGTCCTGTTCTCCACCACCGTGACTGTCGTGTCTCGTCCTGTTCTCTCCACCACAGTGACTGTCGTGTCTCGTCCTGTTCTCCACCACAGTGACTGTCGTGTCGAATGCAATGTCAACTACAGACATTTCTCCTTTTATTTGTAGTTTTTTCTTTCCTTTGCTGTTTCGTTTCCAGAGGTGTACATTCTAGATATGTTCTGGGCTGTAGATCGATGTTCATGTTGATGTTTATAAAGTGGAGATTTTAATCGCTTGAGTTGTCAGTTTTATTACTAATATTGGGTTTAAATATGGGTCTTGTTGTGGCCACTAACAGAGTCAGCTAAAATTCCACTCCACTGCATTTCTTGACACACCACACAGCATTGACGCACACTGTAGCGATGTACGACCGGCTTCTCATGTGGCACACAATACTGCTATCTCCCATTACGATTGATGGTGACGTTAAATCCGGCATGTCTCGGTTACATTGAATGGTTTATCGCCCATTATCCCTCGTTGCGTTTATTTTTAATTGTATATAAACTGTTATATTATCACAAAGACGGTCACCCGATCTCTTGTAGCTTGTTGTTGCTCCCAACATACGTAGAGGGAACAGTCAGCTGCCGTATTTAGTTCGACATCGTCACCGCCCGGTCATCACGCATCAACGCGTCGAACATGTGCTCGTCACGTGGTCCGTTCTAAACAGCTTATGCGAAATAAATTCACTGTACCGAGAATAACGGAGAGGAGAGAGGGGAGAAAGACAGGAGAAAGGGGGAGAGAGAGAGAGAGAGAGAGAGAGAGAGAGAGGAGAGAGATAGAAGGGAGAGAGAGAGAGGAGAGAGAGAGAGAGAGAGGAGAGATAGAAGGGGGAGAGAGAGAGAGAGAGAGAACGTAGAGATAGAAGGGAGAGAGAGAGAGAGAGAGAGAGCTGGTAGAGAAGAGAGGGAGGAAGAGTGAGAGAGAGAACGTGAATGTGTGTGTGTGTGTGTGTGTGTGTGTGTGTGTGTGTGTGTGTGTGTGTGTGTGTGTGTGTGTGTGTGTGTGTGTGTGTGTGTGTGTGTGTGCATGCGTGCGTGAATGGGAGAGAGTGAGAAAGTATAGATATAGAGGAGGAAGAAAAGGGTGGAGGGAGGGAGGGAGGGAGGGAGGGAGGGGGAGGCAAACAGGGAAGCAAGCAGGCAGGGAAGAGGCAGGGACTGAGGAAGGGAGGGGGAGACGGATGGAGAGGGCAAGAGAGAGAGGGGGGAGGGAGGGAGGGAGGGAGGACAGAGAGAGAGAGAGAGATAGATAGAAGGGAGAGAGAGAGAGAGGAGAGAGAGGAGAAATAGAAGGGAGAGAGAGAGAGAGAGGAGAGATAGAAGGGAGAGAGAGAGAGGGGAGACAGAGAGGAGAGATAGAAGGGAGAGAGAGAGAGAGAGAGAGGAGATATAGAAGGGAGAGAGAGAGAGAGAGCGAGAGAGAGAGGAGAGATAGAAGGGAGAGTGAGAGAGAGAACGTGAGTGTGTGTGTGTGTGCGTACGTGCGTGCGTGCGTGCGTGAATTGGAGAGAGTGAGAGAGTATAGATATAGAGGAGGAAGAAAGGGAGGGGGAGGGAGGGAGGGAGGGAGGGAGGGGGAGGCAAACTGGGAAGCAGGCAGGCAGGGAAGAGGCAGGGACTGAGGAAGGGAGAGGGGAGACGGATGGAGAGGGCGAGAGAGAGAGGGGGGAGGGAAGGAAGGAGGGAGGGAGGGAGGGAGGGAGGGAGGGAGGGAGGGAGGGAGGGAGGGGGAGAGTAAATAGAGACAAAAGCGAGCGAGAGCCACCACAGTCTCTCGGGCATGCCACTCCCAACGGCTACACGGAAGTTTCTAAACCAACAAAGCTATCAATTGTTTTTACGTCATGTGGACTTGAAATCGTTTGTTGACATGTTTCGCGGCCGCAAAGATGACGGAAGAAGTCCTTCCTGTCGTTGGTGCAGTGGAATAGATGGACACGCTGCACTTGACAATGGACCGTCTGCTGCTCCGGTGTTGACTGTTGCCCCGGTGTTGACTGCTGCTCCGGTGTTGACTGCAGCCCCGATGTTGACTGCTGCTCCGGTGTTGACTGCAGCCCCGGTGTTGACTGCTGTCCTTGTATTGATTGCTGTTGCAGGACCTTCTGGCCTACAACGCTACAGCCACACAAGGGGTCAGATCATCACAACACATTCTCCAATTCCGAGGATTGCAAGACCAAGATCAAGGATCAGGAATGCCGAGGCTGCTGCGTGTGTCACATCATCACTACACAAGCACCACGTCGGATGAGCAGAGAGCGAAGAGAGCTACGAAGAACAAATTTCGGATGAAGCCACAATCGAAGCAGAAGAAGCAACGATAAACAGATAGAAGTGATGACAACCAATTACCTCTCTTTGTATTTTACGATACCGTTGCGAAGGAGAAACGGGTTCAATGCCAATTGCGCAAGCCATGATACAGGCCTGAGGAGCGACAACAACTGCCATTCTGGCGAGGACTAGTTATGTAAGTGGGGTTATCACGGGCGATGATTAGTTTTTAAACGCTGTAAAGTCGGTGCTTAGCTAGCCCCCATCAATGTCATGAATGACATATATTATGTTGTTGGTTTTTAATTATGTTTTGCTTTTTCAGCTTATTTATAGCTCACGTTATTGTGAAGACATTTAATACTTTAGTGGTGTCCTGTCAAGTCGTAAATCACTTCTTGTGACGTCCATGATGAGCTGCGCCCAACCAATCCGGTCTCTTCTTACGTTCAACTAAATTTCAACTCGTCCATTATCAGCTTTGTTTTGTCTGTGATCTCATCCACCCATTTCATATGTGGTCTTCCTCTTTTCCGCATGACTCGATCATCCAGATCATTATCAACTTTTCCAACCTGCATATTTCTACAAGCGTGATGTACCCAAAGCATGAGAGCTTCTGTTTTGTGATCAGTGCATGTAGTGGCAGAGCCTGATTGATTTCTTCTCTTAGCCATTCATGGGATTCGTAGCAGCCTCCTCCAGCACCACATTTCAATGCTGTCGATTCGAATCCTTTCCCTCTGTGCGGTGGTCCATGACACGCATCCATACATTACAACTGGGAAGACCATGGCGTGCATTACGTCTTCGTTGTTATTCTTACGTTTTTATCCTTACAGATGTTTTCCAAGTTCCCCATTGTTGTCCTGCCAAGAACCAATCTTTCTCGGGTTTCATACAAAACATATCTGAGTACAATAGCAGTACGTGGGTCCAAATTAATTGACGCCATGAGGTACTCGGTGCCACACCCGGTCACGTGACTACCAGTGGGGCACCACCTAGTGGATAATGTATGTAATTTTCATTTTAAATCTCCTCTAAAGGATACTAAAACGTCAGTTATCGCCCATCTCTTATTTCCGGCTGCGAATGCGCAAACCCACTTCCGGAAGCAGCGTCATCTAGGGGATAACCCACGAACACATTTACGCACTACAAAGTGCCTCTATCGACCAAAAACGAAATAAGATGTGCGTGCGTGCGTGCGTGCGCGCGTGCGTGCGTGCGCGCGTGCGTGCGTGCGTGCGCGCGTGCGTGCGTGCGCGCGTGCGTGCGTGCGCGCGTGCGTGCGTGCGCGCGTGCGTGCGTGCGCGCGTGCGTGCGTGCGCGCGTGCGTGCGTGCGCGCGTGCGTGCGTGCGTGCGCGGCCGGATTTGGCATCAAGTACCCCATGTCTGATGGTGTCAATTCATTTGGACCCGCCTACTATTACTTAATTTAAAAGCCCGTAGTATCGGGGACGGCATAATCGACTAGATAGAACAATTGCTGACTGGCAGAAGACAGTGTGTTGTAGTAGATGGAAATCAGTTCTGAGAGCGGTACGACCAGAATCAGCATTAGGACCTTCGTTACGAAGAATAAAAGAATGTGGTTTAACAACCCTAGAGACAAGGAGGTTAAAATGAGATCAAATTGAAGTTTTTAAGATATTGAATGGGTACGAAAATATTGATAAAATATTTTTTTCTCACTCAAGAAAGATAGTAGAACTAGAGGACGTGAGGTAACATTAGTAAAGGAACAGTGTAGATTGTATATCAGGAAGTACTCGTTCTCACAGAGGAAATAAATGAATGGTACAAATTATCTGCAGATTGTGTAACTGCAGCAGCGTGAATATGTTTAAAAACAAGGTTGACACATATCTCAGGAGGGCGGGTTACACGTATATGACAAATTTTGAACTCTCGATAAGCTATAATGGCTTCCAAGTTGACTTGCCATCTGGGCCTTTGCTTTGGGTGGCAATCTTGTTAAATCTTGTTAAAATGTCCAAGCCACAGTGAGGGAGAAATCGACCCAAACGAAGGTCTCATTTTCTTAGATTTGCCAGCAGGAGTGACCGGTGGGCTTACGGCGTGCGTGTGCACATTTCATCGGTATTTGCAGATGTTGATAGAGAGATAGACTTTATCTTTGGAATTGTATAAATCGTACATACAAACATAACCCATAAGTAGAACTATCGGGAAATGGTATACAATTCCGGGTTGACAGCGGAGTCAATTAAGGATGTAACCAGTTGATTTAAATTATAGCAATGTAAGATTACATTATTTAGTGAACTGGTCGACGTACACCCTAAAATAACTATATAAACAATGTAATGATGTCACGTGTAGCGTGTTGATTAAGTTGCTATAATTAATAGAACATAATTATAAATAAAATAGAACAACAGTAATGTTAAATTTAAGATGGCTGCACTAGTACAGACAGTTCACTCACAGTCCATGAAGATCATGCGTGTTGTGAGGACAATTATATGGTAACTTTTTGTATTTTGCTTTATTATCTTGTTTTTTTTATACTGAACTGTTGCTTATGTTCCCACAAAGTATTATCGCATATTATTGTAATGGCTAATACTCTTATACAATTAGACTTATGTCTAAGGTGTAATCAAATATTACATAACTATGCCGTGTCATTGTACATCATGTTATGAAGTATTTTCATTTCAAAATATTAGTGATAATGAAATTATATATGAAAATTCTTCTGTTGAAGTCAATTATGACATTTATAAATCAACTTAATTTCGACCACTTTAATTATTATGATCCCTATGATTTTGGAAATGATATTGACCCAGAGAACAAGTTTTATAATAATCTATCATCAAAATGTCAGTATTACACAGATTTACAATTCACTGAGAAAATCAGTAAAGTTAATGGATTATTCTTTATACCCTTTAATGCAAGAAGTCTAAAAAACAAACTTTCAAAAGATTAAACACTATATTCTAGAACTTAAGCTTCAATTTGATATAATCGCTATTATCTGAAACATGGACTCATCCAGATTTAATCAATGATTTTAACATAAACAGTTATGATGCTTATCATGTAACCAGAGGAATCTGAAGGGGTGGTGGTGTTGCTATATACACAAATAAGGAATTATCATGCAAAATGGTGGAAACTAAATCAATTGCAGTAAAAAATATTCTTGAATGTGTTATTGTGGAATTAACCATAAAGAATCACACAAATGTTGTAGTCAGTTGTATGTACAGAACACCAGGGTCGAACTTAGATACCTTTTGTGAAAACAGAACATATTTTGAGTGATGCTAAATCCATTAAAACAATATTTGTGTGTATTGATTTTAACATAGATTTGCTAAAACATGAGAGTCATAATAGCACCAAAAATGTCCTAAACATAATGTACAGTTTGGGTCTTTACCCATTAATTGATAAGCCTACTAGAGTCATAGTTAGCTCAGCTACATTGATAGACAATATATTTACCAATGAATTGTGCCATAACCTTATTTGTGGTATCTGTTTCAATGACATTAGCGATCATTTACCAATTTTTGCACTTTGCGAGTATAATATAAAAAGAAGTATTGTAAAAGAGTTTCAGCATATTAGAAAGATTGCTGAAGATACATTAGCTTCACTTTCAAATGAACTGAGTCAACAATCTTGGGATAATGTTTTAAATGTAAATGATGTTAATCAAGCTTATGATAATTTTCTACACATATTTATAGATATATTTAAAAAACATTGTCCAGTGAAAAGAGTTTTCAGGAAAAGTTACACCAGCAACAAACCGTGGTTCACCAAAGGTTTAAAATGTGCTTGTGTGAAGAAAACTAAGTTATATAAAGCATTTATTATATCTTTGCCCTAACTTAGCAATGAATATTTCAATACCTGAAAAAGATGTATCAATTTAAGATTACTTGGAAGGCAAAGTTGATCATACTATGTTTCTAAGTCATGTTGATGACCAAGAAATTATTAGAAAGGTACAAAATTGTAAAAATAAAAAGTCAACCTATTAGAGTGATATTAATTAAAAATGTAAATACAAAAATAGTTCAGCCATTTTGGTCACACATCTTTTCAAAATGGTGTATTTCCAAGCAAAATAAAAATTGCCAAAGTTGTTCCACTTTTTAAGTGCGGTGAAAAGAATGTATTTACAAATTACAGGCTAATATCATTGTTACCTCAATTCTCGAAAATTCTGGAGAAATTATATAATGGATGGACAAATTCCTCAAAAAGTATGATATACTCAGTCCAAGTCAGTATGGTTTTAGGTCTAATATGTCAACTACTCATGCTCTTTTAGAATTAGTAGAAGAAATTACAAGTTCACTAGATAATCACAAGTATTTGTTGACCTTAAGAAAGCTTTTGACAACACTGTTAATCATGATATACTGGCTACAAAATTACATTTCTATGGTGTGCGTGGTGCTGCACATAAATGGATACTGAGTTATTTAGAAAATAGACAACAATTTGTTAATTTTAATAATTGTGACTCAGAAATACTAAATGTATCTTGTGGTGTTCCGCAGGGCTCTATTTTAGGTCCAAAGTTGTTTATTATGTATATCAATGACATTTGTAAAGTATCAAAAGTGTTTAAATTCATTCTATTCGCTGATGATACAAATTTATTATGTTGTCATAGTGACTTAAATGAACTTGTTCGAATGATAAATGTTGGATTGGATGAACTCCAGGTGTGGTTTTCTGTAAATTGATTGTCTCTTATGTAACGAAAACTAATTACCATGTACATGTTTTTGGGAATCGCAAATTGACTGTTGATATTTCTGTTAAGATAAATAAAGAAACAATAAATAGAGTAAATGTCACTAAATTTTTTGGTGTTATGATTGATGATAAATTAAACTGGAAAAATCATATTTGTTTAGTAAAATCAAAACTTTCAAAGAGCTGTTCTGTTATGCACAGAGACAGCATCCTGATTGACAGACGTGGTATGCATATTTTGTACTACTCTCTTTTCTTGCCGTATATTATGTATTGTGCTGAAGTATGGGGCAACACATATATACAACAAATGTTCAATGTTTAGTTATATTACAGAAAAGGGTTATAAGGTTACTTTGTGGTGCCAAGAGACTGGACCATACAACTATGCTATTTTATAATCTGCACATTCTTAAAGTGCCAGATATAGTGGATTTAAAAACTGCAATTATTATGTTTAAAGCATTTCAGCATATATGAATCAGTTTATTCAACCCGACAGGAATGTAATTTTATACAAAAATATTCACGTACCCGTTTGAGAAGCATGTGTATATCTGTTAAAGGAGTAAAACTGTGGAATGCCCTCGATAGTTTATTGATTAGTTGTAGAAGCATTCATCAGTTCAAAAAGTATTATACAGACAAAGTATTGAATAGTTATGTGCTAAGTTCTTAAATTTTTTTTATAGAAAATTAGTAACTTCAGTTATTATGTTTATCATCTTAGTTTAAACTAAATTAATGAACAGTAGAACGTAACAAATTTAGAAGTATTGTAGGTTGTTATTTTAGTTTGTTATTAAGGTTTCCTATTCATGTTCCAATATTTTCTTTTGTCCTGCTGTGACTATACATGTAAGTTGTGTTGTTGCACTTTGAATCTTGACAATAATGGCACTCTAATGAATACAGTAGTTATACGTTCAATCAAGTATTTTATTCTAGATATGTTAAATTAATAAAAGGGTAAACATTATAAGTATTACACTTCTTATTATCCTTTTTCAATTAGTGTTATGTACTGTATGATTTATGCAAATGTGTTCGATTCATTCATTCATTCATTCATTCATTCAAACAAGAAATGTTCGCTTAAGAAGTGTAGCACAAACGTGGTGGTGCCAAGCTCCGACAATGGCATCATACCTAAACAGGATAACATTAGATACAGGCATTTGAATTTGGAAATGGATTAAGATTAAGCTAGACAACAATACTCCCTTACAACAGGTGCCTTTAATGATAATACAAAACTGTTTAAGTTGGGTTTATTTTGAATAATAGGTGGAATTATATTCCAGATCATCGGACCTTTACATAATAAACTGTTTGAAGATCTTTCAGTAGAACTGATGAAAGGATGTATATGTGAGGTTTGTCTTGTTTCGTGAATAAGAATGTCATAGGTAAATATAAAAATACCAGATAAAGAATGCGGTAAGCTCTCGTGGACATAATAGTACAAACATTTTGTAACTTCAATTTCGTAAATATCATGCAATTTTATAAAATTTAAGCATGTAAAGTGGGGGTGAGAGTGTCTCCAATTGTTTGTTTTAAGAATGGAACGAACGATTTTTTTGTATAAATAATAATTTTGTGATATGGGTTTTGAATGTGGATCCCCGCAACATGACTCCATACGTCAAGAAGGCGTAAACTAAAGTATAACAAATTGTTTTAACGGCGGCAACTGGAAGGTAGCGGTGGTTAACTGTATTGATTGCGTATAAAGTACTAGTTAGTACACGATTGACGTACATTTGAATATGTACCATCGGTCACAACGCCAACGGTCAGAAAATATGAGTTAAAACTATGTTTGTCATATTTTTGATAATTTATGGTGGTTGCAATAATATCTGCCTGTGTGTAAACTATCAACTTATGTGATTAGACATTATTGTCTGTGCGTTTACAAATGGTGTAACTATGCACATGGAAGAAGATACGTTTACACCATGTAACCGGCATGGTTACTGGACAATTAGTAATTTATAATTGCCCCACCAATCACCCCACCGGTCACCCAGCAAAGGTCACGCGAGGATACCTGAGGAGCACAGGGTTGATGGTGCCATTACTTGCCACCATATGGCAGCACCCTGGGTAATCTATAGAGAATCTAGTTAATTAGTTATTACTATTATAACTATTTGTCTTATGGTTAATTGCAGTTATTGTGTCCGTTGCTGGTCATGTTACAAATAATTAAGTTGTTTAAATACAAAATTTACCCAAGAGACAGTGGTCACATGTGGTCAAACACAAGGATGTATTCAGTAAAGACGAAAATGACATTGGTTACTGCGATGCTGTCCCACATGAGATAGTCACCTTGGATGATAGGCCAGTTAGAGTTCCACACCGAAGGGTTCATCCTAACCAATGGGAGGAGGTTAAGGCGCATCTCCAGAAGTGGCTGAAACTGGGGGTCCTCAAAGAATCCACCAGCTGCTATGCATCACCGGCTGTTCTAGTCAGGAAGAAGGACAACTCTTTGCGTTTATGCATAGACTACAGGCAACTAAATCTGAAGACAATCAAGGACGCTTTCCCGTTACCAAGAGTAGATGAATGCTTGGAGGCCCTCACTGGAGCAAAATATTTCAGTACCTTGGATCTGGCCCATGGCTATTATCAGTGTGCCACCGACGCCAGAGATGTGCCAAAGACGGCATTCCGAGTGGGAAATAGTGGACTTTATGAGTTCACTAGGATGCCCATGGGACTCTGCAATGCTCCAGCAACTTTCTCCCGCCTGATGGATCATGTATTGGGAAATGAGAATTTCCATTGTCTTCTCATCTACTGGGATGATGTTCTAGTTTTCGGAAAATCAGTGGAGGAGATGTTGCAGCGGTTGGACCTAGTATTCAGTAAATTACGGGCCTTTGGACTCAAGATTAAGCCACAGAAATGTAGCTTGTTCAGGCAAGAAGTTAAATTCTTGGGACATATCGTGTCTGCGGAAGGAGTCGCAACAGACCCAGACAAAATAAAGGCGGTACAAGAATGGCAAGAGCCAAAGAGTGAGAGCGATCTACGATCCTTCCTTGGATTGGCGGGGTACTACCGTAGATATGTACCTTCCTTTGCCCAGATAGCTAAGCCTCTTCACCAGTGTATAGGCAAAGCAACCAACTCGAAGAATGGCAACCGGGAGAAAGATACCACGGGAGAGCCAACTCTTCCATGAAAAGTGGAATCGAGATTGTAGTCTGGCATTCCAGAGGTTGAAGGAGCAGTTGACCAGTGCTCCTGTGTTAGCCTACGCAGACTTCTCGAAGCCATTCATTGTCGAGACCGATGCCAGCTTCCAAGGGTTGGGTGCGGTACTTTCCCAAGAACATGGAGTTATTGCATACGCTAGTCGCGGTTTGAGGCCAGCGGAGAGGAATGATGCCAACTACAGCTCCATGAAGTTAGAACTACTTGCGCTGAAATGGGCCGTCACGGATAAGTTTCGTCCCTATTTGCTCGGGGCGAAATTCACAGTATATACAGATAATAATCCCTTGAGCTATATTCAAACATCAAAGCTGGGAGCTACGGAGTTGCGTTGGGCTGCCCAACTTGCTCAGTTTGACTTCAGTATCAAATACCGCAGTGGTCGTACTAATGCCAGTGCTGATGCCCTCAGTCGGAAAACGTGGTATGGAGAACCAGTGGTAGCTGTAGTGGAAACGAACTCTGTAGCAGTGGAATTGACCGAGTTGGTGGTGGATCAAACAGTGGTGGGTACGTTGTCTACATCTGCAATACCCAACGAAATTCAAGAGCGACACCAAGTGATGATGGAGAGCGTAGAGGAAAATATGACAGCAGCAGTGGTAGGCCAAGAAGCCAAACATATGGAAGCAGTATCCCCACTTCCAGGGTATACAAAGCAGCAACTTGCTGAGTTACAGAGTCAAGACCCTATTTTGAGTAAAGTCGTGGCTGTGTGGAGGAAAGGCACAAGGCCAGGTCGGACTGAACTGCAGAAGATGCCAGCAGTTGCTCGTCGTTGGTACAACAAATGGGACCAATTTGTGTGCATGGACAACGTTCTATATGTTGAGTCCTTTGAGAATGGGGAAGGAACGCTACAACTTGCATTGCCAACCAGTTTGAGACAGCCAGTACTGGAAGCTCTTCATGATGGAAGTGGACATCAGGGAAGAGATAGGACTCTTGCTTTGGTGAGAAAGAGAGCATTCTGGCCTGGAATAAGCAAAGATGTGAACTCGTATTGTGCCAGTTGTTCAAGATGTTGTACGGCAAAGGCGCTAAGACCTACGGTGAAACCGAGCATGGGCCATCTTTTAGCGGATAAACCCCTCCAGTTAGTGGCAATAGATTTCACTTTGTTAGAGAAGGCTTCGGATGGACGTGAAAATGTCCTAACGATGACAGATGCCTTCAGCAAATTCACTGTGGCAATTCCAACAAAAGATCAAAAAGCATCTACGGTAGCAAAGGTTTTGACTCAAGATTGGTTTTATCGGTATGGGGTCCCTAGACGCATCCATAGTGACCAGGGAAGAAATTTCGAGAGTGATGTAGTTAAGGCTCTGTGTTCTGTTTACGGAATAAAGAAGTCGCGTACCACTACGTATCATCCGGAAGGGAACGGCCAGTGCGAACGATTCAATCGTACTATGCACGATCTACTGTGGTCGCTGCCGCCAGAACGGAAGAGACAATGGCCACGTTATTTGCAGGAGCTGGTCTTTGCGTACAATTCTACACCCCACGCTGCCACAGGTTTCTCGCCTTACTTCTTAATGTTCAGGCAAGAACCCAGACTTCCCGTGGATGAGCTACTGGATGGGGATAGCCCTTTGTCACACCTAGGTAAAGGGTATGGTGATTGGGTACAGGAGCATCAGCACAGACTTGGGGCAGCATTTGAATTAGCTGGACAGAGGTTAGCCAAAGCAGCTGGGATCAGGAAGGCCAGGCATGACCAGAAGGGATCGGATGCGCCACTGCAGCCTGGGGATAGAGTTTTTCTTAGGAATAGAGGAATCCTAGGACGAAATAAAATCCAGGATCGGTGGGTGGCTATTCCATACAGAGTCGACGAAAGGATGAGTCCAAATAGTCCTTTATATCGTGTCCATCGGTTCGATGGTCTGGGACAAGCCAGGGTGGTGCATCGCTCTGCGATACTGGATATTAAGGATATGCGGATCCCTAATGAGAACACTGCTAAGGCACCAGAAGAGAGAAAACAGTTGCGGAAACATGAAACAGATGGACACGGGGAGTCAATCTTGGGGGGTAGCTCCACACCAGTCAACAGGTGGATGATAATTCGCAATGGAAATTACCATGAAGAGGAACCTCCGACCTCCCCTGCTCCACCAGTAGTGTTTCATCCAACACCTCTCGAGGGGCATAACAGTTTGAAGGAAGAGGAATCGCCGACACCCATTCCTACAATAGACAAGTCACACCAGAGTGACCCGACAACGGCTTTGGAAACCAGGGGTGATCGGCAAGCACAGGCTGAAGATGTGGGGTGGAGTGGTACCCAGACTGAAGCTGTGGGGTGGAGTGGTACCCAGGCGCGCAGCTGTTTGTCTGTAGATTCAGACAGCAACGGTTCTTCGGAGCCATTTCTGAGACAGTCTTGCCGGAAGCGTTTCGTCAAGATCAAGAGCCGGTCTGAGCGCTCTAGGCGGTCGACTTCCATATCAACGGCCGGATCAGCAGATGAGAATGAAACAGTGACACTTAGGAGAACTAAGCGTTCCACTGCTGGCCGCAACCCAAATCCCTATAATCTGCCACGGTCTGCTTCTCTCCAGGCGACAGAGATATTGGTGCAACCATCGTTTGGCGAATTGAGTGAAGCTATGTCAACCTTAGGAGCCGAGTTGAGCTCAAAGTTAAGCTCCATGTTACAGACAGCTTGGTTGCAGTCGCAGGCAGCAACAGCTAACAATAATCATATGTAAATCACTATTGCAAAAAAAAAAAAAAAAGTTTGGTTATATTTGTTCAGTTGCTCATGGGATAGCAACAATTTAATCAGGTGGGTATGTAACCGGCATGGTTACTGGACAATTAGTAATTTATAATTGCCCCACCAATCACCCCACCGGTCACCCAGCAAAGGTCACGCGAGGATACCTGAGGAGCACAGGGTTGATGGTGCCATTACTTGCCACCATATGGCAGCACCCTGGGTAATCTATAGAGAATCTAGTTAATTAGTTATTATTATTATAACTATTTGTCTTATGGTTAATTGCAGTTATTGTGTCCGTTGCTGGTCATGTTACAAATAATTAAGTTGTTTAAATACAAAATTTACCCAAGAGACAGTGGTCACATGTGGTCAGGGGAGGGGCTGTGTCCCAGTGGGCCAGGCTGATCCCACTGTCAACAAGACAACAACACCCCTGTTTCGGTAAGTTTCTAAATACTTTGTTATACCTTAGAAAATGAATTCTTTCAATTTACAATGGTACCAAAATGTCTACTAGAGCATCTTCCATCTTTCCATGTAAACATATTTATATGTTCAGTTGTAATTACTTAATAGTGACTCAGATTACTGATGTGCTAAGAAGATGGGGAGCAAATGAACTGTCTGGACTTTAGGGAGGAATGTCTCCACCAGCTGTCTGTTAGCAGCTAGGGCTTAATGACATTTTGAAAGCTTGTAGCCAGTAGCTGGTAGAACAGGTTAGAAAGTTAAGTTTATTCATGTTTAGTACTGTTACATATAGTTAATGTATTATTATAGACAAAATACATTATGCAGGGACTGTGCATGTGTGGTATAATTATATAACATTCTGTACAGTTAAGCCAGACTCAGACTGGAGCACTCTCCCTCTCTTTGATGTTGTCGTGATTAATTTGGAGGTTAAACGAGAACTTACCTGGAAGTTTGAAGTTTGACCGGAATTCTGTTCAGTCACAACCGGAATCAGGGCTTACATGAGATGTGCGTACGCAGCTCCAGTAGTCAGTCTTGAAATGCCAATGAGTGAACCACAAAGCCTATTCTAAGGGTGGGTATTATGCTGTAATATCTCACTATAAAGGCTTTCTATATGGGCGGGCATGTAAGCCCTGATTCCGGTTGTGACTGAACAGAATTCCGGTCAAACTTCAAACTTCCAGGTAAGTTCTCGTTTAACCTCCAAATTCTATTCAGTCACCTACCGGAAGCAGGGCCTCCATGAGATTTTAAAGTTGTGGTTGCACTCAATTGCCAGTAACCATGATTTTTCAACAACAAAATAACCCTGCGTGAATCTAAAAAATGTCCACTATTTATTCTCCTTCAATGCTACAAGAAGAAATGCAGTACACAATGTCTCATATGGTTACAATCATGTTTGTAATAAAGATTCTGCAAACCTAGCGCTAGAACATTCAGTGTCAGACAAAGGCTTATTATAAAACCGTGCAAATGTTGTCGCATTTGACCAACCTGCCACATCGAGAATTTCTGCACCCCTTTACGGCTAGCAGCTGACGTTGCCGCCGCTCTTGTGCTGTGCGGTTTAAAACCGTAACATCAACCCCTGCCATCTTTAAGGTGGCCTTAATCCAGCGTGAAATAGTATCCTTACTGACCTGCTTGTGTGGCTGAACAGTATTAACAAACAACTTAGAAGATTGCCGCAAATCTCTAGTTTTTGTCAAATAGATTGATAATGTATTAAAAATGCAGATTCTAATGTCCCTATCAAAGGCATGCAAAACAACATCAAAATGTTCATGTCCTAGTCTAGCCTGTTTAAAATCACCATGTAGGTGAAACACATATTTATCCTTACTCACAGTCATGCATTCTGTGTCCAACAATTGGATAGATTGTGTCCGTTGTGCCGAAACTAACGCTAAAAGAGTAACCGTTCTAAGAGTCAGATCATACAGTGAAAGAAATTCTGCTAGTGGTTGTTTTCTGAACATATTCAACACAACGTTCACGTCCCAGATACAGTTATATCTTGGCAACGATGGCCTGTCCCGTGCTACACCTTTCATAAATCTCACAACTAGTGCATCTGTGTCAACCGGTTTATCTACCGTGGTGATACCAAGAAAAGAGGATAAAGCACTTCTTGCTGTATTAATGGCACTATACGTTAAACCAGTATTAACCAAATCTGTAAAAAAATCCAAAATGTGTGCAATATCTGCAGTGAAAATATTCAAATTAAGCATGTTACAAAACTGTATCCATTTATGTACATATGTGAGATATTGCTTCTTAGTGGAATCCCGCCAGGACTTTAGAATGTCGATGGACTGTGCCGAAAAACCTTTATCGTTCAGTGCACTCCGGATAAGAAACATGCCATCAACTGCAGCTTCTTGCCCAGTGGATGTTGTCCCTGCTGGAAGGGTAAACCTACCAGATCTGGATGCCAGTTGAGTGTCAATGGCTCTGTTATCAACAGTCTCCGCAGCAGCGGGAACCACGCTTGTGTTTGCCAATTTGGCAGCACCATAATACCCTTGGCTCTGTCGTACTCTATTTTCCTGAGTACCTGCTCCAAAATGCTAAATGGTGGAAACGCATAAAACAGAAAGTTAGACCAATCTAGAGTGAATGCATCAATATATTTTGCTTCTGGGTCAGGTGCCCATGCAACGTACGGTTTAAGTTGATAATTCAATCTAGATGCAAACAGATCAATTTCTGGTACAACAAATGTGGAAACAATCTCCTGGAAAACATTGGTATTCAATTTCCATTCAGTTTTATCATCGAACACTCGTGACTTTGCATCGGCGGAAACATTTCAATGCCCTGGCAAATGTGTTGCAGTTATCCACAAATTACGCCGTCTGCAAATTTCCCAGATAATCTGTGCAAATGTATTACATTGTTCAGAATGCGATCCACCCATATGGTTTATATAAGCCACTGCTGTGGTGTTGTCCAGATAGATTTTAACATGCACATTGTAAATACCAGAACAAAATGTCTGAAGTCCCAACATCCCTGCTTTAAGCTCTAGCTTGTTAATGTGTGCTTTTTTCTCCTCCAAAGTCCAACGCCCTCCTGTACTTTGTGAGTCTCCATCAAGGATGGACTCAAACACTGCCCCCCAACCTTCTGTAGAGGCATCAGTTGTCAATGTAAACAGCATCTTTCCATGCTCAATATGACGAAGCTCGGAATTAACATTGACGATCCACCATTGAATTTCTGCTTTAGCCCTCTCGGACAAGAAAAAATGTTTATCATAATCTCCTGCAACTCGTTTTAACGCTAAAACCTTTTCTAATTCTAATTGCCTATAGTGCAAATGTCCAAACTCGACCCCTGTGAATGAAGAAACCAATATGCCAATGAGCTCAGCTACTGCTCTGATCGAAGGTGTCTTACAGTTAATCACCTCTCTACATTTGGCGAGAAGACTGATCTTCTTCTTACTTGTAAGTGACACTGTCATATCCGTGGAATTTAAAATGAAACCCAAATGTTCTATTTGTTTGCTGGGTATCAAATTTGATTTCTCAAAGTTAAAAAAAAATCCTAATGACGTGAATAAATCATGTGTGACCCTAATACTGTTTAAGCAATTGATATATGTATCTGACATAATAAAAGAATCATCAATATATCCATATGCTATACGTCCTAATTGCCTCAAGTGTGCATACACCGGTTTAAGAATTTTTTGGAAAATCCTAGGTGCAGACGAAAGCCCATTAGGCAGAACCTTGAATTGAAACAACTCATCTTGCCAAACAAACCTCAAAAAATTTCTGTATTCTTCCGCAATTGGAACAGAATAATATGCATTCGATAAATCAATCGAGGCCATAAAACATCCCCTACGCATAAGATTGATAACTGTGTCAATCGTATCCATTTTGAAGTGGTGATACTGAATAAATGGATTGAGTTTGACCAAATTTAGAATGAGTCTGGAGGAACCATTTTTCTTATGTCTGCTAAAGACATTGGACACAAATTCCTGTGCTGAAGGAACAGCCTTCTCTATGATCCCTAATTGTAAAAAATCCTTAATCTGTGTATCAATAATCGCAAATTCAGATTCTGAAAATTTTAGAGGGCTTGGTCTGCAAGTTTGGCTAGGCAAATTGTCAAAATCTAAACAAACACCAGTGACCGCTTGTAATATAAATCTATCTGATGTAAGTTTCAGCCACTGTTTGTAATGCAATCCAGTGGCACCAGCCTGGAAACCGTGATCAACACCAAACTTAAAGAGACATGTTTCATTACTCATATTAGTATTGAATGCCTGAGGTATAATTACCTTAACTGCATTGTTTTTGCTAGTTTGTCCGGGACTTAAACATCCCTTTGAAGGCCGGACCGCGCTGCTGTGCGCGAAACTTGACGTGTTCGCTGCCCCCGCTGTGGGTATGATTTTCCTCGGAAAATCGGCTTTGAGGCCTGGCCTAAAAAAGCCCCTCGAAACCGTCCCGGCCAGTTTTGTCGAATTGCAGCACCGAATCGTTCTCGATTCCCCGGTCTGACATACTGTGTCTGCGGATGCCGGCCGGCGATGCTGCTCGCAATTCGATTAGTTTCGTTAATCGCTTTGACGCGCGTTGTCAAGTCATCTCCGTAGAGCCAGGCAGACCCTTCCGTGTCAGCGTTACACAGTCCTCTATAGGCCTGGTTCAGGTCGCCGCGGTGGTCTTCACGTCTTCTCTGATTCACGTCTTGGTTGACGTAGCCCAGCAAAGCCAACGCATCTACAAGACATGTGACCGTGTCCGCCATCTTGTTTTTTGTTAAAGGCTCGTCCGATCTCGTGCTCGCAACGAGATTGTTTGTGGCATGGGTGACGGCCACCATGACTTGCACAATTGCCTGTTGAGCACGCTGTGCTTTCAAGTCACGTGACTTCGTGGCAGCCGAGAGTTTCTCCCAAATCTCGGGATTTACTCTAGTCTGCGTCAACCCGCCGCAGTTCCCTGGGCGTACATACGCTTGAAGTTTTTCTTTTAACTTATCGTCTGGCAGCCGCTTCTTCAAAACATTGTTCACAATGTTTACTAATTGCCCGTCAATGTCTGTCGCCACCCTCTCATCCGGCACGTAGAACTGTTCAAGTCCTGATAACGTATCTATCGGCATGGCACTGTGTATCTGCGACGAACTTTCATTTATTGGCTGTTCGTCGTCGATCTCTTCTTCTGCCAGCTTGTCGAAAAACCATGCCATCTGGTTTGACAACGTCTGTACGGACAGTTGCAAACTCCGCACCTCATCGTTCGTTGTCGATGTAGACGCCGTTGGTTCGGTTGGGTGTGTAACCTCCGACTCTGTCTCTGAAACCCCAGTG
Organism: Lamellibrachia satsuma; assembly: GCA_033239005.1. Classification (NCBI taxonomy): domain Eukaryota; kingdom Metazoa; phylum Annelida; class Polychaeta; order Sabellida; family Siboglinidae; genus Lamellibrachia; species Lamellibrachia satsuma. Next base: position 7,144,447 of record BSQZ01000015.1, on the reverse strand, counting down.
GGGCCAGCCAACAGTATTGTCGATTTAACCCCTGTGGGGCCAGCCAATAGGGCTGTAGATGTAACCCCTGTGGGGTGTGCCATCATAGATACTTGGTCAACACCGTAGTCCCTAGCAAGGCCATCCAAGATGGCAGCTCCTGCCGACTTTGTCTTCGCTTTGGGCATCTTTGACCCAATTCGGGAAATCAGACTCCCAAACGTAGAAAAACAACGTCGTCTGCTTCCGATTCGACGAAGAAAACGTCACTAAATATAAACAATCGTTAACAAAACAAAGATAATAAAACAGAAAGTAATAAATGTCCTAACAATTTCAAAACACGACTTCGCTACTAAAAATGCTGACGCAACTGACTACTGGAGCTGCGTACGCACATCTCATGGAGGCCCTGCTTCCGGTAGGTGACTGAATAGAATCACCCTGTGGCACTGGCTGGGTAGGGTGTGTGAAATATTCCCAAGGGACAAGTGCTTGAGAGCAAGCTGGGGCCACACTAGATAGTAACTTGTAAACAGGGATCTAGTGTTGGTTTGATCATTTAATGTAGTATTGGTATCTTGATACATTTCTGGTGACACCATTGTGTTAGCATACATATAATAATGTAGTTAGTCACTGTTTTGTTTATTCATTTACAACTGATAATTGGTTGTATATCATTTACAGGTGCAGATGACCCCCTGTAAAATGCAGGATGTGGTTGCACTGAGTCGGTGCTCAGACACAGTTTTACATTTTTGATTAGGCCTGCAGTGCCCAGTTAGGGTGAGCATTGTTATTTTGGTTTTATGGTTTGTCGTGAAGTATTACTATTAGGTTAGGAAACATTTCATTTGACGGTCATCCATAACTATCTTAAGGAACAAATTATAGACACTGCACATGTATATATATATATATATATATATATATATATATATATATATATATATATATATATATATATATATATATATATATATATATATATATATATATATATATATATATATATATATATATATGTATGTGTGTGTATATGTATTAGTACTGATTATTATTATTAGTACTGATTTGTGTAATCGTAGTCTCCAAGGATTGTATATCTTTATATGTTATAAGGGATGTTAAGCATAACTGATATTGTGTTATTCATGGAGCACATCAAATTTTTATTAATTGTAGCTGCATTTTTAGTTGAGTATCTTTGTTGTACACTTCACCACTTAGGAGTTGACACAGTGTTTAAAGACTATAAACCTATGTATCTTATTGGTACTAAGTCGGTCATGGCGTATTGCTGGATAGAAATCTAGATACAAATACCACAGGTGCCAACCTGCTATTTGGTTTCGGATAAAATCTATAGGTAATAATTATGTACCAATGTTATGCAGGGAATAGATGTTTTTGACTCTGTTGATTAATGATCCTGTGTAACCATTGTAGTAGTGCATGTAGTAATAATATTTTTGTATGTTTTACAGGTTTTTGATATAGTTTTTGTTATACAAAATAAAGGAAATCACAATTTCCCGTCTTCCTGCGATTCCACGGTTACAACCACATCGCACATTAATGAGAAATTAATTAGAAAACTTAATTTTTTTTTAAGTTGAGTAGTGGTTAAAGAACCAAGTGTTGTTTTCCTTCAAAATCATGGAATTCATTTTTTCGTAACGCAACATATTAGCAGTTAGTGACACTTGTTGCGACGGGCCTATTAGTTCATATTAATTGTGTACTTACTAGTTGCATAAATGTGTTGGTTGCATTGTTTTAAAGTCTTAGTAGAATACTTTATATAAATATATATATATAATTATATAAATATTAAGCATAGACTATACCCAGTGTGACCCAACTAATGCTACGCTGTTGCTCAACTTACTCCACACCAAGTGTTAGTTGAGACAGCTTACCAACCATGTTCGAATCAGCTACATGTAGTTATCTATGCATACTAGGTAATGCAATTTTATATTTGTCTAAAATGTTTCCAGCGAAGGACCAGAAAGCAAAGATCGTTGCCACAGCTTTAGTAAATAGCTGGTTTGTTCAGTTGGGCATGCCAAGACGAATTCACAGTGATCAAAGCCGAAACTTTGGGGGTATTGTGATTAGGGAACTATGTCGTATGTATGACACCAAGAAGACAAAGGCAACGCCACACAGACAGCAAGGAAATGGACAATGTGAACGCTTTAATCGGACCATGCACAACTTACTACGCACACTATTTGATAATAAACGACGACATTCACCCTTATTGTTAGGACGAGATCCAAGACTGCCTGCTGAATCGTTCCTAGGGTTGGAACAAGAAGACACCAGGGCAGGATCAATTGATGACTGGTTACAGGGTCACTGTCGGAGATTAAATCACCTGCTGGACCGAGTTCTCCGTAACACCATGAAAAGAAGGCCAATGACCAAGGCATCGGGGTTGGTTTGTGCTGAACCAAGATATAGGATGCACGGAAAACTATTCAATACAAGGTTCTATTATGTCTGGATGGAGGCAATGTGTATATCATTCAACCAGGCGATGGATTTGGATCAACCAAAGCAGTATATCGAGCAGAATTGCTGGACAGTAAGGAGTTGGTGCCAACCACGGAGAATCCAGCAGTGATCAGTGCTGACAACCAAGACTCCGAACCTAGAGCACCAGATTCATCTGCACATTCCAACACTTCATCACCGTCTGATTCTGAAGATGAGTTGGAAGTAATGCCGCACACGTTGCGCCAGACGTAACCACAAATGGCACAGACGATGCCACAAAATCAAGTACACAGGATAGAGGACAACCACCTGATAAAGCTGAGATGGAAGTTTGACGAACAGTGGACGCTGAAGATGAGCCGCAAGAACTTCGACGTTCGGCTAGAACCACTGCCGGAAAACATGCCAATCCACACCGTCTACCAAGTTTAGATAGGCTTCCTAATCTTGTTGATGGTGTCGTTACTTGCTACCATATGGCAGCACCTTGTGTAATCCAATGCATTATATAGAGCATATAGTTAATTAGTTGTTGTTGTTATAACTACTAGCAAAAATGCCCGTCCCCGGGAAGGCATAACTTCGTAGTGCTTACGTGACAGTCATGATAGCAATGCTTATCAAATAGGTGATCGCTGTTTTGAATATGGCCAGGCGAAGTATTCACCGCGCGCGATTGTTGGAGGTTTAACAAGATTTGCCATCCAAGCCAAAGGCCCAGATGGCAAGTGGACAAGGAAGCCATTGGCTTATTGAGAGTCCAACAATGTTCATTTACGTGTAACCCGCCCTCCTGAGATGTGTGTCAACCTTGTTTTTAAACATATTCGCGTTGCTACCAGTTACACAATCCGTAGACAATGTGTTCCATTCATTTATTGTCCTCTTTGAGAACAAGTACTTCCAATCTACACTGATCCTAATTTTACCTTATGTCCTCTAGTTCTACTATCTTTCTTGCGTGACAAAAACATATTTCTATCAATATTTTCATATCCATTCAATATCTTTAAAACTTCAATCTAATCTCCTCTTAACGTCCTTGTCTGTAGAATTGTTACACCACATTCTTTCAGGCGTTCTTCATAACTAAGGTCTCTCAATTATGGAATCATTTTAGTTGCTCTCCTCTGTATGTGTTCAAGCGTATGTATTATCCTTCTTACGATATGGTCTCCACGCTTGAATACAGTATTCTAAATGAGGTCTAACTATTGCTTTATACAGAGGTATAATTAGCTTTTTTATCTTGCATGTTATGTTTCTCCTAATCAACCCAAGAATTTTATTATCCTTTGAAGCTGCAATACCACACTGTTCTGAAACTTTCACATCAGCACTTATTGTCATTCCTAAGTCATTTTATTTTACAGTAGTATCTAGAACAGTATCTCACATATTATAGTTTATATCCAAGTTCCCGTGTCCTGTATGTAGGCACTTACATTTCCCAAAATTGAATATCATCTGCCATTTTTCAGATACCATCCCCGATACCATGGGCTTTTAATTTAAGTAGTAATCTTTGATGTGGCACTTTGTCAAAAGCGTTCTGAAAATCTAAGTAGATAATATCTAAGCGATCCTTCGTCTATCCACTTAGTGATTTCTTCCAAAAAACATAACATATTGGTTAAGCATGACCTCGCTTTTAGAAATACATGTTAGGACGAATTTAATAATTTATGCCTAATAAGGAAGTTTACAAATTACTGACTTTAAACTCACTGGTTTATGATTCTCTGACTTATTTCTCGAACCCTTTTTAAATAATGGTATGACGTTTGCTACTTTCCATTCAAAAGGAACAACTCCCCATTTCAATGACAATTTGAACACTCTTGCAAGTGGTATACTGATTTTTTCTACTGTTTCCATTAGTAGTTTTGGAGGAATTCCATCCACTCCCGGTGATTTTTTATCCTTCTATGCCTTTATTTTCTTAGCTACCATTTCTGGATTTATAATTAGCTGCCCTAAATAGTCAGATTTATCCTCCAGAAATTTAGCATATGGAACTGGTAATGAACTAATTTCCTCTCTGGTAAACGCTGAATTGAAGTAACCATTTACGCATTTCCGGAAACTATTTTGCTAACTTTTTACATAATATAAACCGCCCAGATGATGCTACGTACGGTCAAACGGTTTACGTACCGAAGTATTCGCCGGGAGCGCGCGTGGTTTCTGCGATTGTTGGAAGTTAACGTTTTACATAGCGAACAATTGTTGGTTTACCATAAAAATCACTAAGAACATTTGAATAAAGGCGTTACGTTTCATTCGTGGGGTCGTAGATTAATCCCTGAAAGTTTGGTGTCCGAGGTGCAAGCCGTCTAGTAGGAAAACGTTAACATACATACAACCATACGCTAGCTCGATTATTCTTAGATTTCTCTTATGGTTAATTACATTTATTGTGTAGGTTTCTGGTCATATTACTGATAATTAAGTTGTTTAAATATAAAATGTACCCAAGAGACCGGGGTCACGTGTGGTCAGGGGGAGGGGTACTGTCCCAGTGGGCCAGGCATGATCCCACAGTCAACAAGACAACAACCATGTTTGGTAAGTCTCTAAATACTGTGTTACAAATTAGAAAACGAACCCTTTCAATTTATAATTGTACCATAATGTCAACTGGAGATTTGTCCATCTTTCTATATAAGCGTATTGTGACTTTGATTAATGCTAAGAAGGTGAGGAGCAAATGATCTGTCTGGACCTTAGGGCGTTAAGTTTAATCATGTTATATAGTTAATGTATTATGATTGTCAAAATACTTTAAGCAGGGACTGTGCATGTAGAGTTATTATTTAACGTTCTGCGCAGTTAAGCTAGAATCAGACAGGAGCACTCTCCTTCTCTTTGATGTTGCTTTGGTTAATCACCATGTAGCACTAGCTGGGTAGGGTGTGTGAAATACTTCCAAGGGTGCTTGAGCGCAAGCTGGGAGCCACACTAGCTTGTAAACAGGGATCAAGTGTTTGGTTCAATTATTTAATGTAGAATCTGTGTACAAAGATATATGATGATTGCAACTTTTGTCTAAATAAATATACATGTATATATGTATACATGTATACATGTATATATATATATATATATATATATATATATATATATATATATATATATATATATATATGCCTTCATATGACGTTTTATATATATATATATATATATATATATATATATATATATATATATATATATATATATATATATATATATATATATATATATATATATATATATGTATATATATATATATATATATATATATAAATATATATATATATATATATATATATATGACAAAACGTCATAAGAAGTTAACCATTTAGTTTGTAGCATTGGATAAAAAGATTAGGTAGCCTATCAACACAAGCTACAACTAAACTATATTATGTGTTATTGTTATGTCTACCGCGCATGAAACGAGCCTACCCACCTCCTTTGCTGAAGACCAGATAAATATATCGGTAGCCTAAACAGGAGGCTCAATGTAGCAGCAAATGAGGAGCCACAGCTTAAAACTTAAAACTGCTTCTTCTTTTGCCGGGTACGAGTCGACCCTCTCCCTCCAAGGTTTATAGATTCAGTGTATGTGCGGCGCGCACGTGCTAAAGCCTAAAGTGCTGTAAGAGAAAGTGATGAAATATTTAGAAGAAAAATGTAACAGTGTGCATTTAGAACTGCAATTTAAGAAGAGGAAAAGTTGATAGCGTGAAAGTACTCCCGTACAGACATCCGTAAACACTTCTTCACAAAACACGTCATCGATTACGGGAACAAACTACCTGAAGAAGTCGTGTCAGCTCCTATACTCTGAACACCTTCAAGAAAAAAATTATGGCCAGCCACCGGCTGAAAGAGACCATACAACCAAGTAAGTATCCAATAGACTGTTCCTGGCATTATAATTGTATTGTTGATTCCCCGTGTAGCCATGGTCCCTAGCTAGGCTGGGGCGTGCTGACCGCTCTGCCACCCCACCCCTCGTGCGATGTGATAATCGGCCGCATGCATGGACCGGGCGTAGCGTAGTCCCAGACTAAGCCCTACGTCCGGACTAGCTAAGCTATAGACTAGCGATACAGTGGTCATGCCCCAGTTAGACTTCAATATACGAATTTAAAACATTCATACTATCTGACATAAGTGCATTTTTGCAGCGACATTACCAGGTTTGCTGGTGGAAGCTGTTGGGAGTGAAATGGTGGATATTTAGATGATTTCAATAGGCGGAAGGATATTTGTGATTTTTTTGGCCACTAGATACGTGTGCATCGTAATTCATGCCAATATTGGTAAACATTGAGGGGTATCACACATACAGGCCTATTACACGAGTTAGAAATGTCTAATTTTTACAAAACTCGACCAGCATGTCAGTGAGATGATGACAGCGGCTAGTAAACACTATTAGAATTTTTTATGGTCACGTTTTCTTATAATTATGCAAAACGTTAATAATTTTATGGCCACCAATGGGAAATGTAAATGTAGGCTGAATCCTACATTTAATCGCGATGCATGAACCGGACGCGTTTTTTTTTTAGCAGGTAGGTTGAGTACCGTGGGCGGATGTCAACCAAGAATTTTTATACGTGGTGTGGTACAGTTTGCGCCAACATGTGCATGTGTCTACTAACAAGTTTTATTGAAACGATTGCGTTTGCTTGGCATTGTTGGGGCGACTAATGACCAACATCAGATACATGTTTCGAGGCATGGTATGTGCGTACGTGCGTGCGTAATAATTAATTGTTTCAAATAAATAATGATCCTAGTGACAATTTTCGCATCCACTTATATAGCTGGCAACAGGTCCCCCACAACTGCCAACTTGTTTTTGGAGGCTGGAGACGGGCTCTCGGTGATGGCGGAAGGACAAGGGAAATATTTTTTGATAGTATATCCAGTTTATTTAAATAGGATGCAACTAGACATTTACATGTAAGCTATAAATCTATGCAATTATATTTTTGCGATTAACTTCTAAAAACGATCAGTGATACCTAGGTCAGATGTCAGATGAAGCTACTACCCAGCAAACACAATAATGTTTTAAAAACATCAGAAAAATGTTTCTTCAAATGTTATAAAAATGTTTTTGAAAATGTTATATTGATGTTAAAATGTTGACTCTTGGAAACATTGTAAAAACGTTATTAAAAAATGTTTTATTAAAACATTTATCTAACATCATAAAAATATTTCCATAAAATATCATGAAAATGTTTAACAAAATGTTATAATGATATCAAAATGTTGACTCTTGGAAACATTGTAAAAACGTTTTTCAAAAATGTTTTATTATAACATATATATAACATCATAAAAACATTTCCATAAAATATCATGAAAATGTTTTTGAAAATGTTATATTGATATCAAAATGTTGACTCTTGGAAACATTGTAAAAACGTTTTTGAAAAATGTTTTATTAAAACATATATATAACATCATAAAAACATTTCCATAAAATATCATGAAAATGTTTTACAAAATGTTATGATATCAAAATGTTGACTCTTGGAAACATTGTAAAAACGTTTTTCAAAAATGTTTTATTATAACATATATATAACATCATAAAAACATTTCCATAAAATATCATGAAAATGTTTTAGAAAATGTTATAATGATATCAAAATGTTGACTCTTGGAAACATTGTAAAAACATTGTTGAAAAATGTTTTATTATAACATATATATAACATCATAAAAACATTTCCCTAAAATATGAAAAAATTTAGAAAATGTTAAAATTATATCAAAATATTGGAGCTTGAAAACGTTCTAAATACATGTTTTTAATGTATTAAAACATACATAAAAAAATTATAAAACAGTTTATATATATATATATATATATAAACTATATATAATTATAAAACAGTTTATATATATATATACAGTTTATATATATATATATATATATATATATATATATATATATATATATATATACACACACACACATATATATATATATATATATACATATATATATATATATATATATATATACATATATACATATATATGTATATATATATATGTGTGTATATATATATATATACATATATATATATATCTAACACATTTTAAAGATGCTTTTTCCAGACAAATTTATGGACAACCATTAGAAAAGAAACAAATATTCCTTAACCAGCATGTAAATTATTACGTACAAGACTTAAAGTAAGTTGAGATACCTTTCAGAGTCTACTGATACGCTAGACGGAGCATTTGTGACCCTCTTGGTCACTTCTTCAGCATCACAGTGAACTGCTGTCATGTGATGACTACCAACAAAGTCACATGATATCAGAGAACTTTGCATTTTGATGCTGAAGAATTGACTGAGAAGGTCATGCAAGCTCTGTCGATTTGAATAATAGATTCTGAAAGGTATTATATTTATTTATTTTAATAAGATTTTGTAAGCTAAGGCAATTTGTTAGAAATTTTTTTTTTAGTAATCAAACAACTATTGCTTATAGTAAGATCATGATAATATAATAAGCACACAGATCAATGGAAATTTACTTACTTGAGACCACTTTGCACAGCAGATGGTCTCGAAAGTGTAGTTTTCCCTTTTGCCCCATAACACTGAACAAACTCATAAGGCCATGAGTCATCAGTGACCGCATAATGGCCCTGCAGGATCTAGAAAGGCTTGCACCCTCTAGTGACGAAAGAATTTGAATCTGTGTAAAATAAATATATATTTTATATAAAATGAAACTCTGTTTTAAAAGAACAAAGTTTGATCATTTCTATATTATAAGGTTGTTTGCATTCATGCATGCACGCACGCACGCACGCATGCACGCACATACATATGTTTGTATGTATGCACTTGCAGAAACTCTGTGGCCATGTTCATCACTGTGGTCATGTTCATCACTGTGGTCATGTTCAACACTGTGGTCATGTTCATCACTGTGGTCATGTTCATCACTGTGGTCATGTTCAACACTGTGGTCATGTTCATCACTGTGGTCATGTTCATCACTGTGGTCATGTTCAACACTGTGGTCATGTTCATCACTGTGGTCATGTTCATCACTGTGGTCATGTTCATCACTGTGGTCATGTTCAACACTGTGGTCATGTTCATCACTGTGGTCATGTTCATCACTGTGGTCATGTTCAACACTGTGGTCATGTTCATCACTGTGGTCATGTTCATCACTGTGGTCATGTTCAACACTGTGGTCATGTTCATCACTGTGGTCATGTTCATCACTGTGGTCATGTTCAACACTGTGGTCATGTTCATCACTGTGGTCATGTTCATCATTGTGGTCATGTTCATCACTGTGGTCATGTTCAACACTGTGGTCATGTTCATCACTGTGGTCATGTTCATCACTGTGGTCATGTTCAACAGGGGGTAGTGTAGTACTACTACCACCCCTTGCTATAGTGATGATGCTTACACAAAATAAGTAATGTCACTGGACACAACTGTCTCAGATCTACGCAGTGTTAAGTTGGTAGATTAGCCTTATATTTGACAAGGATAACATTTGGGAAAGTACATATGAGAGCGTGCTGCATTTTGAGATTGATCTTGACATCAAGTTTATAACAATGAAAAACAATACATTTGTAATACTAATACATTCTAAGTGATTTTTGGTTATTCATCAGTTAGCTACATACCTCGATCGTTGCATCTAATAGGTGACTCAGGTAGTCAGATGTTCATAGATTGAGTTCTTTGTTCTTTAGTTCTGTGGAAGCTTCTTGGACAGATCACTCGGCAGATCACTAGCTGTCTTCCTACTCAAGTTTGATTACAAGTTTAGATAATTATAGTGTTAACTAGTAATATATGTCATTTACACTGGTATATACAACTAGATCTTACATGAAACTATTATCATAATCAATTAGATACACAGACTCTTATTGCTATGTAACATAACCAAAACTATGTTGCTCAAGCGTAGATGTTTTAAAATTCCAAGGGTGTGAATCAACCATCTCCTGTAACTAATACAGGGGCCATGCACATAGTTTCCCAGGGTGGGTCATTCATGGTAACCTCCCACGACCTGTAAAGTCCCAAACACAGGCTGTCTACACTAATTGGGTTTCAGGGGTGCCCTGGTCAGTGGCTCTGGGTGACAGCGCTGAGTGATGCACTCACTACAGATACAGAGTGAATCAGCTGTTGAGTTCACTGTCATTTACACTCCCATCCAAATCACATAATTTTATGTGATTTTTCTCAGAAACGAAATAGTCAGTTCTTTACTCCCACCCGTAGGCAGAGTACAACTATTTGGAGTCTATGTAGGCAGAGTACAACTATTTGGAGTCTATGTAGGCAGAGTACAACTATTTGGAGTCTATGTAAGGCAGAGTACAACTATTTGGAGTCTATGTAAGGCAGAGTACAACTATTTGGAGTCTATGTAAGGCAGAGTACAACTATTTGGAGTCTATGTAAGGCAGAGTGCAACTATTTGGAGTCTATGTAAGGCAGAGTACAACTATTTGGAGTCTACATCTGCTCTGTTTTCCACCAACAACGTCAGCTTGTGGATTGATCTCTCCAAATATGTGGCCTTCTTGGTTTGATTGCCCTGCTTCGTAAGGCTAGAATCAGCCACAAGCTGTGCACAGCCATAAAATCAAACCTTTTCTGATACCTTATTTTCAAAGTGAAATGTTGTAATAAAAAAACATTAAAATAACATTATTGTGATGTTTATGTTCCTTTGTCAAAAGTGTTTTTATGATGTTATATATGTGTTTTAATAAAACATTGTTCAACAATGTTTTTCAAATGTTTCCAAGTTGGAACATTTTGATATCATTATAACAGTAAAAAAAATTTTTTTATGACATTTTAGAAAACATTTTTCTTATGTTTTTAAAACAGTATTGTGTTTGCTGGGCTCAGCCATAAAATCGAAGCTTTTCTGATACCTTTCAAAGTGAAATGTTTTAATAAAACATTAAAATAACATTTTTGTGATGTTATGTTCCTTTGTCAAAAATGTTTTTATGATGTTATATATGTTTTAATAAAACATTGTTCAACAATGCTTTTCAAATGTTTCCAAGATGGCACATTTTGATATTATTATAACATTAAAAAAAACATTTTTATGACATTTTAGAAAACATTTTTCTGATGTTTTTAAAACAGTATTGTGTTTGCTGGGTTCAGCCATAAAATCAAAGCTTTTCTGATACCTTTCAAAGTGAAATGTTTTAATAACACATTAAAATAACATTTTTGTGATGTTTATGTTCCTTTGTCAAACATGTTTTTTATGATGTTATATATATGTTTTAATAAAACATTGTTCAAAAATGTTTTTCAAATGTTTCCAAGATGGCACATTTTGATATCATTATAACATTAAAAAAACATTTTTATGACATTTTAGAAAACATTTTTCTGATGTTTTTAAAACAGTATTGTGTGTGCTGGGCTCAGCCATAAAATCAAAGCTTTCCTGATACCTTTCAAAGTGAAATGTTTTAATAAAACATTAAAATAACATTTTTGTGATGTTTATGTTCCTTTGTCAAACATGTTTTCATGATGTTATATATATGTTTTAATTAAACATTGTTCAAAAATGTTTTTCAAATGTTTCCAAGATGGCACATTTTCATATCATTATAACATTAAAAAAACATTTTTTTGACATTTTAGGAAACATTTTCCTGATGTTTTTAAAACAGTATTTTGTTTGCTGGGCTCAGCCATAAAATCAAAGCTTTTCTGATACCTTAATTACAAAGTGAAATGTTTTAATAAAACATTAAAATAACATTTTTGTGATGTTTATGTTCCTTTGTCAAACATGTTTTCATGATGTTATATATATGTTTTAATAAAACATTGTTCAAAAATGTTTTTCAAATGTTTCCAAGATGGCACATTTTGATATCATTATAACATTAAAAAAAACATTTTTATGACATTTTAGAAAACATTTTTCTGATGTTTTTAAAACAGTATTTTGTTTGCTGGGCTCAGCCATAAAATCAAAGCTTTTCTGATACCTTACAAAGTGAAATGTTTTAATAAAACATTAAAATAAAATTTTTGTGATGTTTATGTTCCATTGTCAAACATGTTTTCATGATGTTATATATATGTTTTAATAAAACATTGTTCAAAAATGTTTTTCAAATGTTTCCAAGATGGCACATTTTGATATCATTATAACATTAAAAAAAACATTTTTATGACATTTTAGAAAACATTTTTCTGATGTTTTTAAAACAGTATTTTGTTTGCTGGGCTCAGCCATAAAATCAAAGCTTTTCTGATACCTTACAAAGTGAAATGTTTTAATAAAACATTAAAATAACATTTTTGTGATGTTTATGTTCCTTTGTCAAACATGTTTTCATGATGTTATATATATGTTTTAATAAAACATTGTTCAAAAATGTTTTTCAAATGTTTCCAAGATGGCACATTTTGATATCATTATAACATTAAAAAAAAACATTTTTATGACATTTTAGAAAACATTTTTCTGATGTTTTTAAAACAGTATTTTGTTTGCTGGTCTCAGCCATAAAATCGAAGCTTTTCTGATACCTTTCAAAGTGAAATGTTTTAAATAAAACATTCAAATAAAATTTTTGTGATGTTTATGTTCCTTTGTCAAACATGTTTTCATGATGTTATATATATGTTTTAATTAAACATTGTTCAAAAATGTTTTTCAAATGTTTCCAAGATGGCACATTTTCATATAATTATAACATTAAAAAAACATTTTTTTGACATTTTAGGAAACATTTTTCTGATGTTTTTAAAACAGTATTTTGTTTGCTGGGCTCAGCCATAAAATCAAAGCTTTTCTGATACCTTAATTACAAAGTGAAATGTTTTAATAAAACATTAAAATAAAATTTTTGTGATGTTTATGTTCCTTTGTCAAACATGTTTTCATGATGTTATATATATGTTTTAATAAAACATTGTTCAAAAATGTTTTTCAAATGTTTCCAAGATGGCACATTTTGATATCATTATAACATTAAAAAATTTTTTTTATGACATTTTAGAAAACATTTTTCTGATGTTTTTAAAACAGTATTTTGTTTGCTGGGCTCAGCCATAAAATCAAAGCTTTTCTGATACCTTACAAAGTGAAATGTTTTAATAAAACATTAAAATAACATTTTTGTGATGTTTATGTTCCTTTGTCAAACATGTTTTCATGATGTTATATATATGTTTTAATAAAACATTGTTCAAAAATGTTTTTCAAATGTTTCCAAGATGGCACATTTTGATATCATTATAACATTAAAAAAAAATTTTTATGACATTTTAGAAAACATTTTTCTGATGTTTTTAAAACAGTATTTTGTTTGCTGGTCTCGGCCATAAAATCAAAGCTTTTCTGATACCTTTCAAAGTGAAATGTTTTAAATAAAACATTCAAATAAAATTTTTGTGATGTTTATGTTCCTTTGTCTAACATGTTTTCATGATGTTATATATATGTTTTAATTAAACATTGTTCAAAAATGTTTTTCAAATGTTTCCAAGATGGCACATTTTCATATCATTATAACATTAAAAAAACATTATTTTGACATTTTAGGAAACATTTTTCTGATGTTTTTAAAACAGTATTTTGTTTGCTGGGCTCAGCCATAAAATCAAAGCTTTTCTGATACCTTAATTACAAAGTGAACTGTTTTAATAAAACATTAAAATAACATTTTTGTGATGTTTATGTTCCTTTGTCAAACATGTTTTCATGATGTTATATATATGTTTTAATAAAACATTGTTCAAAAATGTTTTTCAAATGTTTCCAAGATGGCACATTTTGATATCATTATAACATTAAAAAAAACATTTTTATGACATTTTAGAAAACATTTTTCTGATGTTTTTAAAACAGTATTTTGTTTGCTGGGCTCAGCCATAAAATCAAAGCTTTTCTGATACCTTACAAAGTGAAATGTTTTAATAAATCATTAAAATAACATTTTTGTGATGTTTATGTTCCTTTGTCAAACATGTTTTCATGATGTTATATATATGTTTTAATAAAACATTGTTCAAAAATGTTTTTCAAATGTTTCCAAGATGGCACATTTTGATATCATTATAACATTAAAAAAAAATTTTTATGACATTTTAGAAAACATTTTTCTGATGTTTTTAAAACAGTATTTTGTTTGCTGGTCTCAGCCATAAAATCAAAGCTTTTCTGATACCTTTCAAAGTGAAATGTTTTAAATAAAACATTCAAATAAAATTTTTGTGATGTTTATGTTCCTTTGTCAAACATGTTTTCATGATGTTATATATATGTTTTAATTAAACATTGTTCAAAAATGTTTTTCAAATGTTTCCAAGATGGCACATTTTCATATCATTATAACATTAAAAAAAATTTTTTTGACATTTTAGGAAACATTTTTCTGATGTTTTTAAAACAGTATTTTGTTTGCTGGGCTCAGCCATAAAATCAAAGCTTTTCTGATACCTTAATTACAAAGTGAAATGTTTTAATAAAACATTAAAATAACATTTTTGTGATGTTTATGTTCCTTTGTCAAACATGTTTTCATGATGTTATATATATGTTTTAATAAAACATTGTTCAAAAATGTTTTTCAAATGTTTCCAAGATGGCACATTTTGATATCATTATAACATTAAAAAAAAACATTTTTATGACATTTTAGAAAACATTTTTCTGATGTTTTTAAAACAGTATTGTGTGTGCTGGGCTCAGCCATAAAATCAAAGCTTTTCTGATACCTTTCAAAGTGAAATGTTTTAATAAAACATTAAAATAAAAGTTTTGTGATGTTTATGCTCCTTTGTCAGACATGTTTTCATGATGTTATATATATGTTTTAATAAAACATTGTTCAAAAATGTTTCTCAAATGTTTCCAAGATGGCACATTTTTATATCATTATAACATTAAAAAAATTATTTTTATGACATTTTAGAAAACATTTTTCTGATGTTTTTAAAACAGTATTGTGTTTGCTGGGCTCAGCCATAAAATCAAAGCTTTTCTGATACCTTTCAAAGTGAAATGTTTTAATGTAACATTAAAATAACATTTTTGTGACGTTTATGTTCCTTTGTCAAACATGTTTTCATGATGTTATATATATATGTTTTAATAAAACATTGTTCAAAAATGTTTCTCAAATGTTTCCAAGATGGCACATTTTGATATCATTATAACATTAAAAAAAACATTATTATGACATTTGAGGAAACATTTTTCTGATGTTTTTAAAACATTATTGTGTTTGCTGGGAATGTTTTAATGATGTTTTAAAAACATCACTGAAAAATGTAAAATTACGTTATCTTAAAAACATCTGTATGATGTTTCTGAAATTTTACATAACATTTTATTTACATTTACGAAATGTTATTGAAAAATGTTTTCGTTATAACATGTATATGAACTTTATCAAATGTTATAAAAATGTTATGTGTTTGCTGGGTAGTACTTGTAAAAGTTAATTATATGTGGTAGTTACGTTGCCGGTTTTTATATGCATATAAGCTTATACTTTGGATTGTAAATACAACACAAACAAGGATATAAGACTTTAAATTACTACATATTTTATTGCATTGCATTCAATTTTATGTAGGGGTTGCTCAACAAATTTATAGAGGGGTAGCTCAACAATTTTATGTATGGGTTGCTCAACAATTGTATATAGGGGTTGCTTGATCAACAATGACACAATGCAAAGATAGGCCCATTACAACGCAACATCTTTATTAGTCATTATAGTACGCATGGATAACATATTCAAACAATCCACATACAACACATCACTGAACTTATCACTACACCCATGTAGCATGTACTTTATTCAACCAAAATATGCAGTGTGTAAAAAATAAAAACTACAACGTACCCCACACACCCCTGTAATATGAATATTTTGTAGTGGGGCCGTCCACGTGTATTTACAAAAAGAGGTAAAATAAATTCAATCCCGAAACGTAAGTACCTCGAAAAAGAGTAGAATCGATTATGGCCAAGATACTATCGATTTTTTATTTATCACAATTTACAGATCAATCATTCTGGCTTAAAAACAATATGTTTAATAGGAAAATGTTTCACCCACTATTACTAGTACACAATAAATATGTATTCAATGTTATTTAAGTTGTTGTTACCACACTTGTTATAACATTTACTAAGTGTTGACCTTAGTTGGCTACTTGCTGTAATGACAAGCTATCAATCCCAACTGCATGATTGAAGCACACCAGGTTTCTTAACAACAAAAGTTTTCTTTTAGTCATGATTTCTACTCTACTGCAATGGAAATCAAATGGCACAAATTGGATTCAAGTACCCAAAATCAGGCAAATCCAACAATTAGTACCCATTTAAATTAACAGTAGTCAGCAAAATATTACACGGAGTCCATAAATAAAAGGGGGAAATTAGCTTAATTGTCATTGGCTAATGAATAAAAAATGGTCAGAGAGAATTGTCAATACACAGTATATGAAGGTATAATTATGTTTTTAGCCCTCCAGGCATAGGTTATACCATGTCACACAGACAACTCAATCGCAATGTAAACAATGAAAAGGTTAAATTTCAGGCATGTAGTATTATAAGATATACCATATATGTCACACAGACAATAACAACTCAGACAATTAAAACTCAATCGCAACGTAAAAAATGAAACAGAAATCAGGCTTAGCATAGCCATAAAGAATAAACCAAGAAAACTGTGACCGCTTCTAGTTTGTCCCATGCCATATATGAGGGCATGTGGCTGTCCCGCATACACAACTATTTGGTGGAATGTGTTTTTTCCTAGATTAACATTTCTGCTAACACATTCAGCTACGCTATGTGGTGCAGCTAATCTCGTTGTAGGGAGATGTTGAGCACTGGCTTCTGACTTTGCCTTCTTTAAGCATGAATACCCATGCTCATGTGTACCACAACCAGTACAGCCAACAGGACATGTGCACAGACCAAGGTCCATGTCAACGGTGTATGTCGCACCAGCAACATATGCACTGGGCACTGTGTACACGGTACGTCCAACCTTGTGAACTTGCTGCTTGTCAACATCCGCAGCCTCCATGACATATCTTGACTGCGGGTCGCTTACTTGGTTGTTGGTTCTGGTATGTGCCGCACATAGTAGCTCTCCATGCGTGTCACGATGATGTTAAACAGTTGGATGATGTTGATGGCTTTGATGCGATTCAGAACATTTTCTTTCAACACACGCTTTGCTGCTTCACAAAAGTTGTTTGTGTTATTCCCACGAACAAACAGTATGTCACGGTAGGTCAGTGCCCACGTTTCCTTGCGGACGTACAGCGCAGTGATGTACGACTGGGATGCCACATGACGTTCCATTACCGCTGACCCAATTCCAGACGTGTAAATATCTTCAAAAGCCTCAGCAGTAGTGCAGTACATCAGCTGCTTGACGAGGCTGAACATCTCTGGGCAGTCATTCTGGGGGATGCCATGGTTTGCATCTCACAGCCACCACCAGGTTGCCTGCAGGATATGAAACGTGCACAACAATGGAATGGTAGCTAGAAAGGAGGCCAGTAAAAGTACTAAAAAATTGTACTTAAGTACAAAAATACTTAAGTATAAACTGAGGATCCTGTATTTTTATTATTGTTCTATGACAAAAAGAAGTAATTAATGGAGTTAAATGAATCAGCTTTAACAAACTGTTCTCACATTTGCCTGGATTATTTTCATCAGTAGGGTGCATGTGGCCACAACCAGCTGGTTGTCAACTACCTGCATCCTAGCAGACACCGCATCACCGCTGTTATTGTACTTTGTCACGGCAGCCTCCAAATCCCTCAACATGGTTTCTCCCGTCAGACTACTAAGTTTTCTTAAGGTGGCATAGAAAAGTCTGAAACAACCGTAATGTGTATGTGCCACAGATGAGACAATAAATGCTATAAGTAATGTTGTAAGAGAAATTATGGGAAATTGTGACGATCATGTAGCCCAATACTGTCTTTATTTTTTAAACTGTCACATTTAATGCACTGCAATATGGAGATGGTACATTGTTTGAAATTGTTTTCTTTTTAACTGTAACATCAGCCGTTATCAGGAAGGAAGGCACGATCAGCAGCAATCATGGCATAATCATCTCCATGTTGCTCATGAAGATCATCTGCCTGCAACAAATATAATAAAAGTGAAAGTATCACCAACACAGTGATTGTTGTTTGGATACTTCATCATAATCAGTTTTCTAAATCCTTAGATAAAAATACCGAAATGACCATATATTAACATCCACAATAAAGTACTACATAAGTAACCATTAAAAGTACTTTCTCTATTTTATATTGGATCTCTGGAATAATTATGTAACTAACTTACAGGGCTCATATATATTATCTGGAGGGTGGATAAAACTTTGTAAACCATGGTTTATAGCGCTCCAGATGAAACAGGAAGCATCCACCTAGACACAATTTGATAAAACTGGATTTAGCAAACAAATGTTTTAGCTTTTATCCAATTTCATCCAGAAATATGTATGATTGATATATGGTACATGCTGGTTGGTAGACATATACCTGTGTGATTCAAGAGCATTAGCTGAGCTATGACCAGCCCTAAACAGATCGACAAATTTATGTTTCGTCTCCTCTGACACCTTCCTGTACTTGAGTGCATCTGCAACTCCAATCGGATGGTTGTGTGTAAATGACAGAGTCACAGATGTCAGGTGGGATGACAGGTGGGGATCCGTCAACCTACACACAAATAATAAATCAGAACAATAAGCTTCATTTAGCAGAAATGTGGCCCATGTACAACCTGGTTAGCATACGGAAGACCACTGAAAGAA
Source organism: Lamellibrachia satsuma (assembly GCA_033239005.1). Classification (NCBI taxonomy): domain Eukaryota; kingdom Metazoa; phylum Annelida; class Polychaeta; order Sabellida; family Siboglinidae; genus Lamellibrachia; species Lamellibrachia satsuma. Next base: position 7,125,064 of record BSQZ01000015.1, on the reverse strand, counting down.
GATCATCACTTAATACAGTTGTAAAATCCATACAAAGCAATGCAAAATGAAACTTTAACACGGAATTGTAATATCTACCATTGAAGTCGTATGCTAGATATGTGTATTGTTATTGACCTTAATGATTTATACAGCAAAGCAAGGTAACCCTACTATTATAAGAATGCTATGCAAACACAATGTTCTTCAAATTGTTGGCATAAAAAGCCCCCCTGTATATACATTTATGTTGTAGCGTTCTAATTTTACTGTGGTCCATGACTTGGCACCTCACAGTTGGCTTACAACCCCACTGACTTATTTACTTATACTCTTCATACCCTAGTTGGCGCATCAAGCCACCTTACAACCCCACAAAATTAAGACAATTACCTGGTACCTGCTTTTCTGCACAATTCGTTTCACAACAAGCGTCATCACTGCCGGACAGTCAGTATTCTTGGACTGGTGGGTGACACTCTGGACTGGTGGGTGACACTCTTTATTTTGTCAGTTGAAGCCTTGGGACGAGTGTTGTGGTGACAATTTAGGTCAATCTGTAATAGTTATATCCAATTAAATGTTTTTTTATAAACATCAAGTTAAAAATCAAATTTCAAAATGTTGAACATCTATTTCCATTAACATAATTATCATCATGTAACACATGTTTACAATCAAAATATAAGCTGCAGCCTTGCCCACATAAATATCATTTGAGTTTTCAATTCAAATGATGGTTTTATGCGGGACAAAGCTACCTACAAAAGAGTTAATGACATGGAAACCGTGGCTCGTTTGCTGAAGACAACAAAGTCAAATGTATGTTTGTATACGAGCTTATGATTATGATTATGATAATTTCTACTTAAAAATCATGTAAACATGTGTTCCATGTTGATAATTATGTCAATGGAAATAGATGTTCAACATTTTGTATTTTTTACAATTTAGTATGCAGTTTTGCTTATCCTGAACACATTCTTTTTTTTACAATGTGGATATGTCTTCCGCACTGACTTAGTGGTACAGGAATTAGCCTGAAACTCTTTCAGCCATTGCAGCCTCCTGTGTGTTAAGTGCCAATTGCATCTCCAACTTGAATCGAGGCTATGATAAATATAAAAATAATATATAATCGATATTGAAAACATATGAGATATCCTAAATTCTATTTGGAGATGACATAAATTTTGTTCCATGCTAACACAAATTTTTACACTCTCATTGAATTCATAGAAATTCAAATAAATATTTTCGCTGGAAATACAAACTAAATATATATGTATATGCATATGTATATATATATATATATATATATATATATATATATATATATATATATATATATATATATATATATATATATAAATATATATATATATATATATATATATATATATATATATATATATATATATATATATATATATGTATATATACATATACATAAATATCTAGTTTGTATTTCCAGTGAAAATATTATATTATTTGAATTTCTATGAATTCAATGAGAGTGTAAAAATGTTGTTATATATATATATATATATATATATATATATATATTCTGCAATCGTGCATTACAGATTGGCCTTGTGTGGTTGGTTCCCCCACCTTTGCTGATATTTTGTCAGAGTATATAAACTAGGTCACAACTGTTTTCATTGTATAAAAATAATGTATTTATGATGTATACATATTATTGTATTGCATTTTTCTATTTGGCTTATTATAAAGCTCGTATACAAACATACATTTGACTTTGTTGTCTTCAGCAATCGAGCCACGGTTTCCATGTCATTAACTCTTTTGAAGGTAGCTTTGTCCCGCATAAAACCATCATTTGAATTGAAAACTCAAATGATATTTATGTGGACAAGGCTGCAGCTTATATTTTGATTGTACGGTAAGCCGACCTCACCATGTGACAATTTCTTACAATCAAAATGCACGCATAATAATTAGCCTCTCTTTCGATATTGGCCAAAGTTTACGAAGGTAAAATATTTGTTGCTCTCGATATGTTTTAATGTTTTTACCCACCCTCCTACCCCATCTACACCAGTGTTTGTTTGATTTCTAGTTGGGTCGGTTTACTAACTTTGTGTGATATATGTTCGGTGGTGGGTTCCCCCACCTTTGGTGGTTGGTTCCCCCACCTTTGCTGATATTTTGTCAGAGTATATAAACTAGGTCACAACTGTTTTCATTGTATAAAAATAATGTATTTATGATGTATACATATTATTGTATTGCATTTTTCTATTTGGCTTATTATAAAGCTCGTATACAAACATACATTTGACTTTGTTGTCTTCAGCAAACGAGCCACGGTTTCCATGTCATTAACTCTTTTGTAGGTAGCTTTGTCCTGCATATATATATATATATATATATATATATATATATATATATATATATATATATATATATATATATATACATATATATATACACACATATATATATACACACATATATATATATATATATATATATATATATATATATATATATATATATATATATATATATGTATACATATAATTATAATGTAAAGCTATTTGTGTACCAAGTTGCACTAAGGGGCTTTGTTAATAAAAAAATTATCCAAAAAAATTTGATGTGGCTGGGTTAAGGGTCAAGACTCTAGGGTCCTCTTGGATTATCACCAAAAAAAAATTTTTTTTTCAGGTAATTTTTTTATTATTGGATTTCAACACTAATCAGATTAGGCACAACTAGTCATGGTCGTCAAAAAAAAAAACATACCAACACATTACTAAAAACACAGTGAAATATATTACACAGGATACTCTGTCAAAATAAAACATGGGATCAACTTTGCACTTGCACAATGGATCGCTGTTTCTTCTTGTTTTGGTGAAGACGTCATAATATATTAAGTATACCCGGTACTACGGTGGTAGCTAACGAATTTGGCGCCAGACCCAGACAGTAGCTGCCTGAGTATTATTTTTATATAACTGTAGGCCCTACAGTAATAACTATATTACGCACGCACGTACGCACGCACGCACGGGTGTTTACATACCATGCGCGGAACTCGTATAGGATGTTGGTCATTAGACGCCCCAACAATGCCAAACAAACGCCGTCTTTTTCATAAAACTCGTTAGTAAACAAATGCACGTGTTGGCGCAAGCTGCCGTACCACACCACATGTAAAAAATGCTCAATAATGTATGCATCACGTGCTAAAATCCGACCACCGCATTGGTTCACATCCGCCCATGGTGCTCAACCTACCTGCTAAAAAAAACACGCGAACCGGACGTAGCGCACCGAGAGTCTCCAATAAATTATTGATCAATACAATAGACTAGGCTCGCTAGTCCGGACGTAGAAGATTCCCGACACATTCCTTTGCACTGCGCACGCGCAACAGACCAAATCAATTTGCAGAGTAAGCGTAAATACCGAAGTTGTCCGTGATGGAAAGCAGGCGGGAAACGCTACCTTTACAGATGAATGTATAATATGCGTGATTGTAGGCATCGCCAACAATAAATTAACGATCACGAGTAAGTTACAAACTTCGTTAACGATTAAAAGAGAGAAGTTTTGGCGAGATATCACAGCCAAGCCTAAGGGTAAGGCTAAGCATCAGGTAAACGCGTTTGACTTTGTCTTTGGTGTCGAACACCGCAACTTTCGCGAGGACGATCGACGTTAAATTTAAAGAGAAATAGTGATTAATGTGTTGGACCAAAACAGACTGGGAGCGGACCACAGAACAAACCGCTGCCATACGCCGATGTTATAATGACAATGTCAATGATAACAGTCGTCAACATTCGGCACGTATATCTAAATGTCAGAATCTGAAGTAGGCACTTCAACAAAATGCGCTGCCTCGGTCGTTCCGCGCGCACGAAAATCCGTTCACGATTTAACGCTGTTACGATTACCGAAATCTCGTTAACGTTTTGTTTCGCCGTGTGTTTTATCGGCTGCTTCCGTTCGTTTTCGTCAGCTTTGACGCCACATTTGAAAGCGGTAAGTTAACTTTCGTGTCGTGTTTTTCTTATCGAAATTGGACCAAGATAAAGCTTACAAAATGTCAGTTAGACTTCATAGGTATATTTCAAATGCAAGTAGCACAACTTCATCGAATTCCTCATAATATTTCAATGTTGTGGTTGCCTTCTATAGGTCGAAGTTAGTATGTGGAGGAAATATCTTGTTTCCGCGCGAACGCGAAATGTGGTTTTAGTCAACCGCAACACTGTGAAGTTTTACGGATCTGTGACAGTGAGAACGAGTCTCCTGAACGAAATTATGGCTTATTTACATTTCTCTGAATTGAATTCGCTACAATTTCAAAGCCAATACAATCTGTTTTACATGATATTATTATTACTGTTTATGTTGTGTGGGCCTTGGATAAAGCCTAGAAAAACAAAAGAATAAAAAATAATAATAACATTTTTCAATGATTTTAAAATTCGTAAAAAATGTTGTGCAACAGATTTATATTCTCAATTACAAGAACAATTAATTTTATTCATTGAGTGCAAACTGACTATTATTAATTATTTTATTCATTGAGTACAAACTAATTGTTAAGCCATTTTTTAGTTAAAATACTTGTAAAACCGTTACAATTAATTATTAAATTACAACAAGATGTTTTGTGACAAGCTGCCAGTGCCGGTGGACAAAATTGCTGAATATAGATACACCTCTTAAGACCAAATTTAAAGATTTTGTTTTCTGACCTAATATATTAGGTCAGAAAACAAAATCTTTAAATTTGGTCTTGAGAGGTGTATCTATATTCAGCAATTTTGTCCACCGGCACTGGCAGCTTGTCAATTTTCACAATTAACTTAATGGGGGAAGACTGTATATAAAAACAATTTAACAATATTTACACGCAGAATCAAGATAATTTGACCAAATCATAACTGCAGCAAGAAATGTATAAATCATTTAGAAAAATTTTATTTCAAGATGTTCTGGCTGAAGTTCTTCCGTTGATTTCGGTTATGCGATCTCAGCCAGTATAGATCTTTTGCTGGTCCAGCAGATCTTTGTCGAGGGCAGTTGGGAGTGTTGTTCATGGTCGCCCTCGCCAGCCAGCAATGTCAGTGGGTTTGAAATATTGGTCTATGGCCAGCTGTGCAGGGGCTTCACGTAGCATGCAAAACACATTGTATATATATATATATATATATATATATATATATATATATATATATATATATATATATATATATTTATATTAGTAACATTATATTAACATATCATTGTTTTAAATATATACTTTATTGGTTGATGATGATTGATGATATAGGACTTTTTTATTCCAGGATATATGAGACAGTAAACTGTGAATATTGCTACACTCAGCATATGGTGTACTGTGAACATCGACACGCTTCACAGGTATGGATTTATGAAACAGTGAATATTGCTACACAGCATACAGTGTACTGTGAACAATCATCATGCACTTGGCTCCCAGGTGGAATAATGTAGAATCTTGCAGCCGTCGTCCATTCAACATAAGAAATGTCGGATTCAACAGTGAAATACTGTAAAAAAAAATGTCATAAACATTACATCATGTTGAATTGCACAACATAAAGTCAACATTATTTTATGAAGCAGTGACTGAAATATAAATATTGCTGTACTGAACCTGCAGTGTACTGTGCAGTCCCAGAATATCTAATAAATTGTGTTATATTTATGCAATGGCATTATTTTTCTTCACAAAAAAAACATTTAGCACTCTATGTGGAACACCAATTAGTATATGTTTCTCAAATAATTATTTCACCACTGTCACTATGCAAGATTATTTTGGTATTCTTTGTGTGTGTGTGCGTGCATATGCATATATATATATATATATATATATATATATATATATATATATATATATATATATATATATGCAGGGAATGAAAGTCCAGGCTCTGTCAAAAGTTATACAAATATCTTCATAATCATGGAATTTATGGCTTTTTATTGAAATGTATTCGTCTGACGAAATAGCATGCTAATTAGCCATTGTTGACTTATTAATTGAGTTACTATTAATGATGACTAATGTATATTTATGACCCTACTTAATGTGTTTTGAAATTATACAAATATATTCATAATGATGGAAGTTATGGCCTTTTATAAAAAGGTGTTGACCTGTTGCGTTTGCGCATTAATTAGCCAATATTGTTTTATTAATTGCATCAGTTGAGTTATGTATATTTTTTGACCCTGTTTAATGAGTTTGTAAACCCTGAACAAATTATGCAAATATCTTCATAATCATGGAAGTTATGGCCTTTTATTAAAAGGTGTTGGCCTATTGGGGTTGCACATTAATTAGCCAATATTGACTTATTAAATGCATCAAATGAGTTACAAGTGTGTGTGATGTATATGTATGACCCTTGTTAATGAGTTTGTAAACCCTGAACAAATTATACAAATATCAATATCATGGAAGATATGGCCTTTTATCAAAATGTGTCAGTCAGTTGACTTCACACACTAATTAGCCAATATTGACTTATTAATTGCATTAACTGAGTTACTATTAATGATACATGTATATTTATGACCCTACTTAATGTGCTTGCAACTCCTGAAGAAATTATTAAAATATATATACAAACAAAAAAGTTATGCCATTTTAATCATACATTTATTGAAAAATAACACAAAAATTAGAGACTTTTGCCTGTATACAAGATACACAAAAGTTTGGATTTTAACCGCATTAAAATCGCAATATCTTTGGATCTAACAAAGATACATTGATAAAATAAACAGTTTTGGGTTCCTTTACATGTCACCTTTCATTTAAATCAATTGCCAATGTCCTACCATGAGATCTCAATTTTGTTTGAAGTACCTATCTGAAGTTTGAAATGTAGACATGTCTTTTAATAATGTCATCTCTTGAACTGCAATTTCGTATACATATAGGCATTTACCAGCTCCCGCTATTAAAATGATATATATTGTGGGACACTTAAGTTAAATAGGAATTAGAAATGGACTTCTCAACAATCCATAAAATCAGTCGCTATATGAAGTGTAACTGTCATGCACTTCATGTTGTGGTGCTATAAATTATATCAGCACAACCTATTGAATTCCCTACACATTGACAGAAGATAGGTAATTGTATCACTAATATCCATTATGACAGTAAAAAGAACAGTAACGGAACATCAATTTTGTGTGGGACATGCCATGTTTTGCTTTGTAACTTTTTTCAAGTCAATGTTTTACTGATGCAAGTTAATTTTCTTCCAAAGACCAATAAAATAGTTATCCAATGATACCAACTATGTTTTATTCAGATGGCTAGAATTACATTTATTTGTAAACCATTATTATAGCATAATCATAAAATGAGGTCACTATAAATGTGAACCCTGGGCCTAGCAGGCTGGGCGTAGCCTCAGCTCAGTATACCAACTCCCAGTTTGGGAATAGGAAGGCTGATAGTAATGCATCACGAAATAATAGCTAAGATGATACATCATTAGCGTGAATTATTGTCCGAATATTCTCACAGACCTGTCACTTAGGTGACACCTTCGACTTCGTTCAGGTCAGAACATAGGATTCGCCTCCGCCATGCGGGTAACCACGCCATGCTAACATGTAAATTTCAATGTGGCATTTTATCAGTCATTCTCTCCTCTACATCCATGTCTGAATGGTCATTGAAATCTTCCATAATGTTGACAGTTTCTTCAATAGTGTAGCATATCGATCGCTGAGAAGACGCCATTTTTAATTTTAAAAGGCTCAAAACTAAACTAGTAGCTGTAGAAAATCGCGAATTCTTGAAAATTTCTTTATTTTTTAATTAAAACTTTATTAAAAAATTTACCCACAATTCATAGCTATGACATCAGTAGTTATATTGTTAAAGTTTAAAAATTATCCGCCACTACCACACACATGTATGACCATCGGGCGGCAGCAGGCGGAATGAGGAGTAAATGATCAGACGGCCATGGGCGATTGAGTGCTATTCGGTTAATATACAAATTACAGGTACATCCACAGCTATATATCACAAAATAGGTGTACATCAGGCAGGCAGCGTGATCCCATGTTTCCTATTTTAATGTTTAACACACACTGTTCCACTTGAACGCTGGAATGCAAAAATAAATACTTTGAAATAATTAACGTGGTAATGCTGCAGCCGTGAGTTGAACAATTATTTTAATAGAACTTACTTAAATATATTTTGTTCATTTTCAACAGATTTATCACATTCTGCATCAGTTTCATTGCTTTGTCAGTCTACATCACCTTGTGAATCACAATGTATGTCATCTGAACCAGTGCTGTTTCCCTGCTTACCCTTACTAGATACTAGTATCAAAGAATCTGTGATGGAGAAATTTCCAACTAGGGTGAACCCAAGGCCATCAACCAGCCATCTTCCTCTAGAGACAGCAATACAGAAAATGCCAGATGATCTATCTTATCCAGCAATGTGGTTTAGAAGCAAGAACAGATCATTTTCCCAGGTGTGTTTCTCCAAATGTCGATCAACTGGAGTATTCCATCAAAGATGACAAGAGCTACTGTTACCTCTGCCAGACGTCTCCGTCGACATGATTGTTAGTCATGACTCAATTCACAAGAACTGGTATTACATATGTAGCATATTTTACATGATCAGATTGTTGGCTGTGAATGAGATGAGTTTGAGAGGAGACAAGGACACCATCAATGAACATTTCGCAAGGGGCAAATTCTTTAACCTGTTTGAGTTTGTTGCTTCTAAGGATGAACAGCTGGCTGGGATTGCGAAGACTGTACCAGCAAATGCCAGGTACTCATCACGGGATATCCAGAACAAAATAATTTCCATAATGTGTGAAATTGTGCAAAGTAAGGTGGTGCGTGAAGTACACAGCAGTGATGGTGGATGCTACACCATAAAATGTGATGGCACACGTGACAAGAACAATGAAGAGTTGTCCATCATTGTACGACTTGTGAAAGATGGAGAGTCAAGGGAACGTCTGCTACATATGACAACACTGGGTTGATGCTTGATGCGCAATCAGTTGCAACAAAGATACTGAGCATCTTGTAAACGTCTGGTCTCAGTGTCAACTGCATCATCAGTCAATGTTATAATGGTGCTAATGTTATGTCTGGAGTACAAGAAGCAGGCTTGTTAACAAATACAACTGCATTTTAATGAGTATTTTAATGTTAAGCATTTGAATGCGTATTAAAATGCTTCCGTGAAATTGTAAATGCATGTAAATGCATATCTTAAACGTGGGGTGTGGTGGTCGAGTGGTAGAGCATCAGACTTTTCAGTTGAAGGGATTGGGGTTCAAAACCACCTCCACCGTTTTGAAGCTTGGGCAACTTCATTTACCCCACTTTGCCTTAGTCTTTCAGAAGAGACAGTAAAAGCTGTTGGCCCCTTCTATTTGGTGCTTATGCCAGGGGAAGTAAAAGACCCCACACATGGAAATGGAAAATACCTACTGTAGACTCAGTCATTCTAGAGAAGGAAAACTCTAAAAATAAACCACTCCTATGCTGTTTGGAGTTAAATGTCATAAGTAATAAGTAAACATTTGCATTTGCAACCCACAAACATTTGGTTTGTCAAATGCACAATCAAATGCATACGTAATTCTTTGAATAATTATTGTTAGATTCACTTTCACAAGTTTTCAACGTGCTATTGGAAAAAGTGCTCTGTAGTGAGCAGTATCCTCAGCAGATTATGAAATCATTGTCTGACCTGTAAATACACTAACAATGTGCTCTTTGAAAGTGCTCTGTAGGTCAATGGTCAATTGGTCAGTGGCTCATGACTAAGCTGTTATTCATACTACATGAAAAGGCCAACTGGTCTATAAGTTGGTGGCTTCAGAGATTACCTATTCAATGAAACAATGCAGACAAATGACTCCCTTGAGTTGTGTTGGCACTGTTGGGATGGCTTGGGTGGCAGCTCACTGGGGGAGTAAACATTAGCAATGCCAGTCCTAAACATTTACAGCAAGAAAAAGTAATTAGTGGTAGCTGTAATTATCTACCAGGTTATCATCCCAGTGACCCCACCAGTGGACAGTCATTTGTCTTGGGTACTCTTCCATTCTGGCCTACCTGAATGATTAGCCTTTCATTCCCTGCCATAGTTTGCGGTCTATTCCTCCCTCCCATTTCCACCACCTCTGCAGGCCAGGAACTGTGTGACTCAGGCGCCATGTGTCGCATAGGGCGTGTACAAGAGTCCGCCCTCTGTGCCGCCTCTGCCCATAATTTCCACCCAAACGCATCTTGTTCTTTTTCCACCATTCGCTGCCATGTCTCTTTTGGTCTTCTGATCGATCTCTTTACCACATGTGTCCAACTCATCACTATACGGCAGTCATTTGTATTCTCAAACCAAAGGATATGGCCAATAAAACTCCATCATCTAGCCTTAATGATGTCTGTTATCCTGCTTATTTCTACCTCTTCATACAGTTTTTCATTTGTAATTGTTCTTGGCCAGAATATACGTAGAATTCGACGCAAACATCTATTGTGAAATGTATTGAACCTTTGTCCTTTGTCCATTTTGGTTTACCTTACAGCATTTTGTTCCGTATAGTAGAACCGACATCACATTGCTCTTGTAGATTCTGAGTTTTGTTTTCCTTCTGTATTGGCTTGGTGCCCACACTTTCATTAGTTTATAATAGACTGCTCTCGTTTTCTTTAGGTGTGCACTTATATCTGCTGTTGAACCTTTGTCTGCATCCATAACTGAGCCTAGATAAGTGAAACTATCAACAGTTTCTACATCGTCTATGCCTATTAAAATTGGTTGGTTATCATCAGTCTTGATCATCATCACTTTCGTTTTGGCTGTGTTTATGTGTAATCTCTTTGCGTGCACGTCTAGCTCATTTGTCTTCTGTTGTAAGTTTCTTCTTGATGTTGATGACAGATCTAAATCGTCTGCAAAATCTAGGTCGTCCATCCTATCTAATCCCCATTGAATTCCTCTTTTCCTTCTAGTTGTTTTCCGCATAATCCAGTCTATCACCAATACAAGCAAAAACTGTGACATCACACATCCTTGCCTCACTCCCGACATCACAAGAAGCCATTTTGACAATTTGCCTTCATGCTCAGCTGCACATCTGAATTTTTTTTGTAAGACATTTTCACAAGATTGATAATTTTGGATGGAATTCCATAGTATTTCATAATTCTCCATAAACTCTCTATGTGAATACTATCAAAAGCTTTCCTAAAATCACCCTACCCAGCACCTTGCTGGGAACTGACAACACCTCTCCAGCGTAACACCTCTCCAGTTATTACAGTTCTCCAGGTCACCTTTTTTAAGTAATTTAATGATGACTCCTTTCTGCCATTCTTCAGGTATTTCTTCATTCTTCCAAATTAATTTGAACACTTCCTCAAGTTTTCGTGCTACCATATTACTCTGTGTTTTCAACATTTCAGCCTGTAGTGTATATGTTATCAACTCCTGGTGATTTACTGTTTCTCAACGCTTTTATACTTTTTTCAACGTTTTGTTCATGTAGTGGGACTTGGTTACAATGTAGTGGGACTTAATGGTTACAATTATGTACTACTGTATTTAATAAATAAATTAATAATGTGTTTGTGTACATTATGTTGTTTTCTCTCCAAAATAAAACAAAATGTTAATATAAAGCCAAAACATTTTTAATTAATTCAAATGCATTTGCAGATGTGTAACCAAAACATTTACATTTGAGTGCGACACCAACAAATTTGCATTTGAATGTGTTCCTGGAAAATGGCATTTGCATTCAAATGCGTTGACATGCATTTGTTAACAAGCATGATGTGGAGGTGTCCAAGAAGTCATAGAGCACAGACTGATCAAGGTCATCCCATACATCCACTGCTTCAGCCACTGGCTGCACTTGGTTGTCATCCATGCACTCGAGCTGTCTTATACTATTTCACAAGAATGCCAGTGATTGCCAACATCTATTAAGGCGACAAGCTGGAACGTCTTCTTGATCAACGTTGGACAGGCAACTACGAAACTGTCAAGTTATGATTGGCAGTCATGATGTGCTAGTTGACATGCTTGATGAAGCGACACGCTCACCTACTTTGCCTAGTGATGTAAATGTTCTTGCAGCTGGCCTATTGACCAGAATACAAGAAACAAAGTTTCTCATCATCGCGCATCTACTTCACACAGTGCGTGGCCTTCTCCAGCCACCTAATCGACTGTTGCAAGCAGAGATGACTGACCTGGCATTAGGTGTGGAACAGATTGAAAGCACCATCTTGGCAGTAACAGCTTTGAGAACAGATGAGCGATTCCAAGAATTGCTGACCATTGGGAGCAAAACTTGCAGTGCAGTCATACGAACTGGCACCAAGACGAAAACAGCAGAAGTTAAATGCGAAATTTTCAGAGAGCGTAGTGGAGGCAATGGTTGGCCAGAACAATGACGATACAACGATAACATCTGAAATGAAGCAGCTGTACTTCTCCGTCATTGGTTCCACTTTACTAGAACTTTAGCCAGTGTATACAGCCTTGACAACACTTAACGCCAGTGGTAATGATTTTCTTGATGTCAAAAAGATGAAGCCATTGTTGGAGCTTATTCCAGACCCCATCATTGAGAATGATCTGTATCACAAGGTAGAAGTTACAAAGCCCCTGATCCTTTAAAAAATCACCCAAGGACATGACATCGTCCAAAACACTGGTGCGTTGCAGAAAGTTGTCGTTATGTACAAAGAGGCATTTCCAATGTTGTACAGAGTTCTTTCATGTGCTCAAACATTTGGTGCTTCAACAGCAGTGTGTGGGGCAAGCTTTTCTACACTTACACAAGCACCTACTACATGGTATTGTTCTTAATTAATTTATTATTTAACTGCATATATACGCTTAGCTGTATTATTATTGTATTGTAAAGCACCATTATAGCACATGTGATTATGGCACTATATAAATATCGTATTTTATTATTATTATTAGACGGTCAATGCTCCAACAATGCCTAAGACAGCACATCAGGCTCACCTTTAATGTTTAAAAGCATGCCTTTAAATGATTAAAGGCATACCTTTAAATAATTAAGCACGCATATGTAAAGTTAAATTGTAACATTAAATCCATGACTTTAAATAATTACAACCATGCTTTTAATTGTAACAAGTCAAAACCAGTGAAAAAAAATTCTGAAATGACATGCGAACCAGGGGGCCTAGGACCATGGGGCTATAATCATTTCCCTATAGTTCTACTGATGTGTTCTATTTACGGCTGTGCCCCAGACTCAATTTTACAGTTGTCTGAGAGCAAAGCTAGTAGACGGTAACAGTCAAAACTAGGTGTTTTAACTTGATAGTGTGCATTATACCATGCATAATGCTCAGTCAATAAAACATTTCCTGGGAACAATTCACCATATTGTGGCCGATGTATTAAGATCAAATGCACAAAAAAACATGGCCCCAGTGGAAGCTTTCTATTAAGGCTCATAACACATCTATTCCGTCCATGCTGTTGTGTAACCAAGTCTATTGTAACGTCAGCGCTCAGACAGGTTGGCGGTAAAGTTAAAGGCATGGTTGTAATTATTTAAAGGCATGCCTTTAACGTTAAAATAACGCCTTTAATGTTTCATATGCATGCTTATTTATTTAAAGGCATGCCTTTAATTATTTAAAGGTGAGCCTGATGTGCTGTTATAAATGCCTAAGCAACCTCTTCCTCTCTTTCGAGCGAGACCTCGCACAAAACTTCACTCGTGATGAATTTGTCAAACAATTCCAGCAACAGAGCAGATATATTCTGTTCTGTTAGCTGCATACGACTAATTTAGACCTAAAACAGGGACACTGTCGGTCTGGGGTCAGTTCCATTTAATTAATTCAAATTCCTTTCAATTCAGTTTAATCAATTCAAATTCAGTTCTTTTTTTTCAAATTCCAGCTCATACCTTTCAATTCCAATTCATTTCTAATTCCGAATTAAGGGAGTTTTTTTATGCAAATGCATAGGATAATAGTAACGTGTAATTGTAGTAGATATTTATTTTTCTGTAATAATAATAGAGGAACTGTTTTCAAAAGTAATAGTAATAGATCCTAAAGTAATAGATAATTGTCTATTACGTTTCTATTACATCTATTGCTGCAAACTTACAAAATATCAGGTTTGTTTGCATGTTATTCCAACTGCTAGTAATTGTAAACAATGTACAGACAACCACTGAGTTATTCAAACAACATGAAAAGACCAGTAGACTGACCATTTTATGGTTTCACAAGTACCTACTAAATGAAACAATGCAGGAGTAGCAAGCCAATTACTTAATTGTTGGGATGCCACATTGGGCTGGCTATGGCTTCACACATTCCTAGTACAAACAAAGGGCCTGGTTTCAGATATGTACAGGCAGACAACAAATGTTATCTTACAGCAGGAGCTGCAACCTGTGTTGAATTCAAAGTAAGCTCATCACACCCCACCATAGTTTGATTTGAGCAGAACTTCTGAGTTTTTTTTCTAATTGCCACATGGTAACATTGCCACACACACTCTGTTAAAATGTGGACAAATGTGTTTTTTTGCTACAAAGACTGAGTTCATAATTTATAAAATTTATTCTAGGGTTGGATTGAGGACCACATTGGAAATAAAACCAGATCCCACCAGCACAAGAAAAGTGGTTCAATTAATTTTTTTCCAATTCAACTTACTCAAAATCTTTCAATTAACATTCTGCTTGGTGAAAATCTTTCAAATTGAAGAATGGAATTGAATAATTCCAATTCATTTTTGAATTCACCTCAGCCCTGGACACTGTTTTAATTTTTCTGTAATTCTTCCGTAATTCCTGACCGCATTTTAATCAACTCATACATGTAGTAAAGGGTGTATACAACGATTTCATGTCACTTAATGTTTTATTATTGCCATAACAATTCGTATCATGTTATACCGTTTTCTTATACGCTACATTTGCCCCTCCAAACACAGCTGATGCCCCTCCATGACTAATCTCCTGCCTAGGGGCCTTCATGTAGCTACTGTCCTGTCCAAGTTAGTGTCCTATAGACATGTTCTTGGTACTCTGTTGTATTTCTGATTCCCTGTATAGCTAGTAGCTATTGTCCTGACCAAGGTCACAGTGACACAGACACAAGTGCCCCACATATATTATAGGCCTAGGTGCCCCTGGTTCCAGCTAAAGTCTAAGCTAGAGAAACAAAGCAGTTGTAGAAGTCCAAGACACTATAGGTGGCATATTTAGGATCTTGGAAATGGGGGCCAAATATGTGCCAAACGTTGTCACCCATTAGTTTGCCATACACTACCATACGGATGGTGTGGCTGAACAGGTATATACAAACACATTCTTTTCCCAACAAACAAAGGGGGCCATTGCCTAATGCCAAAGTCCCTATAAACGCGCCACTGAGTGGAAATCATTTAGATATTGCAGAGGTGATGACCAAAAGTGAATATATTTCTAATACAGGATTGTTTCCTTACTCAACATGTTTTGGAGCCAAACAGACAGTGTTTCAGATATAGTCTTGTCTTCTCAAAATTAATTAATTATTTGACAATGTCATAATACACAAACTGCTGGGAAGAAGTTATCCTGTATTGGTGGTTGCACGTAACACATGTAAACATGGATAGAGAAAAGTATTGGTGGTTGCATGTGACACATGTAAACATGGATGGAGAAAAGTATTGGTGGTTGAATGTGACACATGTAGACATGGATGGAGAAAAGTATTGGTGGTTGAATGTGACACATGTAAACATGGATGGAGAAAAGTATTGGTGGTTGCATGTGACACATGTAAACATGGATGGAGAAAAGCATTGGTGGTTGCATGTGACACATGTAAACATGGATGGAGAAAAGTATTGGTGGTTGAATGTGACACATGTAAACATGGATGGAGAAAAGTATTGGTGGTTGAATGTGACACATGTAAACATGGATGGAGAAAAGTATTGGTGGTTGAATGTGACACATGTAAACATGGATGGAGAAAAGTATTGGTGGTTGAATGTGACACATGTAGACATGGATGGAGAAAAGTATTGGTGGTTGCATGTGGCACATGTAAACATGGATGGAGAAAAGTATTGGTGGTTGCATGTGACACATGTAAACATGGATGGAGAAAAGTATTGGTGGTTGCATGTGACACATGTAAACATGAATGGAGAAAAACATTGGTGGTTGCATGTGACACATGTAAACATGGATGGAGAAAAATATTGGTGGTTGCATGTGACACATGTAAACATGGATGGAGAAAAGTATTGGTGGTTGCATGTGACACATGTAAACATGAATGGAGAAAAACATTGGTGGTTGCATGTGACACATGTAAACATGGATAGAGAAAAGTATTGGTGGTTGCATGTGACACATGTAAACATGGATGGAGAAAAGTATTGGTGGTTGAATGTGACACATGTAGACATGGATAGAGAAAAGTATTGGTGGTTGCATGTGACACATGTAAACATGGATAGAGAAAAGTATTGGTAGTTGCATGTGACACATGTAAACATGGATAGAGGAAAGTATTGGTGGTTGCATGTGACACATGTAAACATGGATAGAGAAAAGTATTGGTGGTTGCATGTGACACATGTAGACATGGATAGAGAGCATAAAATGGGTGATACTCAACTAGGTACAACTATCAAAGAAAGAAATAACAAATTAGTGTTGACATGAAAATTTCAGAACAATGTGAGTAATTAATTTCTTTGGTTAATTAAGAGAAATATCACATACAAAGCTTGACTTACACCTTATTTAGAATGTTCTAGTATTAGTGTACACGTATAATGGAAGCCATACCCAACAGCTTCTTTGTCCTCATGTCATGTAATAGAGCCAGGTGCTTTGGATGACAATCTTGTAACACAGTTCACTGAGATATGTATTGTTTGACATGTTTAATCAAATTATGCCTCCCTTTACAGTTTTCATCTTTAGTGGTTTCTGCCGACATCAACAGATCAAACAATATGACTGATGTTGCAAATGGGTTGGGTGATGGGTTGGAGAAACAAGACCGCCTTGAGTCATGGCTGGACATGCATAAGAAAGGCCAGCAACCATGGCACTGCCAGTGGAAACACCCGTGAGTTTTTGCTGTTGACCCAGACATTATTGAGAGTGGATAAGCATTGTGTTGTATATTCCAGATAAATTACATCAGTGAACAGGTGGTAATGTAATAAATAATACTTCCACAATACTATGTACTTCTAACAGCACAGGATCATGGACCTTCATGGTGGCCAATAATATTTTGAAATATAAGATGATTTAATCCAATAGATCTTTCAACATAAAGGACTTCTTTCTGACCAAATTGTAACATTTAAATCTAAAATAGTTCAACATTTTGTAATTTACAGGGACACCACAAACATCTTCTTTTGTTGCTCAGTACTGTGGAAATGCAAAAATAATAAAAAAGCAAATACTGTTTAAATGAATAAATACAAGAACTTAATTCGTTTGTTTAATTATATTTACTAAAAATTTACTTATATGTTTATTATGTTGATTAATTACATTTAATAAAAAACCATCTCACCAAAATGGAGAAGTTATCAGTGTTTGATACCTTAACATTTGCTTTCAGGTATCTTGAAGACAAGGTCGAGGTTTTGTTTGGTGATAGTGGGAAGAAACATAAAGTTCTCATCCCAATGTGTGGGAAAGCTGTTGAACTGTCATGGTATGTCCTCTCAGTCTGTCTATTACTTAGAATATTGTGATCAGATATGTTTTATGCACAACCCATATTACACTGCCTGCTCTGAAATAGGGCCAAGATCACTTTTAATTATGTGTAAATATCATTGATCGCTAATAAAACGTAATTTGTAATTGACTTTCAGAAATAAAATTGTAAAAAAATACGTAATATGTAGAAAAGTTATTGTAATTGATGACTTAGTTATATCTTTGGAGGATCCTCACACACCCTGGGTTACCTTCTGATGCAAACAGCTGCAAACAACATAATGGCTGTGGACTTTGTAGGTTTGCTGAGCTGGGACACTCTGTAGTTGGAATAGAGGCGTCGATTGTACCCATTGAAGAATTCTTTAGTGACAACAACTTTCAGTACAGTGTGGAAGGGTGCGAGCAGATATCTGGACAGCTGTACAAAGTAAGTGCATTTCATGTTTTTTTTAAATAATAAAAAAGTAAAAGGTACGTTTTTATATAGCGCAGTATCCAGTCCTCAGAACTGCTCAAAGCGCTTTACACATCACCCCCTGGCAGACCTGTTCATTCCAACGCCATCTCGACTTCTCTGGAAAGCATTCATCCATGCTGTAATCACTGCGAGAAGTCAATTCGTTCAGATATTCACCTCTGTAGCCAGGTACTCATTTATACAGCTGAGTGAACTATGGCAATGTGGGACGAACAAAATTGCAAAATTTTCGAAATGACACCAAGAGGATTCAAACCCGGGTTCTCTCGATTGAGAGCCCAACGCTCTAACTGCTACGCTACTGCACCCCCGTAAATAATAATAAGGTTTATACGCTTATAACTAACAAGTAATTAAAAAAAAATTATTTTATAAAATGACAACTCAGATGATCCCTAGAAATCCTGAAAGGTTTATTGACTGAGTTGTTGTTTAGCTGTGTTAAATTACGCTTGTAGTGGGGTGTGTTACATATTACATTACACTTTTAGTGGGGTTTGTTACACATTACATTTGTAGTCGGGACATAACACAAATTTTTTATTTTGGAATTTAATAATAATAATGTGGCCTGTAATGATAAGGGAAGTAGGTACAAATGTATGTTCTAGGAATTACGATAAACTTGACTTGGGAGATTGATTATTTGTTATGATTGTATTAGTACTGGTATTGCCCTTTCTTAAAATCAAGCCAACAACTATGTTTCAAAACATCTTTATATAATAATATACATGTATGTACTAGAAAAAATCACAAAGATTAACAGCGTCGTTAAATGAGCGAGAAAAAGCGGCTCGAAATAGGAACAGTTCTCATTCCATTGACTTCTGAAGATTCTGTAGGGACATCCAGCATGGAAGAAGATAACTTTGCTATAACTGGACCATCCACTTCCAGCTTTCTATGGTCCAGTGGCCCCGAGATACAACTCTTCATGGGATTTTAAAAGCAATGGAGCTGCATAGACCAAAACAAGCTCAGCACAGCATGTGACTATAATGGCCCATACTTGGTGTCCGGTGTATGGCTCGAGGTGCGATGCATCATGCCAGATTGATGGCAAAAGCGCACTATGCTGTCAAAGTGTTCATGATTTTTTCACAGTTCAAACTCACTACAGGGGAGGAGAAGCCCATGCAACATATATCTATCTTTGTTGTCACTATATACATTTGTGCCTGGTACAACAAAATGAAGCCGGAATTGATTGAAGTTTAGGGGTCGCTACCAAAGGTTGAAGTTCACAACCATAAGTACCCATAATTCCATATACATGTTTCAGTGATATCACACATATGTCAAATGTTACTAGAAAAATTAAAACTTCTTTATTTGACACTAAAGGAGAATGCCTTGCTGAAAACCAGGTCGTTTCTTGCTGCTGATGTGGGAAGCAAAGATATGAGGTAAATTTATTAGGTTCTCTAGCATCTTTGGTGGGAAACAGGGCATTGTATCAGGTGCAAATACATACCATGACAACGAAGATAGATATATAATATATATATATTGTAAAGTCGACCTGTGACTGTCCGATGTGTCCTCAGAGTTGTGTCTGTTTAGGCTGAGGGCGTAGACATCAAGATATATTGCTGTGACATCTTTAATTTCACCAAGTAAGTATGCTGCAAACAATCACAGTTATATAGTTAGTACATAGTAACATAGTTAGTAGTTAGCAGATTTGACTGAGCCACATCATGTATACTTTGTGCAGTGGCTCATGAGAGGAGTCCACAGCAGGTTACACATTTACTCGTTGAAGAACTAAAAGGCACAAAGCAGCAATAGTTAAAAGGCAAAATGCTTACAAATGACTTGATTGTGTAAATGTCAGTGTGAATATTTATTTAAAATAATAAAGCAGTAACCATGTTCACTTACCTGTTGGAGTCTTCTCTTATGGATGGCAGTCTTGTGAAAATATTGTTAAAATGATATATCAAGCTAACACCAGGTCCATTGGCTCTAATGAGTTTGCACTTATTTACATGTTTTAATCAACTGACATTTGAATCACATAAGTAATATATAGTAATATTGCTTTTTCAGGAACTTGGAAAGTGAGTTTGATGTCATATGGGACCGTGGGGCTTTCGGAGCCGTAGACCCATCAGACAGACGACAGTAAGTTATAGTATGAGTGACATGACTCATCTGAAAATATTCTATAGATATGTATTTATTATGAATGTTCTGTTTCCACCAGCTGCAGTAAATGATGTTTAAAACTTTCATGATGTAGTTTTAATGTTTTGGCAAAATATCTATATCTTTTCAATATACTGTTTCTTCAGGGACTCTTGGAGAATATAAGTCAAAGAGCATCTTTAGAAGAAAGCAAAGAAAGACAATGCTAGTATGTTCAATGAGCATCTTTAGAAGACAGCAAAGAAAGACAATGCTAGTATGTTCAATGAGCATCTTTAGAAGAAAGCAAAGAAAGACAATGCTAGTATGTTCAATGAGCATCTTTAGAAGACAGCAAAGAAAGACAATGCTAGTATGTTCAATGAGCATCTTTAGAAGACAGCAAAGAAAGACAATGCTAGTATTTTCAATGAGCATCTTTAGAAGACAGCAAAGAAAGACAATGCTAGTATGTTCAATGAGCATCTTTAGAAGACAGCAAAGAAAGACAATGCTAGTATGTTCAATGAGCATCTTTAGAAGAAAGCAAAGAAAGACAATGCTAGTATGTTCAATGCAGGAAGTTTATGTTATGGTTTCTTCGCTTCATATAATTGACTGCAGAAAAGTCAATTAAAATTTTTTATTCCATGCAAACGGTTTTTCAGTAATGGAAATTAATCATGCTATAGTGATCATCATGGATCAATATAGGGTTTATTATCAGTATGAAGTTTTGAATTTTATTATGCAAATAAAAACCTATTATTATTTCATTACCATTAATCTAACCCGGGTTATAGTGGTTTGCATGAACTTCTTATAAATTCTGTTTCTAAACAGGTAATCTTTTTTAATCCGATTTTTATTACCTGGTTTTTAAATGTTTTTATTACGTACTTTCTAAAGTTTTTACGACCTGGTTTTTATTGGTTAATCTGGATACTAGTGCTGTTCCAATTAATAAATTTCTTCTACGATTGGGAATTGATCATAATCTTGTGTGATTAATAATTTTCGTTTATAAACTGATGATTGGCTATTATGCACCCTTCCAGCAGTTATTGGCCGATAGAAAGTTTTGTATTATTAACCCATAACTGATAATTGCATCAACAAAGCCAGGAGTGGAAAGGGAGGACCCAGATCACTTTCTCGATTCCTGTCGGCTTTTACGAGATGGCAGGGAACGAACGAAACAACGAAAGAATAGGACGCGAGTCTGCCAGACGCAGCTCCATTATTAATTGGCTGGGTTCGGCGAATGAGTGAAATTGCAGACAAAACAACAAACTTTGTTGTTTCTCTTTCATTGATGTATTATTAGAGAAATACAAATAGAAACAGTGATATGCATCAAATAGATTGATTAACTTAAAAAAATCAGAATAAAAAATTTTTTTTTTCTAACATCAGTACATTGGTATAGCGTCATAATGTATATTAAATTTAGATAAAAATGGTCATACACATATACATTTATATACAGTATTAATGATGAGTTGGAAACAGGGTGAGTTGAAGTTTAAAGTTACGTTTACTCCCCCTTGTGCATTCCATTACTAAATATTACAACAAGTACTTTTAATTGTGCTGCAGTTAAAGATACATTGTTGCTAGTGGTTTGTTAATTGTATTACAAGATAATGATTTTAATAAACAATACAACATTATATTCGGAGTCTTACTTGATAATTTTTTACTTTTATTACAAACTATATTTAAAGTAGTGTTACAGAATATTTTAACATGGTTATTTTGTTAGCATTGTTTAGCATTTGTAGAGACTGTTCTCAGTATAATTATTCTCTTAGCAATTTTGTGGCCTGTAAAATACTACTATGTATGTAAAGCACCAGAGAGCAAACTCGATTGATCGGGCGCTATGTAAGTACTTTTATTATTATTATTACAACATCAATCAAGATGATAATAAAAAAAAATTGAAAAAACGACTGTAACATACACAAAATCTCATGACTGCATTATTGCCATATATCTCTCATTTGTACCTTTTTTGAACATAGAATTATTTTAAAACTTTCTTAAGCATGCAGATAAACTATTCCACAGTTTGACTCCAACTGTAGTCATACACAGCCTTCAGTGTGGTTCGAACATACATTTGTTTAAATTTATCACTATGTCTTGTAACATGACAGCATTCGTCTCTTGAATAAAAAAGTTTCAGAATATTTTTTGGAAGTAAATTGTATTTCACCTTGTACAATGTGATAGCCGTCTTATACTCAGTGTAATCAAAAAACTTCATAACATTAAGGTTAATAAACAAGTTGTTGGTATGGTCTTGAGCCTTTGCTCAATGTATAATTCGCAAAACTCTTTTGTAAACAAAATATGGGCCATAAATTATAGCGATACATGTTGCCCAAATCTCAGAGCAGTAGTCAATTCAAGGCATAAAAAGTGAAAATATAACAAGGACTGTGACTTGACCCAGGAATTTTGTATGATATACTCTTTCTATGTTTTGTTGATTAATGGTTATACTTATACCAGGTGCATTTCTCTTTTTTCCAAATATCATGAAACTGGTTTTGTTGACATTAAGGGACAGTTTGTTCACCGCGAACCAATTGTGTAATTTCACCAGCTCCTGATTGACTACTGTGCTAAGCATATTTGGGTCATCAGCACAATAGAATATATTGGTGTTGTCAGCAAATAAAATAAATTTTATTAGATCGGAAACATTGCATAAGTTATTGATATAAATCAAAAATATTTTTGGCCTGAGTACTGACCCTTGCGGTACTCCACATAGCATGTTTAGAAGATCAGACTTGACATTATCAATACAAACAAATTGTGACCTTTTTCAAGGTAACTGCTTAACCAGTTATATACAACACTATGTATACCACACATTTGCTTTTTTCAAAAGTAGATTATGGTTTACAGTATCAAATGCTTTTTTCAAGTCTATAAACACGCATATCGATGATTCGTTCTTGTCAGTTGCATTTGCTATTTCTTCAGCTAACTCCAACAAGGCCATGGAAGTTGATCTGTTTTTTTTAAACCATACTGACTTTCATTCAATATTTCATTAAGTTCAATAAAATTGTCTAACCTGAGGTCAAAAATTTTTGTAAATTGTAGCAAAAGTTACACATATTTCCCATTTAAAGTTGTTTACAACTCTTAATACTTCTTGCTCATCAGTGGCATGAAGAAACATAGAGGCATTCGGTTTGACTTGCATGTAGCCATAAATATTTGTTCCATTTAATAGTGTTTTGATTTTCCTGGCAAGATGTGGTCCAACATTTAAGAAGAAATCATTAAAGCCATTGGCTAGTTTTCTGATTTATCTGTTAGAATTTGATTGCCACAGACAAAGGAATCTGGAACAGACTTATAACTGCGCCCCTTTTTAATTATTGAATTCAATACTCTCCAAGTTCCTGTAATGTCATATTGATGTTTTTGCAATAATTTGGAATAGTGGTCTTTTGGAATTTCTTAAAATATTAGTTAGCTTATTTTTATATATTTTTTACCCTTCCTCTGTGTGCATCGATTTACATGCAAGATACTTTTTTAAAGATTGTTTTTCTTTTTACATGCATTTTGCTAATACTTTTGTAAACCAAGGTTTATACTCGTTATTCTATATGTGCACTTTTTTATTGGATAATTAGTATTGTATAAATCGGTGAATGTGTTAACAAAGTCATTATACACTGTGTTAATATTCACCGGTTATATAATCAAGTCCCATTTACAGTTGGCCAGTGCCAACTAAATGGCTATGCAATGCTCATTTCTACGTCTTACATATTTGAAACTTTTTTCTTTTGATATATCAATAGTGTATTACTCAAAGCAAAAACTGGCAGATGGTCACTAACATCAGTAATTAATAACCCACTGCAAATGTCATTAGTTAATTCGTTAGTGAAGATGCTGTCAATCAGCGTAGCGCTGAATTTCGAAATTCTACTTGGTTTAGTTATCAAGGTATACAGACTGTAACTGTTCATGACGCATAGAAACTTTTGGTTCCATGCTGAGTTTCGTGTTTTAAGAGATCAAGATTATAATCACCACATCAGTACATTGTCACCACACTAGTACATTGTCACCACACCAGTACATTGTCACCACACCAGTACATTGTTACCACACCAGTACATTGTCTTGTTGATGTTCTTGTTTTTTCAAATATTGATTGTAAAGATTCATTAAATGTATCCACATTTGATCCAGGTGTTCTATATATACATCCAATGATAATATGTTTGTCTCCTATTTAATTGTAGTTCTACTGTAACACATTCCATGATGTTGTCCACTGCCAAGGACATACTACTGATTTCCTTAAAGTCAATGGATTCCCTAACATAAATTGCTACACCACCTCCTCTTCTGTTTTTGCGGCTGACTTGTATTACTTCAAACACTTGTAATACAAAGCAGTTTTCATGCCCTTCATGACTCCACAATTCACTAATGATGACTACACCAAAGGGGTATGCAGTACATACAGAAACTCTTTAATACTCTTAAAGTTAGCATTTAAACTTTGTGCATTAAAACGTATCATTGATAATGCATTGATGCACTTTGTTTTCTGTTCAAATTTGGCTTCTGTATAATAGGAGCAGTCTATTTTTATATCCTTGTAGAAGTTATTGTCTGGGTCGATATAGTCAACATAATTTCTGTGCAAATAGTGTATTCAAAACTTAAAAAATCGAACTCAGCTGTTTTTTCATAAAGTGTAACCAAAGATTCACTTATATCAATATCACTATATATATATGTCTAAATTCTTCATCACTGATATAATGAAAGGGGAAAACATTTATACCTTCAGGACTGACCGCCAATGACCGTCAACCTCAAATGTTCAAACATTATGCGAAGGATTTCACGACCATCGGTCAAAACGAGCACAGCCGTTTTCGTCGTGCATGATGTAGGTTTTCGCTGTTTCAAGTGAACCAAGGGTCCTAGTAATAGTAATAGTAGCAAAAGCTTTATGTCACGATGGTGACCATGTCACATTTATCGCGTGCTTTTCAATGGGCCATCAATCACATCCACTCTTACATACACATTTATATAACGAATCCTGGCAAACACGTGTCCAAGTTAATGCGATTTGTTGGGTTTTCTTCAATTTCCTGGCCACCCGAGCGATGTTGATGTTCTTGGTTGTAAGATGTTCGTTAATGTAAATGTTTGTGTGTCTGAGTTTCTTGGCATTACGGAGGACAAGTGTTTTTGTTTTTCAATTCACAAACCTGACAATGATGTTAGATTTGTTGTTCCTTGTACCCTCGTTTGTTCTTGGTTATTTGTGGATTGGGTGGTATGCAGAAATGTCTGCTTTGGTGATATGCAGATCGAGTTTGTTGGCCTGGGACGATACCACGCCATCTTCTATACTGTCGAGTTCTGGCTCGTCATCACCTCTTCCGCCTGATGGTGTTGCGACCGAACTGTACTTTCTGTGGTTTATTTCCAGACTGGAGACGAAAATGTTTTCCAGTCTGGAATATTATTCAATTTGGTCAAGTCTGGACTCTAGCGTTTTGATTTTGCTGTCCTTCTTGGCATTTTCTCTCTCAGGTCATTTCATTGCACACAACACTTGGACGATCTCTTGTCGTATGGGCAACAGTTCATCTAATTTCTCACTGAATAATGACAGCTTTTTAGAGATCTTCCATGTCATCAAGCTTCGGTTGTTTAGTGTTAGATGCTGCTCTGGTTTTCCCCATTGTTGTCATGGCAACAATGAGCAGACAGTGGTGAAGCTGTACAAATTATGCGTAACAGTGATGATTGTCAACAACAGTCACTGCCCTGGGAGCCAGTGAGATTCACACTTGCTCGAACAGGTAATGTCTGGTCAAGTACCACCTGGCCACACAAGTCACGCCTGGATAAACCTTAGAAGATTTAACAAGAATTAACAAGATTGCCATCCCAAACAACTAGTTCCAGATGCCAGGAGCATAGTAGGTGCTACACTTGAACTATCTTTCAGGTTAACATTGTTTGGCTGATGACAGATATGATTCAGATTATAGAGTCAGTATTCCAGGCAGTGCAATCGGCAAAACGACAAGAGCAGCGGTCCACTGATGCTTTGTGTGTTCACGAAATGGGTGGTGTTTCTCTCGCCCAATGAATGTCTCGATTTATCCAGAAATGTTGCCAACAATGAAGAGAGAAAAAAATTCACTACAAACTGTATTAACATCACAAGATGTCCCCAGGACGTCACAAGATGTCCCCAGGACGTCACAAGATGTCCCCAGGACGTCACAAGATGTCCCCAGGATGTCACAAAATGTCCCCAGGACGTCATAAGATGGCCTCAAACACCAATAAGGAACCAAACACTGATTTAACCCAATCCATGACGGTGTCTGCAATGTCGACTGAGTAACGTTCAGTTAATGGATCGAATGTCCCCAAGAAACACCTGATTTTAAGCATAACGCCGCCATTTTAGAAGTTTGATGTTGACGAGTCCTCCCAATCTGTGCTGTCGCAATGTTTTGCCAAACTCAACTTCTATCATCGATTTATAATTGACAAATCATCGATCAGTTATGGATTGGTTAGATAACCCATAATCGATCATGAAAATGTTGCCAACACTACTGGACACTCTCAGTGAGTAAGTTCATTTGTGACGTTATGTGCATCAGCGGGTGGGTGTCTACATTCGTTCATTTATCTTTATGTACAGCTCAGACATATATATTTTTGTTTCAGATATGCAACATTGATGTCTTCTCTAATGACGAGTGCTTGTTGTTACCTCTCAGTGGTCAATTACTACGGAGACAAAGCCAGGGAGGGTGAGTGCATAGAATACTTAGTCATAAAAGTCACATTGCAAACAATATTATGAGTGGCATTTCAAGATATGATATTAGTAACTTTCCTAGTAACTCTACAAATAACACTGCAAACAACATTTTAAGTGGCATTGCAAATGGTATTATGAGTGACACTGCAAGCAATAGTAACAGTGTAAATTAATTAACTGTAAGTAACATTGTGAATGCCTTAAGTGTAAGTAACATTGTGAATGTCTTAAATGTAAGTAACATTGCGAATTACTTAAATGTAAGTAACGTTGTGAATGTCTGAAGTGCTCAGGCAAACAACGTTATAAGTAGATTTGTTAATGACTTAAGTGGCTGTACATATAACATTATAAGTAACATTGTGGATGAAAAAATACAAATTATGACTGCCCTTCTCTGCTGCAGAGGCAGGTCTTCCTCCCACTGGCCCGCCCCACGTCATCCACTTAGACCAAGTCCAAGACTACTTTGGTAAGTGCTGCTCTGGTTAGGCATGAGACTGTCCTAGTAGAGGTGACACAGCAGAGACGTTGTATTCAGCTGTCCACTGATAGTGTCACAGCAAATAGTGATACAACAAATTTCCACATTTAGACAGAACATAGAACATACACATGGCTGAGATAGGCATCATTCCTGTAGAGCAGCAGTTCTCAACCTTTTTGCCTCCAAGCCCCCCTGTGTCGAATAAAAAGTTCAGGATCCCCCCTACATAAGATATGGCATCTTTTCGCTACAATGATGTCAAAAGTTATTGCTTTTAAAAATTATGTGCATTATATACATCCCCAAGGAGGTGCCGCTTGCAGATTTACTGTGAAACTATTGCGAAACTATTGCGTATGGTAATCGTGAAGCTTTGCATTTAGTTTTAATTCTTCGATCATAATACAGCAGTAAATTTATGGTTTTGTTAACATAGTAGATACACGAGGAGACGTTTGGTGGCTATAGGTGGTCGTTTTTATAGTTAGGTCAGAAACTTAAATGTTTTTATTTTATCAGGTAATTTAGTTAAAATTATAATTTTCTCCTGCCACCTTGCGGACCCCCTGGCAGCTTCCTGCAGCCCCCGAATGGGCCGAGGACCCCTGGTTGAGAAACGCTGCTGTAGAGATTGAACTAGAAGGCAACAGTTTATGTGTGGCAAAATTGCTACTGATGCAGTAAACTTCACGTTCTTGTTCTACATGTTTATGTAAGAACCAAAATCGAGAGAGATATTTTACAGCCTGTCGTGTGTCTAGGGAAAGCGGTTTTAAAGTGGACACCTGGTGGACATCAAAGTCTACATGGTAATGACAGCATCCAATGAAGCACATCCTTATACATTGGGTGTGTCCTTGTTAACTGCTCAGCATTTCACAGTACAAATGTGTGTCTTGCTGATACCCATGGATTCTGGGGTATCATAAATCCTAACATGTCCCCTTGAAACCACCCTCCTTCTCCCACTCCTCTCCCCCTCTGTCCCACCCCTCACTCCCCTCTCTCCCATGGTCCTTTCCCCCTTATCCACACCCTCATTCACCATCTCTTCCACCCACTCATTCCCACTGCCCATCTCTCCTATGCCCTCGCTCTCCTAAACCCCCTTTCCCACTCCCCCACCCACTTCCACTCCCCCTCTCCCACAACCTGCTTCCTCCCCAACCTTCAATACCTACTTGCCTGTCACCCAGCTCTCCCTTTGCCGCCTTCCTCCTTGCCTGCAACCACACTCTCCATGCTCCCACCTCTGCCTCACTTCCTCCATTCCCCATGCCTCAATCAGCTCTCCCTACTCCCAGTAGGTTGTGTGCCCCATGAGCTGGCACCTGGTGGATGTGTTTGTGATGCTGTAGAAATAAGTAGTCATCCTGTTTCACAGCAGCTGTGAAAACACTTATCAGAAGGCTGCAGACAAAACTATATTTATTAATATAAAGATTTTGTATTTCAGCCCCGTCATGCAGTGTTGAACTACTGGAGAAAAGGCCAAAAGAAGAACAGAAAATTGGTGGAAAACCTGTATCACAAGAAGTTGCTGAATTCATATATAAAATTAGTAAATGTTAATTTTCATCAGCATGGCGTGTAGGGTGTAATCAGCATTGCAAAATGACTGCAGCGTCATTCCACCCACCTGACTTATCAAAGTCTAGGTGGCAGACTTGTCTGTGGACAATGAAACTCCCAACAAATCTTGTCTGCTGCAGCGATTGAGTTTGTCATAATTAGTTTCAGACAAACATGAATATTGGTGGATACCAAAATATATTTTCTTCATGCAACTACCTTCTTTTATTACTAACTTTAATGCAATAGTTGTGTCTGTGTGGCAGCATGCAACAGCTGCGCAAAGCCACTATAGAAACATCAACACATGGTTTTCCAAGCTGATGGCCCAGTCACAATACTTAGAAGTCTTGAAAAGGCCTACTGTCTAACCACTGAACTTATCAGCTGAAGGAGATGAGAGTCTACTGGAGGCACGCCACACTGCCTGGTGTTGTGGGTCATCATATAACACATACAAAGAACCTGGCCAACCATTGCAGGGTCACCCAAGGTTTATTAGTGTCACTGACTAATGGTTATCAAGGTTGTCTCTTTTCATTTGACGTAGGCATTACACAATAGCATGTATGCACACATATCCATGTATGCACACATATAGCCATGTATGCACACATATAGCCATGTATGCACACATATAGCCATGTATGCACACATATCCATGTATGCACACATATCCATGTATTCACACATATCCATGTATGCACACATATCCATGTATGCACACATATCCATGTATGCCCACATATCCATGTATGCACACATATCCATGTATGCACACATATCCATGTATGCACACATATCCATGTATGCACACATATCCATGTATGCACACATATCCATGTATGCACACATATCCATGTATGCACACATATCCATGTATGCACACATATCCATGTATGCCCACATATCCATGTATGCACACATATCCATGTATGCACACATAGCCATGTATGCACACATATCCATGTATGCCCACATATCCATGTATGCACACATATCCATGTATGCACACATAGCTATGTATGCACACATATAGCCATGTATGCACACATATAACCATGTATGCACACATATAACCATGTATGCACACATATCTATGTATGCACACATATCCATGTATGCACACATATAGTCATGTATGCACACATATCCATGTATGCACACATATCCATGTATGCACACATAGCCATGTATGCACACATATCCATGTATGCACACATATCCATGTATGCACACATATCCATGTATGCACACATATCCATGTATGCACACATATAGCCATGTATGCACACATATCCATGTATGCACACATATCCATGTATGCACACATATAGCCATGTATGCACACATATCCATGTATGCACATACATATCCATGTATGCACACATATCCATGTATGCACACATATCCATGTATGCACACATATCCATGTATGCACACACATATCCATGTATGCACACATATCCATGTATGCACACATATCCATGTATGCACACATATCCATGTATGCACACATATAGTCATGTATGCACACATATCCATGTATGCACACATATCCATGTATGCACACATATCCATGTATGCACACATATCCATGTATGCACACATATCCATGTATGCACACATATCCATGTATGCACACATATCCATGTATGCACACATATCCATGTATGCACACATATAGCCATGTATGCACACATATCCATGTATGCACACATATCCATGTATGCACACATATCCATGTATGCACACATATCCATGTATGCACACATATCCATGTATGCACACATATCCATGTATGCACACATATCCATGTATGCACACATATCCATGTATGCACACATATAGCCATGTATGCACACATATCCATGTATGCACACACATATCCATGTATGCACACATATCCATGTATGCACACATATCCATGTATGCACACATATCCATGTATGCACACACATATCCATGTATGCACACATATCCATGTATGCACACATATCCATGTATGCACACATAGCCATGTATGCACACATAGCCATGTATGCACACATATAACCATGTATGCACACATCCATGTATGCACACATATCCATGTATTCACACATATCCATGTATGCACACACATATCCATGTATGCACACATATCCATGTATGCACACATATCCATGTATGCACACATATCCATGTATGCACACATATCCATGTATGCACACATATCCATGTATGCACACATATCTATGTATGCACACATAGCCATGTATGCACACATATAACCATGTATGCACACATATAACCATGTATGCACACATATCCATGTATTCACACATATCCATGTATTCACACATATCCATGTATGCACACATATCCATGTATGCACACATATCCATGTATTCACACATATCCATGTATGCACACATATCCATGTATGCACACATATAGCCATGTATGCACACATATCCATGTATGCACACATATCCATGTATGCACACATATCCATGTATGCACACATAGTCATGTATGCACACATATAGCCATGTATGCACACATATCCATGTATGCACACACATATCCATGTATGCACACACATATCCATGTATGCACACACATATCCATGTATGCACACATATCCATGTATGCACACATATAGCCATGTATGCACACATATCCATGTATGCACACATATCCATGTATGCACACATATCCATGTATGCACACATATAGCCATGTATGCACACATATCCATGTATGCACACATATCCATGTATGCACACATATCCATGTATGCACACATAGTCATGTATGCACACATATAGCCATGTATGCACACATATCCATGTATGCATACACATATCCATGTATGCACACATATCCATGTATGCACACACATATCCATGTATGCACACATATCCATGTATGCACACATATAGCCATGTATGCACACATATCCATGTATGCACACATATCCATGTATGCACACATATCCATGTATGCACACATATCCATGTATGCACACATATCCATGTATGCACACATATAGCCATGTATGCACACATATCCATGTATGCACACATATCCATGTATGCACACATATAGCCATGTATGCACACATATCCATGTATGCACACATATCCATGTATGCCCACATATCCATGTATGCACACATATCCATGTATGCACACATATAGCCATGTATGCACACATATCCATGTATGCACACATATCTATGTATGCACACATATCCATGTATGCACACATATAGCCATGTATGCACACATATCCATGTATGCACACATATCCATGTATGCACACATATAGCCATGTATGCACACATATCCATGTATGCACACATATCCATGTATGCCCACATATCCATGTATGCACACATATAGCCATGTATGCACACATATCCATGTATGCACACATATCCATGTATGCACACATATCCATGTATGCACACATATAGCCATGTATGCACACATATCCATGTATGCACACATATCCATGTATGCACACATATAGCCATGTATGCACACATATCCATGTATGCACACATATCTATGTATGCACACATATCCATGTATGCACACATATAGCCATGTATGCACACATATCCATGTATGCACACATATCCATGTATGCACACATATAGCCATGTATGCACACATATCCATGTATGCACACATATCTATGTATGCACACATATCCATGTATGCACACATATAGCCATGTATTCACACATATCCATGTATGCACACATATCCATGTATGCACACATAGCCATGTATGCACACATATCCATGTATGCACACATATCCATGTATGCACACATATCCATGTATGCCCACATATCCATGTATGCACACATATAGCCATGTATGCACACATAGCCATGTATGCACACATATAGCCATGTATGCACACATAGCCATGTATGCACATATATCCATGTATGCACACATATCCATGTATGCTCACATATCCATGTATGCACACATATCCATGTATGCACACATATCCATGTATGCACACATATAGCCATGTATGCACACATATCCATGTATGCACACATATCCATGTATGCACACATAGCCATGTATACACACATATCCATGTATGCACACATATCCATGTATGCACACATATAGCCATGTATGCACACATATCCATGTATGCACACATATCCATGTATACTCACATATCCATGTATGCACACATATCAATGCCCCTACAAACATATAGAACCAGGGTAAATGAAATTCGCTACTTTTCTACTGTTGCCAAAAAATCAGAACACGTTACTAAAACTATTCATATTCAGTTCCACTGGATTTCAATAAGGGCCCGCTGAGTGTTGACCTGTGATTCTATCAGATCTCCCCTCGATGTTGACTTGTGACTTAAAGGTCTCCCCTCAGTGTTGACCTGTCACTGTCAGATCTCCCCTCAGTGTTGACCTGTCACTGTCAGATCTCCCCTCAGTGTTGACCTGTCACTGTCAGATCTCCCCTCAGTGTTGACCTGTCACTGTCAGATCTCCCCTCAGTGTTGGTCTGTCATCGTTAGATCTCCCCCTCGGTGTTGACCTGTCATTGTTATATCTCCCACTCCCAATGTTGATCTGTGACTGTCAGATCTCTCCCCCCCCCCCGTGTAGACCTGTGACTGTCATATCTGCCCTCAGTGTTGACCTGTGACTGTCAGATCTCCCCTCAGTGTTGACCTGTGACTGTCAGATGTCCCCTCAGGTTGACCTGTGACTATCAGATCTCTCCCAGTGTTGACCTGTGACTGTCGGATCTCCCCTCACTGTTGACCTGTTACTGTCAGATCTCCCCTCAGTGTTGACCTGTGACTTTCGGATCTCCCCTCACTGTTGACCTGTGACTGTCAGATCTCCCCTCAGTGTTGATCTGTGACTGTCAGATGTCCCCTCAGGTTGACCTGTGACTATCAGATCTCTCCCAGTGTTGACCTGTGACTGTCGGATCTCCCCTCACTGTTGTCCTGTGACTGTCAGATATCCCCTCAGTGTTGACCTGTTACTGTCAAATCTCCCCTCAGTGTTGAACTGTGACTCTCAGTTCTCCCCAAGTTTCGACTAGTTACTGTGAGATCTCCCCTCAGTGTTGATCTGTAACTATACGATTTCCCTAAGTTTTGACCTGTGACTCGCATCTCCCATCAGTGTTGACCTGTGACTCACATATCCCCTCAGTGTTGACCTGTCACTCAGATGTCCCCTCAGGTTGACCTGTGACTATCAGATCTCTCCCAGTGTTGACCTGTGACTGTCGGATCTCCCCTCACTGTTGACCTGTGACTGTCAGATCTCCCCTCAGTGTTGACCTGTGACTTTCGGATCTCCCCTCACTGTTGACCTGTGACTGTCAGATCTCCCCTCAGTGTTGACCTGTGACTGTCAGATGTCCCCTCAGGTTGACCTGTGACTATCAGATCTCTCCCAGTGTTAACCTCTGACTGTCGGATCTCCCCTCACTGTTGTCCTGTGACTGTCAGATATCCCCTCAGTGTTGACCTGTTACTGTCAGATCTCCCCTCAGTGTTGACCTTTGACTCTCAGATCTCCCCAAGTTTCGACTAGTTACTGTGAGATGTCCCCTCAATGTTGCCCTGTGACTCTATCAGATCTCCTAAAGTTTTTACCTGTTACTGTCGAATCACCTCCCAGGGTTGACCTGTCACTGTTGGACCTCCCCCAATTGTTGACATGTGACTATTATCTCCCCTCAGTGTTGACCTGTCACTGTCAGATCTCCCTTCAGTGTTGACCTGTAACTGTCGGATCTCCCTCCCCAGTGTTGACCTGTAACTGTCAGATCTCCCTTCCCAGTGTTGACCTGTGACTCAGTTCTCCCCTCAGTGTTGACCTGTAACTGTCAGATCTGCCTCCCCAGTGTTGACCTGTGACTCAGTTCTCCCCTCAGTGTTGACCTGTGACTGTCAGATCTCCCCTAGTGTTGACGTATGACTGCCAGATTTCCCCCCATTGTTGACTTGTGACTCAGATCTCCCCTCAGTGTTGACCTGTAACTCATATCTCTCCCCCCAATGTTTAGCCATGACTGTCGGATCTCATCACAGTGTTGACCTATCACTCTCAGATCTCCCCCAGTGTTAACCTGTCACTGTCAGATCTCACCCCATTGTTGACATGTGACTGTCAAATCTCCCCGCAGTGTTTTCCCGTGACTGTCAGATCTTCCACCAGTGTTGAACTGTGACTGTCAGATCTCCCCTCAGTGTTGACCTGTGACTCTATCAGATCTCCCCTCAGTGTTGACATGCGACTGTCAGATCTCCTTTCAGTGTTGACCTGTGACTGTCAGATCCCCCCTCAGTGTGACTATCAGATATCCTCTTAGTGCTGACCTGTGACTCTATGAGATCTCCCTGAAAGTTGAAAACTATCATCTGGTCTGCGAGGCTCTGTAGGAGAGGTCATTCTAATAGGTGTTGCATCATTTGAGGATCTCCACGGTCACATTTGGACCATCTTGGTTGTACACCACTTCTGCATCAGGTCTCTGGCATCACAACACCAGTCCAGGTGGGCCATGTCTCACAGGCTGAGCAGGGTCAAGCTTGTGAGGTCATTGCTGGTGCATTGACCAAGCATCTTTTCTAATTACCAATTACCATCCAGAGGCTTAAAAACATGCCTCTTGGATGCTGGCTCATCTTGGAAGCTTGGAAATATTCAGACATCAAGGTATGATGTGGTCACATCTTTAACTTCACTCAGTAAGCACGCTGCGGACGATCAAGAGTTGTCCCAGACACTCTGACCTCACAAGCTGTGGTTCCTGCCTTAGACATGTGACTACAAGTACAGTTGTTTAGAATAAGTAATTGTTTCATGTAATGTATATAATATACAGCAACATATCTAGGATTTTTCAAAAGCTTAGTCACCCATGCTACCATGTAGTGATGCAAAAAAAAGTTAAGCCAATGGAAGGCCATGTCCCAATACCCCCAGATATGCCACTTGTAATACATATTTGTAGAACTGTCACATAAATTGTAAATGTCTGTTTCATATAATAAAAAAAATTAACCTCATTTTATAACTTATTTTTCCATGAAAATGTAATGATATCTGGACTCGTGTATGAAATGTAGCAAGGGATAAGATAATGAACAGTGTTTTAAAGAAGACATCAAACCAATGTTTCTTCCCTACAATAATGGTTTCTCTGTATAGACCAAGTAGTTACATTTGATGAGATGCTAAATCAGGAGATTTACAGTTTGAAATCTATTACTATATATTTCCCAATTTTTAGTATTAACAAAACTATTTTAATGTGTTTTTTTATTGTTTCATACATCACCCTATAATCTTGCTTGTATGAGTTTTGAAAAGCACCCGTATTTGCTGTTGCAGCATATTTTTGTGCAGAATTGTTTTTGACACATTAAAAAAATTAAGATGTTCCCCAACATCCCCAGATTTACCGATCCTTGTGGCCCTTCTGCCAACCCCAACCCACTTTCAATCAAACTAGCCAATATTATGGTGTGTCGTTACTGCTACTGATCCTCATTATGGTTGTGAATCATGGCCCCCGACACAACCTCTGGAGAAATCTCTTCAATACAGCCAGCAGTGTTGCTCTGAAAGCCCTTGGAGAAGAGGTCGCCCAAACACAACTGTTCGAGAGATCATTGAGGACACATCTTAGTGGGGCTAATCTATCAAACGCCATGACAAACTATAACCGTTAGAAGGAATTCAATGTCCCCATGTTAAGTGGCTGACATAAGTAACTAATCAACTATAGCTTAATTATTCAAGGTCGGAGATACTCCCCCTTTGTTCCATCCATGTAGTTATGTCGGGGTTACGGATAATGACAAAACTTATCCACGTACCTGATATATCTAAGATGTCTCTAAAAATATATTTTACACAAAACTACTCAGTCATGAGGCACAACTTTTATTAGAAAGTAATTTTATTGTTACAAGACATATAGTGATAAAAAGCACTACATATCATACATAGACCATGATGCATATATACATGACACAATTATGTGTAGCCAGACCAAATTATACATAACGTCATTATAAAATGTTTCCCCTACAATGGAATGTTTTAATTTCCCTAAATATGATGTTCTTTAACGATCTCTGTTGTATGTAAAAATACCTATAGGAATGTTTCGTCAGTTTTAATTTGTAAAACATTAATTACTAATGCATGATATACAAATTCTGTAGTACTCTACCGCTGATATCAGATTTAAAGAACATTAAGAAAATTACCATACCTATGTAGTTATAAACGTAGACATGAATATTCACAATGACAGTGGTACCATAATTGTTTACTTCAAGTCTGTCAACAACATTCCATGTAACACAACCTTGATATAAAAGAGCGTGTAAACTGGTTGCAACAGAAGTTATTAAAATAACCAAGTGTTATATAGTTTCACCAGACATATCTACTGAAATGTTTGTGGAACATTGGTCAAGACATCTTGACTGTTTCTGACTGGCACACCCAGGCAAGGAAATATAAAGTG
Source organism: Lamellibrachia satsuma (assembly GCA_033239005.1). NCBI lineage: Eukaryota > Metazoa > Annelida > Polychaeta > Sabellida > Siboglinidae > Lamellibrachia > Lamellibrachia satsuma. The sequence continues at coordinate 7,087,200 of BSQZ01000015.1, read as the reverse complement.
CTATTCTGATTGTACATGTCAAAAATCACATACTTCCAAGACACACAAAGTAACCAACATTATCTAAGAGCAGATCTAGGTACATCAGACATGAGTGTCAGGCAGTTATTAGCCATGCCTTTTGAATGAATTATAACAACAGTTGATAATTAAATTTGTTGTTAATAATGCGTAGAATATGTAATTTTCTCTGCATGAATTCATTCATCAATTATGTTTCTTGTGGAATGCATATGTAGCTTTGTAAACATCAAATATGATATTCAAACTGTACAGTATAAGATTTGTTGATAGTATGAAGAACATTCACATTTCTCATACTGCCTGGATACAAGGAATCCAATGAAGAACTATAATGTCCAGAACGCCCCTTCAATCTATTTCTCTTGTAACTGCCACAAACTTGGTCTGTCTCAATGATTCCTTGCATTTAATATAAAAATGTGTACAACATTCTCAAATAAGACTTGTGATTTTGATATGATGACCTTGACACAAGACAATGTGTCCTCATGACAGAGAGATGACGAGAAAGAAGACAACGAGAGAGCCGAGAAGTGACGCTGACTGTCTGTCTGCCCCAGCCATCACAAAGATCTTGGCCTGCTTGATGTATGGGTTGGTGCCTGTGTCGTAGCGCTGGGGACAGTCCTCATCTGAAACACACATCAACAGCTGCTTTATACAAGTACTGCTTTCCCACATCTCCTACTGCAACACCTCATCTCCTACTGCATTCACACATCTACTGCATTCTCCCATCTCCTGCATTCCCCATCTCTTTCTGCATTCCCCCATCTTCTTCTGTATTCCCTTGTCTCCTACTGCATTCCCTCATCTCCTACTGCATTCACACATCTACTGCATTCCCCATCTCTTTCTGCATTCTCCCATCTTCTTCTGCATTCCCTTGTCTCCTACTGCATTCCCTCATCTCCTACTGCATTCCCTCGTCTCGTACTGCATTTCCCAATCTCCTACTGCATTCCCTCGTCACCTACTGCATTCCATTGTCTCCCACTGCATTCCATCATCTCCTGCTGCCTTCCCACATTTCCTATACTACAATCCCTCATATTCTACTGCATTCCCTCAGCCTACATTGGCTGTGCCAAAGACACAAACACATTTTTGTGTGCCTGTCATTGTGTGCATACGTGCGTGCACACACCATTCCTAAACATCTTCAACAAACATGGTGTCATTGTGAACATACTGCATGAATATTTACTTTTCAACTACTCAGCAAAGTAAACATTCTGAGTAATAATGGGAGAGTCCCTGAGTGAAACTACATTGATTACGCGACTTGGTACTTAGACTGAGTATCAAGTCTTCTATGAAGCCAACTCACAGTCTCTCTCAGACTCTTGCAGCTGCAGGAACAGACTGGCTCCTTCCTTGAAGCTGAAGCTCTTGGCTGTCTGTTCAACACCACATGCTGCTGTGGTGGACCGAGAGATGACCATCACACGCCAGTCCAGTCGCTCGTACACCTGTCAATCACAGGCCAGTATATACATTGACACCTACCAATCAGACTGATTATATACATATTTATATATGTGACCCACTCCATTGAAATCAGGAATAAGCCGGAAATACCGAGTCTGGCTATTCCACTTCAAAGTGTGCGAAGAAGTGAATTTGACTGCGATGGCAGATTTTCAGGTTTTGATGTTTTTAATTAGCCTAGCTATCCTAGATTGCTGTCACTATTATAAGGTCATAACACGATTGATAACTTTGAGAAAATATGATGTTTCATAGAGCTGTGTATATATTAATGAAAAAGACGAAGGAAACTTCACTCAACTCAGATGTACATCGCATCCACCCCCGCCATATTTTCATCATTGGAAAGCTGATCTATTATGGGATGCATTTACTAGGACAAAATCAATTACATGTTACATGAACATTTCCCAATTGCTTTCCTTTCAGTGAAACTAAAAGGAAAGTACAGCTGTCACCACCACCAAATAACTTGATTAACATACTCTATGAAAGAGTACTTTCTAAGGTCACATTCCACTAAACACATTTATGACAGTAAAATTTAAGCAGCAGTAGAAAGGATGCTTCCTACCCAGCATCTGAACTTGGTGACGGGGTCTTCCTCGTCGTAGGTGATCAGGTAGGACTTCATGTCTTCCATCCAGTAGCCAACACACGTCAACTCCCTGTCAGGCTCATCTGTCAGGGCACAACACTTAGCAACATGTCACACTACATCAGTTGTCAACAAGGCAAGGTGCGTTGTCATGGTAACACTGTCAACATTCAAGTGCCATGGATGTAATGACAACTCACAGAGTTTGTACCATTGCGTTAACTTGCAGCACAGTCACAATATTATCAACCTTTCACAGAAATTATTTGTTTAAATGTCTTATTGACAATTGATTTCTGTTGGCTATAACAAGTGTGTTAATTTATGAGCTCAGAATCTGCTGCTGCGATAACTCAGACATGGCAAATGTTGCCAAGGCATGTGGCGCCATGCATTAGTATACCAGTCTTAGCAGCCAGCACAGACAGGGGCTGCAGGCATAGAACACTTGGCAGTTTATGATCCAAAACAACAGTTGGCAATTCTGAAGCATAACCTAGCAGAGTGAAACTGATGATGCTTGGCTATGGTGACATGTTCATGGTGACATGCTCATGGTGTGTTGTCTGACTGCGTTCCTCACCATACTCTCCGATGGGTCTGGCCGTGTGGTCCAGTGTGCTGCAGTACTCCGCATCAATGTAGATCTTCTTTGGGTTGTTGGTGCATGACTTGAACTCAGTGGTGTAGGAGAGACAGTCGATCTGGTGACGGGGGCGCTGGGTGATGCCCCGTATACGGGTGTAGTACTGCTCCTCTGGGGCCCCAGTCTGCACGAAGCTGTAGCGCCCTCCCAGGGGGCAGTCAATAGGGGCTGGGGGGTCCACTGCAAGTACACCAGATGGGGTGACAAACATCACCTATGAAAGAGTACTAATACTGTGTGGTCTTATATATATATATATATATATATATATATATATATATATATATATATATATATATATATAGCACTGGTACCCACGCTCGTGGCATTTTGGTGGCAGCTAATGCAGTGTTAGTATGGGTTTACAAATCGAGACCATTGGATCTGTGAGTCCACAACCGATTTTTTCCATTTCCCTGTGTGGGATCTTTTACTTCCCTGGCATAGATACCAGATAGAAGAGCTTTTAGTGTCTCTTCCGAAAGACACAGGCAACATGGGGTGAATGAAATTGCCATCTGTGATGAGCATATTTAATTTCTATTTTCCCACTAATGGGCTCGTTATATGACACCGTACAACAATAGAATGAGCTGTTCCAGGACCTGTACCTACAACGTTATAGACACCTGTCTCTCTCTTAACACAGAGAGACAGGAAACTGACCATAACAAGAAGAAATAAACACCTAGCACCAATCCTGATTAAATCACTTAATGTTTCTGTGTAAATTTATATCTTGATAACAATGTTGATAACAATTGGTCTCTGCCCATGACCGTTACTGCGTACTTACATATGAAGGTCTTGTACTTCCAGGCGAAGTCGTCGCGGTCGATGGTGAAGGAGGACCAGGCACAGGCCTGGCGGAACTTCTTGTGCAGGAAGTTGGGCAGGGCCTGCTCCCCAGGGCTGTGGCGGTAGGGCCGACCTGGGGAAACAAGCTCCATCAGACACGATGTAACATCAAGAAGACATCAGCACAGAGTCCTCTATGAGCTGTGCACAACCACGCATGTTAAATACTGCATCATGACAGACATATATCGACAAAGTTAAATAGTGTTTAATGTTGTTGCATCATGACAGACATATATCTGCCATGTTAAATAGTGTTTAATGTTGTTGCATCACGACAGATATCTATATCTGCCATGTTAAATAGTGATTAATGTTGTTGCATCACGACAGACATATATATCTCCTGTGTTAAATAACTGTTAATGTTGTTCCACCATGACAGACATATATATACATCTCCCGTGTTAAATAGTGTTAGTGTCGTTGCATCATGACAGAAATATATCTGCCATGTTAAATAGTGTTTAATGTTATTGCAACATGACAGACATAAATCTGCCATGTTAAATAGTGTTTAATGTTGTTGCAACATGATAGACATATATCTGTCGTGTTAAATAGTGTTTAATGTTGTTGCATCATGACAGACATATCTGCTGTGTTAAATAACTGTTAATGTTGTTGTTGCATCATGACAGACATATATATCTCCCATGTTTAACAAGATGTAACAAGATTTGCCATCCAAGCCAAAGGCCCAGATGGCAAGTGGACATGGAAGCCATTGGCTTATCGAGAGTCCAACAATGTTCATCTACTTATAACCCGCCCTCCTGATATATGTGTCAACCTTGTTTTTAAACATATTCACGCTGCTAGCAGTTACACAATCTGTAGACAATTTGTTCCATTCATTTATTGTCCTCTGTGAGAACGAGTGCTTCCTGATGTCCCATCTACATTGATCCTTTACTAATTTTACCTCATATCCTCTAGTTCTGCTATCCTTCTTCAGTGAGAAAAACATATTTCTATCAATATTTTCATACCCATTCAATATCTTAAAAACTTCAATCTGATCTCCTCTTAACCTCCTTGTCTCTAGAGTTGTTAAACCACATTCTTTCAGGCGTTCTTCATAACTAAGGTCTCTAAGTTCTGGATTCATTTTAGTTGCTCTCCTTTGTATGCGTTCAAGCGTATCTATATCCTTCTTACGATATGGTCTCCTTGCTTGTATACAGTATTATAAATGTGGTCTAACTATTGCTTTATAAAGAGGTATAATTAACTTTTTTTCCTTGTATGTTATGTTTCTTTTAATCAATCCAAGAATTTGATTACCCTTTGAAGCTGCAATACCACACTGCTCTGAAACTTTCATATCAGCGCTTATTGTAACTCCCAAGTCCTTTTCTTTTACAGTAGTGCCCAGAACAGTATCTCCCATTTTATAGTTTACATTCAAGTTCCCATGTCCTGTATGTAGGCATTTACATTTCCCAAATCTGCCATTTCTCAGACCATTTCACTAATCTGTCTAGATCGTTTTGTAAATGTTGTTTATCACCATCAGTATTAACCTTTCTAAACAGTTTTGTGTCATCAGCAAATTTCAGTACGTTACTTGTTATACTGTCGTCCAAGTCATTGATATAAAATTAAGAATAATATAGGTCCTAATACTGATCCTTGAGGTACCCCACTCAAAACCGATTTCCAATTTGAAACTTCTCCATCTACTACAACTCGTTGTCTTCTGTCAGTCAGCCATTGTTCTATCCAGTCAGTTATGCTATCCCTGATACCATGGGCTTTTAATTTAAGTAGTAATCTTTGATGTGGCACTTTATCAAAAGCTTTCTGAAAATCTAAGTAGATCATATCTACTGGCAATCCCACGTCTATCCACTTAGTGATTTCTTCCACAAAACATAACATATTTGTTAAGCATGACCTCGCTTTAAGGAATCCATGTTGAGATGAATTTAATAAGTTATGCTTAACGAGGAAGTCCACCATATGGTCTTTAATTAACCTTTCTAATAATTTACAAATCACTGACGTTAAACTCACTGGTCTGTAATTCTCTGACTTATTTCTTGAACCCTTTTTAAATAACGGTATGATGTTTGCTTCTTTCCATTCAAACGGAACAACTCCTTCTTTTAATGACAAGTTGAATACTCTTGCAAGTGGTATACTGATTTGTTCTACTGTTTCCATTAGTAATTTTGGAGGAATCCCATCCACTCCCGGTGATTTGTTATCCTTCATTGCCTTTATTTTCTTAGCTACCAATTCTGGAGTTACAACTAACGGACCTAAATAGTCAGATTTAGCCCCCTGAAATTTAGCATCAGCAAGTGGTAATGAACTAATATCTTCTTTGGTAAACACTGAACTGAAGTAATCATTTAGGTCTTCCGCCATTAAAAACCCGTGATATTATATTTCCAGCACTGTCTTCTAGAGTTCCAACCTTGTCTTGTACGTTTTGTTTACTCCCGACATATGCATAAAAACTCTTGCTGTCATTTTTTATGTTATGTTTTTATGTTATTGCTTTTTATGTTAGCTTCTTTTAGATTTTCTGATTTCAGTTGTAGCTGCATTAAGTGCCTCTTTGTATTTTGCAGTCTTCTTCCTTTCTTTTTTACGCCTATAAACCCTCCACATAGTTCGTTTTACCATTATTTTCTAATAGCCTCTTTTGACAAGTGTTTCTTTCTACACCGTTTTCCTTGTTTTTGGAAGGGAACAAATTTATCGATGATACTCTCAATTTCATATTTTAGAATATTCCAACATTGAATTGCGGTCTTATTCATCAGCATGTTATTCCAATCTAGCTTTGCTAAGTATTTTCTCATATCTTTGTAGTTACCTTTATGGAAGTTTCTCTTGTACGTTTTCTTATTTTTACTTTCTGATTTTACATTGATGTCAAAATGTATTTGATTATGGTCACTATTACCCAATGGTTCAAATATTTTTACATTGTCCACTAATTCTTTTTGTGATGACAAAACTATATCCAATACATTTTCTCCCCTGGTTGGTTCTAGTATGTGCTGAGTAAGAAAGCTATCCTGGATTAAAAATAGAAATTGTTGGCCCTCAATCCCTGTGCTCTCTTGAGAATTCCATTGTATGTGTCCATGGTTAAAATCTCCCATTATGATACATTCCCCTTTACTAACTTCCTTTATAGCGTTTGTTATTTTTGTGTTGTCCTCTTCGTTTATGTTTGGACTTCGGTAAACTAATCCAATAGTTAATTTTGAATTTCCTGAAACAATTTTGCACCAAACAGCTTCACCGCAATCTGCTTCCCTTTCTAGTTTTATTTCATAAGCCTGAATAGATTCTTTAACATATAAAATAACTCCCCCGCCCCTTCTTTCTATTCGATCTTTCCTAAACATTACATATCCTGTCAGTCCTAATTCAGCATCTGTTATATCTATGTTGGCCCATGATTCAGTTATACCAATTATGTGAGGGTCAATATCTTCTACCATAATGTTTAATTCATTTTTCTTATTTACTATGCTCCTTGCATTTAAACATACGCATCTATAACCTTTTTCAGAGATGTTTATTGGATGATTTGATATTGGTTTATCTGTGCTAGTGGCCTCCTGTTCTGCTTGAGACACCTCTAGGTAACCCCCCTGCACTTCTAGTTTAAAGAATGTTTACTTCCAAAAATATTTGTCATTGTACCGAAGTCACTATCTACTGCTGCTGAAAGTTTGTCCGCGAATACTGCTACAGCCTTTCCACTTAAATGAAGCCCATCGTTCATGTACATGTCAGCCCTCCCAAAAGAACTTCCCCATAAATCCAATGTTAAATAGTCTTAGTGTCGTTGCATCACGACAGACATATATCTGCCGTGTTAAATAGTGTTTCATGTTGGTTATAACACAGTAGACATATATATGTCATGTTAATGTTTTGCTCACCAAGGATACATATATCCCATAAAACATATTCTGGGCAAACGAGCGACAGTTGATTTATGTCAACTATAGTTATGATCAATGCACAGAATCTTCCAGTCATTGTACTGATGATAGAATATAATAATGACGTCTGACTGACTATATGACTGAACAGATATATGTTGACAATACTATTAGACATCATGCCACCAACAGACACTTCTGACAATGCTACGAGAATAACATAGATACCAAGTTCTGTGTCATTTAATAAACAGAGTGAGAGTTGAATGTCAGAGTCTTAAACAATATATATATATATTAAATACAAGTCATATGTGTGACAGGTTTTTAGCAAACACATACAAAATACACAATACATGTATAGAAATCACATATTCAAACAAAGGGTAAAGTCTGTGTTGAAATTGTAATGACTAAAATCAACATGTGTTCATAAGTCGGGTATAATTATAATGTTGAGAAAGTTAATTATGTTGAGATATGACTCAAAATAGGTAAATTTAGAATGTAGAGCTATTATAACTGACCCATTCTCCAGCGGATGATGTTGTGGTGACGAGGCATCAGGTCCATACACACATAGTCCACCTCGCTGGAACACACACACACACGGCATTGCAACAGAGTGTAGCCAATCTTTATGTAATAACATAATGTTCAGTCCATGAAGCAGAATTTGTAATATGCACATCTCAAATATTCAGTAGACTGATTCATAATGTGTATTACAAGTTAGTATTACTGCTTAGATTATATCACTAACTGTCATATATTAAAATTAGCAATACTCCTAAATTTATCATACACATATTTTATATGCACTGAGCAGTTGATGTGCTATCATACATATCACACATGTCATACATATCATACATGTCAAAATATGAACAGTTGGCCAGGATAATCATTGTAAACCTGGACCAAGCAGTTAAACCAGACCGTACAAACATCCTGACCCTTTGACTAGCCCTGTGATCTAGAATTACAACTCCCCACCATCTAGGACTACCAGTCACTTCTTGGGTAGCAACTGTTAGTGTCATCACAGTAAGTAACTTTATTTTTACAACGTAACATATATAAAAAGACGATTATACAACATATCTGAATACTTTCAATATGTTATGTTGTATGGCTGTCACTTGGCTTAGACTCCCTCCCACAGATCATCAACATTGTGAGACAACGGTGTCTTCGTCTAGCAGGTCATGTGATGCATCAGGACAAAGTAGTCAGCAGTGTTGCCCTGGAAGCCCTCAGTGAAGAGGTCGTCCAAACACAACTGTTGGAGAGATGATTGCGGAGGACACCAGGCCCAGTACGGCTAATCTATCAAACGATGTGGCAAACTGTAGCCGTTGGAAGGAACTAATCATATCACCATATTAAGTGGATGATATAATCAAGTAAATGTTGACCGAGATGGGTATGTTCCCTGTCCTCCCAGACAGCGGGTGGATTCTGTTGCACATACCACTTGCCGACAGTGACGACACTGAGGAGGTAGCGGGAGTCTCGGTTCTGTTGGCAGGTGAAGTAAGTCTCCTTGTATGTGAACTCGTCCAGCAGCGTCTTGAAGTAGATGTGGGTTGAGTTGATGTACACTTGGGTGTCGAACTCTCCACGTGTGTACCAGGTTCCGGTGAAGTTACGGGGCAAGTTACAGGTGGGCTCGACCAGCTGTGTGCCGTAGACAGCTACACAAAAACGTCATTCATTCTTCCAACAGGTTCCTCTTACACAAAGTCATTAAAGGCCCCTCCTCAATTTGATTTTTACAGTAATGTTGTTTGACTCATTAAAAAAAAATTGACATGTAATATCCACTATAAGCTAGATCGTTTGAGCAAATATGTTATTTAGTTTTGGGGAAATCATTGGATAAACTATTAAATTATTTTTTACCAAATCTGCTCAAATTTGAGTGAAAAATGGCAAATGTGGCCCAGCTCTATATAGGTGAAGTTACCTGATCTAATTACAAAAGTAATTCTTTCAATCATTTTACCAAAAACACTGAAAGTTTTAAACAACTGCACACATTACTTAAACTATTCACAACTACAGATTTGATCATCAAACTATATCATAATTGACCAGAATCAATTGTATATTCATTCTGGTAATGGTACACTAGTTTTTATTACAATACAACTTCAAATACAATCCCTTTGAGGGTTTTTTCAGTTCGTTCCCATTATTGGTGTTTTTCCCAGGGCAGCATTTACTGGTATTTATCGCCCGATAAAAACAAGGAAAAACGTGCCAACCTAGATTTTAGCAATAATAAAAAATAATAATTAATTAATAAATAAAAATAATAAAGAAGAGCTGTTACCTGGGAGGAGGATGAGACGAATGTCTCCATCGTACGGTGACTTGAGACTAGAGCAGGTCGCAAACCGAGACATTACCCAACGCCGCTTGTTGTCACTTCGCTGCTGGTCGTATCGTGTCAACTACACACAAAATATACAAGTTAAAATTTAGTCCATTTACAAACTGGACCAACTGAACCTTTAAACAAACTGAAACACACTTTATGTTGCATTGCAACCAGGGCTGGGGTGAATTCAAAAATGAATTGGAATTATTCAATTCAATTCTTGAAATTGAACTGGAATTGAAAGATTTTCACCAAGCGAAATTTGAATTGAAAGATTTTTAATAAGTTGAATTGGGATTGGAAGAAAACGAATTGAACCTCATTTTTTGTACTGGTGGAATCTGGTTTTATTTCCAATGTGGTCCTCAATCCAACCCTAGAATTGTATATGAATTCAACGCCTTTGTAGCAGCTAAATATACATTAATTTTTTGTACACCATTTTAAGATCTGAGGTGACAGCATTTGTCCAAATTTGAACATTGTCATGTGGCAATTGAAAAAAAGAACTCAGGATTTCTGCTCAAATCAAACTATGGTGGGGTGTGATGAGCTTACTTTGAATTCAATACAGGTTGCAGCTCCTGCTCTAAGGTAATGTTTGTTGTCTGCCTGCACATATTTGAAACCATGCCCTTTGTTTGGGCTAGGAATGTGTGAAGCCATAGCCACCCCAATGGGGCATCCCAACAGTTAGTAATTGGCTTGCTACTCCTGCATTGTTTCATTGAGCAGGTACTTGTGAAACCTTGATCAGTCTACTGGTCTTTTCATGTTGTTTGAATAACTCAGTGGTTGTCTGTACATTGTTTACAATTACTAGCAGTTAGAATAACATGCAAACAAACCTGATATTTTGTAAGTTTGCAGCAATAGATGTAATGGAAAAGTAATAGACTATTATCTATTACTTTAGGATCTATTACTATTACTTTTGAAAACAGTTCCTCTATTATTATTACAGAAAAAATAAATGTCTACTACAATTACACGTTACTATTATCCTATGCATTTGCATTTAAAAAACTCCCATATAATTAATTCGGAATTGGAATTGAAAGATTTGGGCTGGAATTAAAAAAAATTAATTGAATTTGAATTGATTAAACTGAATTGAAAGGAATTTGAATTGATTAAATGGAACTGACCCCAGACCGACAGTGTCCCAGTTTTAGGTCTGAAATAGACTGTCTTGCAGTCGTATGCAGCTAGCAGAACAGAATATATCTGCTCTGCTGCTGGAATTGTTTGACAAATTCATCATGTGTGATGCTTTGTGTGAGGTCTCGCTCAAATGAGAGGAGGATGAGTAAATAAAGACATGTCTTTAAATAATTAAAGGCATGTCTTTAAATAATTAAAGTAACATTAAAGGTGTTATTGTAACATTAAAGGCATGCCTTTAAATAATTACAAGATTTTGAATTGGAATTGGAAAACAATGAATTGAACCTATTTTCTTGTGCTGGTGGGATCTGGTTTTATTTCCAATACAGTCCTCATTTCAACCCTAGAATAAATTGTATAAATTATGAACTCAAAGTCTTTGTAGCAGCAAAACATTCATTTGTCTACATTTGAACAGAGTCTGCATGGCAATGTTACCATGTGGCAATTAGACAAAAAAAACTCAGAAGTTCTGTTCAAATCAAACTATGGTGGGGTGTGATGAGCTTACTTTGAATTCAATACAGGTTGCAGCTCCTGCTCTAAGGTAACATTTGTTGTCTGCCTGCACATATCTGAAACCATGCCCTTTGTTTGGGCTAGGAATGTGTGAAGCCATAGCCACCCTAATGGGGCATCCCAACAGTTAGTAATTGGCTTGTTATTCCTGCATTGTTTCATTGAGCAAGTATTTCTGAAACCATAAAATTATCAGCCTACTGGTCTTTTTATGTTGTTTGAATAACAGCTCAGCCATTGTCTGTACATTGTTTACAATTACTAGCAATTGGAATAACATGCAAACAAACCTGATGTAAGTGTAAGTTTGCAGCAATAGGTGTAACAGAAAAGTAATAGACTATTATCTATTATTCCTCTATTATTATTACAGATGTCTAAAAATGTTTATTACAATTACATAATTACTATTATCTCATGTGTTTGCTTTTGAAAAACTCCCATAGAATTAATTTTGAATTGGAATTGATAGATTTGAGCTAAAATTTAAATTGAAAAAAATTAATTGAATTGGAATTGAAAAAAATTAATTGAAATTGATTAAACTGAATTGAAAGGAATCTGAATTGATTAAATGGAATTTACCCCAGCCCTGGTTGCAACGGCATGAAAATATGGGAGTGGAAGCAAAACACAATGCCAATGATCACAAGAGGGTGAAGTGTAAAGCGCTTTAAGCAGTCCAAAGGACTTTTTTATCACATTACTTATATAAATTTGATAAAACTGTTGTAGATTTAAGACCTGGCGATCTCCGCATCATGTACACTTACCAGACATCTAAACCTTTCTCTGTAGATGTCAGTGCCCAAATCTGCCACAGCAGCAAACACGTTGCCCTTCTTGTCAACCCATGAGCCCATGCACTGATACTTTATGTCTGAAACACAACTTCTTGCACTTGATTTCTCGAACACCTTAATTAAATGTGTTAATATATTGAAATGTTTCATATGAAACAGCCAATCACTTAGCTACTGTATTTAAAGTCAGTGATGAAAGTACTGTAGAGTACTGGATACGTACATTTGTTTTCCGAGCTGCCGATGGCCGGACACTTCCCGTAGTTCATGAAGAACACCTGGTTGTCGACGTACGGCGAGCCTGGCTCCTGGCACGCAATGATGCTGCTACGGGTGGAATCACAGATACCACCGCCCCCGTAGTCCACCTCATACGCGAAGTGAAACATCCCCTCAAACGTTGTCTTGCAGTTCACAATCTCTGTTGTCTTTTCTGGAGCAGAAAACAATTGTCATAACGAGACCGCTCCAGGAGGAAGAAATGGAAACATGCAGGACACAGGGGAACGAGTCCAGCAACTGTACATATCATCACAATAGACATATCATTACACTAGACCAGTGCCAGAAATAACTCTAAAAATCCAGGTAGCCAGCAGGGCTACCTGGCTGGAAAACCTCATAGCCCACAGAAATATCTGGTAGCCCAACTTTTTTAGAAAATAATGTGTCGAACACAAGAGTTTAAAATTTTCACATATTTAATGGCTGCACACCCGCTATTAACAAATATACACAAGAAATGTATGAAGTCTTACTTAAGTAACAAATACATCACTCGATGAGTCTTACATATACATCACCAAATGAAATGAGCCCAGTTCGTTTGTGAAACCCACATATTCTGTTAAGCATAGCAGAAACCCCACCAACCAGTATATCTCCCCCCCGCAAGTGGCCGATCAAAAAAAAAACGGCAACTATGTAACCATCTTGTCAATTACTGGTGAGTTTATTAGTAGCCCGGTAATAACAACAGATGGCTGGATGGATGTAGTTAATCGTTAACAACTGACTTCTTACAACCTGGCAGGGCTGGGTCCAATTATGTAATTGTAATTGATTACAGCAAAATTGTGTAATTGTAATTGATTATGGATTTGATGTTTTGCTGTAATTGTTATATTTTGTATAATTGAAAAAGTATTTCAATTACAATCAATTACAGTACTATTTATATCACAAACTACCTGAACGAATTGTCACTAAAAATATAATTTAAGTCTCACATGAGTTGAAAATCAAGACTAATAATAACACCTGCTTATATATTTCTATTTCAGTTACAGCATTCACTGGTGGTGGGTAGCCTTAGTGATTAGCTCAATAAGTTGGTAACAGCCAGGAAGCAATAAACAATGCACAGACATTGTCAGACAAAGGCTATGCTAGTATTCAAACAAGATTTAACAAGATTTGCCATCCAAGCCAAAGGCCCAGATGGCAAGTGGACAAGGAAGCCATTGGCTTATCGAGAGTCCAACAACGTTAATCTACTTATAACCCGCCCTCCTGAGATATGTGTCAACCTTGTTTTTAAACATATTCACGCTGCTAGCAGTTACACAATCTGTAGACAATTTGTTCCATTCATTTATTGTCCTCTGTGAGAACGAGTGCTTCCTGATGTCCAATCTACATTGATCCTTTACTAATTTTACCTCATGTCCTCTAGTTCTGCTATCCTTCTTGAGTGAGAAAAACATATTTCTATTAATATTTTCATACCCATTCAATATCTTAAAAACTTCAATCTGATCTCCTCTTAACCTCCTTGTCTCTAGAGTTGTTAAACCACATTCTTTCAGGCGTTCTTCATAACTAAGGTATCTAAGTTCTGGAATCATGGAAAGACATGTAGCCTGATATTGCTTCAGAAAATATCAGCTCTGTGAAACATTGCAGAGTTAGCAAGCCAATTACACGCCTTGTGTTGTGGAGGACTGGAGACAGGTCAGGTGGAAAGGACTGTTTATATGGCCTCTCTCCCCATTCCCAACACAAAGCAAAGGGCAGGCCAATTAAGAATGTTAGCTTAGAGCAGGAGCTACAACCTCAAAGTAAACACATCATACCCTATTATTAGTATTTTCCGAAGAAAATGTAAGAAATGCACACAGATAAATGTATATAAAACTAGAAAGGATGCTTAGAGAAGAACTACAAATAAATATTGTATTATGGCCTGTGGGATTTTGTCAAATTTTCACATCTTTGTATTTTGTCCTGTGGGGTTTTGTTCACTTTTCATATTTTGTGATTTTGTCTGTAAGGAATATGTCCTATAGGATTATGTCTGGATACTGCATTGTATTTTGATATAACGAAAATATGTTTTTAAACTGCTATCTTTTTATTTAGTATAATTTAAAGTCACAATTCAATAAAATGTACAAACATTACTGTTATATTTGTTTATCAATTGTGTACAAAATATTGAAATTCAGCAAAACGTACAAAAATACATAATTAAAAATGCAGAATATATTTGGTTCTGCATAATGTAATTGTAACTGAAACAATGTAACTGATTGTAATTGCAATTGATTTTGACAATTATGACTGTAATTGTAATTAAAAATTAAATGTAATTGCAATTGATATAATTTTGTGTAATTGGACCTAGACCTGCAACCTGGTGCTCCCAGGAAGCAAGTGATTTCTTCCCAGGCACTGACTAGGTCTAGGACTGCATGGACCACATGTGACCCAGATTTATCAGTAGCCCGTTGGGCTCCTTTTGTCTCATAGTCTGGTAGCCCCGACGGAAATTCTGGTAGCCACGGGCTACCGGGCTACTGCTGTTTCGAGCACTGCACTAGACATCATCAACTGTACATATTATCACATTATACGTCATCAACTGTACATATTATTACACTAGACATATCATCACATAATGTGCTGTCAGGTGAGAGACTTACTGAACATGGTGAGGTATTCTAGGTTTTTATCAATTTCTTCACACACTTCACTCAGGTTTGACTTTTTGGTTAGACAGTTTGCTGAAACAATGAAACAAACAGACTCTAGATGATACCATTTGACTGCACACTGGAGGAACAAGCATGGTGCAGGGTGAAACAATGCAACATCCAATAAAGTAGGGCATTGGAAAAAGTAACAACATTAAAACAGCAGCAGTGATATTTATTTTAGGCTTGTTAAAAACAATCCTCCTAGTACACTATCATGGCACTCTGTTTGCTCAATCAACTGTTGTTTTGCTTTAGATAATGTCGGTGACAAAATAATGTCAGTGATAAATAAACATTTATTGAAAGGGACATTTCAAGGTTACTGTGATTTAGAAAAGGCAGACATGAACAGCAGAGAATGGGAGAGACCTAGAAATGCTATTGAGAGGGCAGAAAAGAATTTCTGATGTGCTCCCCCGCCCACATAATATAAGGGAAAGAAGACCTTCGCTGTATATTTATTTTGTAGTGAATTACTTTATAGTAATTATAAAATTATATTTTGCTACTCACATGTTTTGTACTGCAGGATGTTTGTCGTACGGAACAGCAGGTCAAAACACTTGTAGCAGTCAGCCTTTCTGCCAACACAGCATCATTGCAATAGTCATTAGGCTGTAACCATACACCACACTCTGATGAATTGTATGTGTAATGCATGCAGTTGTTTGATTTAAATCAAATATTGATTTAAATCATGATGTAATTCACTTAAATTAATTGCAATATAATAGTCCCTGGTTAACTGTTGTTTTGATGTAATTAACTTGGCTAACTTTGATGTTTTTCGTGGGACACCATTGTTGTTAAAAAAATTACCTGTGCCTCCAGTTATGAGGGCTTTGCTATTTTAATTGTGTTTGATCCGAGTCTTTGGTTTTAACTGAGCTGCTCAAAGCATCCTGCATCAAACAGTGGTTTGTAAGTGGGACTCTGGATTTTCCAATTCAAAAACAGTGGTTGGCCAACACAGCATTAGACACCTAGCTGTTGACTTGTGAACACTGAACACAGCCAAATGATATAAGTTCTGTATGTATTTTCGCAATGTCTGGAAGGAGGAATGATTGTGCATTAGTAACATTTATGTTGCTGTTTTAAGTCAACCTGTATTATAAATATATTACTGGTATATATAATGTTCTACCAGTCTAAAATCATGTACCCTATGTTAAGACTCAGATTTAAAAAAAACAATCCGATTTAAATAAAAAAATCCTTGCATGTTATGATGAAGATGTGTTGTGATTCATTGAGACATGCACTGGTACCAGTAACCTGTATATAATTAGGGATGTCAATGAAAATTTCAAATGGCAGATACTTTGTTTTAAATTGTATGATATGAGAAATTGAAATATGAACACTGTAATAAAAACAGTTGTGTTCAATTGTTATCAATGAAATTTTGCATGTTGATAGATTTCTAGTTCTAAATTTCAAATATGTGAAAATGCCTAATTTGCATAAATGTGCATGATTTTTAGGGAAGTTAAACAATTCAATAAATTGGTTTTATTATTTTGTAGCGATTATTACATTTATTGTTGCAAGTTGAAGTTGCGGAGCTCAGCTATAAAATGTGCCTACCATTTGTGTAGACGGAACAAGAAATTAATAAAATTAAATTAATTAATTAATAGAACAAGATTAACCATTTTGTAGTGGTCATAATGTGTAATATATCAACTGAAAACTGATGGTGACATACTGCCGGTGTTGCTATTACGTGGGCTCGAAAAGCCCTGCTGAGCATTTGGTCAAATCACAAATTCACTCGTAGACCATGCTTCTTTCATATACATCATGCTCAGTCAGTTTTTGTCTTATCCATTCAGAATTAAGGTTATATTAAAAAGAAATGCTAATTCCACCAATCAGTGACGAACTGAACGAAAGAAAATTTGCCCACCATATGTCACCTTTTGAATTTTTCCATGAGTCAAATTCTGGGAAATAAAAACAAAATGAAATAGTTGAATGAAACTTGTTTTCATATGCACATGTAAAATCATCTTTCTATTTTTCACATTTTATTTGTCTCTGTGGTATTTTTCAATGTCTTGTTTGTCTCCCAGCAAGTGCAAAATTGGCAAAAGCACAAATTTCCACATTTTCAAAACATAATATCTCTGGAGGTATCATTCATATCTCTCTTATATTTTGTGTACTTGTCGTATGCATTGTTATCCTTTGACATGTGTGAAATTTTTAGATTCTGGCAATAAATAAAAAAGGTGTATTTGGTATATAAAAGACAGCAGTGTTAATAAAATGTTTGCCCGACCCTGCGACACACTGAGGTGACCCAACACATGCCCAAGTTGCTCTACTATCATACCCTATGACACACCCAGGTAACCCAGCACATGCCCGAGCAGCTATACTACAGTGCAAACATCAATTCACTGAGATACTCAGGATGTAAATGGCATACCTTACTCATACAGGAGACGTAATTGAAATGTAATAAACTTTATGTAATTACCTGAATACAGACATTACAGTTGTATCAAATATTTTAGTGCACTAAATTTTAAATCATAATTGTATTATCAAATCAAAGTAAATGACTAACATACAAATAATAAAAGTAAATTATGTGCTATTGCAAATTTTGCTATGTTAAATAACAAATTATGTCTGTCATTAGTGTGTCACATGACTGTCTTTGTGTCATATGTCTGTCATTAGACTAGTGTGTCATATGTCTGTCATTAGTGTGTCACATATTAAATACTCAATTTTATATAATGACACTTTAAAAAAGAATTAGGAGTTCCACTGACTTGTTATGGAAGAGGATCAGGGCATCAAAACGACCGAGAGCATCGGTTTTGTTGTCTGTGAACTGAAAGTTCATACATTCACCCTCCATGTGCTTAGTCTTGATGCCATCCTTGTTGAACAGGGTATTCGTATTGTCTCCACGGTCAATACTGTAGTAATCTCCCCAGAAATGCTTTGGCACAACACACCTCGCATCTAAAGTAAAGTACAACCTTTCTTAACATACATAAACACACACAACAGTTAGTCACCTCACAAAGCTGGTGATCTGTATATCTAAATTCACTACCTCCCAGTTTAGCTGTGATCAGCTATTAATGGAGTAACTCAATCATCAAGCAGCACAGAAAACATTCTCCTTCAAACTGTACATTAACATTGACAAGTTAAAATTACTGACTTTATGATTTCGTATTTAATTTGTGCAATAATTATTTTGTTAAATCATATTTTAGGGAAGTGCTTAAAAATGTTGACAGAAATAACTCAGCAAGTAAATTCGTTTCACCTGTCAACTATTAAGATCATTTTTTAAATCAGCGATACCCAGCACTGTAAAATTCGGTTGGAACTTGGTCTTGGGTTAGTTAGTATCAATTGACTGCCTAAGTCTAAGACATTCTCAATATTAAACTCTTTTTTTTTGCGGTTCCTACTACTTTATAATACTTGACATAGTTGATTGTTAAATGGTTGCACACCTTTGCAACAGGTAATACAGGTAAGCTATGAAAACTGGGTCACAAGATTTTCAAAACAAACGTTCGTATGCTTGTGACTTTGCAACAATTATTCCAACTTAGTCACAACGATAGCAAAACAGACATTACAATAAGCTACTGTCGTCAAACTAGAAGCAACTTACCGATCTGGCGGGAAAATAAACACAGAAATAAGACGATCGAGCTCAAGTAGCCGCCACTACCCGCCATGATTACAACTCAGAGATTACAACTGTGTCAATGTCGAGGAGGCGTGGCTTAACATGCGGATCGGATCTGGGACAAAGTGGTGTGATTTGTAAAACCCTAGCTTGGGCGAAATGTTTAACATGATTGCTATTTGGACATTACAGTTGCATTCTGACTTATGAAATGTATGTGTATTTACAAAACAACAACAACATTTACAAATACGCTGGTACGAATCGTGTTGAATACAAATCGTCTGTTTACGAATTGTGCTGGCGCACCCTAACAGGCGGGCAAGTAAAAGGCGGACAAGGCGGGCAAGAATTAACAAGGATGTGTAATAGTCACTGACCTATATATAACTGGATGGCGCACGCCGTATTCATTTGTATGGCGCCAGGTGACGCCTGCGGAAGTCCAAAACCGCCATTTTGGACAGATCACCTAAACGCTGCATCGCTATAGAATTGATTAACTGCTTACTGCAAAACTACGTAAGGACCATGGGATCTCATTCCATGCGTAAGTATTTTCTGACTTTTTGTACATTGTATTTTATGTTGCATTTTGTGATGGGCAGTGACAGTGTTTACAATTTTGGGTACTCCTACGGCCTGCCCTAGGCTACGGCCTACGCTAGTATTACGTTTAAGAATCAATGTTTGTGATACCATTTATCAGTCTAACTATACACATTAATATAAATTTGACCAATTATATTGCAAGAATATTTTGTGTTAATTTGCTTATTCACACACTTATTTATTTTGCCCTTTAATAATGACAACAGCGCATTTTATCGCATAGACTCAGCCTGAGGACTGAACCCAGTCTAATATGTGATGATTGATAATTGTATGTTATACTATAATGAATTAATAATTCTAAACGCTGGATAGCATAATGCTGAATAAATTATATAATTTAAGTATTAATATTTCTATGTGTTTGGCCTTACGTAACTGTGACCTACTATGAATAGGGTCGCCATCCTACAACACAAATCACAATTCATCCTTCATTTTCAGTCACCAGTTCGTTTTCATTTCATATTGTATTCCTCCTCTATGTCATTTCAGGCTTCCCGATGTGACCACAGCACCTTAACAACGCCGCCGATGGTTGGTTAATTTGTGGCGTGAAGGTTTCAAACCAACCAAATTTAGCAACATTTGCTCAGCACATTTTGAGGATAGTTTTATCAATAGGACTGAT
Organism: Lamellibrachia satsuma; assembly: GCA_033239005.1. NCBI lineage: Eukaryota > Metazoa > Annelida > Polychaeta > Sabellida > Siboglinidae > Lamellibrachia > Lamellibrachia satsuma. The sequence goes on along the minus strand of BSQZ01000015.1, from coordinate 7,066,897 downwards.
CAAATTGTGCAATCTTCCCCAGGATCCAGGGCAACCCAGTGCCATTTCAACAACAGTCTTGCAGGTGTGTGCAGAGATCAATGTATTTGAATCATTGAATAATCAAATGTTTGATTCAACCTGTCTCAGTAACCATGTTTTCTCTATTCAAAGATCAAGATGTGTCATCTTGGGAAGCAACACACAGATGTGTTGCAAGGTGAAAGATTAGAAAGAGGTTATCGAAATTAGTACTTCTTACATCAGTGAGGGTGCTACCATGTGGGTCTCTTGCCAATACACGACTAAGATAGCATATGTGTTGACTTAATTGGTTAGCTGTACTGACACCTTATTATTACTTAGGAGTATTGGTTGGTTTGCACACTTTTGATGCTGGGGAGCGACGGTGTGGTTACCATTTCCTTGCTAGTGATGCAAGTGTCTGACCACTACTCAATGACATATCGACTTGCCAAGACAGGAATATACATGATGCATGTACTTTTATTTAAATAAATTTTAGTTAAAAATTTAAGATTTTTGTTCTAGTTTGTTCACATTTATACCACCCAGTTTTTTTTACATGCATTGGGCATTGTGCTGTCCCATGTATGATTCTTCTGGGTTGAATGCTGATGTCACATCTAATAAATATGATTTACCCATAGGTTACAACAACCAGTGATGTAATTTGGGTATCCTGGGTAATACATGTACAGAATGCATTAAGCAGTTTTCTATATTACAGCATTATGCTGGTACCATCTGTGCCATTTATGATTTCTAAAGCTGCTTATATGAAACAAATTAAAACCATAAATTGACTGTCATCTATCCTTATGACTGTTTATTAAATATACAGCTGTAGGTCTAAAATCACATAATCAGTCGTCAAATTTCTGATCCAACATTTGTGATGTGACATTAGCATGTAATTAAGTGTTAGAAGAAACTGTGCATCAGGTTTCCACGTTGATGTCGTTGCACAGCTTTTACCAAGATAAGACATGTCCAGAAACCTAATATATAATATACGTGCCGAGTTAGAAAGATAGGGAGAGTATGAAAAAGAGCGATACAGGGACAGACAGAGACACATTTGACTTATATACGTGGATTAATTGCAGTTTAGCTGTAAGCAATTTGGTAATAGGCCTATTTAACTTTTGGTGGATGGAAATGGTCAAATTGTTAACTTGAATACTATGTTGCCTAGTGTACTTATTTTGACATAACCTAATTAGTTGACATACATTTAACATTTTACCTATATACCAAGATTAATGGAATAATTTAGCTGTAATTTATTATATACTGGATCAGTTAAGCTTTTGGGGGGTGAAAATTGTCAATGCATCAACTAGAATACGGTGTGACCTTGTATTATGGAAAGTTATAGTAACTAGTATGTCATAACAGGTAAATGGATGGGGAATTAATGGATGAAACGATGTCCCTGCACAATTATCAAGACAATTTATTATAACATTCCAGCCGTGCAGCAACAGTCTTAAAACTCATGGAAGATAATGTTCAGATGTCCATTTGGTGTTCATGCAGGTATATTGTATAAATGTTCATAAATCCATGCAAGCACAGTGAAACAATGTTCGTAAGGTCCTGCAGATATATAGAATAGCAATTATTGCAGGTACAGCAATATTTGTAATTCCACAGTAGTGCAGCAATGTTTGTAAAGTCCAGCAGGTACAGCAACATTGCAAAGTTTGTAATTCCACAGCAGTGCAGCAATGTTTGTAAAGTCCTGCAAATACAGCAACATAGCAACGTTTGTAATTCCACAGCAGTGCAGCATTTTTTGCAAAGTCCTTCGGATACAGCAACACAGCAATGTTTGTAATTCCACAGCAGTGCAGCAATGTTTATAAGGTCCAGCAGTTACAGCAACACAGCAATGTTTGTATTTTCGCAGCAATGTTTGTAAGGTCCAGCAGGTACAGCAACACAGAAATGTTCGTATTTCCAACACACTTGCTGTTGCATACGATGCACGAAACTATGGCCAACTAGTAACAATGTGAGTCTATTAGTACTCATACTAGTGCTGTCTCGGTAAGTAGCCATTCTGAAATTATAATGCATAACAGTACATTTTCTGAATATTCCGAGGGAGAAGGGAGGGAGGATGAGTGTGCGTGCATATGAGCGTGTGTGATGAGGAGGGACACAACAAGAGAGACGGGGAGATAGAGAACTAAATTCAACTTTAGAACAACAATAGTGTAATGTAAGGCAGACAATGGCATAAGTTCACTCTCAGAATCTAGTACAATTATTTGATATATTATGATAGCAGTTTATTCAAAACAAAACAAACATAACATTTTGATAATACTTTAGTTATTCTGATAGCTATATATATTAGATCAGGTGAAAAAACCTGCAGTACAGTACAGGAATATATGTCTTGCCATGCGTAGCATGTTTGTGCAGTGGCGTCTTTTAAGGAATAACACGTCTTTTCGTTGTTCTGTAATAGTAATTACATCATAAAAAAATACTAACAATTTGTTTGCATTCAATCGATGAAATAAATTTTACTCATCTACAATATATAGATCCATTGTAAAAATGTTCTTTAAGATGTTCGTCAAAAAAGGCATATCCTCGTAAGTATACCAATAATTGCAGCAACCAGTGCGTGGCAGTGCACTCATTGACCTTTTCGGGGACTATGAAATGACGGCGCAAATCACTCAACTTTACACCATTAAGCAATATTTAGAATATACAAAATGGAACTTCTTCAGAATTGTTAGATACTGAAGACGATGTTCTGATCATTGAGCCTTGAAGTTGAGGAATCGGTAAGCTTCCATATATATTATAGTATAGCTAATATTCCCAATAACCCGATATCATATAGGCTAGCCGCTATGTCGACTTTAAAATATTAATATATTAATAATTAAATAGGAACGTTCACTTTGTGACGCTAAACATAATATTATTAATCACTAACCTCTAACAGTATCCTATGAATCACAAAATACAAAAGTATACTTGTATACAGGCAGCAATTTATCATCAAAGTTGAGCGTTAACACTGCGATTGCCTACCGATTGACAGCCCTGATCTATCCAAGATGGCGGCACGGTGGGGTCAAATTTGCAGGCCGATGCCCCATCCACCTATAATATAATAATATTATATAGGTCAGTGGTAATAGTGCCGTGCTTCCGCTTTACATGCGCTGTAGTTATTGTTGCTTTTATTGTTGCTGATTTTCGTGTGTGTGTGTGTGTACATTGCGATTTGTATTATCAACAATTTAACAAATATAAAATCAAGGTTAAATAATTCGACATTTGTCGAATGTTACCTATCTTTTAATTGTGCAGCGCTATCGCTCAATCTCGCGTGTTCATAGTACTAGCGGAGTAGCTGTGCTATTTCTCATCGACTCGTCCTATTAATTATTGTCAAGATGTAATGTGTATGCGTGTGTGTCTTTAAATTTGTATTAATGAAGACTCATTTCTTTCGAATCGCACTTTAGTGTATATCTAGCAGACAGACGAACACTGTATAGTTGCTCTACACATTGAAATAAAATAATGAACGTTTTTATTATTCAAGTCTATTTATTTATTATGACTTTTTTATTATTAATATAATTATCAGTTCAATATTTGCTCCTGATATATATATATATATATATATATATATATATATATATATATATATATATATATATATATATATATATATATATATATATATATATATATATACATACATACATACATATATATACTTGTATATTAATATAGGGTCATAAAGTCAATCGCTAGCTAGGGTTGACATCTGTCGCGTTTTCTGACTCCTATATAGTGTTGAATACAGGAAGGTGTAGGTGTAGGTGTGTGTTTTATTTTGGCAATTGCCAGCAAACCACAATTTCATTAATGATCAACTGAAGAAACATGAATGACATAGAATATATACAGTGCTCAAAGAGCTGTGCACGTAGTTACAAGCTACAATCATTACAACAATACATTCACAATCTCTTCATAACAGAACACTTTTATCAAATGCCCATGCAAGTGAAACACGTTGATCTCTGTACACTAAGAAAACAGGCAATGGCAATACTACTGCAAAAATCAACTGAATAAATAATCATCACAATAAACACTATCAAAATGAGGTAATTATGTCAATATAGGGATCATCGCAATAATTTCATCCACTGATGAAACATTAATAACATAGAATGTATTTAGCACTCAAAGAGTCGTGCGTGTTGCTAGAAAATGCATTCACAATCTCTTAGAACTCTGGAATATTTACTAATTAATATTTACTATTAACTGTGACCTATCCATTATTTCTTTAATTAATTTCTTTCAAACATTTAAATAAAATTATTCATCTTATTTACGGAGGTTTAAAAAGTGAAGATTATGTGGAAATGGCGCCCTACGACTGTCCCAATCAAGGGATGAAGGTGGAAAAGAGAACGCTACTATTGCGAAGGAAGTAATAATAAAATGTAAGGCTTCTTACTGAAATTTGGAAGGTGCTTTACTTGGTCTTTTACCCTAACAAATGCAACAAAGCCGTGTTACACATGTGTCAGAGGGTTTTTTAACATTCAACAAATGTCATTTAACCATTATTTTATATTTGTTAAATTGTTGATAACATACATCGCAATGTACACACGCACGCACGAAAAGCAACAACAATAACTACAGCGCACGTAAAGCGGGAGCACGCACTATTACGCATCCCTCCTTGCTTATTCTTGCCCGCCTTGTCCGCCTTTTACTTGCCCGCCTTTTAGGGTGTCCCAATCGTGCTGGGCACGAATCGCTTGTGTAGCTAATAGCTATACTATGCTTACCTCCGGCTGAAACGCCACTTCGCATCAACACCGACAGGCCATCAAAACAGGAAAACAGGAAAGCAATCCTGTAGTTGAAGAGCGGGGAAACAATGGGATTCCACCAGAAACAATAAAGGCTGACACAGAGACATCAGTGGACTGTCTTTACCAGCTCTTTGGGAAGATCTGGGTTGAAGAAGAGATTCCAGAAGACTGGAGACATGGCCACCTGTTCTCCCCAAGAAAGGCAATTTGAAAGACTGCCAAAACTGGAGGGGCATCACGTTACTGTCAATACCAGGAAAAGTGTTAAACAGGATTCTTCTGGAAATAATTAAAACAGAGGTTGACAGACTATTGCGGGAGGAACAGGCTGGCTTTCGGAAGGAGAGGTCATGCACGAACCATATAGCTACTCTATGAGTGATCATTAAACAGTCCTGGAGTGGAATTCTCCTCTATGCATCACTTTAGTAGACTTCGAAAAAGCTTTCGATAGCGTCGACCGTACTGCCCTTTGGAAATGACTTGCACATTACGATATCCCGGAAAAATTCATCAGACTGATCCGTACAACTTATGAACTATCAACTTGTCAGGTTGTCCACAATGGCTCTTTGACTGAATCCTTCTCCGCATTATCAAGGATCCGCCAAGGATGTATGCTGCTCCATTCCTGTTCCTGCTGGCAGTTGATTGGATTATGGCATCAACAACAGAAGGTTGCCAGCGGGGAATCCAGTGGACACTCCAAACAGCTAGAGGGTATTGACTTTGCAGATGACGTCGCACTACTTTCACATCGTCATGACAACATGCAGGACAAGGTGATATCACTGTATGAGTATGCTGCAAAATTGGGTCTGAAGATCAGCAAAAAGAATATCAGGACTATGAGAGTAAATCACGTGAACAAGAATAGCATCCAGTTGACGGGTGAGGACATATAGAGGACGTGGAGCAGTTCACATACCTGGGAAGTGTTGTGAGCAGAGACGGTGGCACAGACCGAGACATCAAAAGCAGGATAGGGAAAGCCACAGCAGCGTTTAAGACCCTGAGACCCATTTGGACTTCACAGGTTATCTCTGTCAAGACCAAGCTTCGGATTTTTAACACCAACGTAAAGTCAATCCTTCTTTACGCATGTGAAATCTGGCGTATAACAAAGGCCTTAATTGACACAAAGTGCATACTTTGATTAACATATGCTTGAGGGCCATCCTTCACATCAAATGGCAGGGAAAAAATCACAAACGAAGAAATCTGGAGCAGAACAGGACAAGCACAAGCAGAAACCCAGATCAAGAGAAGAAGGTGGGATTGGCTGGACCACACCCTGCGAAAACCAACGTCCAGCGTGGTACGCCATGCCCTAAAGTGTGACCCACAAGAGAAACGGAAGAGAAGAAGACATCGCTCCACCTGGAGAAGTTCTGTGGAGAATGAAGGGTGGGCGTTGGGACGCTCCTGGGGTCAGCTGGAAGTTATATCCCGAGATAGGACCAAGTGGAGGAAGCTTGTGGTCGACCCATGCTCCACACAGAGTACAAAATGCAATGAATTGTTGACACCGTCGCACGTGGGGGCATCACTTTTAGGAGTGATGTACGTTACTAGTCAGAGCTATCCAACCCAAATATTGTTTAGTAATGTTAATAAATGATCAATGTAAGACAATGTTTTTTTTCGTGAATCAAGGTGAATCCCGGATTTGCGAGAATCATGACATTTTCACCTTAAATAAAAAAATATGTTCACTTAAAGAAATAAAACACGATGTACATGAGAGTAAAGTACGTTTATTCAGCTTTACAGGCATGTGCACACTTTTATTATAGGCAGTCAATGTCAGCTGCCATGGACTGTAATAGGCACCCCCTATAAATGGGCCTCTGCGGGTAAACGTTTTGGTCAACTAGCCGATCACAGCACTATTAGCAATGTACAGGGCAAAGTGAATTGTGGGGCGATTCTAGAATCGCCCCGGATGTCTCGCGAGTCATTGTGGGAATCCCACAATGACCCGCCCAAGTGGAGATGATAGATCGGTCAGTCGCTCAGCAATATTCGCAGTGGTGAGACGTACATTGTTCGAGTTGCATATGTGTGGTTTATTTCATTACACGTGCTTGACTGACTTTTCGTTTGCGTACATGTTATGATCATTGTATTACATTGTTTGCGATAATTTATTTAGTGTTAAATGTTTCGTTGAGTGAATTATCTTGTAGAATAACCATTGACTTGTGACGTTTTACAATATAGTAAACATTGTATCGTTTGAATATGGCTGATGATCATAAGACTTGCATGTCTTATGATCATTAGTAGTGACCCATTTGCTATCAGTTAAAAATTCGAAAGTGATATCAGAGACGAAATATGATGAAATCGTTGAACATCTACAACGACCAATGCGACGGTAAACGGACATAACCCCACTGGACAAAACCCCACTCAGACATAACCCAACTGGACATAACCCCACTCGGACAAAACCCCACTCAGACATAACCCCACTCAACCCCACTCAGAGAAACCCCTTTTGGCCTACTGCATATAGATTCAAAGACAACACTATTTGTTATTTTCTGTTTTATTAAGGTCAATGTATCACCATACAACATTGAAAAATATGCAACTATGAAAACTACACTAAACTACTACCTCAAATATTGTTATCATGAAAACTACATGAAACTACTTCCATCTCACACAGTGTCCAATGCCCCGCAGTGGCTTGAAAAAAAATATATGAAGACTCATTGAAGGAACATTTCAACGTTTATAAATTAGATAGATAACTTGAGGGTGTGTCACTTTGATTTTCCTCTGTATTATGCCCGATGAACGTTTTAACATATTAATTCTAATGTTGTCCAGAAATGTTACCGGTATGGCCCGGGTGCAATTCACAAACATACGTCATTCTGTCTAGGATAACGTAATGTAATGCCTGCATAATTTGTCCCCCCAAAAAAAAATTTTTTTTTACGTATGTGCGCAATTGTTTGTCTTGTAATTCATAAGAAATATAACCAAAAATTGTTGTAGTAAAAAAATCCTCTTGATATTGACCAGCGAAACCAACATAACTAATTAGCTAGGAGTTATTGACATGTTTGGCTGGAATAAAAAATATATGAAGACTCATTTCAACGTTTATAAATTAGATAGATAACTTGAGGGTGTGTCACTTTGCATGTATGTTTTAATTACCAAGATGTTGTTATACTAATAATTATTTCAATGTCTTTCGTTTCACTTGTTTCCATTTGGTGTTATTATGCATAGTACATTTACACAATTTAAATTACTGTTTTATTACTTGTCCATCCTTGTTCATAGAACCAAATTACCACCATGTTTACCTGACTATATTGTTTGCCTGAAAGGCAAGTGTGCAGGGTTCCCAATCAAAATAATTTTACTATTTACTAAGGCTGTACGGCTTGGGCATGTGTGGACCCCACTCTGTCTGGTAGTCTGGTCAAGTGTGCATGGTTCTCAGTTAAATTAATTGGCTTATATGCTAAGGCAGGTGTGGATCCCAATCTGGCTGACTTGAAGCTGTCCCTGTAATCTGTTAAGTGTGACATTCATGACTGGTGGTAATGCAACAATAAAAGGTAGCCATTTCACAGTGACAGTACTGCACACCACCTGGGAGGCCATGCAAGTATTCTTTGATTAGCAGTCATCCTAATTAATTCTTCAGGTGCCAGTTGTAGATTTTTCACAGTGTCAGGACAATTACTAACAACACCAAACTGGAGTCATACCATTAATAAATATTGTGAAAAAATATTATTGGAAATATGTGTCACCTCAAGTGTTAGTTAGTGATAATAATAAGTAATTGTAAGGCCCAATTTTTGTGTTGTGTCAATAATATATCCATTCCATCTTAGATTCCATTGCACTTGAGCATGTCTGAATGTTTTTTACAGGTGGGGGCAGTGACATGTCGCCATCAGACTGCCAACGAGTTGTCCATAGTGGTAAGCTGTATGAAGTAGTCAGTCAGCTGCATAACAGCACAGGTCATGGTAGCAGAAATAAAGTTTTAGCTGCTGCACATAGGGACTACCATGGGATGCCAAGAAGTTATGTAGAGCAGTTTTGTAGGACATGCCCCACATGCCAGAAGGCAGCTCCTAACACAACTAAAGCTCCCCTTAAGCCAATTGTGGAGACAGAATTCCTTAACCGTATTCAGATTGATTTGATAGACATGCGTCATTCTCCAGATAATTGCTACCACTACATATGTCATGTCAACGCGTGTTAGTATACATGGGTACGCCGCGGATTTTCCATTCAGACAATGGCCGCGAGTTTGTTAACCATGTGTAGGCGTCCCTGTTTGAACAATGGGGTGGCGACACAATCTTTGTCCATGTCACACCGCCGGTCACCTCTCTCATGACATCTGCTGTCACATCTGTTGTGTCGCCTGTCACACCGCAGGTCACCTCTGTCATGACATCAGCTGTCACATCTGTTGTGCCACCTGTCACCTCCATCATGACATCAGCTGTCACATATGTGGTGCCGCCTGTCACACCGCAGTTCACCTCTGTCATGACATCAGCTGTCACATCTGTTGTGCCACCTGTCACCTCCACGATGACATCAGCTGTCACATCTGTTGTGCCGCCTGTCACACCGCCGGTCACCTCTGTCATGACGTCAGCTGTCACATCTGTTGTGCCACCTGTCACCTCCATCATGACATCAGCTGCCACATCTGTTGTGCCACCTGTCACCTCCATCATGACATCAGCTGTCACATCTGTTGTGCCGCCTGTCACACCGCCGGTCACCTCTGTTATGACGTCAGCTGTCACATCTGTTGTGCCACCTGTCACCTCCATCATGACATCAGCTGTCACATCTGTTGTGCTACCTGTCACCCCTGTCATGACAAGGGCCGAGGTTCGTAGTAGAGCAAGGACATCGTCGTTGAAAAGTGTCACTCGTATGGTCAATATGTATAACAAAAAACATGGTGTGAATGTTAGACAATTGAAAGAGGGCGACTTTGTCACAGTTGCAATCCCCAAGGCTGATCGGACAACATGTGAGTTGAAGCGACTGCCATGTCAGGTGATTGAGGTCTGTGGGAATGTTTCTTTTACGTACCGCTTGGCATCAGCTTACGGTGCACTTAAGGGCAAGTATCGTAGTGGTGATCTGCAACCATACACGTCAAGCTTCACCACAAACAAAGTAAGAATAGTAACATTGCGTGAAGCTGCCAGGTCGCACAATCCAGCCACTGCATTCTTACGAAGCAAATGCAACTGCACTGGTAAATGCGTCACAGGGAGATGTCAATGTAGGAAAAATGGCATCACGTGCAGTACTCACTGTCATCGTTCACGCATGTGTGAGAACAAGGATGGTGAGGCCACACATTCCATCTGTAAGCAGTGTTTGCCACAGTCTGACATTGAAACAGTACAGGGTAGTTCCACTTGGTTAAATGACGTTCACATGACAGCAGCATCTAAGCTTCTGCTAAGAGCCAACCCTCACTTTGCTGGTCTGCAAGATACAGTTTTGCAGCAAAATAACTCGTGGGTAGTACCAGCAACTGAATTTATTCAGTTCATTCATGTTGACATCTGTCATTGGATTACAATTTCCAGCGTAGGTGACAGTACAGTAAATATTTATGATTCAATGATGTTGACACCGTCTACCGAAACCATTCGTGTCATATGTAGCTACGTGCACACGAGCAGTGACGAGATCCAGCTGAATGTGATGAATGTGGACAGACAACCTGATCCCCACAGTTGTGGTCTGTACGCCATTGCCTTTGCCACTGTATTGGCAGACAACCACAATCCATCACATCTGACGTTCAAAGACCTGCGTCAGCATTTCAGCCGTTGTCTACAGAACAATTCCCTCACATCCTTCCCGGCCAATGATTCATTTCACAACCCAGTCGTTTTAAAGCATGTAGATGTGCGGGTGTATTGTGATTGTCGAATGCCAGATGATCACAAATTAATGTTAAAATGTGACAACTGCAATGCATGGTACCATGCTCAGTGTATGGGAGTAAGCATGAAACCTCGCAAGAGTGACACTTGGATTTGCGTGAAATGTACCAAAAACACAATTGGTCAGTAGTGTTTCGTGGTTGTTGTGGACTACCCATGTACACCTCGAGCTTGGGCTGGAGTCTGTAATGGGTAATGTTCACTCAATCTATAATATCACATTATCAGTGTCCCTCGATTGTTCCTACTTGTCCACTGGTTGTGCTGCACAGACGGCACCGCCGCAAACTGCAACGGAAACCACTACACGCTAATCAAAGATAGTGCATTGCGTTGGTGTCACACAGTTAGCATTTGTAATTTCACACACGTTATTAGGCGAAACATTATGAAATCCACGCTTGTACATGTAAGTTTTGACGAAATAACGGTATCATTCCAACTCTGCACCATTTAAGTCGGGGGGCAAAGTGGGAATAAGCTTTATAACTACACGCTAATCAAAGATAGTGCGTTGCGTTGGTGTCACACAGTTAGCATTTGTAATTTCACACACGTTATTAGGCGAAACATTATGATATCCACGCTTGTACATGTAAGTTTGAACGAAATAACGGTATCATTCCAACTCTGCACCATTTAAGTCGGGGGGGGGGGGGGGCAAAGTGGGAATAAGCTTTATATGTCATTTATAAATATTGCGTTCCGTTGATTTGTCATACAGTCAGTATTTTGAATGTTATACACAATATAATGGTCATCCAGTAAAAAAGGACGTCGGCATACACGATTTCACAACGGCACGCTTGAAATAACGGTATTATTCCCACTCTGCACAATACAAGAAGGGGCGAAGTCGGAAATAGCAAAACAAACACCGCTGGATTAGCTAGTTAATTACCCCCTTTGTTGCTCCTCTACAGCTTCAACACATTCACAACACACACAAAGGACATGTTTCAACATTTACGCTGGCTAACCAATTATGAACTAGTAGCTATAGTGAAGTACCTATAACACCTATATGCCCTTCATTGTACGTGTTCAAAGTCAAAGCTATATATGTGCCAAAGAAGCCTATTATTATTTTCTACCGCAGGACATGATCTTATACATGTGCATGTGTCACCTCGACTGAGCACATCTTCAAAGAAACATCACGCCGGGCAGAGTTCAAATACACCGTAATCCATTTGATCGTTTTCTGAATTCTCACAATAGTCCGTCCCAAGTGAGAATCAACGTTTCGTCCATTCCAACTTGGGCGGGCGTTTTGGGAATTCTCACAATGGTCCGTCCCAAGTGAGAACATCTCCACTTTGCCCCCATTCCGAAACTGCCCGCAACAGCGCCACCTAACGAGCTCCGGCATTGCTAGCTTGCGTACGATTTGTATTGTAATTTGTTTGGCAGTTTGGTAACGTAAATATTCGTACAACTTTGTCAACATAAAATGACAGAGAAACGAGAATCAGGTTCGTGGCGGTATTTTTTTTTCGTTGGATTTGTCTAAATTGTGGGGTTTTACGTGTAACCTAAAATATATGGGGCGATGTCTGATCAATGAATGAGCGATAATGGATGACATGTCGTGGGTGAGTGGCTGCAGTATTGGAATCAGTTAATGTAATGGCAGAGACTATTGGCCAAAATGTTTCTTATTCGCAGAGCAGCTCTGCAAATTATGGCACAAAAATCTCTCATTCGCAGAGGCCAGAGGCAGAGCAGCTCTGCGAATCACGGCAACAATTGGCCTTATTTGTAGAACAACTCTGCGAATACTGCCAATAGGTATTCTTAGTCGCAGAGCATCGTAATCTTATTTGCAGAGCAGCTCTGCGAATTACGGCAAGTTATTCTGCGAATTGTGTTGTGGGAGAACTCATTACGAAGGCGTACTTTTAAATCTATGCTAGTCTAAAAGTAGGGCAATCATTCTGCACATGCTTTTTGATTTCCTGTTACGTGAACCGTTCTTGGTGCAGCGGGCTGCGATCGCCATCCCCAGTGACGGACGATACGTGAACTCGATGACTATTGGAGTCCGAACACTTCGTTATAAAGAGCTAGTGAATCTAATACTTATTTTCTTGCAATTAGCCATTAAACATTTTGGAGTATTTAAGCCCTACTTGTGTAAGATGTAATGCACATAGCACAGCATACATGTACAGTGAGTATGTTGTGCTGTATGTGAGGAACACTGAGTATGTTGTGCTATGTTTATTATGTTTTCATTCAGTAGTAGAGTAGTTCTCAACAATAATTCCTTATTAAAGCAATCATCAATGATTTGTTGATCTCCTTCTTACGATATCCAATATAATATGTGCTCACAAACATACAAAAGTGAAGCTGTATTCACAAAGAGTTGGACCAAAAGTTGGTATAAGCCGCTGCATTTTGTTCAGACATTACCCAGCATGTCAGGACAGGGAGCTGCAATGATTTATTAATTGATACATGTTCAAGACTTTTGTAAAACAGAATAGTTGGCTGGTTGGCTTCAAAGGACCATTGCATGCAGTGTAGACTGTACATGGCATTGATTGTCTTTATATGCTATTAGAGCTAACACAAAATAAGCTACTTCACTTCACTTTCCCATAACCCGTAAGGATCGTTGGGGCACCATTGATGACTTTCTAACCAGCTCTCTCCACGTTTCCCTGTTCTCTACAGCCCTCTGGGAGTCAGCGAACTCCATCAGGGGTGGGTTCAATTACACATAATTATATCAATTACAATTACAATTACATTTCAATTTTTAGTTCAATTACAATTACAATTACACTCATAATTTTTCAATTCAATTACAATTACAATTACACTGTTTCAATTTCAATTACAATTACAATTACATTATGCGGAACCAAATATATTCAGCATTTGTTAATTATATAGTTTTGCACTTTTGCTGAATTTCAAAATTTTGTACACAATTGATAAACAAATATAACGGTAATGATTGTAAATTGTTGAAGAATTGTGGCTTGAATTTTTAATTGTACTAAATAAAAAGACAGCCGTTTAAACATATTTTTATTATATAAATATATATTTTAAATCTGGTATATAGACATTAATAAATGTTATATATATATATATATATATATATATATATATATATATATATATATATATATGTTGATGTATTTATAAACTCTTTCAAATCAATGTAGGTACTTGTCTTAACAGAGGTACATGATTTTTGCTTATATAAAGACATTAGACAATGTCCACAAGGCTTCACCTCCTGTAGTTGCATAATCTGTCTTGGAAAGGAAAGCATGCTGTGTGTCTGTGGCTGTAGCAGTGCTAATTATTGTTTGTTGAGAGGGTGGATTAGCACCTGTCCATGGCCCTGTGTACTCTAAGGGTCTCTAACCAGACTGCAAACTGGTACAGTATTAAACAATGGTATCCCAGACTGTCTCACTTGAGTCAACATACTGAATTGAGAACAACTAGCACAAGCTCTAAGTGGACTTTAACTCGGGGCTTCTGACTTGAAAAGATACTTCCTCTGGAAGATAACTTTGTGTAGCTTCACTGCATTCAAAAAGGGAATAGCTCAGACATACACAATGTCATAAAATATTTGACTGTCAGGCTATCTGGTGTCAATACAGCTACACAAGTGTGCACACTTTGTGCCTTTGTATTAAAAGACATACAAAACTCTGTTGATCTCAATGCTTGTAAACAATTATTTGTGCTAAATTCATATAAATTACCGATTACAAAAATCAGAAGTAAAAAAAAATCATAAATCAATGATTTTTTGGAGTGATTTAAATCATGATTTAAATAAAATGATTTAAATCAAACAACCCTGAACCTGTATCAGACTTAAATTATATTTTATTGACAGTTTGTTCAGGTAGTTTGTGATATGAAACATACTGTAATTGATTGTAATTGATTGTAATTGAAATAAATTTTCAATTATACAAAATATAACAATTACAATTACAGCACAAATTTGAAACCATAATCAATTACAATTACAATTACACAATTTTGCTGTAATCAATTACAATTACAATTACAATTACGTAATTGGACCCAGCCCTGAACTCCATTCCTGTTCACTCTTTGTTGTTTTCTTCCCACCTCTTCTTCTGTCTACCTCTTTGTCTCCCCCCTCTTACGGTACCTTGCAAGATAATCTTTGCAAGGCCAGATGATCGTGATACATGACCGTACCACTTCAGTTTACGCTTCTTAACTGTTGTAAGAAGGTCGTCATATGGTCCGATGGCTTGTTTGATCTTGTTACGGACAGCATCGTTAGTAACATGGTCTTTGTATGATATGTGCAAGAACTTCCGGAAGCATCTCATTTCCATGGCTTGTATCCTCTTCTGTAGATCTGCTGAAAGGGTCCATGTTTCACAAGCATACAGAAAGATGGACATGACAAGGGAGCGCATCAGCCTTATTTTCGAACTGACCGTGATGTTTCTGTCGTTCCATAAGGGTTTCAACCTTGTTAGTGCTGCTGTTGTCTGTGCAATCCTGGCAAGTATCTCCGGTTTGGAACCCTCATCTGTGATAATTGATCCCAAGTACCTGAAGCTTGTTACTGCCTCAAGTCTCTGTCCATTAACTTTGACCTCTGTGCTGATGCCTTGTGTGCTGTTTGTCATCAGTTTGGTCTTTTCGGCACTGATCTCCATGCCGTATGATGAAGATGTTTTCTCAAGGCGCTCCACTAAATTGACAAGTTCTTGTTCATCTCCTGCTAGGCCGTCGATGTTGTCAGCAAAACGAAGGTTAGTGATTGTCCTGCCTCCAATGGTGACAGTGCCTTGATGGTTTTCTAAAGCATCAGTTATTATCCTTTCCAGAAAAATGTTGAAGAGCGTTGGTGATAGTAGGCATCCTTGTCGAGCTCCAACAGTTGTTCGAAACCAGTCTCCTATGCTGCTGTTGAAGGTTACTGCACTGGTGGCATTGTCATATAGGTGTTCAATGGTTCGGACAAGCTTGGAGCCAATGTTGTACTTCCTCATGGTTGCCCATAGGGCCGCATGCCATACCTTATCAAAGGCCTCCTTGAAATCTGTAAAGACATGATACAGGCTTTGCTGATGTTGAAGGTGTTTCTCGCAAAGGATTCTAAGGTTGAAGATCTGTTCAATGGTGCTCCGTCCTGCTCGAAAACCCGCTTGTTCTTCAGCGCTAATCTCTTCTGCCTGGGGTTTGAGTCTGTTGAGTAGTATCTTCAACATGACTTTGCTCGGGTGGCTGATGAGGCTGATTGTTCTGTAGTTTTGGCACATCTGTAGGTTACTTTTCTTGGGAAGTGTGATGATCAGTGACTGAGTCCACGGGGTGGGCCATTCTCCTGTCTGCCAGATCTTGTTGCAGATTGTTGTAAGTGTGGTAATCAAGGCGTCTCCCCCAGCTTGAACCAGTTCTGCTGGTATGTTATCAATTCCAGCTGACTTTCCTTTTTTCAGAGACTTTACTGCAGCCTCTACTTCCTCACGAAGAATGGGGTAGTCGTCCTCTTCAGTAGTCTGTGGACAGTTTAGTACTACTGGGTCTCCGTTGGTGTTGTGGCTGTACAGTTCTGAGCAGTATTCTGTCCATCGATTGAGGATCTGCTGTTCTTCTGTCAGGCATTTCCCTGATTTGTCTTGGATAGTAGTAGTTATCCCTTTCTTCACTGATGTCAGGTCTTTCACTATTTGATAAGCCTTCTTGCTGTTGTTCTTGCTCAAGCTGTCTTCCATTTCACAGCACTGTTCTGCTATCCAGTTATCTTTTGCTCTTCTCATATCTTGTTTGATCTTCTTGTTGACTTCTCTGTATTTTGCTGCACCTTCAGGATCACATTTTCTCCTTTTCAATTCCCTTCTTTTGTCACAAAGATCTAGGATGTCTTCTGTGACCCATGGTTTCTTTGTCCGACGGTGTTTTCCAAGGATCTCGCTGGCTGTGTCGGTCACTATTTTGTTGAAGGTGTTGGTCAACAAGTTCACGTCGGTATATTTGTCATCCAGTATGATAAGTGGTGCAAATTTCCCACCTATCATTGCTTTGAATGCTTCTGCTACATCAGGATCCTTAAGTTTCTCGATGTCAAATTTTATTCTTGTTGGCTTTGGTTTGCTGATCCTCTTCAGGCGAATGTGGAAGGTTGTCATCAGCAAGTCGTGATCACTTCCGATATCTGCTCCTGGAAAGCTTCGTGTCCTGGCAACGTTCCAACAAGATGTAGTCGATCTGATTGTGATGTTTTCCATCTGGGCTGTGCCAGGTCCATCTTCTAGATGTTTTGTGTGGGCCAAATGTGTTAGCCAGCATCAGCTCATTGTACATTGCAAATTCGAGGAGTCTGTGACCTCTCTCATTTGTTTCCGCGTTGCAGAAAGGTCATTACTCCAAATTGCAGACTCCTTTGATTTCTTGGATGTGAGGGTGACTTATGTTAAGAATGGTTAAACACAATGAAAAATCATGTATTTGTTTGATAGTCTGATATGGAAATTCCTATGCAGTACAACTAGACAGTTTTTAATGTTACTCATTGAATGTTGTTGTGCTAAGGACGAATCAAAGATGTGCAACAGATGCGAGTGCTGGACTCGGCTACACGCCGGATACGACAGCGACGAGCTCTTCATGCACTGGAAGCAGACAACTTCCAGGATGATCCACATTCGGATCTGAAGATGAGTAAAAAAGCACCGAAGTTTGAAGAGACGACCATATCATCACACTCCAGTGAGTGTAACATGACGTTGAGAGTAATGCTTTGCTTTCAAATTGCTTTTGATATGTGTAATTCAGGCATGGGATCATGGTTTTTTATCACCTAATTCGTTTTAATCTATAATTATTATTTATTAAAATTTGTAAACACTATACATCTGGGACAGGCCTGTTCATAGACATGACTTGTATAGTCATTGTGGTATTTCTGATTTTATATTTTAATATACAATATTTTTATATGATGTGGAATGGCTAACAAGAAAAAAGCAATTTGTATGTGTTTTAGCTCGGAAGAAGAAGAAATTGAGTACTGATGCCTTCAAGCTGAGGTTCAAGAAGAACTTTGCAGCTCTGCTTGAAGAGGAAGTAAGTATTGGATAGCTTTGCAAAATTATTCTTTTAGTAAGTAATTCTTTCAGACTTGTTCTGTTATTCTATAACCATTCATTGGTCACCACTACTCTGATTTCCTCAAAATTTTGCATATGCACATAAATTGAATGAGTGTAAAAGAATAACATTTAAACACACATATATGTTGTTGTTTTAAGTTAATTTTGGCTTCAGTAAATGGCAGTTACTTTATGTGTAATGTTCATTTTTTATGTGAATTTCTAGGAGCTGGACGTGAAGAATGGACCAAACTACCTGACTGCATGCGTGCCTTCATCATGCATGCCAAGGAGACACTTCTGTGGCATCTGTGGATATCCTCTCAAAAATATTCATTTGTGGTGAAAATAACAAATGTGTCAGGTTTTCTATATGTTGTAGATATTAAATATATCATAAACCAAAATATTACAAAAATTATGGTTTCAGTCAGCAAAGCCATGCAAACCCATTCAGGCTGACCATGTGGAACTTGATAACACTAACTATACCAGTTAATCCAACTATACCAGTTAATCCAGTCAGAAATTAGTTATTTGTTGAACATAAATCTAGTATAAACGTTAATACGAATGTTGACTCGGAGAGATGCTCCTTGACTAGTGTTTACTTGGGTGTCCAACTACACGTGTATTCAGTGTGGAACAAGATATTGCAGCACCCGCTGTCTTGGCACACACCAAGACACCAGGTGAGATACTGCTGTTCACATTGCTGCTGCACTCTCACAATGACAACTTGATCTGTGCTTCATCACAATGACGTGATATGTCATCCTGGAACATTCATGTGGTACACTTTTACAAGACTTGACTTGAGACTCAAGCATTTGCGACTTGTCAGACAAAGACTTGAGAATCCAATCCAAGACCTGAACAAGGACTTAATAAAAACAAAATTCTGTCGTTACACCTCACCTAAATTTCAATCGATGCCGATTTGCTGACAGCAGACAGTAGCATGACTACGAGTGACACTACCACTTAGCTGAATGTTGAGGCCTACTTGTATAAAATGTACTTGAGACTTCACTTGGACTTCACTACGGACAGAGACTTAACTTGACAGCTCTGAATAACAACCTTCAGTATGGCATAGGTGAAGCATTTTAGGTGCATGAAGTGAGTGACTTAAACAATAGCCATCAGTGTGGAATGGATGTTGTGTTGTAGGTGCATGAAGTGAGTGGCTTGAACAATAACCATCAGTGTGGAATGGATGTTATGTTATAGGTGCATGAAGGTGGGCTTGTGCAGTAACCGGGGCGGATCTAGGCTTGTTGGCAGGGGGTCTCAGTCAGTCGTAGTCATGTCATTCTACTTAAGAACCGGGGGGGACACAAAGTTGACCACCACATGTGCCGTTCTACTTACATAAAAGTTAAAATTAGCCTTCTGCTAATACTTCAGTCTTTACACTGACACTAGTTCCGGTGTGGGCCTATATACGTGTTCGTTTACCGTAATATTTGTCACGGACACAGGGGGGTCTAAGACCCCCTCCATAGCCATAGCCATGCATGAAGCAGTTGGCTTGAACAATAACCATCAGTCTGGTGTTGATGATGTAGTTTAGGTGCACGAAGCGGTTGGCTTGAACAATAACCATCAGTCTGGCGTTGATGAAGTAGTTTGGGTGCAAGAAGTGGGTGGCTTGAACAATAACCTTCAGTGGGAATGGATGGTATGTTTTAGGTGCATGAAGTGGGTGGCTTGAACGACTGTCAATGCGGTGAGGATCAGGCCTGCTACAGGCAACCATGTCAGACAGCCATGTCAAGGATGAGGCCTGCTACAGGCAGCCATGTCAAGGTTGAGGCCTGCTACCTGCAGCCATGTCAAGCTGCTGCCAATGGTCAAGGGTGGAGCAGATGCAACTTTGAGCTACTGGACAGGGCTAGCCAAAGGTCGGCTGTGGTCAGGCCACATTGAGCTACTGGTCAGGGCTAGCCAAAGGTCAACTGCGGCTAAGCCACATCGAGCTACTGGACAGGGCTAGCCAAACATCAACTGTGACTAACCACATTGAGCTACTGGACAGGGCTAGCCAAAGGTCAACTGTGGCCAGTCTATGTGGTGCTACTAGATAGCATTAGCTAAATACTATACAGTTTGGCCAACCAACCAGATAGGTTCTTCAAAGCAAACATAATTTGCAGGAAAGTACAGTTAGCTTGATTTGTTTCTGAAGATGCCAGTAAGTCTGATAACTGGTGAACAATTGGCACAAAACCATGTAATTCATGTGAACAGATTAGTCTGTTAAATATTATTTTACAGATTATGTATCAGGACATCTAATAAGCAATAATATCCATGAGTCCTGGGAAATGTACATATCAGTCTGGAGAACCAGTGATCATTGTGGTCAACATGTCTCGGGCCTTTTATTTAAAATGATCACATGTATGCATACACGGTACTGCTGAATGTGCTGATTGTTACAATAGAGGACTCTCAAATAGCATATAACACACCAGCACACAACTGGGGATGTTAATAGATAGCATGACAGTGACTGAATTAATAATAAGTTACTTATAATACTTCAGTTCTTGTTACTTTACGTGGTCATATGCCCAAGTTTTTTTTACCTCAATTGCACAGCCAGTTTTTTTTTGGGACAAACGTTTTGGGCTTGACTAAACTGAATTTATTAACTTGATAACACAGTATATGATTTTATTCTGTTAAAACGTGTGAACATTTTGTGACAGCTGTCTTCGACTCAACAGACATTCTGACATATGGCTAGTTTAAATATTATAATAATATCTACAGAGTGTATTGCTAATGTGTTGCTTCAAGGAAGCCACTGGCACTGCATGATTCAACAGAGACACTGACTATGGGATTAGAACGTTCCTTCACTACAGTAGGATATGTATCACGCACTGCATCTTTTGTAATATTTCCAAAGAAACATATTTCTACTGGCTTTCCTGGAAGAAAGTAGTTTATGTTTACTATTAAGTGAATGTAAGTAATTTTATTAAAATATGTGAATAAATTATAATCTTTGTCAAATTGTTATTGTTTTTCACTTGTATTATTAAAACATGTTACCTAGAAAGTGCATCCGAACTTTTCAAGTGAGTCATCCCATTATAACACTGTAACCTATAAGGTAATATAGTAAAATATGTTTTATTACTGTCTAAATCCGTCTAGATCAATTACGATCAAACGTGGCAGTAGCTGACCGAATCTATTGCTACGAGTCATTTTATGGGTGAACATTTTTGGCCCACATGCACGCTTAGCCGACCAGCGGATAACCTCAGAACTAGCCGACATGGCCCCTTACGGGGCAAGACCACACCTGATTTTCCCATAGGCCGCCATTATAACGTTTCTTTAGATTCCTGCTAAATTTATCCTACGATTTTCTTTTAAATAGTACGTGTATCCTCTATTAACACAGATGGTGTGTGAAAATTACATACCTCGTTTTTTTAATGCACAAAGCTAATACCCCTTTGTGGTGAAATTGCGACTTTATGTGGCGCCACTGGTGGGGAGTTTGCCCGTAACCGAGGCCAAACTGCTTCCGTTTCTCTTCAGCACGAGGGTATCAGAATTATGAGGCTTTACTAGCAAGTTTTCGTATGGACGCCGGTCCGTGTCATTAAGAATAAAGCCACACTAGACTTGACAAATCAGGTATTACCAGTATACAGTGCTGTCGCGAAGAGACTGAAACATAAATCACGCGTAATGTCGTGAGAATCTGTCCCTCGCCAAACACTGCAACAGTAATCACTGCGGTTGTCCTGGCCTGGGCCTGGTCACTTTGCCTTTGGTCTTTGGTTTGCTTCATCCAAACAGCCCCTTCTGGCGCTAACATGAAAAGAGTGTGGTGCTTGGCGCATGAAAAAGGTGCATATAAATGTTAGAAATAATATAAAAAAAATAGTGCAATTAAAAAGAGGATTAAAATCGCTACACCGTCTAGATCACTGGGAGAGACGGATTATTAATTTACTTCCGAGTTCATAGCAAAGAATAATTCACTTCATGGCTGGAAACATGCCAGTGACTGTAGTCAGTGTAGATTTCCTTGCGCATGACCATGGGGAGTTGATTGCGATGATGAAAGAATATATATTAAAATAAACGTAATTAATTTGCAGAACATACAAATTTGCGAACATCAGTAAACACTTTCGGCAATTTCACCTGGGGCTGGGTTAAGGTTTAGCCCAAGGGCAATGTTTTTAATGATTTGGCACTTGTTTAGAATCTGGGCCCACATCTAATTCACTATTATAAAGATGGCATCATGGCAGAGACTATTCGTAGAGCAGTCGTATGAATAACGGCCAAAATGTTTCTTATTTGCAAAGCACCTCTGCGAATAATGGCCAAAACTTTTCTTATTCGCAGAGCAGCTCTGCGAATTATGGCAACAATTGGTCTAATTTGCAGAGCGCAGAGCAGCTCTGCGAATAATTGCACCAAATTGTAATTTTATTCACAGAGTAGCTCTGTGAAGTACGGCAAGTTATTGTGGGAGGACTAATTACGGAGACGTACCTTTAAACCTATGCTAGTCTAAAAGTATGGCAGTCATTCTGCATTTTTTATTTTCTGTTACGTGAACCATACTTTTTTTAGCATTATATAGAGGGAGGTTGGCACCCCTGCCGCATTGTGGTATAGGGAATAGTATTATATTACACTACACATATGGTATATAGATATGAATGAACACAAGGCAACAATGTAGTGAACAACCAGGACAGTGTTTTATTAATGTAAGCATATTTAATTTTAGTGTTATACTGGGTGGTGTTGGATGTCAGCAACTTGTTCACAGTCACAACAGTCCTTGAATTGACACAACAGAATTGAATGTGGCAAGCCTTCGAATATTCATCTAGTGTAGTCTGGAAAGATTTCCATGTGTCGAAGGTAGCGCCTTCTTGCAAAAGAAGAGGCTCCATTGTTAAATCAGCATATATACACATGTTCAAAAAAGCAATAAAACACGTCGTGCCTAGAACCGAGGCAAGCATCGTCTGAAAACCCCAGTGTGAATGAAAGACCACGATGCTCAAACTGCATTCTGCACATGTGCAAGAAAATGGTGCACGGTGATTGGTTGATTTCTTGTCTGTGAATAAGAACAAGTTTGGGTGTTATTCGCAGAGCTGCTCTACAAATAGCCACTGCATATAAAGATACCACATGTACAGCAACTAGGCATAATGCATAGACATGTATATTCATTGACTTAATTGTGAAATGTGTAAATTATTAAACATTATGCATGTAAAAAACGCATTGCATCAGTGCTTGAGTGTGCAGATAGGTGTGGGGGTTTGGTGAGGGGTAGTAATTCATTCTTTTCACGAGCGATATTAAATAAATAAGTAATTGTTTCAAGTTTTGTAACATATGCTTGACAACACCCCAAGATGCCTATTTTATATTCTTATCTATCCTCAAAAATGACTGAATCTGTGTTAGCAGTTTTGTAGTCGATATATTATTTCATCATGACAACATTGGTGCTTGAAGTAAATCGAATGTACATTGAAGTGTTGGAAAAGGAGATTTAAAAAAGCCCCCAAGCATCTTTAAAGAAGCTTATTGCAACCATGCACATCTAGTGTCTTCAACCCCCCATCCCTCATTCCCCCATGGATTAAGAGCCCTGTCAGAAAACAAACAGAATCAGAAGAATTTCTTTATAGTGGTGATGAAAATGAGGTGGGCCCGAATTCTAAAAAAAGTGCAAAAACCATTAACATTGTCGCTAGTAGGAAAGTAAATTGTTCCTTCTCCAAGTGACTTCATCTTCTTTCAGTTGCCAGTTGTCCCTCTTTGCAAGGCTTGTGAACCTAATGACAGATGTTTTGTCAAAATCATGATGCAGTGCATGTAGCAAATCTGGTGATGTTTTGTTTTTTATAAATACTTACTTATCAAACCAATATGTGTATTTAATCTTCATATAAAGTCAAAGAATGTGCATGAATACGTGTAAGAGAATAATGTCGCCAAGATTTGACACAACTCGGGTCAAAAGTATCAAAGTTCAAACAACTTTAAATAAAACGTGTGACTATATAGGGCTCATCTGATGGGGCTGTTGCAGTTTCACCAATAAACTCATCCAAGAAACTTGTGTGATAACAAGCTCAGACTGATATGGTGTCTGTCGTGTAGTATATCATCATCTATGGTCAATTGATCATCCAACATTTCTGGAGTCAGTCTGGTGATTTCATTCTATGTCAAGTTTCTTAGAAGCCTTCCTCTGAGAGATTATGACTTGGCAAGTTTTGTGATGGCTATATCATGTCCACCTTTTTGCAACATTGGTCAGTGTAACAGAATGCGAGGTTGCCATATATAAACAGAGTCACATTTTATGAAGTTATATTTTATGATAATATAAATAATGTTTTGTAGTTTTGTGATTTTTCTTCTTTTCCATTATTTTGGGGATTATTTTAGCCTATTGCAGATTACATCTAGACATTATCAGAAATTAGATTCTGACAAGAACTGTGAAATGTTTTCTTGTTGCATTTAAGACTGCATCTACAATGAGCTTACATAAAAGTGATGAGAAATGTGGCAAAAGAAAGGGTGGTAAGAAGACGAAGACTCGCCTAGCACACCATGCCCTCATCAGCGACTGCTATCAACAGGAAGACTTCAAGGCACAGATGAAGGCAGCATTCAGTCAGCAGAAGCCACTGCAGCATGGTAAGCTGTGGTCTTAGTAATGAGTTTACTGGAACACTTGTAACGGCTGAACATTGCTGTAGCTGTAAGGAAACTGAGCTGTGTGATTCAGAATGTGGAAGCATGGTTATTGCAGTGACATAAAGCAAGAGTTGGTGATTGTAGGTATAGTTCTTGGGTCAGTTATGTAACTTATCATATCAAAATAGTTAATTGGCATCAGTTGTTTGACACTTGCAGTGATGCACGTAGGGCTCGGACATCGGACGTAGACCGATTAAACTTGAAAATGTCCTATCGATGTGGCCTTGATCAGGTCATTTGTCCGATAAAATTATTGTCGGAGCAGTCATGTGTCCTATCTTTTTTTATCACTGCAGACAGTAAGAACAACTTTTTTCACTACCCACTGGGGTGCTGCTAACGCCAAATCTGTCCAACAAGGGGCGTTCTATTAATCCAGTCACTATCCATCAGGTGGCGTGCTCGAAATACTTCCTCTACTAAGCACTTTCAAGATGTTTTGGCTTAAGTTCTTCTGTATACCAGTTCTTCCATTGATTTCTGTTATGTGATCTCAGCCAATCTAGATCTTGCTGGTTTCAAATACGCTTGCTGACATCCTGCAGTTCTTAGTTGAGGGCAGTTGGGAATGTTGTTCGTGGACGCCCTCGCCTGCAGAAAAGTCAGCGGATGTGAAATATTGGTCTATGCCATGGGCAGCTGTATAGGGGCTTCACGTGACATGCGAAGCATATGTTTAAACATATGCATGCGCATGCACGCATGCACACACACTGAAACAATTCTTAAAATATATGTACAAATAAAAAAGTTGTGCCATTTTAATCATACATTTATTGAAAAAAGCCATAAAAACGAGTCTTGCCGTGAGATACAACATACGTTTGTTTTTTATGTTTACCATATTAAAATGGCAATATCCTTGGATCTAATAAACCTATATTAATAAAATAAACAGTTTTTGGTTCCTTTACATATCACCTTTCATTTAAATCAATTGCTAATGTTGTATCGTGATATGTAACTTTTTGTTGAAGTGATTGATTTTTATTAGTATTGTTCTTTATAACTACACTGAATTGCACACTGTATGATGAACTATTTACTACTACTGTTCAAGTCTCAAAGTGCAATTAAAATCAATGAGCATCTTTCATGGTAGAATGTCCTATTATTTTTGTGGAGTCAGGACATTGTGTCCTATCGATTTCAGAGGTTCAGGACATTTTGTCCTATCACTTCTGTTTTCAGTGTGCATCACTGCACTTGTGAAGCCATGTTGACTGAATTTCTTGACAACTAATTCCAGGCATACATTGTTAAACTTTTTTTGCGAGTCACACGTTTGTGTGATTGGGTCAGTGTACATTATACAATATTTATTGCTGTGATTAAATTTTCGAATCAGTTCACCGACAGTTGCACCTGCCAAATCCACAAGCGACTTAAGTTTTGTTGAGTTGCAGATCAATGTCAAATAAACATATGATTCAAAGAAAACATTAGCAATGTAATTTTTTATTTCCAGAGAATCAGGCTGTCTTCCACACAGAACCCTTCACTTGCTGCGTGCTTCCAAACTTCCTGCAGGATGAGAAGTTCCTGGAGGGACTCCGGGATGAGCTCATGGATCAGATCTTCTGTGAGAAGAACAATGACTTGTACAAGTTTCAACAGGTTTGTGACGCAAGCAAATACTTTGTCATACGTGACACGTTCTCTAAATGTATACCTGTTCTGTGGTGCAGTCTGAAGACAGTTTCTGTAGTTGTTCATTTTATGATTTGTCTAAAAAATGTTGATGTCATTCGTAAATATATTTCCAATCTTCTTGACACATTCAGTTCAAATACCTCTTTAGAGCTAATTATGTTACTGTTATTCAGTAATCATGCAGCACTTTTAATAATAAATTATTGATTGATCAACTTTTCACTGTTAACTCAACCATGGACAGACAGCAGTGTGTGAATATTTTGTGAAGGTTTCAATGTCCTGTATATATGACTATCAATGCTATTGATTTGCAAACAAAGTATTTCAATCTACTCTCAAGTTGTTTTGTTTCTTTTTTGTTGGCGCTCTTATTATCGACTTATTGAATTTCTTCATGCGATAATATCTGTTCTGGCATGTTTTGTTATGTTGTAGACAGACGACCTGAGGAAGATGTCTTCACCCCATGTCAGAGCAATCAGGTAATGGCCACCGGGCATTTTTTTATTTCCTTTGGCAGTTGGCTTTACCAAGGTTCGCACAAATCCCCAAATGTTCTTGAATTTGACTTTGTGATTCAAGTACACTTGAATTTATGGCAGTGTTCTTGAAAACATATATTTCTGTGTTGCTATGTGAATGCACCAACCATCAATGATTGCATGTTTTGTACTTGTGGTAAATTGCTTCAATTATTTATAATAAGTTTTTAATTTTCCGTCGAGAAGACCATTGAACTATAGTAGCCAGTTAACTTTTTTTTTAATCGGCATACATTATCGAACGTACATTATATACAATATAAACTACAAACATCGCTACATTGCGAGTATAATTTAGTTATGTTGAAATAATAAAAAAAATGATTTGCATATCGCTCGAACATGATTCAAATATTCCTTACAAATGATTCACCTAGCGGCCGTGTTTCACACATTACTTGTGTCACAGCACCCCTTGACAGTCTATTCCTTCAACCACACCCCCACACGACGCCCCAGCTCACCCTCCCCTGCGCACATCTCTCAACTATTCAGCCCGAGCTGGTTGTCAGTGGCTCTGGCAATGTTCAAATCAAACAAATACAATTTCAGTAGTCGTCTTCTCGCGACATACGACTGGCTGCGTCTTACTACATTTGCAGTAGTTGCCTTCTCGCGACATACGACTGGCCGACCCCAGTTAGATCAGTCCCCACTGTTTATATAGTCTACCAGTCAACAGTAAACATTACCTGCCTGTTACGTAACATAATGCCCATTGCTAGGACTACCACCTACCCTGGCTCAACAATAGCTATAGAAAACCTAAGATAGTGGCTATCACTACAACTGTAGTGTAAACATAAAACAAATGTATAATATTCACATTGTGTCATTGTCACAATATGTGTACTAATTGCAGCAATGTCTAATGCTATTTTGTAATTTCACAAAAATTTGAAGAAACTTTTGCACAGTATTCTAAATAACTAACAGTTATTTCGTCAATTAAGTGCAAACAAATTATTAGAAAAATTGTTTTAGTGAAATATTTATGAAGCAGAAGAACATGAAACATGTTTCACGGAAAAACCCCGGCGCACGAAATCGCTATGGCATTTGCATTTCGAAAAGCCCATTGATAACGTAACGTTATCTGCCATCAAATATTATGTATCTGCGCATGTGCGTATCTTGAATGACCATTGCTAGTTATAGAGAGTATATATACATATGTATAATTAATAATTAGCTGCACTATCTATTATTTCCCATTGTTGACATGATCTGTTATAATTCAATAATTGTTATCATATACCGTATCTATTATTGTGGCTATAATATGTTTGTTATTAATAAATTGATGTCAGCTACTGGCTTGCGCATGCACAGATACATCAAGTGGATAATATTTGACGGCGAATAAATTTTAACACGACACCAGCATTGCCGCAACTTTAGCATTTAAGCTAAATTAAGGTACCATAATCATAATTCATTGCCAGCCATTGCTTATTAATATTAACAAAACTGTAAATAAAAAAGTAAAACAAAAAGGGGTCAGTGACTCCTATGAAGACAAATTTATTGGTGTCAATTAGCTTTTTTCTGTGTGCAACTGCCTGTGCTGATAGATGTACGAGTGACACAAACAGTGTATTTGATATAAACATTTGATTTGACATCAACTATTTTAAAGTTTAAAATAAAATTCAGAATTTTAAGAAAATGTTCTTGAAAAGTGCTGTTTTTTCCCCCCAAATGTTATATTTCCTTATGCTTTCTGTGTGAACCCTGGACTTTAACCTGTGGCAATGATATGAAAGGTATGCGAAATGGTGACTTATTGAGACATGTGTGACACACGAGCACCTGAATGTGACTTTGCTAGCTGTGTGTTGCAGACGAGTGATGGGGAGACAGTTCTTGGAGTGGATGAGGGAGGTCACTGGCATCCCACTCACTGATCGCATCAACATCATGTGCTCCAGATATGACTACACAGGTACAGTAGTCGTTGTAGGGTGGATGGATGACTGATGGTAAGGTGGGTGGATGAATGATAGAAGGGTGGGTCGATGACCAATGATAGGGTGTGTGGATGACAAATGATAGGGTGGGTGATGGTAGGGTGGGTGGATGACTGATGGTAGGGTGGGTGGATGACTGATGGTAGGGTGGGTGGATGACAGATGGTAGGGTGGGAGGATGACTAATGATTGATGATAGGGTGGCTGGATGACTGATGGTTGGGTGGATGACCAATGGTAGGGTCTGACCCTAGTGGTTGGATGATAATGCTTGTATCTATATGTGCGTGCATGCACGTGCATGTGCACATCTCATGGCACGAGTGGGTGCAAGCATGTATTTTGTCAGTCATGACCGAGTCAGTCAAGTAAGATGCCCTGCCCTATCACAATGGTGATGATGAATATATACATGTTACAGACGTTCTGCTGTGTCATGACGATGAGCTGGACACGCGGAAAATAGCGTTCATTCTCTACCTCCTACCACCGTGGAGCGCCAGTGATGGCGGTACTCTTGACCTCTATGATATGGATGGTAGGTCGTTGCAACACTTTCTATTTTTGTTGAACAGTAAATTTTGTTTTAGCCGCTCTATACCCTGTTAACTCCCATCGTATTTGTGTTTACTGTGAATGTGGTTAAGGTCATGCAGCCCTTTCTCTGTTTGTATAAATACACCAACTAGTTGGTAGGTTTGCGATGAGCAATTCAATTTATTCACAATAACAAGGATTACCGCTGTGCAGACAATGTAGTATGGACAGTGTATGCCACAGATTGTGCACACAATGTAGTATGGACAGTGTATGCCACAGATTGTGCACAGCCATGTACATAAATAAATTACTAATTAAAACATAGCACACAAGCTGGTATGTGTTACATATGAATATACAATACCAGATAATAATTTATTCTCAAACATAGCTAGCAAACTGTCAAACACAGTTTTTATAAAAAACATTTAGACATAGTTACAGCATACAGAAATGTTAGATAATGTTACATCGTACAAAAGCCAGGGGAGAAAGATAGCTATATATACTGTAGAGTGTCACCCAATGACATCTTCCGTCTGTTGTCCTGGCCTGCCGTCTTGCTGTAGAGTATCATCCAATGCCATCCTCGGTCTGTTGTCCTGGCCTGCCGTCTTGCTGTAGAGTGTCATCCAATGACACCCTCCGTCTGTTGTCCTGGCCTGCTGTCTTGCTGTAGAGTGTCACCAAATGACACCCTCCGTCTGTTGTCCTGGCCTGCCGTCTTGCTGTAGAGTGTCATCCAATGCCAACCTCCGTCTGTTGTCCTGGCCTGCCGTCTTGCTGTAGAGTGTCATCCAATGACACCCTCCGTCTGTTGTCCTGGCCTGCCGTCTTGCTGTAGAGTGTCACCCAATGACACCCTCCCGTCTGTTGTCCTGGCCTGCCGTCTTGCTGTAGAGTGTCACCCAATGACACCCTCCGTCTGTTGTCCTGGCCTGCCGTCTTGCAGTAGAGTGTCACCCAATGACACCCTCCGTCTGTTGTCCTGGCCTGCCGTCTTGCTGTAGAGTGTCACCCAATGACACCCTCCGTCTGTTGTCCTGGCCTGCCGTCTTGCTGTAGAGTATCATCCAATGCCATCCTCCGTCTGTTGTCCTGGCCTGCCGTCTTGCTGTAGAGTATCATCCAATGACACCCTCCATCTGTTGTCCTGGCCTGCCGTCTTGCTGTAGAGTGTCACCCAATGACACCCTCCGTCTGTTGTCCTGGCCTGCCGTCTTGCTGTAGTGTCATCCAGTGACATTCTGATGAGGAATGTT
The DNA here is from genome assembly GCA_033239005.1 of Lamellibrachia satsuma. Classification (NCBI taxonomy): domain Eukaryota; kingdom Metazoa; phylum Annelida; class Polychaeta; order Sabellida; family Siboglinidae; genus Lamellibrachia; species Lamellibrachia satsuma. The sequence continues at coordinate 7,036,165 of BSQZ01000015.1, read as the reverse complement.
TACATTTATGTTATTGATGCTGTCTTAGACATAGTGATGACAGTGTGTGTTGTGTGTGTGTGTTGTGTTATCAGAGAATGGCCAGGCAGACACTGTTGTACGTTCCCTCGTGCCCCAGGGCAACAGTGTCGCGTGGTTTGAGGTGACGGCGGCGTCACATCATCAGGTACGTGTTCTATATGGACTGTTTCTCCAATGTTTCCACCATCCGTAATTTAATTTGCTATATGTTTTTACAGACATAATATTTTTGTTTTAAGGATTAAATGATTAACGGTTCACTTCTATAAGATACATTTTGCAGATGAATGAAACGATAAGCTTAGAATTGACTGATACTTGTAGCCATTCTGCTTGTGGTGGCAGAAGTTACACTAACAATGTGACAGTATGATGCATGACCTAGTAGAAACTAGATACCAGTGATAGTGCTGTACTCACACACAGGAATGCAACAAACACTTTTGAGCAAGTGTTAATCCTTATATTAATGTGTACGAATGGAATTTCTAAACAGGGACGTTTTTGCACTGATTTGACTTGTAAATGCTGTTTAAACATTTGTGTGGCAGGTATCAGAAGTGACAGCCACTGACAAGGTGCGTCTGTCTGTCCATGGTTGGTTCTACGCCCCTCTAGACCCCCGACCTGAACGCTACGTCGAGCCCCCTCTACCTCTCAAAGCCTACATTCCCATCGAGGTATGTGCTCCATTTTGTGACAGGTGGACATTTGTTCAGGTTACCTTGCTGAAATGTGTCACCACCAGATATTGCCAGTGATGTTGTGAAAGTTCTCTTGTGCTACTATATGATAGTGCTTGTAGTATAGAGCGCCAAAAGCAGCATTGTACAGCAAAAACAAAGTTAAATATGATGAAAATAGGAAGCATACTGGATGTGATTGAGATAGTGTAGACAATTTCAATATATCCTACAGATGTTCTTGCAGCCTGGCTGTTATGCAGTGAGAGCAATGCTTTGTGTGCTAGTAATAAATCTTTATTTTTTATTTAGTTTCTTTGTGTTTGTGTTTTCACAACACTGATGTAATTCAGCGTTTTGCCACATTATTTAATTTGGCCACAAGTGTGTATATATGTGGTCACATTATCGAGGTGGTGTTGTCACATTATCGAGCAGGTGTGTTCACATTATTGAATGGCTTTGGTCACATTATTGACTTGCAGGAGCAGATGATCTACGACTGGATCAACCCAATCTATCTAGCGTCGGACGTGCAGGCTCAGATTCAGGAGCGGTTTGAGAACGACTCTGAGATAGAGCTGCAAGGCTTCCTTAAGGTTGGTGCACCACTCTCAGTTCCCTAGCTTTATAGTGGACATCTCAAGTAAAGGCCTGTAAAATTAAGTGCATGGTATTGTCAATATAGAACTTTGTTATCCACTGAATACTATGGTGTGTGAAAGTCTGGACTGTTGTTGGATGTTGTTTGGTGTTGTTATTGACTCGTCTGTCTACTTTGTTTCAACTTAACCAATCAGTGCATGAATGAGATGTAACGCTGTAACAAGCTTCTAACATCGTGTAGGTAGTGTTTGTGTTGTAAAGTTTGACACTTCACCTGTGACTGATTGTGTAATCTGTTCACCTTGAATGTACAGGTAAGTGTGATTGCAGGAAGACTTCTGTCAAGGGAGCTGCTCTCGTGTTTATGGGTTTTTGTGCTACTACTGTGACATGCTGGGAAAGACAAGTTTGCAGCTTGTGGTAGTCTTTAATCTATATGTGTTGCTGTCTCAAACAGTGATAACTGTGGAGTGATACTTCACATGCACCAGTTTCCTTCACACACCGTGATTTTTGCTGGGATCGAATTCCATATTTGAATTGCTCATGGATAAAATGAATCATCATCAAATCAGTCATAGCCAGTGTCCTGGTACCGCCTTTGCAATTTACTTGTAAAACTCCAAATGTGACTGCAACCACATTTTGGTGTACACCAGCCTCTCAACTGGACGGATGTGGGATGATTTTTATCACACAGATTATTCCAGAGCAATGTCTCCCTGACCAGTACTGATGAATGACATTATGAACCATTGTGTAACGTTGTTCACACATGTTCGTGTTTCGCATGAGTAATCCCATTCATTGAGGGAACTTCATGGTCCAGTGGCAATGGTCAAAGTATCATTAACACTAGCTTAATTTTGTTTACCATGAATGAAATGATTCCTAACAAATGACTGCAGAAGTATTGAAAGTGCCACTTTGGGCCCCAGACCCCCCTGTACATACCCCATTCTGGTCATGCAGATAATGGTGTAAATGCTGCATGGTTGCATTCATTTAATCCATAATTGATCACTGCATCCTTTGATACCAAATGTCTTGGGGTGTGGTTTGGGAATGACGGGTAATGTTACATTGTCTGTTGAACGTGCATTTACACTGATCATGTGATCGACGTGCACATAGCGATGAGCTCCCACCATATTCACAACATATGTACGAGGTCCGCACACCTTAGTGACAATGCCCCATAACCATTTCTCCTTGCCGCCTCTGAAGCTTCTAACTCCCACACAATCTCCACAAAGAAAGATATGCGTATTTCGGGAAGCTGTTTTGTCATGCTGTTGTTGTTGCTTTTCCTGTTTGTTTTCTATGGTTTGATCCAACTCTGGTTTCAGAAGGGAAAACCTTGCCCTCAGTTTACATTTCAAAAACAGTTCAGCGGGACTTCTACCAGTAGTGGAATGAGGAATACTGCGACAGAGTAGCAGAAAGTGTGACAACCTCTTATTCAGATAACCATGTACCCCCTCAAACACCTGTTTTTCCAGACTTCGTTTCAGTATCTGCACTGAACGCTCAGCTGCTCCGTTCGAGCTAGGGTGGTATGCAGGAACAAGTATATGATTGATACCGTTAGTGTTCATAGACTGCCTGAATTCATCTGATTTGAACTGTGGTCCATTATCCAAGACTAGTTGTTCCGGAATCCCGTAAGTAGCGAAGTTGTCTTTATAGAAGTAGTGGACGTCATTAGAAATACTTCTATCCACTTTGAGTGCGAATCAATGAACACAAGATAAATTTGCTTATCTTTCTCAGCAAAATCGACATGAACACGCTGCCAGACACGTGTGGGCCACACCCAAGGATGCAGTGGTGCCTCGGGCGACATATTGCGCATTGACTGACATGTCATGCAGTCTCTTATGGTTTCCTCGATGGCGGCATCTAGCCCTGGTCACCACACGTAGCATCTCGCCACCCCTTCATCCGGACAAAACCATGATGTTCGTCATGAAGTTCATTCAGCATACGTTCACGAAAGCATGGTGGTATTACAGCACACATACCCCACAACAGACTAGTCTGATCTGCAGACAATTCATTTTTGCGCCTGTAGTAAGGTAGGTACTTGTCATCTGTAACCTTGTTTGGCCATCCATTCTGCGTGCATTCGACTACCTTAGAAAGGATAGGATCCTTCCTGGTTGCCTCGCTGATATCTTTGGCCATCACATGCAATTCGTCTGCAGAAAATATCAGGTTTATTGGAAAGTCATGTACCTCATTACCCGGTTTAGACGATGCATCTGGCAGTCTCGACAAAGCATCAGCATTAGCATGATCAATCGACTTGCGATATTCTATGCTGTAGTCATCTGCTGACAGGATCAGACTCCATCATTGCATTCTGGCAGCAGCAAGTGTTGGAATTCTTGTCTTTGCTCCGAATAACATCACCAGAGGTCTGTGGTCTGTTACCAAAATGAAAGATTTTCCATACAAATACATATGAAACTTCATTTTGCTGTTTCGTAAACACGTGATGGATAGCTGTTCCGCCTTCTGCGCTCCGCCTAGGAAAGATGAATCAATGTTCTCGCATGATGTCACAGCTGACAATTCCGCGATGGCAATTTTCACAGCAGCATCAAATGCCAGGGTACTTTCTTGCATTAGCATACTTTGTACTTTGGGCATATTTAACCCCACCACAAATTGCATTCACAACGCTTAGTCCATGAATGCTACAAACTTGCATGTGGCACTTAGTCGTTTTAAATCCACTGCAAAGTCTGCAATTTTTTTGTCTCCTGCGCGATCTCTTACCGAAAATGTACCATTCGTAGATCAACAACGGCTCTGGCTTAAAATGTGTTTTAAGCAACTTGATGATGTCCTTGTACTTGACATCTTTTACACCTTTTGGTAAGCACAGATTCTTCAGCATTTCATACGTTTTCGCACCGCACGCAGCCAGGAAAACAGGTTTACTTTTATCAATGGCAATCACATTTGCCTCAAAAAACTGTTCCATCCATTCCACATAATTGTCGAACGATACCTTCTCTACGTTGTATTCATCAACTTTCCCCAACATCCTTGTCGCCAGTTTGTTGTGTTCTCACATTGATAACTATGAGGCATGGGTTCGATTGAAATAGATTATATCGAGGAATTACAGAATACAACATTTGCTGAAACACGCCTTTATTTTGTTCATCGTGCGCATGCTCTAGATGATGCACCATCATTACATATTCATGAGCTACGATCGAGTAGCCTCGATACACTAGTGCAGAGGCTGAACAATAGCTCAACCGGAGCCAGGTCATATGGAAGGATGAGCAGAGTCTTGACCAGAACTGCCAGGTGCCTGATCTGCCCGATGCAGTCCTTCAACTGCAGCACCCTTCCCCACGTGAACTCAGGCAGGTCAGTGGCCACCTGGAAGACATACCACTCCTGAATGATGTCCAGGTCCTCGTCCTTAGTGTCCGGGGAAGCTTGTCAATAGAGACAGAACTGAAAGCAAAATGTTCAACTGTGCTAATACAAAACATAAACAAATTCTTTAGGAAAGTCTACAAGAACACATGGCTTATGAAGAAGATGATTTTTTTATAAAAATGAATGACTGCTCTACAGCATAAAAAAACATTAAATGAGTCTGTTTAAAAAACTAAGTAACCACATATTGGAAAATGCCATTGTTATTCTGTTTATTTTCTGTGTGTCCAAGATTAATTCCAAATACAGATATAGACAACGCACACATCATTTAAGTATCAATATTTTCATGTAAAAACACATTAAACTGGCAGTAGTCAGAAGGTGTATTAAGAAGAAGAAGAAGAAATGTTTTTATTTGACCCATCATACATTTCACATAATACATATATATCCATGTTAAATTATAATTTTAAATAATACAGGTGTATATGGTTGTAAGTAAACATGGTATATATTAAGGTAAACAAACAAATAGGGTCAGGAGACTCCTGTAAGACTTTGATAGTTGCTATCGAGGAGCCACCTTGCAAAATAAAATTAAACTAAATCAGTTGGTCAAACATATATAATTCTTCCGAGAAGAGAAGAAGAAAGAAAAAAACCATAATAATAATATCATCTCTGATTGTGTTTGTGTATGAGTGTGCGTGTGCAAGTGCTTGTTCTTGTGCATGTTCGTGTATTACTATTCTCGCTTGATTATGTGTGTTTGCAGTTTAGGTGCCTTTTAGTATAAGGATGACAGGTGGTTGTCTTTTTTTATGTTGAATACACATATATAGCAGTTTTGCTTTGTGCATGAATCTTGATAATTTTGTAAAAAATAAAGTTTTGCATGCTGAGCAAATCCTTGCAAGCTGATATGCTCTTGCATTGGCATTAACTGTACGTCTAAGAAGATAAGAGGTAAATTCAATATTATCACAAATGTGGTACTTCACCTTATTGAAAACAATCATGACACACATTATGTCAATTATCGCTCTTTCAGCAATCGATACCATGTAGCCAGTATGGCAAATGTGTTAGCCGCCCAGTCAGACTGAGCAGTTTTTGCTGAAAAACTGCTGTATAATAATGTATTAGCAGCACAACACGGCAGTTATGCAGTAAGGTGAATAATGTATTAGGAACACAGTAAAAAAATTACATAAAAATTAAATTAATAAATACACTGCAGTTTTGTTAGCAACACAGTAAAAAAAATATATATATACATATATATATATATGTGTGCTCGTGTGAATGCTATTTATGAATAGTCACCAACCAGATTCTATGTTGCGCAATACTATTGTTTGTCCGTGACTACAAAGCCACCCGGCGGGCTCAGTCAAAGCAGGCCATCTTGTATGTGGGGACGCTTGACTGGGTAATTGCCTAGTGGGCCATTTTGACAGTCCTAAACCAGGTAATGTGTGCACAATACTTGATTCTATGTTGTGCAATACCAACATTGCTATTCCATTGCCACTAAAACCACCAGTGGGCTAAGCCGGGTAGACGTCTGGTATGTGGTGATGCTTGACTGAGTAATGCCTAATGGAGCACTCTGTGTTGACAAATATGTCATTGGTCACTGGTATACAGCCACATGTTATTATATAAGAAAACTCCACATCGACTAAAGTGTTGTTGTCTTAATATAGACGAAGGTCGTCATCTGATGTTATTTCATTTACCTTATTTGCCAGGTCCTTCACCATGACTTTACCGTTGAACGTCCAACAGTCTGTCAGCTTCTTTAGTTTCCTCGTTTCGAATGCCAGTTTCGATCCTCGCGCAGTCAAGTCCTCATTCAGGAAGATTCGTGCGTTTCGTTATTGTGTGTTATGTTTCTTTAATGGGAACCGGGCGCGATACACGTTATCCCGAATTCGTTCAGTTCAAAATCTGACAATGATGGGTCGACTGCCTGTACGCTTTCCATCTAAGCGGTGGCTCCCCTCTAGATCGTGCAGTGAGAGTGGAGGGGTCACACCCATCTTATCGTTGATCACTGCCAGTACTGTGGCATTGGTGTCCTCACCCTCGCCTGTCTCAGGAACCCCGTGAATTCGTTGGGCCGACGTGTGTATTGTTCTAGGTTGTCGCTGCTTTCTTCGAGTGCATGTATCTTCTTCTCTAGCTCAACGATACATATTACAATTTAGATTTAAAATGCCTTACCAGCATAATGACAGCTTTTATATTTAGTCTAATCATTTACCTTTAGCTGGCCTGAAGTCCAGCCTGTTGGCAGGGTTAAGGAGAGGCACACCCTTCAGGATCTCGCTGTCGAAGGGAATCACTGGATGAATTTATCAGCCAGCCCAGTGCCACATAACCAGTCCGTACTCTTCTGAAACATACATGAATTTGCTGTCAGGAACACAACTAAAGCTTACTCTACAGAAACATGCTTGAGTCTGCTAGTAGGGAACACATAATCATTATTTTTATTGTACATTTATAATGTGCCATGTTTCCGGGTTAAAACATGTTCAAAGGCACTGACAAGACAATGCTAAATAATAAAAAATATATTGAAAAGCTAAAATAAAATGTGGTTAAAAGACAGGTAAACAAGTTAAATAAAAATTTTAATAAATGAATTAAATAAAGGAGTTATATAAAAAAAGTTTAATAAATAAATTAATTAATTAAATTTCATTAATAAGTTAAAATAAACAACTACAATTCAGTTAATACATTAGATAAACATATATGTTAATCAGATAAGTTAAATAAAACAAATTAAATAAATAATAAGTTAAATTAGTGAAATGTTCCAGTCATTAACCTTTTGAAGATCAAGTTTCTTAGGCAAACGCTACTATAACCAAAGGAGGGTATATATAGATGGTTGCAGAACGAAAACAACCGTAGATAAGTATACAAAAGTATATATTTTCTGAAACAGCATTTATTTCTCTACTTGATTACACAAGAACAACTGTTGTGTGACTACTAAAAAAAATAGAAAAATAAATTATTACAGAAAAAAATTGAATTCAAATTTTTTTATTCTTGATTATTATGCAACCCCTACAAAAATTATACATGCAAATACAGCAAATATGTGTTTCATTGTGATAAACAATATGTAGTCTATACAAATGATAAAAAATTGCTGTCATTTGAGACAAATATGTAAAAAAATATCTCACATAGTATGCAAGTAGTGTGAGTGTAGAATGTGGGCACGGATAACTAATGGTTCAGTGTATTGAACTATAAAATTCATGAAGTTCAAAATAGTTATATCAAAGTATATATTTTCTTAGTCATTACATTTGTCTGCACATGTTAATACTGAGGATGACATTGGTTGACTATGTCACACTAATTTGCATATAATTTGCATATATAAAAAAACTAGTTGATCCAAATAAATTATGAAAATATGTGTTGCTATGATTCTGAATGAATTACAAGCAGTCTCTCATTGAATATATGCACACAAACTGTTGTAATAGTACAATATGATAAATTATATGAAAATTTCAGAATCAATTATAAATATTGTACCATGCTGTAGTAGTCATCACTCGTTATACGCAAGCCATAAGAAAAATTAGGTGGCCGTAGAAAGTTGGCACAAGTGCAAATATTATGACTGCGATTATCAGATCTACATGAAACAATGAGAAGTGTAACATTGATACTAATATGCTTTTACAAATAAGAATTATATAAGTAACAAGCATAAACTAGTCTGAAGTCATGGTCAGCAGTTCTTCAAGCTCTCCAATATTCAACACTGTTGTGCCAGACGAAGAAGCAGTTGCTGATGCTTCTGCCCTGGTCATCCATTTCACCGATGCAGAGGTGCACATCACAAGCAGTACAACTGAAGTTGCTTCTCTTGATGTGGCCTACCCGGCCACCACCTCCTGGATGCTGGCGCTTGCGCAACTCACGCGCCTTCTCACATACCCGACAGTCCCGATTGTTGACTTTGCCCAGCCTGAAGAAGGGCTGGTGCTGCCTAACATTGACAAGCCTTTCTGCTTCTGTAAGCCAAGGCTTCCCAACGTGACTGTGACAGGCCATCGCTCGGTGCTGCGAGACAAGCAGCTCGGCCAATTCCATGCGAAGTGCCAATGCACCGCGCCTCAGGGTACCAGCTTGCCCAGGTCGTTTGAAAAAACGCTCCACAATGTGAACATTGTGCACACAGAGCTCAATGCCATGGTATAGAATGCGTCTGTATGCCTGGAAGGTCTTTCTCCCGATGCCATAGTGCTGCAGTATGATGTCAGCGAGGTCCACCCCTCCCATGTAGTGATTGTAGTCGTGCAGGAGGGGTGGTGCAGGAACATCGATGGGCCCAGTAGAATCACGACGTCGGACGGTGCGGTTCGCAATAGGTCGACTAACAGGATACTGCCCGCTGTGAATGGTGCTCAGGAAATACACCTCTTTGCTGTCAGACCAGCTTTGGGCAAGCAGGTCCCCACAGGTGAGGTAACTGGTCGTACCGTGCTCATGCCGTCCACGTTGGAAGTAGATTGCTCTGGGGAAGCCCACTCTACCTTTCCGCACAGTGCCACATGCACAAATCCCCCTATCCAACAGCCACTGGAATAGGGCAGGCAACGTGTAGAAATTATCGACGTACAGCTGGTGGTGTACATTCTCATAGCCTTCCACCAGCTGACGGACAACACGCGTACTCAGTGGTACATCCGCGTCCGCGTTGGCATTTCGCCCAGTGTAGATGTGGAAACATGAAACAAAACTGTTCCCGGCATCAGCGAGCACCCAGCACTTGATGCCAAACCGTGCCTGCTTGCTTGGAATGAACTGGCGATAGGACAATCGGCCTTTGAATGCGATTAGACTGTCATCAATTGAAATCTGGCATCCCATTTCATATTTGTCGCCGAAGTTCTTGTTCACACGATCGATAAATTCGTGCACTTTGTACAGTTTGTCATCATTCGGATTTCCGACAGCCTCATCATTCACGTGCAGGTACCATGAGATTTGCAGAAACCTGTTGCATGGCATAGTCTCATTGAATGAGGGCAGGTTACATAGCGGCATCGTAGTTTGCCAGTACATCTTCAGTGTAGGCATGCGGACAATCCATGTGATGATGACCAGCCAGATGAAGGCTTGCATCTCAGTGATGTCCACAGGATGCCACATGCCACTGTTATGACCAGCTTGCCTTTTGCGATCTGCATTAAAATTCATCATATCGACCAGCAGAGTCCACAGCGCAAAGTCCAAAAACAGATCAAGCAGGTCTTTAGGTGTGGCTGTCGCAGGAATCCGGGTGCATGGCCCCTGTGTCCCTCCGAAGGCATGCACATCACGCTGCACGTCAGTGCCAACCCAGACATCAGCAGCAGCCACCCTTCTCAGATGAGCCACTCGAACACGGTCAGTAGGAGGAACAGGCGCAGCTGGCTGCACGGCAGCACGGCGAACCCGTTTGACTGGCCGCGAGTCAGCAGGCTGTGATGGACCAGGCTATGGATCGGCAGGCTGTGATGAGCTAGGCTGCGGGTCGGCAGGCTGTGATGGGCCAGACTGTGGGTCGGCAGGCTGTGATGGGCCAGGCTGCTGGACGGCAGGCTGTGGGGCTTCTAAAATTGAAACAACTGTATCAAATATCATTTCATCTATAAATGAAGGAAACAGTTGACTGTCCTGTATGCATTATTTACTGCTACTAATAATGTGCAAAATATACCCAGTAAAAAGGTGCAGCAAATAACATTACAACATAATTGAACAAACACACTCACCCTACCCCAAAACTGACACGCCCACCACAAGCGAGTGCCCTGTTTGACAGCTGTCAAAAAATGGTTGGTCATGGCTGCCGCTTCCTACCATTATGTTTTCGATCGATCTAAATTACTGATTTCAAAGATGTACAAGTTCATTTATAGACGTAAAAAAAACATTATGTTGGGAAATATCGATGTCTCAAAGGTTTTCTTCTAAATTTTACCTTTGTTTGCACCTGCGTAGCAAAACATACATGAAATTTCGCTGCCCGAAGCATCTGGTGATGGCACATATTTATCCAAATCATCGGCCGCATCGATCTCACTGTCAACAACACTGCTTTCGTCTGATTCATCTGAATCTAAACCAATAGCATCCAATGCCCATTCGTAGTTGTCAATCCCTCGAATCAAGAATCGTCGACGATCCATGTTCAACTTCACAAAGCTCTCAAAAAGCTAAAAACTCGGAATGGTCTCAAAATGGCAACAAATTATATGGCTTTCAGTATTGGCTATGCACAGAAATGCTGCTGACATCTAGCGATCAACGTAAGCACTACTCGCCAACCCCGATGTATCGGGGTTTGGTCCTCAAAAGGTTAAAATGTCAACAGCGTGTTCGGAAGGCTTCGCGGAAGAGATGTGTTTTCAAGGATGACTTTAACGCAGCAATGGAGTTAGCTTGCCTGACTGCGGGAGGCAGGATGTTCCACAGTGTCAGCCCTGCCACAGAAAAGGCCTGACAACTGTACCGCTCGTGGTATAGTCTATAGATCTTGATTGGCGGATATCAGTGTTCGGGTGGGTATGTATGGAGTCACTAGCGATGATAGATACACTGGGCAGAGATTATGCACAGCACGATACACAAGTAAAAGAAGCTTGAATTCGATTCGCTGAAGAAAAGGCAACCAATGTATACTGAATAAAACTGGTGTTATGTAAGCTCGTCTGTGGGTTCCAGTAATCAGGCATTCCATGGAGTTTTGAACCATCTGTAGTTTCTGCAGCTGCGTCTCGGGCAGTCCGTAAACCATGGCGTTGCCGAAGTCCTAGCGCGACATGACTACATGACTAAAGCATGAATGATGGTTTTACAAGCAATGGTGGACATGCATGCCCTGATCATTGCGCTGCTGTGAATGTGACAGTATGCCACCTGGCAGACCAGCACGTACCATCACGTACACTCCTGTAACATACATTAATTTACTGTTACAGACACATAACCAGTACATTTTCTTCTTTTGGCAGTAAGTATGGTTTTGTGAAAACAGTTACTTACTGGTAAAACCTGGTGGCTATCATAGGATCATCGTCCTCTGTCAGCGCCTCCAGATATCACATTGCCTGCACGCCAACTGTCATGTCTTCATCTTCTTTCTGGTTTTCCACCTTCTTGTAGAGGATGCCAGTCACATCTCGAGCATCAGTGATGAATGTCCGCTTTGACGAAGTTTCTCACGTAGCTCTGGAGCAGGCCTTCAACATGTGACGCCAGCTGCAGGATCTTGCAGCCTTCTGCTTGTAAAACATAGATAAACTTACCACTGTTTAGTACAGTGTGGGGGAAATGCAATTCATAATTTGTACACGTGGAGCCAGCTGCAGCGTGATTACATAGCATGTCTTGTGTACTCAACATCCATTCAGCTGTACAAAAGAGACAAAGAAACAACACAGAACACAGCAGGCAGCACAATATGTGATGACAAGAGCTAACAAAACAACATACTTTCATTAAGCTGACGTCATTTTATAAGCATTCAAACTTACCTGAAAGCCTGGTCAAGGAGACGTCGAGGAAGAAGAAGAGGAGCTTCATCTCCAGACAGTTGTACAGTTTCGCGCAGCGCTTGACATGACCAGGCTTTTCAACATCAGGGTGGCTTCCACTCTTGCCAGGACCCGTTGCCCTGACACTCTCTTCACATACGGTGCATGGATTTCTCTTGGCACTTTTTCTGTTGCGCTCATTTGTTGACTTTCACTTGTGTTTGTTTATCTTTGTCTGCTCTTCGCTGTTTTTCTTCTTCTTTCTTTTTCTTTCTTTTCATTCCTCTCTTGCATTCTCATAATTTTGAGTTCTTCATTTAATTTTCCCTTCTTCTCTCGCTCTTCCTTTTTTGCTTGTTTCTCTCTCTCGTCTTTCTTTTTTGTGTCTTTCGTTTCCTTGTACATTTGCCGCCATTTCTCGGATGTCACTGCACACGGGTATTTTTCTGCTGTTCTCTTCTTTCTGCGGCCAGACACTACATCATTATAGGTATGAGGGTAAAATGTGTGCGTCAATAATGCTTGCCTGGCACCTAGGTATGTGGTTGATGTAGAGGTGAATGGCGGTATCACACTTGGTTCTCCTTGCTCCTGATTATCTGTTTCGACAACAACATTATATAACTCATCCAAGAGACTAGAATCATGCATGTCGCATGCATCGTGTGCTGCTTGTTCTTCCACTCCTGCTCCTTGAATCTCGTCTCTTCAGCCATTGTTGGCTTCCATTGTTCCTCTGCCTTTGGGGCCCTGCCCGTTTTCTCTCTCATCTATTCGTCCGCTATCATCTTATCATGTAAATCTTCTTTCTTTGGGCTCTTGTCCTCCATTCTCTATCTCATCTCTTCGTCTGCTGTCCTCTTCTCATGTAACTCTTCTTTCTTCAGGTTCTTGTCCTCCGTCTTCTCTCTCGTCTCTTCGTCCGTTGTCCTCTTCTTGTGTAACTCTTCTTTCTTCGGGCTCTTATGCCCCGTTTTCTATCTCGTCTCCACTATTGGATAAGCTGATCGCCCACGGTTTTGGCACTGACACCACAAACTCCCTAGGTGGCCTTTGATAGGGATAAACAATCATCCCGGGCAGCACCTTGCCGTCAGCGGAGAAGGTCGCCAGCACCGTCAAAGTGTCCTTCTCATTGCCGCGTTTGAGGTCATAAACATTCCTCCAACCTCTTGGGCAGAGCACCTTCCCAGATTTGGGGCAGAGAAAAAAATTCATCTCATCGGTATTTAAGACACGCCATGGTGCTAGTGAAAGCACTACTTTCATTATTCGACAGGTGGTCTTTCATTTTTTCAAACCACTTCCGAATCGATTCCTCTGTCACAGTCGCCCATACTGCTGTCACGCCCTCTGGTTCGCGAACCACAATCTCGGGGCATTTTTCGCTGGTCATCTTTAACAATCTTTCTCACCGAATCCAGTAGCTCGCCCTTCTGCAGGTGTCCCGTCTTCGCCAGATGCACCAGCCAACGCACCAGGTCACCCTCCTCCTGAAAATTTAATAATGGTTAATTAATTAAAATAAAATTAAATACACCTGTGTCAACATATATTGTTATAATTCGTAGGCTATGCAGCCTAAAGATCATTAAAAATTACACAATGCTTGGGCATATACCTTTCCTACTAGCATTACAATCCCTAGTTTATTGCCTACATTTACATATAGGCTAAAGCCTATATTTTATTGACTAGCACATTATGACCAATGTATAGCCTACTTTATATATAGACCTAATATATATGTATATATATGTAAGCTCACTAAACGGGTTCTTTATAATAAATAAGTTACATAACAATATAAATCGTTTGTTTTCTAAACGTTTATTTATTTGAAATCCCACCAGAACCGCTGACCAATGTATCTAGTCCACAGCTCGACGTCAACTGAATGTTCTCGTTGCGTTTTTAAATTCGATTTTCGCACACTTACGTTCTCACGTGAACGCGCGCGCTTTATCGTCATGGTACGCTTCCGCGCTATAACGTTTTAAATAAGTGTTAGTTGTAGCGCCTACATATATATATGTACGTATAATATATACATAAATTAATCATTATTATTATTGCATAGTAGGGAAATGTAATGCATGTCAAATATATGCTACAGAATATAACTACACTAGAACCACAGCAATATAATAGGCTGGATTAGTGTTTAGGCCTAGGCCTCTATATTTATAAGTGAAACTATATTGAGCAAAAGCATGCACCTGCAAAGTTAGGACATTTGTGCTGCTCAGGCGACTTGCCGAGCAACTTGTCGAGCAACTTGTCGCTTAGTGTCAACCTTGGCACTGAGAATTGTTCCGCCGCTCTCCGCACCCCCATGCACTGGGTGCAACAGGCAACCAGGGCTACTGCAATTGGCTCCTTTGCGTAGAAGTATTTTGACATGATCTATAGACATAATGCAAGCTTAGAATACTTCGTAGTTTATGTAATAATCAGGAGAATAACACAACCAGCTTATTTTATAATATTTTAAACTGCAGTCCTAAAACACAGGCACTTTGAATGGAGCTGTCCAAAAACTGGTTGGTTATCGGACACCCCTGTCTGTTGCGCCCGATTTCTGGCTACAGTATATCAAAAAGCCCAACAAACGATGCAGCGTCACTTATTACGCTTTACATTGTATGTATATGCAGTGCAAAACATGTGCCTCATGCCATTTCAGTTTCAAACAATATTATTCGCCATGTAGCGAAACCAAAGTGCAGAATTAAAGAAGAGATGGTAAGCTTGACACTAGTTGGTGCCACTCATTCTTTTATCGTTTTATTGTCCTGTTCCAGTCGTTTATGATAAAGTGTCTGATAGATGGTACTGTTCGACAATAGGCACATTTACCGTATACTAGAAAAACAATTTAATATAGAATGTTTGTTTTATGTCTATATCAACAATATACTTTACTTACCCATCTGTTTTTTAAAATAGATAAGTAAATCCTGCTGGTCAGCATCAAGGTCAAATGGCAGAGTGAAAACTATACAGAGAAAATGCCTTCCTGCAACCTCATTCATTGAAAAAAATGGCGGATTCTCAAATCATTCGAACATTTTTTTTCATGTTGGGTTGCGCTGCAATCTCCGAGGAAATCAGAAAAAAGGAAGGTTTTCAAAATATAGCGAAATAGCGGAAGATTTGCTTTCACACAATATTTGTAATGTGACGCACCAACTGTCCTTCATAAAATCCATTTCCAACCAGTGCATGTAGGCCGCAGTATGACCCAAAAGGAGGCCTGACTTGAAGTAGACACTTCCATGAAGTCATTCCTCTTGAGACCAGACAGCACATTACACAGTTCATTGTATGTTATGTGCAAATCCTGCTTGATGATATATTTTATTTATAACACATTACAGTACATATACATGTAAAAGTGCAATAAAAAGGATGACTAAAAAGAAATTGCACAAGTGCAATCATCTGATTTCCATAGTGGACCTTTAAAAAAATCATACAAACAACAAGAGTCGAGACAAATGACGTTGAACATGTAAATGACTAAATCAACTAAAACAACAAACATACTAATATACAAATTCACTTTCATTAATTCCTTTCATTCAGTAGAATGGTCTTACATTATTTTTTAAACATATAACTTGTTTGAATTGTTTTCACATTTACTGGAAGTTCATTCCACATTTTAATTCCATTAAATTTAAAAGATTTACTATCCTGACCCTTGACATGAGGCACAACGTAGGATGCATTACTTCCACATCTTTTATAAAGATGTCTGATTCTATTCATGTAAGAGGGAGCTGCATTATTAAAAACATTATACATTACACTAAGAGCAAGATAGTCAACTCTTCCTTTTATGTCTAGATAATTCGCTTTCTTAAAATCACAAAAATAACAATAATACAGCATTTTGTTTCTGCGCCATATATCTGGCAGTTGTGGCCACTCAGAGGCACACTACAGTAATAAAACATTTATAAATGAGTTTTAAATAAAGAATATATATAACTAAGACATATAAAGCATTAAAATAGTATGAAGATATATAAATAAGATTAAAATACTTAACATACAAGTTAAAAGTGAATAATAATAGTTAAATGTGAATATAAAATGTTCGTGTCATTGAAATAAAAGTGGCATGAGTCCATAACTTTAGAAATATACTATTTAAATAAAAAATGCAAGTTTAAAAAGAAGAGTCTTAAGCTGCTTCTTGAAGCTGTTATGACAGTCTGCAGCATGCATGGCAAGAGGCAGATTGTTCCAGAGACGCGGTGCTGCGTGTGAGAATGCTCTGTTGCCTTGAATACAAAGCTTGCTGCATGGGACCTCCAGTAGGTGAGCGTCAGCGGAGCGTAGTGTGCGATTGGGATGGTGCCGTGTCAACAGGTTTGTCAGGTATGACGCACCAAGACCATGTAGGCTGCGAAACATGAGCACGAGTAGTTTATACTCGATGTGTTGTTTCGTGGGCAGCCAGTGAAGGTCAATCAGAACAGGTGTGATGTGATCGCGTCTCTTAGTTCTGGTTATGAGACGGGCTGCAGCATTTTGCACTCTCTGAGCTTGGTGAGAAGATGGTCAGAAATTCTGTACAGCAGACCATTTCAATTGTCAAGGCGAAATTTCACATAAACATGCACCATCATCTCTGTGGTTTTCCGATTTAGAAGATTTTGAATTCTGCAAGTACTGTGGAGATGATAATATGCCACGCGACACACATGATGTACGTGGCTCTTCATAGTTAGGGCATCATCGAAGAAGGCGCCAATGTTCCTGGCTACAGTGGAGATAGGCACGATGGTATTAACAAGCTCTATGTGCGGCATAGAGATTTTGTTCTTAATGTGAGGCGAGCATATGATAATAGCCTCTGTTTTGTCAGCATTTAGTTTGAGTTTATTCGTGAGCATCCATTCTTGTATTTCAACAACACATGCTTACGTGCGCTTCACAGCCTGTGTTGTGTCTTCTTCTGAGAGAGGACTGAAAGCGATGTAGTGTTGGGTATCGTCAGCATATAGATGTATGTTGATTCCATGGCGATGTGCGATATCACCAAGAGGTGTAGTGTAGGAAATGAACATCAGTGGGCCGAGCACAGAGCGCTGCGGGACTCCAAAAGCCACAGGACGTTCCGCTGATGTCCTGCCGTGCACTTGAATATTCTGACTTCGGTTAATCAAATACGATTCAAACCATTTAAGGGTAATTCCAGTTATTCCAAAACGATCTTTGAGGCATGTCAGCATGATTCCGTGCTCAATCGTGATACGCTGATGACACATCTAGTATAATTAATATGGCTGACCTGCGTTCGTCCAGTATACACAGCAGGTCATTGCATTCTCTAACCAGTGCTGTTTCAGCGCTGTGGTGCAGGCAATAGGCAGATTACATTTGCTCATAAAGTCCGTTGTCGGATAGATGTTTGGAGAAATGAGCAGCAATTACTTTCTCTGTGATTTTTTACACAAAAGACAAGTTCAACACTGAACGATAGTTCTTGAGGTCGTTTTGGTCCATGGTTGTTTTCTTCAAAAGGGGATATATGAGAGCCTTTTTAAAGGTGGAAGGAAACACTCCCATGGTAATAGATAAGTTCACTATATCAGTGATGACTGGTGCTAAGGTAGATATATTGTCCTTCAACAGATGAGTTGGGATCGGATCTAGCTTGCATGACTTGCAGGCCGACTTGCTGACCAATTTGGTGATCTCATTTGTTGTGGTGGGCAGGAACGCTGATAGACGTGATGAGATACCACAGTGCTCATCCAGGCACATATATGTGTGTCTATCCTGGCCATCAAGATCACGTCTGATAGTGGCAATTTTGTCAGTGAAATAGTCACTGAAACTGTTAAACAGTTGTCCAAAGTGGTCGTAGTCAGGAAGAACAGGCAGATGATTTGTATGCAGCAGGGAGCCAACTGTCTGGAACTGGGCTTTTGGATTGCCAGCCTGGTCTGGGATTTTGTTAGCATAAAATGTAGATCTGGCAGTGTGTAGCATTCTCTTCACTCTCTTTGTTTGGTGAAAATCTCTCTGTCAACAGTGAGCCTGGAGAATCTCTCACATCGCTCCAACTGGCGCCTCTCCTTCCTGGCTGAGAAAAAAACGGTCATCCATCCATGGCGCGTCAGGTCGGGTGATAAGACATTTCGTCTTCAGCGGTGTGTGTTTTTCAAACAGCTCATTAAGGACGTCGTCATGCTTACATACCAGTTCTTCTAGAGAATGTTCAGGCTTTTTAAGTAGGTCAGAGTTAATAATGTCCAACAAAAATGACAATGGGTTAACTGCCTTTACCTTGCAGCATGTCCTCTCTTCGCATTTAAACAGTGGCTTCCACATGACAAGGTGGCAATGCACTGCATGGTGGTCTGAAATCAAATCAGCAACCACCGTGTCAGCCTATATATATGGTGCCTACAATCGTATTTGAGGAGATACTTAATTATCTTATTCTGGGCTGTCTGCAATTTATTCTTGACTGCTGTGTCTAAACTCCTGTACCACGCACTGCAGGCACAATCAAAGTGTGGCTGTAATAACGCTGTGCACAAAGAAAGCACCTTTCCTGTATAAAAACTTTGATTTAGGATTTACATTCTTGACTACAGTTTTTCTCTTAAATGAACTTGGCTTCTACATTGACATCATTACAAGAGATTATCGTACTATTAGCTTTTGCTAATCAGTTTTTAGATGCAAACAAAATACTCTCTGTCTCACCTAAATGAATGGAGAGCTTGTTTTCTTCTAGCCAGCCACTTAATGATTTTAATTTGAGGTTAAGTTTCCTTTCAATTTCTGTTGGGCGTTTACCAGCAAGGTAGAATCATCTGGATATAAGAAAAGATCAAAGTTTACACTTTGAACCATGTCATTGATATAAATGATAAAAAGCAGAGGTCTTAAAATGGACCCCTGTGGTACACCGCGTTACCGAGCTCAGAAAACCTTCCATTTACATTAATGAGTTGCTTTCTCCCCGACAGATAAGACTCAAACCATGATATTGAAGGCCTATCAGCACCTGTGGCTTTTAATTTTGTTGCCAAGTGATCGACTGTATCGAAAGCTTTTTGGAGGTCGATTAATAATATCATTCCTGTATACAGGCCATCATCCATGTTGAATTTCAATTTGTCGGTGAAAAACATCAAAGCAGTTTCAGTTGAATGATTAGCCCAAATTAAATCACCGCTGCTGCATAGCTCATTGTATTCACCACTAGAAAAAACTCCAGCACATTTGTTGTTTGTCCATTGCCCACAGAAGTCACACGAGATTGCTCTACTGCGGGCAGTGACACCTTTGCGACAACATGCCAAAAAACCCATGTAGTTTCTCTTGTACTCAGCAGGGCCAGGGCTGGGATTCACATTCCTCTTTTCATCATTAATATGAGAGCTAGGGTTTATGGCGAAATGTTGTAGTAACAGTTCTGTTGATTCACCGAAAGTCTGCAGAGTCTCCATATTGCTCATTTAGATTTATGATAAGGTTGTCAAACTTGTATATGGCGGCAAAACAATATTGATGCTTACTTGAAAAGAGTCAGTGAATATGTAACCTGCTAGAATAGGCATCATTCAGCCATTTTTTGCTTGCGTCCTTCCATGTCTATAAAATCTTGAATGTGTGGTAAAAAAGACTCTTATTGACACCACTACTCTACATGTGAAGTTGAATGTGCCAATAAGTGACTGACTGTCATGTAGTGATGACTGGACACAGCTCTTTGAGTTTGCTCTGGCTTCATGTACAGGGATGTCCTTCATTCTGTGGTCAGTGTCACTAACTCCCATTGAGTGTCATTATGAACAACAAAATAGTTGAAGTACGGCTGTGTCTAATCTGTTCTTCAACTCTGATGAAATCCTCCAGATCTTTTCTCTCGATTTCAAATAGAGCAATACACAGTTCATGGTATGTTGTGTGAATTCCTGTTCCTTGCTTGTGTATTTACAGGTTTTAAAAATATGGAATGCGCAGTCTAAGACCCCCACTGACACCACTACACTGCATGTAAAGTTGTGCATGCCATCGAGGAGCTGACCGTCGTGTAGCGATGCTTTTCCCTGAGATAAAGTAAATGGATCTTCTGTTGTGCTAACTTATCCTGAGACAAGTTGTGTTCACCTCAAAACTATGTAACGTTACTATTTTTATTAATGGGGATATCAAGAAAAGTATCCAATGGCAAGAAGGATTGGAGGCCCTCATTTCATTCATTTGACTTAGAGAGGCTGAAAAAAAATTGAATCATACAACATATTGGATATCAATATTATTAATGTGACAGTTAGTTGTAGGGATCCATTGCAAGACCCTGGCTAAAAACTGAAATGTTTGGCATGATGTGATGTAAACGTTACCATAATAATAATAGTTTTGATATATTACAACTGGACACGTTTGGGTGTTGCTGTAAATAGCTCAGTTATTGTAAATTCACAAGGCTGCAGCCTTCCCACATTCTCTGCCTTTTACACAATATTTGGATATTGACGCACCAACTGTCCTTCATAAAATCCATTTCCAACTGCTGCATTTAGCCGCAGTAACACACAAATAGGGCTAATTTGAAGTGTGCACTTCCTATTCATTCGATGATCTTGGCGATAAATGCATTGTTCAATACCAGTAACACATAACAGAGGCCTAACTTGAAGTAGACACTTCCATGGCGTTATTCCTCTTGAGATCAGACAGTGCATTACACAGTTCGTTGTACGTTGTGTGTGAATCCTGTTTCTTGCTTGCGTCCTTCCATGTCTATAAAATCTTGAATGTGTGGTCAAAAAGACCCTCACTCACGCCAGTACATGCAGAGTTGAACATGCCAATAATTTGGTTGCAGTAACAAAGGAGGAGGTCTAACTTTAAGTAGGCTCTTCCTGTTCAGTCGGCAGTCTTGGCGATAAATGTGTCGTTCAATATCAGTAACAGGATGCCTAATAAGTAGAGACTTCCACAAGGTCAGATCATGGCTGTGTACATTATGTGTTGCCCTTAGCAACGCAGCTATTGTAAATGCACAAAGTTGCAGCCTTCCCACATTCTCTGCCTTTTTTCACAATATTTGGAAGGTAACATGTCAACTGGACGCAGTACCACCCAAAAGTAACTTGAAGTATGCATTTCCTATTCAGTAGGCAGTCTTGGTGATAAATGTATCATTCGCTACCAGTAGCACCTAAAAGGAGGCCTAGTTTGAATGTGTGGTAAAAAAGACCCTCACCTGCACCACTACTCTACATGTGAAGTTGCTTGAGTTAGAGGGTCTGAAACAGATAAAATCATCCAATATATTAGTATAAATATTCAGACATCTCATTAAGGATAGCCACTGCTCGAAAACAGCCATATACATGTGCCATATCTCCGTTAATAATGAACATATCTTAACCAAATTTGGGGTACTATTTAGTTGTATGAATAGTATATGATGTGTGGAATTCTGGTTCATTTGCATGTGTATTGATATGGAAACGACCGTTCCTAGTGAGACGGGGTGTGCGACCATGAAAATGTTTCTGAGCTCAGAAGTGTATGTATGATTGTGCAATTGTCAATAATCATTAGCTGGAATGTTGCTTTGTCAGATAAGGTAGGTTTGAACTAAGATATCTTACTTCCATGACTGCTGTGAGATGGGACTTTAAGTTAGAGCATTTCCCCCCAATGCCTTGGCTTACTGGATCTTGGCTGCCAACTCTCAATATTAAGGTACCCTGTTCAAAACAGTCTTATCTGACAGGTAACAAACAGATGTGGGAACACACGTCTATCTTGTATAGTTTTTCTGAAATAATTTTCATAAACGTGACAAATGTTAAAAAAGTCATTTCGAGAAAACGACAAAAAACTAAAACGTAATGTAAAACATTGAAAGTATAATGGAAAATCTTCAATTAAATGTATAACATTGAATGTAACTATATACTGGAGGCACATAATAAACAAATACAGCTATTGGCAAGACAATTTAAATTTTTGTCACAACTGTTTCGCAGGTAGTGTTCGAGTGTACTGCCACTGTCTACCAAGCACCAGGGTTGTACAGGTGACCCTCCTCCTCCGACTGCTTGGCCTCAGCCTGTAGTTTTGGCGACCCAACACACAATCTTTTCCTGCTTGACTTGTTCTCTAGCTTGGCTGCTGCATCCGACTTGCGCAGCCGAGTCTTGTCCATTTTGCCCACCAGCTTTGACAACTGGCAACTCGGGCCAGCCTGGGGGACGACGGCTGCTGTTGCGTCAATAAAAATTTGCGCTCCCTTGTTGAATTGAACAATGCCCATGGCAACAGCAATCTCCACTATCTTCCTGGAGCTGAAGACTGCCTTTGGAGCTCTTCTCCAGATCATTGAATGCAAAGATTCATTTGCATTGGAGGTGCCAAGGATCATGCACCGCTCCAACAAGTCTGAGTTCGTCAATCACTCAAAGAGTGGTATCAGAATCTCAGAAGCATCTCTCGGAATGGGTGGGTCGTGTTTGTCTTCTTTCCTCTTCTGCTCAGGGTCCACCCCTTCAGTCGTGGCTTACTGGAAGAAGCACCATTCCGGATCACAGTGCGAGTGGTGAGGGTCCTCGGCCGTTGATACGCTATGGAAGAAGATCGCTCAGATTGCGTGTTGGGTCGCTTTGACATCTGGCGCATTCTTCACGTTTCTGTGGTATTGTGACCACTTCTTCATCCTCACACTCGTCAGCTTTAGCTCCACTCAAGCTGGTGGTCACAGATGTTGTGGCTGTCTGCTTGGCCTTCCTACGAGCTTCTTTTGCATGTGCATGGAATCGAACGATCTTTTTGGAGATTAGTGGACATTTAAAAATTGCTGCTGCGCTCATTTCATTTCTAGAAGAAAGAGGGGCATGTTAAAAGTTCTACTAATATAGGTATTTATTGTTCAAATATTGAAAATTGCTTTTATATGAAGGTGCATGAGATGTCAATCTATCGGAAAATGACAGAACCTCAAAACCGCATTTTTGGTAATATTTCGAGCCGCGGATATCCTGAACTCATTAAATGTAGTTCATTTACATTGCACTGTTCATCGATAATCCAGTTTCTTGCTTGCATATTTCCAGTTTTTTAAAATCTCGAATGTGCAGTCAAAAAGACCGTCAATGATACCAATACTTAAAGTTGAACGTGCCAATGAAGTATGACAGAGAGAACTCACTGCATGGAAAGAACTGATAGAAGGTAACATTTGCAAAAGATTGTGAAAATAAGCACTAGTTTATGGTTGTTTGTTTCACCCATTCAGTTACCATCGGGTGAGATGATCAACTACATAGCGATTCAATTACCACTGGGTGACATGATCAACTACTGAGCGATTTAATTACCATTGGGTGACAGGATCAACTACAGAGCGATTCAGTTACCATTGGGTGACACAATGTCATGATCAACCACATAACGATTCAATGACCACATTGTCATGATCAAAGCGATTTAATTACCATTGGGTCATTGATTATCATGATTAACTACAGAGCAATTCAGTTACCATTGGGTGACACAATGTCATGATCAAAGCAATTCAGTTACCATTGGGTGACACAATGTCATGATCAAAGCAGTTCAGTTACCATTGGGTGACACAATGTCATGATCAAAGCAATTCAGTTACCATTGGGTGACACAATGTCATGATCAGAGCAGTTCAGTTACCATTGGGTGACACAATGTCATTATCAAAGCAATTCAGTTACCATTCGTGACACAATGTCATGATCAAAGCAGTTCAGTTACCATTGGGTGACACAATGTCATGATCAACTACAGAGCGATTCTTCTCAAACATATCATTGTATTAGTAACAAATTCAGCAGTCCTAATGCAGCAATCTATTTCAAATATAACTTGACTGTTGGCAAATAAAATAATCATTATGGAAAAAATACAGTTGACTTCAATCAAAGAGTTGTAATTCAAGCTGAGTGGGAGGTGCACTATATATTGACGTAGTTCATATGACTACCCGGTTAAATATAATTTGACCGCTAACTACGGCACATAACCACAACTTTGTAGTGTAATATATCAACAATGAGGTTATTATGCAGCATAGTATTCACTTCACAATATAAAGGCCTCAGCATGTTGTTGCCAAGTTTGCCTATCTTGTGCTGTTCTCTGCCAGGTGGTTTCATTCCAATACTCATCCAAATCGTTTCTCCATCTTTTTGCTGGTCTTCCTCTTAATCTCTTCCTTCCATATGGTTTCCAGGTGGTAATGCGCTTTGTCCATCTGTCATCTTTGAGTCGGCTGATGTGTCCTGCCCAAGACCACTTCATTCTTCTGGTTGATTTTATCACGTCTGTGACTCCTGTCTTTGCTGTCACCCAGGTGTTTGTCTTTCTGTCATGGTATGTTATATTAAGCATACTCCTCTCCATTTTTGTCTGCGCGGCTGCTAGTTTCTTCTGAGCTTGTTTTGTGAGTGACCATGTTTCAGCACCGTATGTCATAGCTGGCAGTACACACGAGTTGTAAACCTTTCTTTATAGACAGATAGCAAAGTTACTTTTGAAGATTTCGCGATGTTTTGCATATGGTGTCCAGCCGGCTGTAATTCGTCATAGGATTTCCTTGTCTTGGTTCTTGTCCCTAAGGCTGAAGCGTTGGCCTAGGTATATGTAACTCTCCACATTCTCTATCTGAGTGTTATTAACGTATATTGGGGTGTTGTCTTCCACCATTATTTTTGTTTTTGAGATGTTCATACTCAAGCCGCTTAAGTTACTTTCTTCGCATAGTTCTTGTAGCATTATTTATAGTTCTTGTGGTGTTTCGGGGCACATGAAGATATCGTCTGCGAAACGGAGATGGTTAAGATATTCTTCGTCTATTTTCAGGCCTTTGTTCTCCCAGTTCAGTCTTCTGAAGATACTTTTGAGTGTTGATGTGAATAGTTTGTTCGTCTAGTATTTTCTCCAGCCTGGTTGTTAGAATCTTTGTGAATAGCTTGTAGATGTTCGATAGCAAGCATATTGGCCTATAGTTCTTGATGTCTTTTTGGTTGCCTTTTTTGAAGATTATCACCATCTTTGCATTTTTCCAGGTAGTGGGGATTTGTCTTTCTGATATGCATTTAGTATACAGCTTGGCTAAGGCTTTGGCGATGGTATCCTCTCCTGCCTGGTATTAGTTGACCTACCTCTCTACGCTGGCCAGTGTGGGTTGGAAAGGTGACGGTTTAGTCGCCGACGGCTCGACCATGATACAGGTAGAACCGGTCTACACGGTACCAGTAGAAAGCTAGAGGGCCTTTAGCAAAATCTAGAAATAGTCCAATTGTATGGTTTTTTATCGATAGCTTTGGTTATTTTGTCAATTAGTATTGTTAAAGCCATGTATGTGGAGTGACCTTTTTTTAATCCAAATGTTGTTTTTAGTCACATATTTGGTTAATCTAATGTACATTATAGTGTTTCAAAAATCTTTGAAAATGCTGGCAGCACAGAGATGGGCCTGTATTTTGCTATAAGTTTAGCATCTCCATTTTTTTTTAAATTGGAACTACATTGGCTAATTTGAGTTGATCTGGTACGCATCCTTTATCGAATGATAAGTTTATAATATGGCATAATGGTTCAAGCATGTTAGGATATGTCTGCTTAATAATATTAGGTTTGAGGCCATCCCAACCAGAACTACTACTTTAAAATTTTTCAATAATTCCTTTTATCTCATCTGCAGTTACAGGTGCTAAAAACATAGTTTTTAAAACTTCCACATAAATAAACCTTTTCGGTAACTTCTGGTATTCCTTTAGCCAACTCAGGGCCTGTGTTTGTGAAATAATCATTAAACTTATCAGCAATCATCTTTTTGTCTTGAATAATTTTGTCATCAACTAGGAATTCTCGATGACATAAGGATACAGTCTTTTTGCCTATAATATCCTTCAGTATTTGCCGCGTTTTTTGTAAATTGCCTCTATGTTTGTGAAATTCCTTATTGTAGGTAGGTATATTCAAGTAATACTTGTATAATTTATTTTTTGTTTGGATGGATTTTTTAAACCCTTTAGTAATCCAGGGTTTATATTTTGTTCTTCTGGTTTTTTCTTAACAAGTGGGAATGCTTTATCATATGCCTGTGTTATTTTATTTAAGAACATCTTGTAGCTTTCTTCGGGATCCTGACATTCATAAACATCATCCCAAACTATTTTATCTACACTACATCTGAAAGTGGCAATGGTTGGATCATTATATAATCTAGTCTTAATTATTGTATCATCCTTTGTATTATTATTTAGTTTGGTTAACAAAAATATTGGTAGGTGATCAGAAATGTCTGTATATATTATTCCTTGCATTTGAGTGTTTTCACCAGGAATGTCGTTGCTGTAAATATTGTCTATTAATGTAGCTGAGGTTGGTGTTATTCTGGTAGGCTTTGTGATCAGAGGTTAAAATGCATTTGAGTACATTGTATCTATATAATCGCGAGTTTTGCATGATGATCATAATTCAGTCAACTAATAATCGCCCATTATATAAAAAAATTATTTTGAGCTTTTAATGTTTGTAAAGTATTAAACATGTGTTCTCTGAAGACATTAATATTTGTATTAGGTCGTCTGTAGACTACACCAACCAGTGTTCTCCTATTTTTTTTTCTTAGACCGAGTCGACAAATATACACTCTATATATTCAGTTATAATGGTCGTTTTAGACCTCTCTACGTACTCATAAGATTTATGAATATACAGGGATACGCCCCCTGCTTTCTTTGAGGGTCTAATAAGATGTACACTTCAATATTCTGTTAGCTCATATAGATCCGAATTATAACTATTTAACCATGTTTCGCTTAATCCTATTATTGAAAATTTTAGATCAAGCGACTCTAGATAATTATTTAATTTACTAATGTTTTTTGATATACTTCTTATATTCAAATGCATCAAGGAAAATCCTTTAGCATAGTCATCGCTATATTTGATTATTTCATTTATATCAGTTTCAAGGTAGTATTTAGAGGTAAATGTAGGGTTGAATGTTTTGAAGAAATTACAATCCGGATCTATATCTGCATTTGCAGCACCATTTTCATAATCAGGCTCATAACCTGCAGACAATGGTGTACTGATGGGCAAATTGGTGATATCTATCATAATTACTTCTATTCATAGATATATTTTGTATATAACGTGTACATATATGTTAATGGCATAAATAATTATACGACAACTTGTAGATTTTGTATACTTGGTAACACACATACTTAAGTAACAACTTGTATATTCAGTATACCCGATAACATTGACACAATTGTGATAACAAAATAGAAATAGAAAAACATAATTCGGGGTAGGTTACTAACCAGTGAGTAAGTGGGCCCTTGATTTTGGCGGACCGTGGTTAACATCTACAATGTGTTCAGTTCGTCTTTGCTGCTGACTGTACTTATTTTCCCATGCTGGTCTTTGATGACAATCCATCCATCGTAAGTCCAGCAGTCTAGGATGTTGTGTTGTTTCTTCATATTTCACATAAGATAGAAGAGACGTGCCCTCTTTTGGGTTAAGTCTTCAGCCATGTATACGTTCAGACGTTTCGTACGTAGTGTTCTTCTCTCTTTGATGAAGGCACTATTAGTTTTGTAATCCATGAATTGAATGATGATTTGTTGCGAGTGCATTTTATTTGTCAATGAAACTCGTGGACCAATTCGATGCACTCGATTGATATCTTTTAGTGTTATTTTAATACTCATTTTCATATCGTCCAGCACAGATATTATATTGTTCTCAATGTCTTCACCTTTTTCATTCTCTGTTATTCCGCTGATTCGTACAGAATTTCTTCGACTGTACTGCTCTAGGTCATCGAGCTTAGCTTCAAAAAGCTGTTTCCATTGGGACCACTGACTCCCTTCCCACTCTGGGGTGTAATGTTGGAGAAATGGAAATGTCCAAGAGCATCCTTCCAGGAGCACTATCAGCTCGCTTGTGACCCTGATCTGCCATTTTTTGCAGGACGTTTCCCCCTTCACCGTCACGGTGAACACTTGGTCTGTGAATATATGCAAACTCCTCTACCTTCCCCCGGATCTAATTCATCAACACCTCCATGACTAGGCCCTTTAACTTCTCAACACCCCCTACGCTAAAACCATCCGCTTGAGCCTCTGCCAGAACACTGTTTTTAGTTTATCAGTTATTATTAATCACTGGTACATTTTAATGCAACTCCTTATGTACAACACACGGCTCTTGCACTCCACTTGAAAACTTTACTTGTAGGTGATTGAGAGAAGCAATATTCAGCTTGCACGCAGTGATATTCCTCCTGTGGTTAAATAGTGCAGGATAGTTAATCGTTTTTCAGACTTGCATTAAATGAAATACCAGCATAACAGTTACAAATTCAAACTACAAACACCTGCCCTAAAATGATGCCCTAACTTTGACGTTGCCATTTCTCTCTGGTGGCAGTTTCCACAGCTTCTGCCTGCTTGTTCTTTATCAAAATGAAAACATCCTGACAATGGCTAACAAGCTGAGTATAAATGACAGTTCTCATCGATCAATTCTGTTAAAAAACTTGGAAAGTTACCATTCAGAGATATTGGCACATAGTTGTCTGAAAAAGGAGACGAGCAAGACAGAATCCCTGTCCTCTTCCCTGGAGTGTGCAACATTTAAAAAAAAACGTCCTGGGTTGTCATGGGAACACTGACTCCCTTCCCACTCTGGGGTGTAATGTTGGTGTCTGGGGGAAGAAATGGAATGTCCAAGAGTGTCTTTTCAGGAGCACTTTCATCTTGCTTGCGACCCTGCGACCCTGCGACCCTGATCAGCCATGTTTACATGTGATGTTTCCCCTTATCTGTTTTTAGTTTATTAGCAATAATTAATCATTGATAGATTTTTATGCAATTCCTGGTGTACAACACACAGCTCTTGGACTCCAGCTTGTGACCTTGGTCTGCCATGTTTTGTGTATGCTTTCACCTTCATGGTGTACACTCGGTCTGCAAATGTATGCAAACTTTCTCCATGAGGACTGCCTTCCCCCGGACAAATTCCCCTCAACAAAATGAAAAATGTGTGCTCCATCCCTAACAAAAATCGATGCCAGTACACTTTGGACACATGAATAGTAGTTGCTAATTTTCTTGGTGTTTTCCCGGCATATCGTCTGATATGCTGAATGTAGTCACCTGTTGCAGCATCGCACTGGATCCAGCTTTGTCCTACACATTAATTAATGCACATTTTAGAACCTATACGAGTAGCCAGGGCTATTATAAAATTACAGTAAGATAAACTAAAAGATGTAGGTATATGGCTGCATCAATCTGCTTGTCGGACATTCTACTTAAGATAGATGGCTTGAAGGGATTCATTTTTATCTCATTTCTGTGCAGTGGGAGAGGTCTGCAGTCATACCCCATGACACCACATACTGCTGTCTTAGACTTGTATGTCACATCAGTGTGCTTTGATGTACTGGCAGTGTCCTTGTGGTACTGCCTCGTCATGACTACATCTCCCCAATGCTGATGATTTACATTCAAACGATGCATCTAGAACAAAACCACTTTCATGTGCCTGAATCCCCGGTGTATTTGGTTAATAACAGGGATGTGCAACCGTTTCTAAGTTTGTGTGGGGAAAAAACAACTCCTATGTAGATTGAAAATGGGCAATTCATCCAATTTATTTTGGAGCTCGTATTTCAACGTAATTGCCACTGTGCACACCACATTAAACGTAAAATGCCTGCAGGGGTAAGACCAATGTTGACCTTCCTGTTTACTGTTTCACATGAATGTAGGGCACGTAAAATTGTGAAATGTGAACATAATAAATTCATATTATGTGACATGAGTGCCTTTGAGCAGGAATATTCACAGGTTTGTTTATAGAAGCTATTGGCTGTGAAATAGTGCATTTTTTTAGAGTTTAACTAGCGGAGGGATTTATGGGAATTTTTCTGCTATGAGCCACGTGGGCGCATGAATACACAGCTATTTTTTATAAATATTGCCGGGCATCATATGTGGGGGCATTTTAAAAGAGCTGGAGGTATGTGATTGGATAAAAGTTGGTGAGCTTGTCAATGAGATGATGGCAGTTGCTGCACATTTTTTTAAAGAATTTTTGATGGTCAGGTTTTCTTATAATCAGACAAAAAATTAACATGGCCACCAATGCAATTCTCTACTGTGGTCTGACTCCTGCAGCATAGGGTGCACAGTCAGAAATAAATAGTCTGTGTAATTACATCAGTATAGAAGACAAACTGGTACATGTTAGCAATAAAAGTGTGACCAAAAAGCCCTTGTTGCTGTGCTGTTATATAATGTTCCAGCACACCAATTTACAAGGGAAAAAGATAATTAAGACTGCACAAGCACAGTGCCAGCAAGACTATTTAAAAATTCACTACACACAAAGACAGGGTGTAAGCAATCCTCCCAATTCGTGCAGTATCAGCATAGAGCCTGCTTTATACAAAACGGGGGGGGGGTAATACCTTGCCCCTGATCAAACAAACAGTTCTGCTGTTACACAATGTTCAGCCTGTGTAAAGGGAAGACTGCACGAGAATAAAGCTGCTAGTCTGCTATATTGCACTTGAAATGCAATGCACCATAGTGGGCTATAGCACTCTCAAATGTATAACTGATAGTAAAACAAATATGATACTTGTTTGATACTTGCAAGGACTACGATATGATGCTGAGCTTTAATGAGCTGCGTCAGTTGATCCTGTGACAAGGGATGACGGTCGTCCACTGTGCCATATTCTCTGGTGAGACCCATCAGATGTATCAACAAAATGTAGTTGGATGTAGGATCATTGTAACCTGCAGATTGGTGGACACCTGCTGTAACAGATATGTAGCCACATACAATGCTGGGTGCCTTACCTTCTTCACTCAAGGCCTCACTGAAACCACAAATGAGAAAAGGGGAGGGTGGCAGATAGGGTTATTTACCTCACCTCTCTTCAGGTTAGTGGTAAAGGAAAAAACGCTGGTATGTTGCACTTGCGGGGTCCGGGTGCTGTCCATTGTTATCAGCGCCCGCTTTCCCAATGCAGCCAAAGAGTAGGAATTAGGGTGGGGTCATTGTCCAGCTCTGGCTGGCCCTTTCGTGTATTTGCAATCTGCAATTGAGATATCATATCCACCACTAGGTTCAGTTTGCCAGAAATATGCTTGGCACGGGACGTGACATTATGTTGTATTCATGCCACGACTGAATGATGGACAAGCTGCATAAAGGGTGCAACTGGGATAAGGGATGCTCGGAGGTCTGCTTATTGATGACTTCCACTACTGCTGTGTTTTCCGTAAAAAAGAAGATTCACCTGTTGGCCAACCATTGGTGTACCATTTATACCATTTATACATCTAGGAGACCTTTATCTGGCTGACTGATTTTGCATCACTTTTAATTAGCTTCTCAGTGTGACAATGGTTCTCTTGCCATTTTTTAAAATTAAAATGGTGTTTAAGTTGGTCTTTCATGTATGTATGATCACACCACCCTCCAACGAGTCTCATCAAGGGCCCCAAGCACCATCTCCTCATTGGACCACTTTGCTATGGTGAACGTTGAGATGCTAGTCCTGTGATACCAAATGGGATGATGTATGCATTGGTACTGCAACAAGAACCTACGAGGGGTGCTGTAAACTATGCAACTAAACCCACCATGACTACGAATATGGAGAGCAAAACATTAACATTTCTTACTGGTCAGGTGCCCTATCCACAGGTATGTATGTGATTCTCATGTTGGGAAGCCACTTTCATTCAACCAACATTCTGGCACAAGTTCAATTTCCTTTGGGTCACTTTCCTCAAATTCAACAGTGCAATATATGGCCCCCAAGGCCTTTGACATTTGTTTAAAGGGTGGCCAAAAGCAACCACCACTTTCAGTCAACAATCATTCTGGCACATACTCAATTTCAGTGGCCTCGTCACATCCTGCCTCCAGGCCCTGGCCCAGTGGCCTCATCATGCACTGCCTCTCCACACCCTGGCCCAGTGGCCACGTCACGCCCTGCCTCCAGGCCCTGGCCCAGTGGCCTCATCATGCACTGCCTCTCCAGACCCTGGCCCAGTGGCCTTGTCACGCCCTGCCTCCAGGCCCTGGCCCAGTGGCCTCATCACGCACTGCATCTCCAGGCCTTGGCCCAGTAACCTCGTCACGCCCAGCCTCCAGGCCCTGGCCCAGTGACCTCATCACGGCCTGCCTCCAGGCCCTTGCCCAGGGGCCTCATCGTGCCCTGCCTCATCATGCCCTGTCTCTCCATAGCTACACTGTTGAGCTATCTCATGGCAGTCGACAACAACAAGGATTACAATCTTGTTATTAGAAATGTCCAGAAGACTATGTGTGAGGTACTGGACATTGTGGCCTGGTGTGGCATTTAGCCCATCGCTGGCTATTATAACTGGACCCTTAAGCATTGGAACAAAGAATAAACCTCTGGCTGGACAGTGCCACTTTATCACAAGGCAGGTCCCTCTTCGTTTTTGTACAAATTGTAAGCCCTGTTTGCACTTAAGGCATTTCTGCTCCCCAGCTGCCTTAACAGTTTTCTCAGAAACACAATTAATGCTCAGCTTATCAATTAGCTAAATATTAACTATAAAGAATAAAGCAAGCATAAACTTACACAACAGGTAAGCGAGCAATGTAATTATACTACTTGAGCAGAAATTAAATGTAGGTAAACGTTGCTACAGCTCAGCCTGCGCCGGGGACTACTGTACCACTTGTAACTAATGAATCTTCTGCTCAGCAGTACTCCAGTGGAAGCTACGGTAAATCTTCCACCACCACTCTACAATGCACAGAACAAAAAGTTAAAATCAGAGTGGCTTAAAGACAATGCACTTGTTAACTTGGATACCTTGGACAGTGTTCATGTGGACCCAGCGTGCGTGCCTGGTACTGTGTGCCTTCCTGGTACGGTGTGCCTGCCTGGTACGGTATGCCCACCTGGTACAGTGTGCCTGCCTGGTATGGTGTGCCTGCTTGGTACGGTGTGCCCGCCTCTTTGTCACCATTGCCGTGATGAGATCGATTGATGCTTTGATGAACTGCAGTGCTTGATGTTTCAGAAGTTCTCACGTTGATGTTAGGCTTAACACAACAATGTATGACATTTATATGTAACACACCATGACATAGTCACACAGCAGGGCTCATGGGTAATTATGATGATATATATATACAGATGTAGTACAATATCATGATCTTTAACAGAACGTTCACATAATCGTAATCCCTTTGGATTATAACACATTGTTTTGTCTTATAAAACATTCATTTCTATTTAAGACAATTTTATTTTTTGACTTATTCGAGGTCGTTCACCCATGCTTTTTAATTTGTGATGTGCTTGCCTATGGACTTTGTGACTATTTGCTTGTTGGTAACTTTGTTCCATTCTTTGAAACACAAATAACATTTTCACTGCTTGGAATGTTGAATTGCCGCTGAAATAGATGTCTTAAGTTCACTGCATTGCCACATTTCTGACATTTTTCACCAACATCTGTGTCAACTTGGCATGGATGGGTTACCAAGTGACTTGCCCATGACAAGATACTGATGGGATAAAGTGTCGTTGTACAGACAGGGCCTTTCTTCCCACAACTCTTCTAACTTCTTTTAACCCGTTTCATTCTGACAGTTAGTTAGTTGGCCTCATTGCTCAGATCTGAAGAAAATCCCAAATTTACAGTTGTAGCAAATTATTGTGACGGTCGGGTTACATATCTATTTTTTATAATATATAATAATGGTTGAAGAAAAGTATATAAACCCTTACAATTCTGGAATCGGGAGAGAATTGCCTACATGATGACATTGAACATGTTTATGTAGCATGTACATGGATGAAGTGGTTTCAAGGTGAAGAAGAAGAAGGAAAAGTAATTTAAAAAAAACATTGTGCATCTGACTTTGGCCTTGTTTTACCTACAGACAGCCACTCAGGAAGGTCATACATCCAATGGGAGAAATCTCCCAAATTCATTTCTACACAAAGTGGTAAAAGTTTCATGTAAATATCTTTTCTCAGTCTGGTGCTACACATTTTTGAATGAATGTTTTCGGATACATGAAAAGATAACTTTCCTGACAGGAATTCACAAACATTTCTATTATTTTTTTCTAGGCAGCTGTTGAATAAAAGTGTATAACCCATATCTTTCTGGACTCAGAAGAGAATTGCCTACATGATGATGTTGACATTGTTTGTGTAGAGTGTGCATGGTGGAAGTAGTCTCAAGTTGAAGAATGTAAAGAAATAAAAGAATAAAAAAACGTGTATATCAACTTTAGACTTGTTTTACATGTATATAGCCACTCAGAATGGTCATACATCCAGTGACATAAACCTCCCAAATTCATTTCTTCAACCAGTGGTAAAAAAATTATGTAAATATGGTATCTCAATGAAAAGTTATAGTTTTTTGAATGAAAGTCATCATGTAAACTAAATGTATAATTTCCTTACAGATATTCACTCTCAATATAGATGCAGTTTCTAATGCAAAGGAATTACAACATTCAAGACAATGTACACAATAAAATTTAATATGAAACAGCAAACATTCACTTGACTAGTGCAATAACGTTCACAGCACTGTTCATGAGTCGAGACACTGGCCATGTCACTGTTCACAGCACTGGTCATCCTGGTCACGCCAATGACAACTCACAGGTTGTACAATCTGTGGAAATGTGTGCACACACACACTCTATGTGCACTGGCTGTTGACACTGCCGACAACCGTGTTTCGTCATGCCGCGTCGTTCACCTGCTGCTGCTCCCAGGGAACACTCGATACATGTCCTCTTCCTCTCATACATCTTGACGATGTCATGTCTCCCTGTACCGGGGACAGGACGGGGGTTGGCAGCAGGGTTCCGTCGCGAACGAATGTCCTCTACCAACCACATGATGATCTCCTCCAGGAAATCCTGGAAGTTGTGCCACTCGGACTCGACCATCTCCGGGTTGCTATCTCGCGCCACAACATATGCATTGTGTGCGGAGGCCATCATCAGGTAGTGGAAGATGCGCCTCCACCACTTCTTAGACCGGTGATGGATGATGTAGTAACCCACCATCTGGTCCATGAGGTCAACCCCTTTCATGTGTTTCTGGTAGTCGGCCACGGCTGCAGGGACTGCCACCTGTTGGGCATCACCACCCACACGCTTGCGTCATGACACGGCTCCCACTGCTGTCGGGTCGTGGAAGTTGGACAGGACACACACTGGCTTTGTGTCCTGCCACACTACAAAGGACAGCTCGTCCTTCTGTGCCACCTTGTACTGGTGCTTCTCCAGTCTCACATTCTTCGGCAGCAAGGCAGTCGGCAGGTTCTTGCAATTGCTCTGGACTGTGCTACACGCATACACCTGTCGAACATGCAGGTACGTCAGCAAGTCACTGCTTGTGTAAAAGTTGTCGAAGTACACTTGCATGTACTGCCCATACAGGTGGTCGACAAGGTCTGTCACAACACGGTGTGTCAGACCACGTTCCTGTCCTCCCGGTGCCCTGCCAGTGTACACCTGGAACTTGGACAGGTAACCAGTGTCGCTTTCTGCTAGGACCCACACCTTGATGCCCCACTTGATCGGTTTCGCTCGCAGGTACTGGCGAAATCCAAGTCGGCCCTTGAACTGGATCATACTTTCATCGACCGTGTATGTCCCGTACGGCATGTACACAGACTGAAACTGTTCATTCAGAAAGTCAACAAACCACCGTATCTTCACGAGCTTGTCTCCTTCGGCACCTGGGGCGTCATTTTTGGCCAGGTGGAGGTAGCGCCAAATCAAATTGAATTTGTCCCTGGCCATCACCCTGCCAGAGTTCATCTGTAGCAGCCAGTTGCTCACACGCCAATAGTCATTCCTGGATGGTAGACGTAACACACCCATGGCAAAGCACAGGCCAACGAACGCCCTGAACTCGTCGATAGTGACAGGCGTCCAGATAGGGGCTGACAGCAGTGGTGGCTTTCGCTGCCTCTCCTGGTCGGCATAGCGGTTCGTTTCAACAGTCAGTTGAGTCCACATTTCGGCGGTCCAAAACTGGTCGAAGTACATCCCCGGGTTTGCTTCTGGTGGATGTAGGACCGACGCCCCGCCAATTCCGCGAAAGGCCATGGTGACACGTTGGGCGAAATCGCGCTCCTTCCAGATGCCCTGGAAGCCGCCCAAAACAACGCTATACCGGCAATAGCCGGTGTTCTTAATATGGCGATCATCTGAAATGTGCTGCAACAATATCACGGTGGCATCAGAACCGGAAAGGCGATTTCGCTGTCAAATATTTCTTACCGCAGTATAAAAAAATACGAAAGATAGAAGAAAAAGTGCAATTTAATGTTACGAAAAACTCAAAAAATCGACAATTAATGTTTAAAAGCCCGCAAAAATCGAACCGGACAGGTTATTTCACTGACAAATATTTTGTATGCAGTCTAAGGGGAAAAAAGTAGAGTTCAATTTAATTTTGAAAATCCGTAAAAAATCCACCGACAAATATCTGGACAAAAAATATAAGATAATGTAAAAAAAAAGCAAAGACATCACACATATATCAAAAAATTCGTGCAAATATCTTTAAATCTTACTCATAAACAAGTGTCTTGCTTGCCCAAATCACACAATTCAGTAATAAATTTTTCTTCAGGGGACATTGAAGTGTTTATTTTTTACATTACTAATGTTTGGACCGTATCGTGGGGAAAATTAGACATTTCACTACAAAAATATGTTGGAAACTGCAGCAGTTGTCCAGAAAGGGAGACTGGGCTGTGCCTGCTCTGCTGCCTTTAACCACAGCTTGTTGTTAACACTGTCCCAAGACCACATACAGGGTTGGCATGTAACAAAGTAAAAGTACTTC
Source organism: Lamellibrachia satsuma (assembly GCA_033239005.1). Taxonomy (NCBI): domain Eukaryota; kingdom Metazoa; phylum Annelida; class Polychaeta; order Sabellida; family Siboglinidae; genus Lamellibrachia; species Lamellibrachia satsuma. Next base: position 6,998,933 of record BSQZ01000015.1, on the reverse strand, counting down.
GTTACAATACTTGAGTAATTATTTCAAGTAATTGGCATGTAACGAAGTAGAATTTTGAATAAATACTTTTACTTGTAACGGAGTAGTTATATCTAAAGTAACGCGACTTTTTACTCCATTACTTTTATTTACTTCGAATATATTTTCGTTACTTTTTTTGCGAAACCGCTGCTGCCGGCGGTGGCGCTCCACCGTCAACAACATTTCAAAAACTGTTCATAGTCGCCAGGCCAAAAGCTATTAATATCATTCAATCGCATGCCAGTTCGCGATCATATTTGCATGCATACCTCTCTTCGGAAAATTGACGCAACCACTGCTTTATATCTACGTCAGTGAACGAAGTCTGCCAAATATTGGCATAGGTCAGGTCAAGGCCGTTGACAAGAAATGTCACTTCGAGCACACAACGCTTGAACGCCATCTCAAACCACGATGCAAATGTCTCCGTTGCACCATATAAACTACTAATCAGTAAGTTTCCAATAAGTATTATAAATATTAAAATTTGCAATTTCGATAAGGTATTGATAATCCCCATACACTGACACAATTCTGATTTTCGTCAATAGATTCAGCTGACATGTTGTAGTAAGCGCGCACTGATGCTGAATGAATCGGGCAGTGTAGTGTTGTGTCTAGCACTCAGCAGAACGACCCAATACCGTGTTCAACGTGGGCCTGGGTGAAAATAGAGGCCACTAGGCACACAAAGAAACACGCTGCAACACTCACACTCAAGAGCAATTCTGCCACGAACATCAGCAGAACGCAACACCAACCAACGTCCCGAACACACATGCAGATGAGATGGTGGCTGTGAGAAGGGTGATGGTGGCTGCTTGCCTCATGAGCTCTTCAAGGAGTGAGTTAATGGGTCCGGTTTTAGTCACCAAAGCTTTTCTAGTCACAGTGTCCCGATCCTTATTCTGTACAACAGACTTCTGACTCGTACTGCAGCCATGGTACATCTCGTTCACCGTCAACAGCACACAGTGCAGAGTAGTGGCTTGTAATTGCCCCCACACAAAAGTTTGGGTCTATTGATGCAAGAATTTTCATGCCAATTTTTGCCTTTGCAACAAAGTGTCAAACCTCCTAGCCTTTACACATCAGCAACCTTGTCTTGGAGCCTCTGTTCCACACTGGCCAGTTTGTTTAGGGCTCTCAGGAGTAGGTTTATATTGGTGCAGTACTCGCACAGACATTACCTCAGTTTATATTGGTGCAGTACTTGCACAGACATTACCTCAGTTTATATTGGTGCAGTACTCGCACAGCCATACCTCACTTTATATTGGTGCAGTATTCGCACAGACATTACCTCAGTTTATTGTTTTGTGCATTTTTCAGCCAGACAATCCAGCACTGATTTCCCCTCTAGGGTCTTTTTGCTCACCAGCTTTTTATCTGGCAGAGGAGTAGCAGCATTCTTCAAGAAGTCTCACAGCATCTTCAGTTGTCTTTGATAGGGCATCACTGCGGGAGTTGCAATGGGGTCGGTCACTAAGGCTCTTCCTGGGTACACCAAAACTTTTGCTGGCTGTGCAAAGCATTCTGTACTTTTTAAGAACAGACATCGCTCCATTGATGAGTCTCAAGTTTGATGATGATTTTAGTTTTGATCTCAGGTCGGTGAAAAGAGTTTTCACCACTTTTCTGACTTTGGCAGTTAAGTTTAAGTGACTGTGATGAATCCCAACTTCGGTTAGGGCTCTGCTTTTCCTTGGTGTTGCCTTTTCCACCTGATCTCGCACAATGGCTACAAATCATCGTGGAGTTCTTGGAAGTGCCATCTTCGCATGATGAAGGGCCACCCTCCCTGTAGATGATGTGGAGGTGTGGATACCAGAAGTGGTTCTCTGTCTACATCCATGGACTTATGTAGTTTCTTTGACACTTCTTTATGGTATCTTCCATGTAATATATTGCATACTGTTATCACATTCCCTCGCAACTTTCTGCATCTGAATGTGGGCATGTCTAGAGCTTGTAGTCTGTCCGGGTATGATCTTCCTCGTATGTGCGGTACCATCTTGGTTGCTATTTCCTGTTCTGCTTCCGACTGATCCATCTGTGTACTATCATGTGCCCCCCAGTCAGACACTGCATATTCTAAATGCGTTCTCACCATTCACATGTATACTAGTCTGAAGGTCACCACATTCACTAACAAAAATTACCGCCTTATCCATCCTGCAGCCATGTTTGCCTTTTTAGTTTTGTTCTCAATATGAATGATAGCTTCTTGTCAATTTCCACTCCAAGATCCTTTTCACATTGTGAGTACTGAACCATCATCCCATTGACTGTATATTCATGCTGAGGATTTTCCATAGTACCTCTGATGTCCAGATGTGTTAGTTTATCAGGATGTAGCTCCACTAACCATTTATTACTCCAATCACAAATGTTGCTTAGGTCATCTTGCAGGAGTTTCTTATCCTCTACTCTGCTATCTATTTCCTTCCATACCTTGTTATCATCCGCAAATAGTGCAGACCCTTGAGCTATCAGTCATTGTGACCTTTCATCCATTTGCAATGATCCATGTGGTTGGGATGTTCTGTGTGGAACGCGCCTTCCGCAGTAGATCACTATCACGTCTGGTGAGGTTTTATGTTATACCAGTTGTAGTTCCCTTTTGTTTTGGCTTTGCCATTCATACAGGGTTTCGTGGCTCCAACGACCTGAATTTTTCAATTATGGGCCGTGGCTTGCGATTTGAATCGTTTGTTATTTGTCCAATCCGGTGACAGCGATCGATGTCACAAGTTGTTATTAGTACTACCAGTTTTTTGTTGCAGATGGAGGTGACTACTTCAGTGTAGTTCCATATTGTCTTTCTCTAGATCTCTCATTCATTTGTTTAGTGTATGGTAATGTCATTGGTGTCCATCGTGCAAGACTTATTTATTTCTTGTTTTATTTGTTTGAGTAAGAGGATGTCTTACTTCGTGACGTTTGTAGATAGTTTTTCAGTAAATCCAGTATTTTCTGTCAGCTTTTTTATAATCTCTATTCTGACTATTTCTATGCTAGATTGCATTATATCGTCATCGTTTCCAATCAGCTTTTGATGGCAAGAGTCGCACCTTTCTGCCCAGGTGCACATGGGTGGTCAAGCATGACTAGGCGGTCAAGCGGGACTGACTTCCAGCAGTTGTTCACAGCAGTTTACAATTCCCAACAATTCTAGGCAGTCGACGAGCAATAATACGTTTATCAAGGTTCTTTTATGTTTTCTCACCCACAGTGTCGAACAGAATGTAGGATTGGACTCCAGCAGTATCGGATATCTATTCTTATCCTTCTCGCCGCGCTTCTGTATGCCGATTGCATATGTGTAGTTTGTATGCACTTAATGCCACTTATACACAGGTTATCAAATAAATCAAAATTGGCGTTGTTGATGTCACGCGATGTAATATGTTGTAGTAATTTTTTAATGGGTTGTGAATTGTGCACATGTGAAGTGTGTAATATTTTGTACCAGTTTGTCATTTCTGAGCCTAGAATGCACAATTTCATTTATGTTATCAAGTCAATGGAAGATGGAGTTATTAAAATTTGTTTTTCACATGTAATACTGCTGTAGAGCATACAGGCATGTATTTTAACAGTGAGTGTTTTTGTAGGAAGACAAGTATGACGCTGTGTGCAAGGCACTCAAGCAAGACAGCATTGCATGGCACAGGAGGGGGCCGCCCAACAAAAGGTGTGTAGACATTTTTACTTTCTAGTTTCACTTATACTCCTTGATACATCAGTAGCTTATTGACCAGGTGCACTGTCTGAGAAGTCCTGTGTTTACAACAGCTACCAGACAATGTGCATTGTGCCTTGTGTTTGCAGGAACTATGAGAAGGCTAGGGAGGAGGGCCTTCCCTCTGTTCTCTCCCAGTGCATGAGGTTGCTGCAGTCTGAGGCTATGTTCCTCATCCTCTCCAACCTGACGGGCCTCACCCTCCACCCTCTTGCCCAGAACTCTGCCTCATCCAGTGACACGGAGACAGTGCCATCACCTGGTGGCAGTGGGGAGGGCAGCAGCACAGGAAGGTGCAAGCCAAGGACGAAGAGAAGGAAACTGAGCAGCGAACAAGTAGACGCCGGCGATGGAGATTGTCACATGATTCAAGGTAACACCTGGTGGAGCTTAGATGGTACATCAGTATCTCGCACGTTATGATTGCTGGAAAATTCATTCAAAGAATTCATTTTAATAAAAAAACAGCAATAATAGCAATACTATTTCTGCCTTAGAAACTGCATAATATAGGTTCAGTTGCCAGTAAAACAGCTTTGGCATTTGTGGTATGTTCTTATTTTATGTGTTATAGATTGAAAGCTTGAGGTGAGGTATTGTATTGCAATAACGACTGGAGACCAGTTAAGTGCTTGCTGTCGGCTCGAATTGACCATGCCGTAGGTAGTAATTCAGTGTTATTTAAATAAGGTCAGCTGTTACATAGAAAGTAAGTTGCAAGGCAGTAGCTGTAAATTTAATTAAGGCATAAGTAACATACTATAAAGTGTGTATTACAACACAAAAACAGTCTTTGTGAAGACTACCTAGTATAAATTGATTATAAACGGATTATAAACAAATAAAAATTTAATTTCTAACATGGCGCCGTGCAAACGCCAAGTAAAGGCGAAACATAATTTGATATGTTCTAGCTGCTACAGCTGGATAGACTTTGCAAAGTCCGGGTGTGTAAATTCGTGGGCGGAGGTGCAGGCGGATGATTTCCATTTCGTGTGTAGGGGGTGTACAACAGTGAAATATCTGCAGGAGCAGGTGATTGAGCTAAGGCATATGATTTTGATGATGACAGGGCAGAGTGAAACAGAAGTGAGCAGAGGTGGTGAGAATGATGAGAGCAGAGGTGGTGAGACCGAGGATAGCAGAGGTGGTGAGACCGAGGAGAGCAGAGGTGGTAAGACCGAGGAGAGCAGAGGTGGTGAGACCGAGGAGAACAAGGAGAGCAGTGGCAATGTGAGGGAGAAAGCTGGTAAGAAGAAGAAAGATGACAGAAGGCAGAGAATGCAACAAAAGAGAGGTAAGCGGGTGAGTGGAGAGGGATTGCCAGGTGGTAAGACAGTAAAGGTTGATGATATGAGAGAAAGGGGGCATACTAGTAGTGTGCAACAGGAAAGGAGCTTTGCTGATGTAGTATCACAGGGGAAAGCGAGGAAAGCCCGGGTATTTATGGGGGATTCCATCATTAGGAAAGTGGATAAAATTGTAAATAGAGGAGATGACATAACAGTATGCCTACCAGGGGCAAAAGTAGAGGATATAGCAGAGAAGGCAGGACAGGTCATGGGTGGTGGCACGGGAGGTGCTGTTCTCGTGCATGTAGGAACGAACAATGCAGAGAAGGAGGGAACGTCATCCATTGTTGGTAAGTACAGGAGGTTGATCAAGACACTTAAAGAGGCACGAGTTGGGCAGATCGTATTGTCGGGGATATTACCAATAATGGGAGGCAGGGGTGAGGAATATAGGAACTGTAGAAGGATGGCGATCAACACACAGGTACAGAAGGTATGTATGGAGGAGGGAGTAGGCTTCGTAGACATATGGTTAAACTTTGTGGGAAGAGGTGACTTTTTCATGAGAGATCTTTGCGTGTGAGTTTGTCAGAGTTGTCGACGAGGGCACAGGTACCATAAATTATTTAAACTAGATGCGCAGGGGGAACTGACAGAGAAAACTCAAAGGAGTACTACTACAAATACACATCCAAAGAAATGTTCACCAATAATTTCAGACAATGAACTTAAATGTGTATGCTTAAATGCCAGGAGCATAGTAAATAAAAAAGTGAGTTAGACATTATGGTAGCAGATATAGATCTTCATGTAATAGGCATCACAGAATCATGGGCAAATGAAGATATAGTAGACGCTGAGTTAGCACTGACAGGCTATGTAATGTTTAGGAAGGATAGACGAGAAAGAAGGGGAGGTGGAGTAATTTTGTATATTAAAGAATCTATCCAAGCATATGAAATTACACTGAAAAGTGAAGCAGATAGTGTGGAAGCAATTTGGTGTAACATAGTTACCAGGAACTCAACATTAACAATAGGAGTAGTTTATCGTAGTCCTAACACAGGACAAGTGGAAGATGTAAAATTACAAAAGGCGATAAGGGAGGTGAGCAAGGGAGAATGTGTTATAATGGGTGATTTTAACCATGGCCATATACAATGGGAATCATTAGAGAGTGCTGGAGGGGATGACCATCAGTTTCTACTTCTAACACAGGATTATTTCCTTACTCAACATGTCTTGGAACCAACCAGAGGTGGGAATGTGTTAGATTTAATTTTGTCTTTTCAAAATGAATTAGTTGACAATGTTAAAGTACACGAACCTTTGGGTTCAAGTGACCATAACCAAATCCATTTTAATATAAAGTAAAAACAGGGAATACATATATAAAACAATGGAAGAGGAACTACAACAAAGGCAAATATAAAGTGATGAGAACATATCTAGCAAATATAGATTGGAATAACTTGCTGAAGAACAAGACAGCAACAGAATGCTGGACTTGTTTAAAATATGAGATTGAGGGCATTATTGAGAAATTTATTCCATTAAGAAAACAAGGGAAAAGATCCAGAAAAAACACCTGTCAAAAGAAGCTATTAGAAAAATTGCTCACAAACAGATGCTGTGGAGGGTCTATAAACACACTGGAAATGTAGAAGACTACACAAACTACAAAGAGGCACTTAACCTAGCTACAACTGAAATTAGAAAATCTAAAAGAACCTTTGAAAAAAAATTGGCAGGTAATATAAAAAATGACAGCAAGAGTTGCTATGCTTATGTAAGGAGTAAACAGAAAGTTCGAGATAAGGTCGGACCACTGGAAAACAACAGTGCCATTTGGAACCCATCTGAAATTATGTTTTCAGAGATCCTGAATGAGTATTTCAGCTCAGTTTTTACCACAGAAGATATCAGCCCACTTCCAGTTCCATTGACTAAATTTTAGGGCAATAAATCAGAACATTTAGGGCAGTTATTTGTAATTCCTGAAATGATAGCAAAATTAAGAAGATGAAAGATAATAAATCACCTGGAGTTGATGGGATACCACCAAAACTGTTAAAGGAAATTGTTGATCAAATTAGTACACCACTTGCAAACTTATTTAACTTGTCACTAGAAGAAGGAATAGTTCCTTCAGAATGGAAAGAAGCAAACATTACGCCACTATTTAAGAAGGGATTGAGGAAGAAGCCAGAAAATTACAGACCAGTGAGTTTAACATCAGTTGTATGTAAATTACTCGAAACATTAATTAGAGACCACATGGTGGAATTCCTCGTAAAACATAAATTAATAAATACATCTCAACATGGATTCCTAAAAGCAAGGTCATGTCTAACCAATCTCTTATGTTTTTTAGAAGAAATTACAAAGTGGGTAGATGACGGGTCACCAGTGGATGTTGTCTACTTAGATTTTCAGAAAGCTTTCGATAAAGTGCCACATCAAAGATTGTTACTTAAACTAAAAGCCCATGGTATAGGCAATGATGTAATCAACTGGATAGAAAAGTGGCTTACACACAGAAGACAGAGAGTAATAGTAGATGGTGAGATTTCAAACTGGAAATCTGTCTTGAGTGGGGTACCACAGGGATCAGTATTAGGCCCTATACTGTTTTTAATATATATATAAATGATTTGGAGGATGACATATCTAGCAAAGTACTCAAATTTGCAGATGACACAAAAGTATTCAGAAAGGTTACTAATGATACAGATAACCAAAGTTTACAGGATGATCTGGAAAAATTAGTTAAATGGTCAGAAAAATGGCAAATGTTATTAAATTTTGGGAAGTGTAAATGTATACACATAGGACATGGAAATATGGATGAGGAATATAAAATGGGGGATGCTGTACTAGGTAGAACCACACAAGAAAAGGATTTAGGAGTAACATTTAATGCTGACATGAAAGTTTCAGAGCAATGTGGGATTGCTGCTTCTAAAGGAAATCAAATTCTAGGACTAATTAGGAGAACTATCACGTATAAGGAGAAACATCTGTACAAAGCAATAGTTAGACCACATTTGGAATATTGTATTCAAGCATGGAGGCCATATCGTAAAAAAAGACATAGATAAGCTAGAAAGAATACAACGAAGAGCAACTAAGATGATTCCAGAATTAAGAGACCTTAGTTACGAAAGTCGCTTATTACAATGTGGTTTGACAACACTAGAGACCAGGAGACTAAGAGGAGACCAAATAGAAGTGTTTAAAATAGTGAACGGTTATGAGGATTTTGATAGGAATATGTTCTTCAAACTTAAAACAGATGAAAAAATTGTTGGACTCGATAAGCCAATGGCTTCCTTGTCCACTTGCCATCTGGAACTTGTTGTTCGAGATGGCAATCTTGTTAAATCTTGTTAAATGTGGTTTGTGTGTTACAAACACTGACTCCAGTGCCTGGTGTTGGCTTGAGTTGACCATGTGGTTTGTGTGTTACAAACACTGACTCCAGTGCCTGCTGTCAGCTTGAGTTGACCATGTGGTTTGTGTGTTACAAACACTGACTCCAGTGCCTGGTGTCGGCTTGAGTTGACCATGTGGTTTGTTTGTTACAAACACTGACTCCAGTGCCTGCTGTCGGCTTGAATTGACCATTTGGTTTGTGTGTTACAAACACTGACTCCAGTGCCTGGTGTTAGCTTGAATTGAACATGTGGTTTGTGTGTTACAGACACTGACTCCAGTGCCTGGTGTTAGCTTGAATAGAACATGTGGTTTGTGTGTTACAGACACTGACTCCAGTGCCTGGTGTTAGCTTGAATTGAACATGTGGTTTGTGTGTTACAGACACTGACTCCAATGCCTGGTGTTAGCTTGAATAGAACGTGGTTTGTGTGTTACAGACACTGACTCCAGTGCCTGGTGTTAGCTTGAATTGAACATGTGGTTTGTGTGTTACAGACACTGACTCCAGTGCCTGGTGTTAGCTTGAATTGAACATGTGGTTTGTGTGTTACAGACACTGACTCCAGTGCCTGGTGTTAGCTTGAATTGAACATGTGGTTTGTGTGTTACAGACACTGACTCCAGTGCCTGGTGTTAGCTTGAATTGAACATGTGGTTTGTGTGTTACAGACACTGACTCCAGTGCCTGGTGTTAGTTTGAATTGAACATGTGGTTTGTGTGTTACAGACACAGACTCCAGTGCCTGGTGTTGGTTTGAATTGAGTGTGTGGTTTGTGTGTTACAGACAATGACTCCAGTGTCAGCTTGAGTGGAGCGTGTGGTTTGTGTGTTATAGACACGGACTCCAGTGCCTGGTGTCAGCTTGAGTAGAGCGTGTGGTTTGTGTGTTACATACACTGACTCCAGTGTAAGCTTGAGTTGAGGATGTGGTTTGTGTGTTACATACACTGACTCCAGTGTCAGCTTGAGTTGAGGATGTGGTTTGTGTGTTACAGACACTGACTCCAGTGTCAGCTTGAGTTGAGGATGTGGTTTGTGTGTTACAGACACTGACTCCAGTGTAAGCTTGAGTTGAGGATGTGGTTTGTGTGTTACATACACTGACTCAAGTGTCAGCTTGAGTTGAGGATGTGGTTTGTGTGTTACAGACACTGACTCCAGTGCCTGGTGTCAGCTTGAGTTGAGCGTGTGGTTTGTGGGTTACAGACAATAACTCCAGTGTCAGCTTGAGTGGAGCGTGTGGTTTGTGTGTTACAGACACTGACTCCAGTGCCTGGTGTCAGCTTGAGTTGAGCGTGTGGTTTGTGGGTGACATACACTGACTCCAGTGTCAGCTTGAGTGGAGCATGTGGTTTGTGTGTTACAGACAATGACTCCAGTGCCTGGTATCAGCTTGAGTTGAGCGTGTGGTTTGTGTGTTACAGACACTGACTCCAGTGCCCGGTGTCGGCTTGAGTTGAGGCGTTGGATCCACGGCAGCTACACACTGCTTCATGACACAGACATAGAGGCCAGTGAACTTGCCCTCGATGCGATGTTCTTTTGCCTCTGTAAAGGTGAGTGATAATGTGTAACGCAATAAGTATTCCCTGAAATATACCTGATCTTATTTAAAATATGTGTAACTTGCCATCGATGACATCATGAAGGAAAAGTAAAGGGCGTATGGATGTAAGGGGGCATATGGATGTAAGGGACGTATGGATGTAAGGGGCACATGGATGTTGTTTCTTTCCATCTGTCCTTGGAAAACTTAATCCCTAGCCAAGACATATTGTTTTGCATGCAAGGGGTTTTACAGGGTGCTAGTCCAGAATAGTCTCATGAATGTCCACTAAGTGACACCATGTGACACATGCTACACTGTCACCAGAAGTCATAAACATGTAGTCCTCAGCTACTCACTTCACATGTATGTTCTCATCTTGCAACGATGGTAACATCATGTTCACCTGTGTAGAGTAGTTATTAGACAGTGTGTCTCACAGTTGCATTGTCGTTGCAGGTTGGCAGGCCGAGTATGGCGGCCACACAACATACATTGCCAAAGGTGAAGACGAGGAGGTAATGTGACACTGACAATATGCTCAGTTGATTTTAGACAATAGGAGAAACATTAGATATTATCCCATAATAACCAGTGATGATGCGAAGTATTTAAATATAGATACTTCATATTTCTTCAAATACATGTGAAATGATTTTAATAAAAATGCAGGTACTTCTCAGAGTTATTAAAATTTCTGTCAAATACCTAAATACTTGTCATATAGTATGATTAATAAGTATATATTTAAAAATACTTTTAATTTTTTTTTTCTTCAAATGGAAATTTTATTATTGAAAATAATTTTTATTTGCCGCCTCCCCCTTCCCCCACACCTGATGCCCACACGTTCCAGCATGCCTCTCTCCCAGCATGTGGTTCTGACACTCGTGTCTTCACTGATTGCAGCTGCTGACTGTGAGTCCGGCAGAGAACTCACTCGCCCTCGTGTACCGAGACAAGGAAACCCTGCGCTTTGTCAAACACATCAATCACATGATCAAAGACATGTCACCTGATGCCACCTTCTACGACTTCTCAACCGTCTACTTTGAATGACAGTCAACATGTTGATGTCGGCTTAAATAGTTGCTGTGTGATATCTGATTAAACTGTATGATGTCTGCTTAAACTGTGACATCTGATTAAACTGTATGACATATGCTTAAACTGTGACATCTGTTTAAACTGTATGACGTATGCTTTAACTGCGTGACGTCTAATTAAACTGTATGACATATGCTTAAACTGTGACATCTATTAAGAAAACAATTCCCCCATGTTTTTATGTGTGCATCACTTTTACAGGTGCACCTTTAGTCACAGACAAAGTATACAATTGTATATGTATGAGGATATTTGTAGTAATTAAATTGAGACCAGGAAAATGTACCTTGACATAGTAATCTATACATCTACTCTGAAATACCCTGGTTCAGCAAGTTAGTCCTTGGATTAATACTGTATGTGGTATTATGAGATGTATAAAGGTACCGTAGTCCAGTGTGACATCTACAACAACTGCTGTCTGAAGTTTTTGTACAACTGTTGTGACATGGGCTTATGATGCTTACACCTGGGTGTATAGTTGATATGTAGGGCATGCAGCCCAGTGGGAGTGGCAGTCCAGTGGGCATGGCAGCACAGTGGGAGTAGCAGCCCAGTGGGCGTGGCAGCCCACTGGGCTGATATGAATCAAAATGTTTCAATAAAATTTGTTGGGTCATAATTTGCATGACTACTGTCACATGGCCTTGGCATGTGAGTTATTGTCATCTTTACGTGCCATACATGCCCTTGTCATGTGACAGGTAGCCACTTTTATTTTTGATGATTTAATGCCATCCTTTGGTCAAAACGTTGGCAAATACTAGAAAACGTCACAAAGATGAGCATCATCATCAAATGAGTGAGAAAGAGCAGTGCGAGTGAGACAATGAAGCAACAGTTTTCATTTCATTGACTTCTGAAGATTCCGAAGGGACATTCAGCATGAAGAATATAAGTTGCTATGCCTGGACAATATACTTCTGATATTTCCCTGACCCCACATAAGATAGTGTGTAAGAATGCATTAAATCCTGATCTCACTGCAGCGTTGGACCTACAAGAGAAAGTGACCGAACGGCTACCTTACTGCTGGCTACAGCTGCCACTATGTTTGGCCATGGTGTTACTGCTGGCTACAGCTGCCACTATGTTCGACCATGGTGTTACTGCTGGCTACAGCTGCCACTATGTTTGGCCATGGTGTTACTGCTGGCTACAGCTGCCACTATGTTTGGCCATGGTGTTACTGCTGGCTACAGCTGCCACTATGTTTGGCCATGGTGTTACTGCTGGCTACAGCTGCCACTATGTTCAGCCATGGTGTTACTGCTGGCTACAGCTGCCACTATGTTCAGCCATGGTGTTACTGCTGGCTACAGCTGCCACTATGTTTGGCCATGGTGTTACTGCTGGCTACAGCTGCCACTATGTTCGACCATGGTGTTACTGCTGGCTACAGCTGCCACTATGTTCGGCCATGGTGTTACTGCTGGCTACAGCTGCCACTATGTTCGGCCATGGTGTTACTGCTGGCTACAGCTGCCACTATGTTTGGCCATGGTGTTACTGAATTCACTATTAATCAAAGTTCCATCAAGCGATGACATTGAAGACTGCTGTGAGACTGTAGAAACACTATAAAAGATTCATTTAAGCCCAATGCTCCACTGACTGTCCATTGGGATGGTAAACATCTTCTACAAATAACAGGAAAACAACGTAGAACGGCTGCCTAGCTCTCTAAGGAGAAAAAATTCAGCTTTTAGGAGTGGTCTGTTTGGGCAGAGGAACAGGTGAAGACATGGTGACAACTGTAATGACATCAACCAAATCCAGGTTGATGTGATCAGGCCATGTGTTTTTATTCGACCATATCCAACACTGGACACACAACTGGTGCATGTGCCTCCTACAGGAGAAACTGGGAAAGGAGCTGCTCAGTTGTGGATGTCGACATCATGTTTTCGAACTCATCCTGCAGATTGCTTTCTCTGTTTGCCTGCGATGGTCCAGTGGCCCCGAGATACTCTTCAGGATATTTGAAGAGCAATGGGGCTGCATAGACCAAAATATGTTCAGCACAGCACATGACTATAATGCCATGGCAAGCGCTGTTTCCTGATTACGGCAAGATATGTTATTGTTTGCTGGAGAACTGCTGTAAACTCGGCAACCTTGCCTTCACTGTCATCCCTTGACCAGGACGGTCGTAGGGGTGCCATTCATACACAGTCCTCGCCAGTGTTTTCGGTCCTCTTCTGTGCGTAGCAGAGTCATTAGGTCTCGACGTGTCCATACTTGTATGTTGTCTAGCAGTTTTTTCTCTTGTGGTCCCGTCATATCTTGCCCTCCAGGGTGTCATCTCTTGCCTTCCAGGGTGTCATCTCTTGCCCTCCAGGGTGTCATCTCTTGCCCTCCAGGTTGCCTTGCAGGACGGTTTTTGCAATGGTGTTGTGTTGAGTGATGTGGCCAAGCCAGAGAGCTTTGTTTCACTGTTGCCAACAAGGGCTCTTGCATTCCTGCAAGGGAGTCCACTTGTCTCACATATTCATTATTTTGTCGTGTGTTCTTCAACCTGTGGTAGCGACCCCTAAACATCGATCAATTCCGATAAAATTTTGGCAAGTTAGTTTTTAATTGTTGTAAAAGATTTTTGAGGGGTATCCCAAAAGGGACTATGACTTTTTTAAGTAATTTTGTATACAAGGTGGTATCCTCAAACTACACAATTTATATTTGTCAACTGGGATAAAACCTTACAATTTGAAAAAAAATTTCTGAAGACTAAAATTCAGTATGGATATTTTGTATAAAGTATGTTATTTTAAAGTTCTTAAGGTAGTCTATGTATCTATACAACTTTACTTTATTTGTAAAATAATGTTATGGTAGTTTTAATTTTTTTTGCTAGTCATTTCAAATTCATCTTGCAAAAAACAAACCTATGTAGTATCCACTGCAACATGCTAGCTCGTTTGTTGTGCAACTTTTAAATATAGTTTCTGTAAAATCATCAGACAAACTATTAAATTAGTTAATGCTTGTTCAAACATTTACTGAAGTGAAAATAGAATTGCTGAAAAATCATGATTTTCTTCCTTGTAACTTTGTCATGTGATTGGCGAGAGGATGGAAGCCATCTACTATTTTGATCCTTACCAGATCTAATGACAAGTCAATTCTTTCGATGATTTGAAAAAAAATAGGCATTTTTAATTAAACTGACTACGGATGTTACATAAACTATTCACACATTACATATTTGGGCACCATTGAACCGGATTTGCGATAAGCTAAATCAGTTGAGGAAGCAGTTTTAACAACCTATGTAAAATCCACTTCCCCAAATTAACTAAATCAATAAATATGACATAAAAGCTATGGAACAAGTGTTAAACATCAACAGAATGAAAACTAATTTGAGTACTGTATAATTTAAAATAGAATTACCAGTTGGTCACCACAGGTTTTTGTAGTTTTCTGTTGATCTCGGGCGAGTGTAATAGAGTAGCAGGTAGATCGAGTCACAGCGAATACATAGAAACGGGAGTGAAATCCACCACGTGTATCAGAGTTACATACTGTATATATTGTTCACAAATGCAATACATACTGCTATAGAATCAAACTGTATCTTGTTTGTTCTGCTAGATTTCTTGTTCATAGATCAGGTAACTTTGTTTGTGTTAGTCGTTAATTGTGTTACATAAATTCCAAAGAAATATTGTTCATGCATGTATAATGTTTTGCTCATGCATACTATTCTGACCTCGTTAATGCAACAGCCTTAATATTTTAATCCATATTTGTATATTATATACCTGTTATATATATAATTATATATATATAATCGTGCCTCGTTTATCCACACACTGTGGTTACCAAGGGTTTTGGATTAACGAAACATGCAGATTCTAAAACATCCTACAATCAGATGTGCTATAAGTCGTAATAAATGTGTAATATATCATGGTATTTATATTGCTTGTTATTTTATTGATCATCTCCAGTAACTGACATGACTTGAACGAAGAATAATCAATGTAGCTGTGATGTAAAAACAGTCAAGACCATTTATTGTCTGATTTAGTGCATATGACATTTTTAGCAATATAAAACAAACCTGTTAAGTGCATGATATAAGGAAACATGAAAAAATGGCTTAATGAAGCAGTTTACAGTATATCGAGATTGCGCAGAGAATGTAACAAACATGTAAATGACAATGTCATAGAAATTTGAAGTAAATTCTTAGAAGTGTCACCACATCCCTGTGCTAACATATGGCTATGGGACACTAGAAAACATAATGAAATGTTTAATGCATGTGTTATCCACGTGTTATCCAGTCAACAGTAGTCAACCGTGTAAGTTTACTTGCAACTGTTTCTTTCAGTGTTGATAGGAGAGCAATAATGCCATCACATGTCCAACACAGTGCATTGGAAGAACTGATTCATACCATATCAAAAACCTTGACAATAAAACTGTTTGGTACGTTATTACTATTACCACAACTCGTATACAAGTAACATATAGTCAACATTAAATAACAACTTGTAATGACATCTTCATATAGCATAAAAAGTCACAATGGCAAGGCACATGGCAGTATATAAGTGTTGGTCCATAATAAAATAAACAACTTATAGACTTATTAACATGCATGGAAATAAATGATAATGGAATACCTACATCATTAAACATGTTCAAACAAGTTCATCATAATAAAATATGTCATCGTGTTTCATCAGCAATGCTGAGGCATCAATCATTCGACCATATCAGCACTCTCGTTAACCCTACAGCTCGTACAAATGAATGTCCTAAGAATACCACAAAGTTACAAAATATGTAAATAAGATCTACAAACTATTTGATTGAGTTTTAATAAGTACACGTGTTTATGCATAAATTTGCATTGTGAGCATGCATTTGCATTATACATTTGTATTATCACTAGATGCATACATCCTGCTTTCTTAAGCATTGTTTTGTTTTGAGCAAAGCTTATGATTATTATGTAGTCATGTAGATTAGCACATCAACAAGCAGTATCTATCAGTTGCACCAGCTCTATAACTATTACTTGATGCATGTATGATGCACATTCAAGATTGCCTAGATATGTTCCTAGTTGCTCCCTATATAAAGGGGTGATATATTGACTTTAAAGACACATGCCCACACCAGTGTAATGTTGCTATATTACTTGAGCGAGAAGCTAAGACATATCATAATTAAAAGTCCAATGAAGAGAAATAAAACTTTCAGTAGTCGGTTGGATGGTTCATTCATCTCAGCCGGAAGAATCTCGACGAAGACAACATAGACAAACGTCCCTGCTGCCACTCCCTGTATGAGCACAGAGGCCACCTCCCCAGCATTACTGGGCACAACCCCAATCGTCATCCCCGCATACATGCCTACAGGGATCATGGCACTGAGAGTGAGGGAGAGCTTGAGGACATTGACCATGTGGAAGTGTTGTTTGGCCAGACTGATGCCCATGGCAAAGGCCACAAACACCTCATGCAGGAGCACACCTATGAAGAGGTTGGTCAGTTGATGGACGTCCTCCTGTAGACCCAGGGCCAGACCCTCAAACAGGGAGTGGATGCTGAGGGCTGCCAGCAGCAGCAGGCAGCGGATGCCAATGTTGTCCTCCGTGATATCCAGTAGGTGGGAGTGACCATGGCCAGACTCAGAGTGGGCGTGGCCACTGGCGGAATGGGAGTGGCCACTGCTGGAATGGGCGTAGCCATTGATAGAATGAGCGAGGCCATTTTTGGAATGGGCGTGGCCATTGTTGGAATGGGCATGGGTGTTCTCATGGGGAATGTCGCCATTGTCGGTGGGTGCAAGTTCAATGTCTTTATCAGAGGATGATGTCAATGTACTGTTAGGCACTGCTGGATGTCCTTGTAGAAGTGCAGCATCTTCTAAAGTTGTCATAGTAAACTCCCCGTCACTGTTATTGTCACTGATATTGTCACTGACTTCGGTGTAGTTCGTCTCTGTCTCTGTGTGTTTCTGACACTTGTGCACCAAGACATCCACCAGTAGGACAAAGAAGAAGCCGACAAGGAGAATGAGCTGTGTGAGTCGACAGCTCGTGTCCTCACTCAAGTGGGCTGACTCCAGCACCTTCCTGAATTTAGCCTCAATGTAAGGAACCATCTGGAGGTTACATGTGCCCAGGAAGATTCCTCCAGACAAACAGTTGCAGAGGGAGATAGCTTGCTGGACCCGTGGGCTGAGGACTACTTGGGAGTCCTTGGGAAGCAGACGGGATGGCAGCAGGGTGAAGAGCAGGGTCGATAGGAAGATGATGACACTGAAGATGATCTGTAGCAACGTCACAGTTTCCATGGTGATAGTCTGGTTGGTGCAGCAAGAAACACAAGGAAGGCACTGGAAGTAGAAAAGTCATTTTGTGAATAAATCACAGATTTTCAGAAAATCAAGAATATTTAAATAAAACCAATTATATGACTTACAAATGTGTTATTTAAGCTTGCCAATTTGTCTGAATCTTTCTGAGTTTATGTATAATCAGCACATCTAGTACTGTTGTAATAACTGGTACATTAAATGGGATATGTGAGATCATGCAACTAATCTCCCAATTATGACAACATTAGTGTTTCATTAGAATGGTACATTAGACCTACTGAATTTGACAGCTTCACAATTTGTCACATTCAGATAGAATTCCAAGCTTATGCAAAACAAAACTGAGGAATGTAATTGTTTTTGAGCATTACACTGTAGTAGTCTGTAGTGTGTTACCAAGATGTTTTTTGTGTATTTAATATTTAAGTCGGCATGTACTGGTGCCATGACACAACAGAAGCTATGCATTGGGTTCAGATCACTGTAGACATATGCCAGTGATTTTTGAGACGGTACCTCATTTTGACAACTGAATATCAATGAACCTGATTTGCAATGGGCTAAATCAATTGTGGGGGTTTAACAGGGAACAGTAACAACAATTTAACATTAATTTATAAAGGCACGGGAAATTTAAATTGCCTAATTACGGGGGTAAATATCTGGAGCTCATTCATAAATCCAATCCCCCAAAACAAGGGGCTAATGTCCACTTCCCAGAATAATTATTTGTAAACATAGGTTGTACACATTTAATCAATATATATTTATGTAACAGTACTGTGTACAATTTAAAATTCAGTAGTCAGTTGTCAACTCTTGTGAAATGTACATAGTCAACAGCATTTCTGTTTAATAAGAATAATTAATCATAATGTTGTTTTCTCAAAAATGCAGTCAATGTGGTCAATAAATACCTTGTGGTGGATGTCCACTGTTTGTGGCAGCAGACACTTGTGGTCAGTTGATTACATCATGCCTTCAATACTCCAAGGACCAGGTTCTCCTGTGGTGAGACAATCACTGTGTTACTCAACTGACAAACCATTCAACTAAGTTGACAGAGCAGATTCAAGGTTCACAGTTCCAATGTTCCAGGAAACAGCTGTCTCCAATTATACACAATCCAGCAACTCTGGCAGACTGCAATGTCAACAAGGAGACAGGTCAAATGACTAATTAATAACACCTGGAAGTCCATCCTAATCACTGATCTATACAGTTCAGACTGGCACACTGATATAGAATTAGAAATGATAATGTGTCCAATGTGCTTGTCCTGTGAAACCAGATAGCAGCCATGGACACCTTTAAACAAAAATAATAAATGTAATGATGCCAACAGCTGTTAACAGTATCCATACAATCTGAATGTCTATAACTGATGCTTGTAATATTAAATACGTCAATACAGTAATGTAATCTGAATGACTTGTTTGTAGTAGCTCTTACTATGTACATTATCTTCAGACTTACTCAATTACATTCTTAATTACTTTATATTTATTCTTACTCTTTATTTGTTTTTACTCTGCCTTCATATTCATGCTAATATTCACATTATATATATATATATTCTCTGTATTTCTCCTCATGTCAGCCACCATTATTCACCATCCTTTTTGATTTCCATTCTATTCCTCTTCATGTCAGCCACCATTATTCACCATCCTTCTTGATTTTCATTCTAGTCCTGTTCATGTCGGCCACCATTATTCACCATCCTTCTTGATTTTCACTCTATTCCTCCTCATGTTGGCCACCATTATTTCCAATCCTTCTTGATTTTCACTCTATTCCTCTTCATGTTGGCCACCATTATTTACCATCCTTCTTGATTTTCACTCTATTCCTCCTCATGTTGGCCACCATTATTCACCATCCTTCTTGATTTTCACTCTATTTCTCTTCATGTTGGCCACCATTATTTACCATCCTTCTTGATTTTCACTCTATTCCTCCTCATGTTGGCCACCATTATTTACCATCCTTCTTGATTTTCACTCTATTCCTCTTCATGTTGGCCACCATTATTCACCATCGTTCTTGATTTTCGCTATATTCCTCCTCATGTTGGCCACCATTATTCACCATCCTTCTTGATTTTCACTATATTCCTCTTCATGTTGGCCACCATTATTCACCATCCTTCATGATTTTCACTCTATTCCTCTTCATGTTGGCCACCATTATTCACCATCTTTCTTGATTTTCGCTCTATTCCTCCTAATTCTGGCCACTATTATTCATCATCCTTCTTCATATTCGCTCTATTCCTCCTCATTCTGGCCACCATTAATAACCATCCTTCTTCATATTCACTCTTACTTATTGATTCTACATTATCTTTTAGAGCTAACATAAGTTACCAAACATTGAAATAGTTTTAGCTTTTCATGCTTACAATTTCACTGTTCTTCAAGTCTCAGTCTCAACTACTTGAGACTGAGACTTGAGACTTCACATGTTAAATGAAAGACATGTAATATCACCAAAACACACACAATGCTGGAAAATAAAACATTGCGGGTCTGTCAAAAACCATTAGTTGATATCATATGGATGGCAGAATGACCTTGTGTGGCCTCAATGAGAAGACTTACACAAACAAATGTGTGCGACTTGCACACAGATTGGAAAGCTGTGGTGACTTCAGTAATACAAAATGTTTCAATACATTAGGAAACACCTTAATGAAATCAAATGATTTGTAGCGTTAACAGAAAATCATATATAGTTAGTTCATGCCAAGTGACTAGCAAACATATTGACAATCAATAGCTACAATGTGTGAATCAAAGATGTACCTGTTTGAGCTGACCTGGCTGTCACATACAAAGACCACGATAACAACTCCAACAAGCAAGGCCAGGTGCTTCTCAGGTATAAACATTGTGTGCCTGTGCATGAGAACTAAATAATATCCCATCCATCAAACACCCACTCGTTGCAGGTCTTGGAGGGGGATAAGATCAGAACAGTTAGTGGTGTGAATATAAGAAAACTACTACCGTTAAATGAGCCAAGATTCCCACAGTCAACAGTGGAATATAATACTCTGATCGGAACTTGATATTGTCATTGCTGCAAGGGCCAAAAGACCATTTGCAGCATAAAAACAGTATAGATGTTGATGACAAGCAAACCTATTTGCTTTTATTTTCTCAGTAAATATGATAATTTCTATGTGTGCTAAAAATGCTAAAACCAAAGTGAATTTAAAGTGACATGGTCTGTTCATGTTTTAACATAAAATCAAGTTACATAGTATAAACCTAATAAAACAAAAATACTGACCGCCTAAATGAAGTAGAATTTTGAAATCAACATTTCAATTTTTATAAAACTAGGCGTTGCTGGAAGAGCTGGACTTTGAAATGTCAGCGCTTATCACTTGTAAACGACTTCCTTCGCAAATGACAATTCATCGAGCCAACATATCACCCGGCACGGAACGGGGTGGTACGGAACGGGGCGGCACAGAACGGGGTGGTACGGTGAATAGCATTCAGTGGTGCTCTTTATAATGATGTTTCGTTTGTTCTCTGCTAAGATACTTCAGAACTAATTCGTAAGTTATTTGTAAATGACCATTTCATCAGCTGAAAATGTACATCATCAGTTGACACATACCGTGCGGAAGTTGATTAAATCTTGAAAATGACAATAGGTACAATCGATAATTATTTCACTTCGTCTTTCAACCAATCTCAAAGAACTAATTTGGGAGTGCACATATCCCGTGCCACTTGATATTGCGATTCACCGTGCACCAATTCCATATTTTCCAGTATGCAGCCGATGTGCCGATGACTACTGTAATCATCTTACTATGAACTTTCATGTATATGGTTAAAATGTATTAGTACTACCTTATCTATGCCATAAATTTTTTTATCTGTTGTAATAGTTGTTTTGAAGCTGTTGGCATTATTTTGTTCTGCATACATTAACGTGATCGGAGGATCAGGCTCTACTTCTTCTGTAGCCAGCAAACACCAGATTTCATGGGCTCACTTGTATATTAATTATATTAATTGATAAAAAATAAACGAGGATCAGACCACCTCGTTTTAATGAAAACCATAAATCGGTCAAATCAGGAATGTGTCCGACAAGGCTCCACCTATTGACATGGTCCCTCTGCTATAGTGCTACTGGTGACAAGGTCCCTCTATCACTGAGGCTACTGTTGACATGCTCCCACTAATAATAGTGCTACTTAAGCATGTTGGCAGTGACCAAGCAACCCATTACCTCCACCTGTGGGCAGAGACATATACAGGTTGTCAGTGAACTTTATGTATTTGGAACAAGACAGAGATAACAATAGTTACTGTCATTCCACCATTAGGCCAGTTTTTTTATTTTATGTTTTACGGGCATACTGCCATGAATTTCCTGGATATAAATTAAAATTTTTAATATTCCATGTTTTATTGCCACCGATGCCATAATTTATCAACTGCAAATGTTAAACCAAAAACAAAATGTTTTTACAGTTGATGAAAGAAAAACTCCCGGTGGCTCTACGCTGCTTTATGGGGTATGAACCGAACAGCAATAAATGCAGGGTTGAAAAAATCATGATTTTTTTAAATAAAAAAAATCGGATTTTTTATTTAAATAATTTTTTTTTATTTATTTGATTTTTTTATTTATTTGACTTTTTTAAAATCTGGTATACACGTCATAAAATATTTTACTTTCAGGCTATCTGGTGTCAATACAGCTACACAAGTGTGCGCACTTTGTGCTTTTGTATTAAAAAATGCACAAAACTTTGTTGTTATGGCCCTTGTTGTTGCTGCTGCTGCTGTAGCTGCCGCCATCGCTGCAGTCACTGCTGCTGTTGTTGTAGTTGTTGATATTGTTGCTGTTGGTGCCACAGGTGAATTTGCAGCACACGACGTTGCGCAATCACGGTGCATACTTGAAGCTGTGCCGCTTAACAAGTCATGGGGGCAGTCATACAATAATTGTATGACTGCCTAGTGCAACAACCCCCTAAGACTAAGTCCTTATTTGGAGAAATTTTAGTTTTAATTTTTATTTGCTCCCTAGGTGTCTCTACTATCTGCATATATAATCACACATGTGGAGTTGTGCGCCTAAGTCCTGTTATTCACGTTCCACCGAGTGCCCTATAATGCCATAGCTACTAGGTAAACAACCCCCCGAGTCCCTGCGGGTCATATGCAGGGCACAGCGAGCCCTTAGCCAATGAACACACAGCTAATACCCCACGTGACCTGTCAGTTTCTAGATGCCACACCTCGGTCGCCATTGTTGTTTTGATCAGTATCCAGTGTTTACATCTTCACGAGCGCGATTTTTTATTAAATTTTGATGGATAATAAACGAGCTAGAAAGCGTGTCAGGAAGCCCGACACATGGGTTAGGGAAGTACGTAAGAAATGGAGGAATACTGGGCAGGAATATGTCGGGCGAACTGGAAAAGTGAAAGTGGCCGTTCGCTTCGATCCAAAATTCGATCGAAGCAAAACCAGCACTTCGCTAACAATACCTGTTGCTTAATATGGATAACTGCAGAGTGGGGAAATTATTCCCTAATGAATTTTTGCTTAATTACATTAATTAGCAGAAAAACAGCAACTATTTGCAGTGCAAAATTACATGGGGCATTTAACGGAGTCTTAAAAAACGTGGTGCGTAAAAAATTAAAATTTTCACTAATTACCCCGGTCGTTAATTAAGCTAATTAGCGTTAATTAGCCATGAGAATTTGCAGAGACGATCAAGTTAAGCAGCTAGTCAGTTGAAATAACAAACGAACTGTGCTACAAAGAATGGTAACTATGAAAATAACTGATGAAACTTTGACTGCGTTTTTCTCCATTATTAAAACAATGGACAGCAATCGGTCTGCACAAATGCATTCCGCCTCTTTGGCCTTGTCTTGTCAGCTGCACCCTTGAAATGCCATTGGTAGTCAAAGCATGTCACAATGGTCTGCTGACTGGCTTTCCAAGTGCACTGCCAGCCAGCTGGTGGAGGGCCTTGGCTGAATATTGAAAGGCACACATCATGGTTGACTGGTCAGTTTCTCTTTTTGTGATGCCTGTCCTTAGGTAAAAGTGTCTAAAATTAAAAAAGTTGTTGTAGGATTCTTCAAAGTAAAGTTCCCACCTCGTTCACTGTACCTTCTTGGCATAGTGTGTAAAATAATGGCATGTAATAATAGCCTTAAAACATCAAAATCATAGATAATATACGAGACTGTCTAATAGACTGCCATGTAGACGCACAATGACAGGTGAGAATTCAAGATACAAGAATAAACAGTTATTTTCTATACCCCTTTTCCACAAAAATGCCCCTTCTGGATTTTAAGACCCCTTTTTATCCTTTGAAAAAACAACCCCTTTATTTAATTTTTAACGCCTCCTCAGAAATGCCATGAGAGATATCAGATGGAACAAATAGGTTTGAAAGAAAGGAAGGAAAGAATCATGAAATAAAGTTGTACTGAATTTGTACTGAGTTAAATAAAATCATGTTTACCTTTTCAATGCAGTCTTTTTGAAGATAGTTCTTGTTTAGTAAGATGACCACCCAAGATGAGTGTTTAGTTTGCCTTCTTGGGACACTGTGTTTTTGTTAGATGAGTGCAGTGTAAACCCTTATATCATGTGACACTATGATTTCCTGGTATATTAATTTATTTTTATTCTCATTCCCGATACTACTTACTGGAAAAATCAGCCTGTAAAACACAAAAAGTCTGGCCTAAATAACTGTGCAGTCTAGCACTCAGGCTAGACAAGTAACAGGACTTGTCTCTGCAATAGTGTAAAATTTTATAAAAAGCACATACTAGTGTTCATATCCTGACCATTTCACATAATATTATTATATTTTCTGTTATACTGGCTGACTGCCATGGCACTTGATACAGAGGAAGGTGGTGTGAAATATTAATGAACACCTCCTCTGGATGATATGATCAATCATGGTTCTATGTACCTGTGGCCAGTTGCATGGCAGAGGCTTAGGTCAACTTCCAGCCCAAGTTAGACTATTTATCACTTACATGGCACATAGTCACTTGGGGTGGTTGCATGACAGGTGCCCAGCTGAGTTCCTGCCCAGAGTAGGATACAAATCCTGGGGCAACCCCGAGCAGCCCCAGACAGGTGTTTATGCCAGGAGAAACCAAACACATCATGTGATACAGCCACAAACCTTACACAAGGAATAAAAGGTCTTATTACACAGTGCTGCAGTTCAATGGTATGTATACAAGACACTTTGAACCAGTCTTGTAGGTTAATGGTATACTCAGGACACTTTGATCCAGTCCTGCAAGTCATTGATATACGAGACACTTGAATCCAGTCCTACAGGTCTCAAGTCTCAAGTAGTTATACTCCAAACAGCCCAATCTTGAGCTAATGCAGGAGTTTGGACCAACGGCTTTTAGTGTCTCTTCCGAAAGACACGGGCAAAGTGGGGTGAACGAAATTGCCCAAGCTTCGAAACGGCGGAGGTGGAATCGAACCACCGTCCTCTCGATTGACAGGCGGGTGCTCTAACCATTAGACCACCGCTCCCCTATGTAGTAGTACCTTCATCGCCAGGGGCTTCTGACTACATCAGTACCCCTGGCAGATCTACCCTCGCCACCAGGGGCTTCTGACTACATCAATACTCCTGGCAGATCTACACTCGCCACCAGGGGCTTCTGACTACACCAGTACCCCTGGCAGATCTACCCTCGCCACCAGGGGTTTCTGACTACATCAGTACCCCTGGCAGATCTACCCTCGCCACCAGGGGCTTCTGACTACATCAGTACCCCTGACAGATCTACCCTCGCCACCAGGGGCTTCTGACATCATCAGTACCCCTGGCAGATCGATCTGTTCAAATGCTGATTTTTCAGTTCAGGTGTTAACAAATAATAATGCTTGCTAGAATGTAACTGGGATGAAAGTACAAATGATTTGGTGCACTTCCTTATAGTGTGCAAGGGCAGTCAACTGTATACAGGACACTTTGATCAAGACAGGAGACGACCCCAAACTAAAAGACAAGTACACCTGTACAGAGTTCGACTCAGGGTTCTACACACATGGAACCAGAAACACAAACTAATACAAATCTGAACACAGTAGCTAGGTCAACAACCACCGACATACTGATAGGTTTCTAGTTTGAACAGTCATGCAAATATTTACATAGACCAATATATAGAGTAATATAGCAGAGTATGTAAAGTTATCTGGTTGTTCACACATTTTTTCTATATAGAGATCACATGCTTTACTTTCTACAAAATGAAACCACATTAAACATACATGTACACAAAGGGTAATATAATGTTTGACTATAAATATTTGAAAATTATATATTGTAATACATAAAGTATTAATATTTGAAATCTACACGGCAGTCCTTAATTCATTATCTTTCTCATTGGAATAGGTCTTATTATAATGACTAGAAAATGTTAGTCTCAGTTTTAGACAGTTTTCCCAGCTTATTGGTTTATCCTAGTAAATAACGTTAAATTATAACCTCAATTAACGTATTGCAATTCTATTCCATTCCAATCTCATTTTATTTTTATCAATTCAATTCAGATAATTTTTCATCAATTCCAATACAGAATTCATCACAGATCTGACAGGAACTTAGGCACCTACCTGGCTGTTGATTGGTGATTTTATTTCATAACCTAACGTTTACACAGTCAATTAGCATACAACTCTAGATGACTGACTTTCATCTGCTCTGGGCAGAACATCTGGTTCAATGTTGAAATTGCATTAGTAACTTGCATATAATATAATGTATGTAGGTCAAAAACATAGTCGTTAGGCACTCCTATAATGATGAGTGATGTGGCAAGGTTGTGACCTGCCATTTCAACATATTATTTCCCGTTGATCAAGTAGCTTTTAATAACCCTGTAAGTCCATAATATAACAGTTTGTTTTATTAGAATTCCATGCTATGGTGTATCAAAATCTATTAATAAGTATAAAATATGTTTGACAAGTTAATTATCTGTCAAGAAACTTTTTGTACTCAGAACGACGATGGTTTTGCTATTCAACCACTGACTGCCAGTAGGTGGTGATACTTATCAATCACTGCTGGTTGAATGGCAAAACATGGGTTTCCACATTTCAGGCCATTCCACGACATAAAAATATATGTTAATCTATATATATATATATATATATATATATATATATATATATATATATATATATACATACATATACATATACACCACACAAACTCCCCTTTTTGAGAATTAAAAAAACAAAAACTTTTTTAATCATTCCACAAATTCCCCCAGCTGATTGTGTACGATTGAACCTCCCATTTTCTAAACCTAGAGGACAGGCCTGACGTGTCTTGACTCAGTCAGCCTTGCCTTTAGCTTTAAATGCCTTTATGGCTTAATTTAGTATAAATAGGCTAAAAAGCAGCAGTAGTAGCAAAGTAGGCACCGTTGCTGCCTCATACTACATACAGGTGGCAGTTGACCCGTGGAAAACTAATGTGTCGATTTGGCCCTTCCGACACAGATGTGTGTCAGAAGCAATAACTTAAGATTTAAAACAGACAAACTAATCGTTTCACATGTGTAATCTGCCATATATATGTATATATATATATATATATATATATATATACACATATATATACAGGTATATATATATATATTATATATAATATAATATAATATATATATATATATAATATATATATACATTTAGCAGAATGCGAACGATTAGTGTGTCTCTTTTAAATCTTAAGTTATTGTTTCTGACACACATCTGAAGGGCCAAATCGACGCATTAGTTTTTCATGGGGTCAACCACCACCTGTATGTAGAATGAGACAGCAACAATGCCTAGTTTGCAACTTAATTGCTTTTTAGCCTATTTAAACTAAATTAATCCATAAAGCTAAAGTAAAGGCAAGCCAGACTGAGTCAAGACATGTCAGGCTTGTCTTCACGGTTTTGAAAAGGGGAGGTTCAATCGTACACAATCAGGCGGGAATTTCTGGGATGATTTCTAAAAAAGGTTTAAAAAAAATTTCTCAAAAGGGGGTTCGAACTGGGGGGTTCGTGCGAAGATCTGGGGTTGCGGTGTCAGCAGGGTAGAACATCTTAAGTTATTGCAGTATGCCTTGTAAAAGTGTTCGTGCAAAGTATCGCAGTTGTCACACGTACCTTGCTCCCTGCTCAAACACTGTTATAAATGTTCTTGAAACGGAGGACTACATAATTCATCAACGCTTATAATTCATCAACGCTTCGTTCGCTCACCATCAATGCGGAAGCAAAATTAAAATACTGACCCACCCCATACTCGCACGGGGCACATGGTAACCGGATGTTATCGTTTCGATCGCAATTCATAATTACGGACAACCACCGGACCGCTACACATGCGCATATTTGCCTAACCATGAATCCTGATAATTTTATTGCGTGCACGAATTAATTGCCGTGCCGGGGTCCAATTAGTTCCTGTCAATATTATACGACAGTCGAGTGACTCGGAGTCATATGAAATGTCATTTTATCAAAAATATGCTGTTATTTTATCAAAAATATGCTGAAATTAGTTTAACTTTATTATATTAGTTAGGATCGTATTTAGGATTGTAAATAACATTAAAAAATATAATTGGTGGAATAACTGTATTACGAAGAAAACAGATTGTCATGCATATTTCAGGAAGAAGAATGTGTAATGCCAAAGCCAAAGGCAAAGGTTAATATTAGTGCATTAAAATCATAGCGTTGTCCGCTGTTGGTTGTCACCATACATGATGCTGTTAACTAACATCCCTGGAGTGACTTTGTGAACTTTTCAAAGTCACTCCAGTTCCCTTCGGTCAGCTGAAAAACATCTACTTATCAGACCCACTGACCTATATAATATCTGGACTGGCTGCCCTGCCTAAGTAGTGAAGCCGCGGGATGTCATTAGGCTACTCCCAAGGATCCTCAGTACCCTGCTGCCTAAGCCCAGCTGCTGTGGACAACCAGAATTTAGTGTTGTGTAAATGTACACATTGCTGTTATTCTTCACCTATTTTTTTATTGTCACTGTGTTCTAAATCACAGAAACAATGCAGTATTTGCTACAATCAATATACAATATGTTTATTTTCCAACATAGAAGAACACAGTGTATAATGAATAGAAGCATACATATTGTCACAAATGAAGACCGGTGAAATATCTTGTGCATCTGTATGCACCGGTACATTGTTTGGTTGTTTACAGTGTGTGATAACATTATGTAAAATAATAGTTTAACATTATATTGTGTACAAAATACGACACATAATTATATGAAAAACATAGGCCTAACACTTACTCCACCTGTAGTAGATAACAACACTAACTAGTATGCAATATTTGCACTGTTATTAGTATATAAAACACTACATCATATAGAAACAGACTACACTAAAATGATTACTGATGTTTGAAGAGTATCAGTTTGGACAAATGCTAGCGAACTTTGTCACCAACGGCTTCCTCGTTTATTCTGCTACCAAGATGATGGAGCCGTATTAATGTGAAGTATGTTGAGACGACTTTCACAAGGGCATGAACATAATTGTCATCAGCTGCTGTATCAAACATGTGGCTCGACAGACTGGTCACCTTCTTTAAATACACCTAGTGGACAATCAGAAAACGAACAGGACATTTTATTGCTATTTTTATGGCTACGTTCAGACGAATGACAATACTTGACCACACAAAACCTACTTTCCGTACTTGTAAATACTAATGAAATGTCGCATAACATTGTTCTAATTAATCGAAAAGAAATTATGACAATGCAACAATTTGTTAGCACTGACTGGCAGTAAAAACAGTAACTTGTTGAAAGTGAAGCTGATTATTTGGGTTGCATGTTTTGTTAATCATGTGCAAGTAAGTGCATACCTTTACAAATATCTGGTTAAAGAAATTATATCACCATGTCAGTGATATTAAGCAAGTTTAAATTGTACACAAATTGTAAGCTTACAAGGCCTTAAGATGAATGACATATCATACCAACAGCCACTGGGTGGGCTGACTAAAAACATAGGTGTACATGGAATGCAAAAGTGGTAGGAATTGCATCATTGCACAGACGAACGATCTTTCCGGTGCCAATGAAGCTTTCTGGCTCGAGTAAACACTATACAACGCCCAAAATGTGAACAAAATTATAATAACAATGGAGACTTCCGAGGGTCCTTGCCCAAATGAATCCCATGAGTCGCACTACTTCCGCTGGCTTCACTGCCTGTAGTGGCCAGTAGGCAGAAACCCCAAGAGGCAGCCAGTCCAGATATTATATAGGTCAGTGATCAGACCTATATTGGCTATATCAAGATGCAAGGTCGGGGACGCGAGCTTTGTGGCGGCCGCTCCAGGCGGCTTACTGTATTCAGCGCGCTGGCGCGTTGGAGCCATAATTTGCATGTATTTGCATAGATTTGTGTGCAGCGATTTCAATTATGTTATATTTGACCTTCGCCGACATTCATATATCCGCCATTTTTAAAGATGGTGCCCGTCAAAGCCTATTATTCCATATCTTATCATATCTTACCTACTCTAGAGACAAGGAGGTTAAGAGGAGATCAGATTGAAGTTTTTAAGATATTGAATGGGTATGAAAATATTGATAGAAATGTGTTTTTCTCACTCAAGAAGGATAGCAGAACTAGAGGACATGAGATAAAATTAGTAAAGGATCAATGTAGATTGGACATCAGGAAGCACTCGTTCTCACAGAGGACAATAAATGAATGGAACAAATTGTCTACAGATTGTGTAACTGCTAGCAGCGTGAATATGTTTAAAAACAAGGTTGACACATATCTCAGGAGAGCGGGTTATAAGTAGATGAACATTGTTGGACTCTCGATAAGCTAATGGCTTCCTTGTCCACTTGCCATCTGGGCCTTTGGCTTGGATAGCAAATCTTGTTAAATCTTGTTAAATCTTAAGAACTATATAACCTAGAGCCACAAAGTTGATGTCAAAAATTAGGGTTTTTTATGCGATGGTTTCAAATATATTAATTTTGACCTTCATTAACATTCAGATATCCGCCATTTTGAAAGATGGCGCCCGACAAAGTTTGTTATCCGCATATCTTAAGAACTACATCACCTAGAACCATACAACTGACATGGAAATATAGGTTTTTGGACGCATCTCGCTTACACCGAGTGTATAACCTCTCAACCAGAAGGTGCGGCTTTGTCATTTGGTGTAAACAGAGAGCAGAGCGAAGTCCGCAATTCCAGTTCTGGCAGCTTGTGCTGAAGATAGAGTTCGATGTGATGACATGGGACAGAGCCATCCACGAAGGCAGTTTCCTTCTCTACGTGGACGCCTTGACGAACCTACAGTGGCTCTTCCACGCACCTGACCACTACAACTATGGCCGTGCTGTTGCCACTCATCTACGGGATATGGGAACACTACAAGTCAAACACCCAGATGTGTTCAGAACATTTTGCAAAGCAAATTCACAGTCAACCAGACACATGGACTATTTTTTAAGATGCCACTGGACGAAAGCCACGAGCTGAACAATTCCTGTGGAGGAGCAGTCGGCCTTACTGAGAAGCCAGCGGCATTACTGAGGTGAATGGTGGCTGGACCAGAAATGGCCCGGGTTGTCAACGAGTTTCTCCGTTTATTGGAAAAGACAGAAGCTGCATCTCAATCCAGTCAACACGAGGACAAGTTAGGTAAAACAATAATGTGTGGTCTTATATAGTGCCGTTTGCTGCCTAGTGAAAGTGTTCATTACTCCATTATCTTATCACAGCAAGTTGTCTTGACTTGTATTACAAAGAGTGTATGTGGGTGAATGGGCACGGAAAATGAAACCCCTGCTTGTGAACATCCATTGTGTGCACATGCTATCCAATTAAAACATACCTATTCTAGCTCCATATATTCGTTCTTGTGGCTACTGCTTATAACAGTGGTTCTTACCAGAATGTTGTTTATGTTTCTTTAGGCACACAGACGGCTTTCATCAAAGATGTGAAGTCTCTGATCACGACAATAAAGAGATGGGCAACCATTTCTGGGATACCAGTGGAGATCTCCTAGTTCTTGACACACGTGTGGAGGCAGAGGTAGCAGTTGTAGATTCCGTCAGCAAGATGAAGAAACTCGGAGAAGACCAATGCAGGAAGTTCTTCAAGAAATGTTTGGTGGACAGCATAAACACAATCAACGAAGCAATCCCAAAGAACAAGTTGAGTCTCTTCAGTCGATATCTCAAGAAACGAAAATCACATGCACGACAACAGTTGTTGTCCTTGAAACATGACCACAACTTGTTTCCAACATTGTACATCGCTTGCCAACTACGCGACTCTGATCTCGGTTATTTTTTCCAACATAAGAATCATTAATTACCCCCGTCACTGTCAAACTACGGCAACATGAGGTTCGGCAAAAAGGCTGACTTGCTTCAGTGCCTAGAAGACGACTGACCTGCTTCAGTGACCGGGGCCGCACAATGACAGTTCCTGTTCACAGAGGGAAGCTCACGTGATTATCATTGACGGTGCAGCTCTTGTTAATATCCCCAAGCCTGCTATGTCTGAAACGTTCGACGACTATGCATCCATGTTCGTGGAACACATCAGGAGACAGTTAGTCGGTAATGTTTGTCGTGTTGACATCGCTTTCAGCCTCAAGACCACCACACGGAGAAAAAGAGATAAGGGGATGCAACTGCTATTGCACACGTGCTTGGTGTTGACAAGTGCAAGGCACTGTCTGTCTTCCATTCACTGACAGGGTGTGATACCGTGTTTCGCTGGAAGATTCAAACGCACGGCTTGGGCATCATGGAATACTTTCAGTAGTGTAATGCCTGCGCTTTATGCTTGCAGACATTCCCTCGGCAGATATCCCGGGAGAAGTTCTACCAACCAACGAGAGGTACGTTGTTGTACTATACGACCGAGGCAGTTCTGAGGACGATGTGAACTGCGCCAGATAGGTCCTCTTCTCGCAGAAAGGAAGGGAGATCGAGAAGATTTCACCAACGCAGGATGCCCTCATGCAACATCTGCTCTGAGTGGGCTACCAGGCTGGCCACGTCTGGGACCAGGCCCTGCTGAAAGCACCATACCTGCCCAGTCCAGCAGACTTCGGCTGGACTCGAAAGGGAGCGGCCATTTTTTTTAAACATCAACGCAATACTCTACACGCCTAAGGCGTCAGCGGAGCTACTTTCCGCCGATGTGCACACAATGGGTGTGCCAACCGACCTTGATCTGAAGAAGTTGATCGCGGATCATCCCAGCATCTTCGCACCCGGGCTGGGCCTCTGTACGAAAACTAAGGCTCATCTACAGCTACGCGACGATGTGCAACCCAAGTTTTTGAAGGCGAGGCCTTTGCCTTTCTCTCGCATCGACGCGGTTGGAAAAGAACCTCAACGGTTGGAGGACTTGAAGATTGTCACCAAAGTCGACTACTCAGACTGGGCTACCCCTATTGTAGTCGTACAGAAGCCGAGTGGCAAAGTGAGGATCTGCGGTGACTATAGAGCGACCGTCAATCCGTGCCTGCACGTCCAACAGCATCCTATTCCGCGAATAGAGGAACTCTTCGCCAAACTGCAGGGGGGCATGCATTTCAGCAAATTCGACATGAGAGACACATACCTGCAAATTGAGCTGGACGACGAAACCAAGCAACTTCTCGTCAGCAACACTCATAAGGGACACTACCGGTACAACCGACTATGTTTCGGTCCGTCCCCTGCTCCAGCCATTTTCCAAAAATGGACAATCTGGTTGCCGGCATCCCAGGCGTCGCCGCTTACCTGGACGATATCATCGTCACTGGGTAGAAGGCGGAGCACCTCGAAAACCTGCGACGCGTTTTTGCGGCTCTTGACAACTAAGGTCTGAAGCTTCAACTCGACAAGTGCGTTTTCTTCGCACTGGAAGTGTCGTACATGGGGTACATCATCTCGAAGGACGGACTGTGCGCATCTGAGGAGAGGGTCCAGGCGATACTACAGTACGCGACGCCCACGGACCTCAAGCAACTCGAGAGTTTCGTGGGCAAGCTCAACTATTATGGAAAGTTTCTGCCTGCATTTGCGTCTGTGTGCGCCCCACTAAACCAGTTGCGGTGCAAGGACACTCCATGGAAGTGGTCAGCAGAGTGCGCCGCCGCCTTCGATGAACTCAAGCAAATACCCGCGGACAAAACACGTCTCGTGCATCTCGACCCTGAGAAGCCGATCGTGCTTGCAACTGATGCGTCCCCATACGGCATTGTCACCATCCTGACGGACCACAAGCCGCTACTAACGATCTTTGGACCGGATAAGTCGCTCCCAGCCATGTCTTTACTTCGGCAGAACACTGCAACGCAGATGCTCTGTCTCGACTTCCTGCCGGTCCGGATGTCGCATTTGACCGCGAGGAGGAAGTCAGAGCAATCACATCTGAAGTCCAGCAGATCGCCACAGAGGTTGTCAGCGAGTTCCCGATCACGTGGAAGCTCGTCGCGGAATGCACCAAGAAGGATACTGTCCTGTCGCAAGTGCTAAACTTCGTGCGCAACGGTTGGCCGACCTCTACGCCAGAGTGCAGGATGGACGCTCTGACACCATTCTTCAAAACGCAGACGGAGATTTGTCAAGTGAACGGCGTCATACTACGAGACTGTTGCGTGGTAGTACCACAGGAGCTTCAGACCAAGGTGATCACCATGCTACACCAGTCTCATCGCGAAGTTGTTCGCATGAAGACGATGGCACGACTGTGTGTCTGGTGGCCGAACATCGAGGCGAGCGTCGACGCCTGCTGTAAAGCGTGCAACGTCTGTGCTGTTACAGCACCGGCACCAACTGCCAACTTGTCGCCATGGCCACTGCCCGACGAGCCGTGGGACCGCATTCACGTGGACTTTGCTGGCCCATTCTTGGGTAACGTGTGGATGCTGGTCATGGACGCCTACTCAAAGTGGCCCAGCGTCGTTCGTATGTCAAAGTATCCGACTACGGAGACCACTATTATAGCGCTCAACATTCTTGTCTCGGATAACGGGCCTCAGTTCGGGTCGAATCAGTTTGAGGACTGGTGTCGCCTGAACGGCATCGTACACTTGACAAGTGCCCCTTTTCACCCGCCCTCTAATGGCGAGGCCGAACGCCTGGTGGGCGTTTTCAAGACAGCGATGCAGCGTTCCGTGAGAGAGGAAGGGAAGGAGAGAGACAAGGCTACCATGGGTTTTCTTCGCGAGTACCGCAGCACGCCGAACTGCGCCACGGGGCGTACTCCGGCTGAGCTGATGATCGGACGGCAAGTTCGAACTCCGCTCTCTCTTCTACAACCATCCGTACATCACGACAAGTGGCCGCCACTACACTCCACCACGTTCGCGATCAGGGACCACGTATTCGTTCGGAGCTACGGTGTTAATCGGAAAGTAAAGTGGACTCCTGGGCGAATAACGTCGTCGCTCGGTACTCGCATGTTTACTGTGCAGTGTGCAGATGGCATACATCGTCGTCACATCGACCAAATGCGTCACCGGGTGAAAACTTCACCCGCACTTGTTCAACCGCCAGTCGAGGATCTTCGTTTCCCGACAGACATACGAGCTGCATCTCCACCACGTTCGCCGATACGTGAAACTTCGACGAGGGACGGCTCCCCTACGGCTGCTGGAGACGGGCGAATCGTTTCTCCACCTCGAGACGTGGCTGCTTCCCCAGTGCTTCGTCGGAGCGCCCGCAACCGTCGTCCCCGTACCCCTTACTCCCCCTAGTGACTTTTGTTCCTAGCGTTAGTTTGCGCCACAGTCTCTAGCTTGCTATATTTGCGTTTCATAGCTTGTACCAAGACTATTTGAAACTGTCGGGGAGAATGTGGTGTTTGACTTTATTTGTAAACGTTGTTTCAATCATAAATCGATCAGCAACCAGCATTCTAAGTGCGCAGTGGCGCCGCCTATCTGATAGTCAGAGAGACAACAAGAAAAATTGCAAATGTCCGCCGTGTTTTTAGTGTGTGTATTTTCTAGATGTAAATGAGCAGAGCAACGCTATTTAGTCTACGAAGAAAACAGAACAACTTCTGCAATGAAATTCACCGGTTTCCAAAATATTTAACAGATTTAACAAGATTGCCATCTCGAACAACAAGTTCCAGATGGCAAGTGGACAAGGAAGCCATTGGCTTATCGAGAGTCCAACAATTTTCTCATCTATGTGTAGCCCGCCCTAATCAGATATCTGTCAATTCTATTTTTAAACATATTCACACTACTAGCATTAACACAATCATTTGGCAGTTTGTTCCATTCATTTATCACCCTCTGTGAGAAAGAGTACTTTCTCATGTCCAACCTACACTGCTCCTTAACTAATGCTGCTTTGTGTCCTCTGGTTCTACTGCCTTCTTTAAGTTTGAAGAACATATATATATATATATTCCTATCAACATCCTCATAACCGTTCACTATTTTAAACACTTCTATTTGGTCTCCTCTTAGTCTTCTGGTCTCTAGTGTTGTCAAACCACATTGTAATAAGCGACTTTCGTAACTAAGGTCTCTTAATTCTGGAATCATCTTAGTTGCTCTTCGTTGTATTCTTTCTAGCTTATCTATGTCTTTTTTACGATATGGCCTCCATGCTTGAATACAATATCCCAAATGTGGTCTAACTATTGCTTTGTACAGGGGTACAATTAGATGTTTCTCCTTATACGTGATAGTTCTCCTAATTAGCCCTAGAATTTGATTTCCTTTCGAAGCAGCAATCCCACATTGCTCTGAAACTTTCATGTCAGCATTAAATGTTACTCCTAAATCCTTTTCTTGTGTGGTTCTACCTAGTACAGCATCCCCCATTTTATATTCCTTGTCCATACTTCCATGTCCTATGTGTATACATTTACACTTCCCAAAATTGAATAACATTTGCCATTTTTCTGACCATTTAACTAATTTTTCTAGATCATCCTGTAAACTTTGTTTATCTGTATCATTAGTAACCTTTCTGAATACTTTTGTATCATCTGCAAATTTGAGTACTTTGCTAGATATGTCATCCTCCTAATCATTTATATATATATATATATATATATATATATATATATATATATATATATATTAAAAACAGTATAGGGCCTAACACTGATCCCTGTGGTACCCCACTCAAAACAGATTTCCAATTTGAAATCTTACCATCTACTATTACTCTCTGTCTTCTGTGTGTAAGCCACTTTTCTATCCAGTTGATTACATCATTGCCTATACCATGGGCTTTTAGTTTAAGTAACAATCTTTGATGTGGCACTTTATCGAAAGCTTTCTGAAAATCTAAGTAGACAACATCCACTGGTGACCCGTCATCTACCCACTTTGTAATTTCTTCTAAAAAACATAAGAGATTGGTTAGACATGACCTTGCTTTTAGGAATCCATGTTGAGATGTATTTATTAATTTATGTTTTATGAGGAATTCCACCATGTGGTCTCTAATTAATGTTTCGAGTAATTTACATACAACTGATGTTAAACTCACTGGTCTGTAATTTTCTGGCTTCTTCCTCGATCCCTTCTTAAACAGCGGCGTAATGTTTGCTTCTTTCCATTCTGAAGGAACTATTCCTTCTTCTAGTGACAAGTTAAATAAGTTTGCAAGTGGTGTACTAATTTGATCAACAATTTCTTTTAGCAGTTTTGGTGGTAACCCATCAACTCCAGGTGATTTATTATCTTTCATCTTCTTAATTTTCTTTGCTATCATTTCAAGAGTTACAAATTACTTCCCTAAATGTTCTGATTTGTTGCCCTCAAATTTAGTCAATGGAACTTTGAAGTGAGCTGATATCTTCTGTTGTAAAAACTGAGCTGAAATACTCATTCAGGACCTCTGCCATTTGGAACCCATCTGAAATTATGTTTTCACTGTTGTTTTCCAGTGGTCCGACCTTATCTCGAACTTTCTGTTTACTCCTTACATAAGCATAGAAACTCTTGCTGTCATTTTTTATATTACCTGCCAATTTTTGTTCAAAGGTTCTTTTAGATTTTTTAATTTCAGTTGTAGCTAGGTTAAGTGCCTCTTTGTAGTTTGTGTAGTCTTCTACATTTCCAGTGTGTTTATATACCTTCCACAGCATCTGTTTGTGAGCAATTTTTCTAATAGCTTCTTTTGACAGGTGTTTTTTCCTGGATCTTTTCCCTTGTTTTCTTAATGGAATAAATTTCTCAATAATGCCCTCAATCTCATATTTTAAACAAGTCCAGCATTCTGTTGCTGTCTTGTTCTTCAGCAAGTTATTCCAATCTATATTTGCTAGATATGTTCTCATCACTTTATATTTGCCTTTGTTGAAGTTCCTCCTCCATTGTTTTTTATATGTATTCCCTGTTTTTACTTTTATATTAAAATGGATTTGGTTATGGTCACTTGAACCCAAAGGTTCGTGTACTTTAACATTGTCAACTAATTCATTTTGAGAAGACAAAATTAAATCTAACACATTCCCTACCTCTGGTTGGTTCCACGACATGTTGAGTAAGGAAACAATCCTGTGTTAGAAGTAGAAACTGATGGTCGTCACCTCCAGCACTCTCTAATGATTCCCATTGTATATGGCCATGGTTAAAATCACCCATTATAACACATTCTCCCTTGCTCACCTCCCTTATCGCCTTTTGTAATTTTACATCTTCCTCTTGTCCTATGTTAGGACTACGATAAACTACTCCTATTGTTAATGTTGAGTTCCTGGTAACTATGTTAAACCAAATTGCTTCCACACTATCTGCTTCACTTTTCAATGTAATTTCATATGCTTGGATAGATTCTTTAATATACAAAATGACTCCACCTCCCCTTCTTTCTCGTCTATCCTTCCTAAACATTACACAGCCTGTCAGTGCTAACTCAGCATCTACTATATCTTCATTTGCCCATGATTCTGTGATGCCTATTACATGAGGATCAATATATGAGTACATCTTGCCTGGTGGCCACTGTGTCCTTAAGCAACAGGTATACCAACTGACAAATTGCATCATTTCAAAGCTCAGATGCTAGTGCGCACAAAAAAACATCACTTACTCATTCACACAATTTCTGGTCTCACTAATACACCCAAACTGTACAATTAATTTTTTCATAGGGACTTTTTATCGTTGTAATGGCGGATGCATTCCGACTGTGGTCCGTGCTCACTTACTGTATTCAGCGCGCTGACCCGCGGCGCGTTGCCGCGTTGACTATTCAATTATATTACAACTTAGTTATTTATTATAAAAAATATTATTTAATATTAATGTAATTTAACTGTTTTCATCTTAATTTTTTATGTTAATGTCTTTTCATTTTAATGCAATTTAATTATTTTATTTTAATGAAATGTTAATGTAATTTTTAATGTAAGTATCTAATTTTAAATGCAATTTAATTGTGTAGTTTTTAATATAAAGCGCCATGACGAGCAGTCTTTAACAACTATTTATTTTATTTTATTTTATTTTATTTATTTCAAGAGTGTACAAATGGATTTGTTTGGTTGCAGTTGATGTAGTCATTGTGTATTTCCTTAGCATCCTGTGGCATTCTCGGGATGTAGTTCGTCCTACAGCCTCTCGGGACGTTGATCACATATATTTATCATTATCTCCACAAAACGATATAGTTAGTTAATATTAGGTCGTTAGATCTTTCCCAGCAGGCACACCGACGTCGTTTCGACGTCGAAAATAGGTTGAAATAAAGTCGCGACGTCGACAACATATACACAACGTCTATGCAACGTCGATCAACCCCCGTCGTACCGACGTCGAAGTTTGACGTCGTTTGGACGTCGAGTGTAGGTCGGTACGCAACGCACATAGGTGGACAACATACACGCAACGTCGATGTAACGTCGATTAACCTCCGTCGTAACAACGCCGAAGTTTGACGTTGTTAGCACGTCGAATTTTGGTCGGAACGCAATGTATGTAGGTGGACAACATATACGCAACGTCAATGTAACGTCGATTAACCTCCGTCGTAACAACGTCGAAGCTTGACGTTGTTGCGACGTCGAATTTAGGTCGGTATACGCAACGCACATTAGTGGAAAACATGTACGCAACATCAATATAACATCGACCAACCTTCGTCGTAACAACGTCGAAGTTTGACGTGGTTAAGACTTCGAATTTAGGTTATTATGCTAAAGATGAAAGTTACTATACGAACATTAATTTTATTTGAACGGCAACGTACAGCATGCTTCCAGTGTCAGTGACTGGATTTGTGATCGCACAACTTTGTCTGTTTGATTCACTAGCCAAATAACCGATTTAGGTTTAAAACGGGATGAGGAATCATGTCCCAGCCAGCACGCATTCATCGGTCCGAGGGCGGACATCGCCTGGCAGCGCTCGGCAAGCGCTTGCCGACAACAGCCCGTTTGCCAGCCACACATGCGGCGCCCGCACTCGCGGGAGGTAATTTATCAGAGCTTGGACCGAGGGAGGCCGAGCTCTGATATCTCACTCGCGCTGTACCCTTATGATTTATTACTTGTATTAAATTTCGCATAGCATGCAAGCGGATTTTTCCCGCGCGGTAATGCACTACGCGGGAAGCAAAATAAAATGGAAAGAAACTAACTAAAATTCATATGAAACGTGTAGTTACTCTCACAAAAAAATAACAAACAATGACAACATTTTCTTGTTGTAAGCTCCATATGTTCAAAATATTCACTGATGATTATCAATATTAATTTTTTTTTTACTGCGAGTCTACCCGGCCCATGCCGCCATATTCTTTTTATAGTTATAATTTATAAACGATTGGCGCGCCGCAAGACATGGTACGTATACATCTTTAGAAATTCCTTTGTGAATCTTTGGCTGTATTTTTTATTATCCAATACATTGATTTTGAGCATTATGCAAATAATTTTTTTTCGCAAAGCATACGAAAGTAGATCTTTTCACATCGTAATTTTAGGCGCCAAACTCGAAGGCCGTGAACTGTCTTGGACATAATAGTCTTAGGTGAACTCAGCAGTACTAGCTGTCACTATATATGTCTATATGTTTATTTGTTGCGAGTAATTGATTGACCATAATAGAAACACAACATTAATGATATATTATTATAATATATCTATATATTATATATTCTGTGAAATCTTCATTTAGTATTCTGCGCTGCATATTGCTTAATTCGTTATTAATACTTGCATTTATGCTATTATAGTTGAGTGTTCTAACTTCAGGAAGCGCCCAATTCCGTACGTGGGCCGTGGTTAATTAATTGGTAATTAACAAAATTTAATTAATTCGTTTTTTTAAAGAAAAGCTTCTTCATTGATTTATGTTTCCAACTATAAACTACCAGGATATATATCACATTTCATGATATCAGAAGATATCATATAATACAACTTACGTATATGCATTCCCTTTCAGCTAGTGTTATGAGGTCGGTGAATGGCAGCACCGAGTTTGACGTAAACACAGCTGTTGCCGCCAAGTATGCGCCAGAGAGGAGTGGGGGAGGTGGAAGAACAGCCAGCACAACCAAACAACCCACTGACACTGTCTAATCAGACACAAATTATATTATAAAGTGCATTTTCTTTTATATCGTCAATAAAAAACATAAGACTCACTGATACATTTGTGTCTTTGTTTCATTGAAGTTGAAACAATGCTGACAGATCAGTCAGCATTGTTTCAATTACAAAATCAACGTTACTAAGGACGTTGAAATCTAGTCAGTTTGTAACTTTGTTACAACGTTGAAACAACCATGACGTTGAAACAACGTTGATATCCGACGTCGACTCGACTTTCATATCGACCAATAATTCGACGGCATCACAACGTCGATACCTGACGTTGAAACAACGTCGATACTTGACGTTGAAACAACGTCGATATCCGACGTTGAAACAACGTCGATATCCGACGTTGAAACAACGTCGATATCCGACGTTGAAACAACGTCGATATCCGACGTCGACTCAACTTTCATATCGACCAATATTTCGACGTCATCACAACGTCGATACCTGACGTTGCTACAACGTTGCTACAACGTCGTGTGCCTGCTGGGTTGATTGAAGTTTCTAAGTCTACTGAGAATTTCTCCCATACTTGAGGTGCGGCTTTCGTCTCTTGTAGAGATGTATCTGCCAGAAACGGCCACAACAGACAGCGCTATGTCTATGATTCTGTGCAACCAAATATATTATATTTCACGCAGTCCATAGTTTACTGGCGACAAAACACTAGGATTAATGGTGTTTTGACATCAGTAGCGACGCGTAGCGGTGAAACAGTTTTCAGAAGAACATTTTCGTGGTCTCCCTCGAGCCCTCGAGCGACCAAACAAGCGTGACTTGTGAACAGCGCTTGCGTGGCAGCAACACTATTAATGAAAACTCGCTGTTTTTCGAAAAGTTAAACATGGTGGTAAGACACTGAATTAGAACAGTATACTTTGTTTGTTGAAGCTTATACTCGTTACAGTAATGTAACTGTGCTGATATGCAGTAATGCCATTTAGTTGTCACAATCTAGCTGTCCAAGAAGAGGCAAGACCTGTCTAGGGCTAGGGCTAACGATTTTGTTAGTTACCGCTTTCACTGTTTCAGAAAGTTGGTCTTCAAATCAAAGCGCAACTTGAAAATATCACGAATTTGGCTCCCGATGGTGAGGACTTCAGATGGTATTTAAAGGTAAATATTGTCAACAACGATTTTGGGCGATAATGCAGTATAATGCTACGTATCGTAACTTCGTGCATCGCCCTATTCCGTGGCAACTTGGTCCTGTGTCTTTTTTTATTTCCACCTGACTCCTATCAAAGTTTATGCTGACGTGGCAGCTGCAATTGTTAATAAATCTGACTGGTATGTCGTCATTCATTGTAAATTATTTCATTTAAGGTTAATAACTTAATTAATATCTTTTTGAATATGCACTACATCATTGTAAATGACAAAGCGCATGAAGTTAGGCAACTCAACTATATATGTTGCAACGAACCACTGTTACAATGTACAGGAGCCAGTTTTACTAAGATAAAGAGGTCATTTAATTATTGGTCTCACGAGGGTGTTTACACAATCGGTGTAAACCAGCTGTTAGGTTAATTTTGTAAGGCTTGCCTTTAGACATGTATTCACTAAGTGTTATAGCATTAATAAAATCCATCGTTTACGCATAAACTTGCAATCAGCAGTGTTGTAAAATATCAGATGTAAACAATAAGCTTTTGCAGATTATTCATCGCTCACATTTTGATGACTTATGAGTTATTTGGCATAAACAAATTGGACTCAAGATTTTTATAATTGATTCTTGGTGAAATGCACTTTTCTATTTCAATCATAAGCTAACAAGTAACCCTGATTATTAATCCCTATGTACTGCATGATTATGCACAATGGTTTAGGTATCAAGCAGACCTTGTTTTATATTCTTGCTTTAATATTAAACAATTTGTTATTGATAAATACTGCCATTTTCTGGATACATTCAACAGAATTGTAGTAAAAGGTTTTGTAGTCTTTGAATGGCAAGCTAGGCAGTGCACACATAATTAGTTCAATGTTACAATATTTTCTATTACATATTTTATTTCAATTTGTTTCCATGCATTTGCATGTTGATTACCATCTGTTTTATGTTCCTGGGAATATATAAGTTGAATTGGCAATTAATTTGTTTGTTAAACTGTGTATTTTAAAACAATGTTAATAATCACCAAAGTAACATGATACCATTATTGCCCTTCTGATATTATAGAAACTACATAAAATAATGTTCAATTAAAGCTGTGTAATTTGTTTGTCTAACACGCATATTAACACAAGTTGACATTACCTTTCAGCTGAAATGTGCCAACTGTGGGGATGTTACACCTGAATATGTCTACCTGAATTTATTGGTGGGTATCTCACATTGTGATTATGTACACAAATTTGGTTGCACATTTTCATGTATGCCATGAATTTGCCATCAGTGACTCACTGTCAT
The DNA here is from genome assembly GCA_033239005.1 of Lamellibrachia satsuma. Lineage (NCBI taxonomy): Eukaryota > Metazoa > Annelida > Polychaeta > Sabellida > Siboglinidae > Lamellibrachia > Lamellibrachia satsuma. The sequence goes on along the minus strand of BSQZ01000015.1, from coordinate 6,955,367 downwards.
GTTTATAATTATAGCAGCTGTATTTACTGTTTTCCAAATGGGCACAATACAAGAACCAAAAATATGGCAACTTTGCCCATGAATATTACATTTTTTTCATGAATGACATATATTTACAAATCCCTCTTCAGAACTGTAACACAGTTGCTTGACTGTCATGTAACGGTACCTACAGACCAGACCTGGGGACGTAGTACTCGTGTACTTGAATACATTTTGGAAATACTCGTACTTGTACTCATACTCGTAGAAATTATGGTCATGTACTCGTACTCGTGTTCAAAGATTTTACGAGTACATCCAAGTACTTTTTCAATATGATATTGTGAAAATTATTTAATTTCTTATTATCAAATCATTAACAACTACAACAAATTGTATTACCTGCACATGAATCAAATTAAGTAAGAAATTTTATCTTCCTGCGTGCATCTCAGCTGAGTTATATTTTTTCTAATACATGATAATTAAAAACACTTTTATTGTGTCAGTTCTATTGCAATAACCATGATATTAATTGCAATGTAATAGCCCCTGATTTGTAATCATTATTATTGTTACATTTAGTAGATGTGGTTTCATTTTTTTCATCACTTTTTGCACATTGAATGCACTGAAGCCACAAAAGCTTCACTTCAAGAGGCAGCTTCTTTTACCAGTCAGAAACCCCTCCAGTAATCCCATAATGAAAGAGTCATTCATCAGTTAGCCATAAAATGCCTTTGTTGCTCTCACAAGTGACAGTGCTAAGTACTGCTAGCTGAGTCTTCTTCTGGAGAAGTTTGGTGAGTCAATTCAGACAACCTGCACCAGTATTGTCTGCTGCCAATTTGTAGTGTGGTTACAGTACAAAGGGGGTATTGAGCCCTGGCCATTGGAATGTGCTAATCCACCCTCAACAAACATTAGTTGTGGACTTGTGGTCACTGCCAGCCACAATATGCCTAACAGTGTTCATTTATTCATATACCATATACATTTAATGGTTATATTTCTAAATTTCTTTTCTCTTGTTATATTGTGCTATGAAATGTATTTTGAAAAGTAGTTTCAATTTAAATACATTTTATCCCATATTTGAATGCATCCCTGAACATTTGAATGCGAATCGTACCTTTGAATGAATGGAATGCAACCCCCAGTTTGGTCCTAAACATAAAGGTAAAAGATAACAAAAAGTGTGATCAACTGTCATTGCATAGTCAGCTCATTCTGAATTATATAAATTAATTCACGTTTATTTTTTAAATATGTTATTACTATACAGAGTTACTATAATATCATACAAGATGTACCGGTACTCGTACTCATACTCGTGGAAATGTATTCGTACTCGTACTCAGCTTTGAACAATGTACTTGTACTCAGCCATCACCAATGTACTCATACTTGTACTTTCTTCATGAAAATGTACTCAGCCCCAGATCTGCTACAGACATTACACTGGCTCAACAGTACCTACAGACATCACACTGGCTCAACGGTACCTACAAGCATCACACTGGCTCAGTGGTACCTACAGACATCACACTGGCTCAGCGGTACCTACAGGCATCACACTGGCTCAATGGTACCTACAGGCATCACACTGGCTCAATGGTACCTATAGGCATCACACTGGCTCAACGGTACCTATAGGCATCACACTGGCTCAACGGTACCTACAGGCATCAAATTGGCTCAACGGACCTACAGGCATCACACCGGCTCAGTGGTACCTACAGGCATCACACCGGCTCAATGGTACCTACAGGCATCACACTGGCTCAATGGTACCTATAGGCATCACACTGGCTCAATGGTACCTACAGGCATCACACTGGCTGAACGGTACCTACAGGCATCACACTGGCTCAATGGTACCTACAGGCATCACACTGGCTCAACGGTACCTACAGGAATCAAATTGGCTCAACGGACCTACAGGCATCACACCGGCTCAGTGGTACCTACAGGCATCACACTGGCTCAGCGATACCTACAGGCATCACACTGGCTCACAATAATATGGTGTGATTGTTTGGCATCACATGTTGAGGTCATAAACGTTTTCTGCATGCTTATAACATACGCACGTGAAATTCAGTTGTTTGACACCAGGGCATTGCTGCATTCATGTATTTTGTGGTGGTTTAATACAACCAGTGTCATTAGCAAAGCTTGAAAGTAAAGACGAGGGTATGGGTAGAGTAGCCAATTATGTCAACACACATCTGCCAACCAATGCAAATGAGGAATCAGTGGAAAGGTATTTGAATACGCTTCCCAGTGGTGGTATACTTAACATACAATTATGCACAAATGACATCATTATGACATCATACCTGAACTATGTTTGAAATTACTCCACATTTTAGTCAATATGCCAGTTAGGGGAATTCCTATGACGGAGTCCCATGTAGGTAATTTATACCACAATGTTTTTTAGGAAGCTTATGCATGCGCATGTGAAAGTCAGTTGTTTGCCACCAGGGAATTGCTGCATTCATGAATTTGAGGTGGTTTAGTACAACTAGTGTCCTTAGCAAAGCTTGAATATAAGGGTAAGGACAGATAGTAGCCGATTTTATCAACACATATCTGCAGACTATAGCAAATGATGTATCAATGGAAATATATTTGAATACTCTTCCCAGTGGTGTTACAGTAACATAATTACGTACCTTTATGCATTGATGACATTACACTCTTTCTATATGACTGAATCGTGTTCAGCTGATCTCATCATCTAATTGTCCAACACCAATGCACTGATGTTATTACAGTATTATGGTAACCGACTACACCCAGATGTTTCTTTAACATGGGTATTGCAAGCAGAAACTGAAATGTCTCATCAGCAGACATGGTAAACTGATCTATTCAACAATGCTTGCAGTATTTGTGGCCATTTCAGGACACTTGGTAAGACAGGCAGTGTTCCTGAAGGCAGCCAGGCATGAGAAGTTGTCTTGCTGCTTGTACGTTAAACTATCATACATAGATGTCAACAAGTTACATCATCACTTCACCAAACAGCAATTCCACAGGTGATACGGGTCACCACTTTCCAGCCATAATGAGTCTCTTGTCACCAAGCCAATTGTCTCTGAAGATGCATGTTCTGCGGATCAACACATCTCACCCATATCCAGACATCTTCACCCCAGTTGCATATGGGTGGAAGGTTGACGAGAATGAAAAGCTGGAATATGACTGGACTGAAGGTGACAACATGCTATAAGAGTTTATAGATATGTCTGAAAATGCCCTCAACACTGACAACGATGAAGAAAATGAACCATAAATTGTATTTAATAAATATGCCTGTTTGTACCTGCATGCTTACTTGATATACAATGCATGTTGTGTGTGTATATTTATGCGTGCACACGAACGCACGCACCCACCTATGAGGTAAAATCAGTAGAGAAACACACATGCACTTGTTTGTTTATTCATGCATGTGATTCTTTGTCCTTTTTATCCATGCCATATGCCCAGTAGAATGAGGGGAACTTCAACATACATGCTTGGTGGGCGTACTTCCAAACACATTACCAAGTGGCAAACAACAAGATTTAAAATTGTTATTATATCAGGTCAACAAAATATTGACTTGAAAATTTCCTAGTGGGAGATGTGAGTTATACCTGGCCTTCTCCCCCTCCCTCTCCCCCTCCTTCCCTCCCCTCTCTCTGAAACTCTTCATCCCTCTTATCAGTCTATTTAGAGTATTTTTTTAATTATTTCCTATGTATAATATATTTTTAGCCAGTAGCTGTGTAGATGACAGAGGGGTCATGCATCTTTCAGGAGAGTCAACCATTGAAGGGTGGCCGAGGATCAGCCAGTCTAGTGCTGAAGTGCAAGTTGTGTGCCAGAGAAAACTCTATTGGTGAGTGTGTATCATAATGCCAATTACCACCAAAGCTGGTCCCAACTTTGTCTTTCCAATAACCAGAAATAATGATGGCTAAAATCAGTGAACATTTCTGCAGAAATAACAACACATTTTAAGCTCCAAAGTAATTAATTTTTTAGTCTTTATATATATATGAACTTCTTTATAAAATTATTATATTTGTAGATTTACCTTTTTAATGTTTAAATTGGCGAACATAGCCACATAGCTGGCATAAACTGCTGAGTGGTGATGTGTTGTTACAGACATCATAAAGGAAAGCATCGGGAAGTACACGGACGATGATGAAAACAAGTTCAAGACTGTAGTTGTGTTTGACTGTCGGGGAGTGGAGCCTATTGACTTCTCACCAAGGGTAAATCTACTCTACCTTTTTGGGCAACAATATTACTAACATAATGTTCAATATTTTGATTACTTTGATGTTGTTTTCTACCAGTTGAGTAGATAATACACTGAACAGAATGCTCAAAAACTTATTTAATTAGTTCCAGAAATATTCTTCTTCCAAATCTGAAAAACATATTTTTGATGAAACGGCCATCAAAGATTTCAGAGGATGCTTTAGAAAGTTGGTATGATGAGTATGAGTATGAAAACTTTATGCACTGAACATCTTTACAATTAATTGCACAGAACCTGCTAGTCAAAGTGGTATCAACGGGAGCATCATCTGAGGTATCGTCTGAAGTGATATGGGTTGTATGAGATGTTCTTGTGCTCTACAGATTGGCTGGGTAGCAGAGGGCGTTGAAACTGGCACACCGTTTAATGACGTCAATCTTACAGAGAAGGTCAGTTGATGTAGTTAGTGACAAAGTCAACTAGTTCGACCTGAAAAGTCGGTTAAGTAATAAACTGTTTTGCATAGTTCTGTGAAATACCAAATGGACAAGCTGTTGCTGGTTTCACTGCTACTCTTGTTCCAGGAATGGGTTGACTATGACGAAAAGGCAAAGGAATCAGTTGGCATATATGAAGTGGAGCACAACTTTGTAAAAGTGCACTGATGTAAAGAGAGTCCTCATGGGAGTTTGTAGGACCTACACCACTACAGGACACCACAAAGAGTGCTGCTAGGCCTGCATAAGGTTCCAGTAAGTCTGCTGGACTTTCAGGCCTGCTGGACCAAATTTGCCGGACATCTGGAACTATACTGGGTTTCCAAGAGATCTGTCTGAACTATGCCAGACTCCATCTGAACAAATAAAAATTTTCTTCAATAGTTGATTGATCTACTCAGAGACAGCCAGCTCTTGAAATATTGCAGTTTTTGTAAAACATCAATTGTTGGGATCAAATGAATTGATTATGCAAATATCACACTAACCAGTTCTATTTAACAACTTTGTTTTTATAACTTCAGTTGGTATTACGTGTGCTTTTGATCATCATCTTGAATGTGAAGTTTATCACTCTTATGATGCTAGTGTGTTGGACGATCATGGTTGGTTGTTCATCATTACAAGTGTGTTGGACGATCATCGTTGGTTGTTCATCATTACTGGGCTGAAAAAATATTAAACACACCGGGTTTGGGCCAGGCCTGGACCTAATAAAAATATTAATACAAAACCCAGATTTTTAATATTAATAAAAACTTATTATAAATTGTATTTCCGGTTAATGAATGTTTATAAAATTATTTCTGTAGTATTACATAGTTGCAAATTGAGACCTCGCATGGAATTATGAATGACACCAGTGCTTTATATATTGGAATGTAGTTTAACCTCTTTTCAACAATGGGACTTCCAATGGTATAATTTTAATAATGTGCATTCTTTTAATAGATACATTACATATAATAGCAATGCATAGTATTCCATACACAGCACACACATTACACAGTACATATTACTACTACAATGTACGTACAGAATACAGATGTTACAAATGCATATTTTTTTGCATGAACGTAGCCTTTTGCATAGATCTAATGGCCCCATAATTTCACTTGGCTGGAAGTAGCCAGCCCCAACTGTTTTCTTTTGACATTTTTGCAGAGGCAATCAAGCCGTGATTAACCATCAATGTATCACCCTTTGACCCTAGCAGTGGTCATTCTATTGTCTTCCCTCCAAACCTTGCCTGCCTGAATGACCTGCCAACTGGTAACTGCCCATAGCCCACCCCAGTTGGTAGTTGGTATTTTTCAATTGTGTTAACTAGTGTCTACAATTAGAATCCCGGCCCATGCCTGCAAAAAGTAATCAAGCCTGGCCCAGGCCCGCAAACTAGAATTTAAGCCCAGTTCCGGAAGTTCCAGGCCCAGCCCATACCCACGGCCCATACCAAAGACGGGTAAGCCTGCGGCCTGCATCATTTTTAAAAGATAAACCTATTATCTTATAATAAAAACGAAACACAAATAATAAACTGTAATACATACGTATTGTTTCATTAAACAAACATTACACAATTTATATGAACATTGTATAATGTTTACTAGTCTACTGTCCATAGTTTTTCTCCAGTACTGATTTCCCCAATACTCATTCATTCACACTTGTACTAATTCACACGTCTGAACCTGATCTTTCTCAGATTAGTGACTGCAGGCCTGCTGGAAATGCCACTGGGTGTCAGTGTCAGTGGGTGACATTTAATTGAAATATCAATTAGTACCAAATTAACTGCCCTTACTGGTAACTTTAATTAATTAAATCAAGTTAACTTAGTTGAGCAAATTCAATTAACAACTTATGGTTATGGTTTGCATTAGGGTTAAGTTAGGGTTAGATAAACAAATTTGCTACCCTAACCATAAGCCAATAAATTAAAGGTATATATAAAATATGTTATAATACTTAATAGTAATGACAATAAAAAGTTTATTATTTTTCTTCAGGATATTCGTCCGTTTGAAGCAGTTGGTGGTGCTGGATTTCTAACATTCGTCCAGCACACTATGGACAGTAGACAGCAGACTAGTAAACTAAGTAGTATTTGTTTATGTTTATTTAATAAAACAATACGTATGTATTACAGTTTATTTGTGTTTCGTTTTTGTTATAAGATAATAGGTTTATCTTTTGATGAAGACTATTATGAAGACATACAATTTAATATTTGTCAGCATTAGAGAGGCCATGTTTGCAATATGGCTGCCAAGAACGTTTACACACAAAAAAACATCAAACATGTTTTTTTTTCATTTTAATCCGAGCTACACCTCAGTCAAAAGATATAGCACTGTTCTGTGCCGCATTCTGTGTCGCTTTAAGCACCGCATAACATGTCCTATGTGCTGGTGGCAGTGGCCTCCACTTCACGTGCAACTTGGCCAGCTTGATATCCCGCATGATAAAGATACAACGTCAGATCATTTTTATCAAGTTACATAGGGTAAACTATAATATGTATGGTCATCGAGACACACATAAATGGAGACATGACATGTAGATTTTTTTTCACAAAAATCACGCTAGGCGTCACCCCATGGTCACCTCAGGATAAGAAGTCGTGTCCTGAAGCAGTGAAGCCGAGGGGATCGTGTTCAAGGGTCAACAGGTCGTAGTGCCAGTGGCACTACGCAAGGCTGCAATCAACGACATCCATGATGGACACTTTGGTATTGGGAAGTGCACCGAGAGAGCGAAGATGGCAGTGTACTGGCCAGGGTACATCAATCAAATCCGTGACACAGTCGAAAGCTGCGCAGAGTGCCAACAGAATAGAGCGGCAAACCCAGCGATGCCGCTGCAGCCACATGAAGTGTCAAGTTACTCGTATCAAGTGGTAGCGAGTGACTTGTTCGAGCTTAATGGACATTGGTATCTTCTAGTGGTTGATTGTTACAGCAAGTGGCCAAGTGTTCTCAAACTGGCTGATACAGTGATCGGGCATCTAAAGAAGATGTTTTGTGATTTCGGAATTCCTCAGACATTACTTATCGATAACGCAGCTCAATACGGTAGTTCCGAATTCCGTGAGTTTGCAAAGCGAAAGCACATGAAACATACAACATCAAGTCCGCGTCATCCGCAAAGTAATGGGATGGCTGAGAGAATGGTACAGACCATCAAAAAGAGCTTGACGAAGATGTTAACTGACGCTGATAGGTGATGGATTGCCGTCACCAGCAGTCTTACTGCAAGGTCGAAATCTGCGTACCAATCTACATCAGATGGAGCACATGCTATGACCACAGCACATTAATGACGCAGAAGTGGTGAGAAGAAAACTGGAAGAAAGACAGTCGACAGCTGCTTATTATCACGACGCCGCCACGTCAACGTTCCGAAGGGAACTACACCCAGGCGAGACCGTGAGAATGAGGCAAAACGGGAAATGGCAGTCGGCGATCATCAGACGACATGATCAGACGCTGCAGTCTTATTGGCTGGAGACGGGAAGTGGATCGGTGTCCCGATACCACCCAATCATCGGGCAGTGTGGAGCAACCACCTAACAATTCGCCGAGTCGTACAGTCAGATCGGAAGAGCCGACACTGCGTCGTAGTTAACGTGCAAGTGTGCGTCCGAAGTATCTCCAGGACTTTGTATCCAGCTAGAAAGCTGTTGTAGTTAACTCGAGAGATATAGTAAACTTGGAGATTGTAGTGATAGAAATATAAGTCTTGTTTTTGCTTGCGAAAAAGGGAGATGTTATGTAGTGTAGTGTGTATGTCTCACCTTGGACTGGTTGCTAGGAGACAGTGTCCTTAAGAGACTGCAACCCTAGTAGATACTATATAGGCTGGCAGTAGCCTGATTAATGATGTGTCATGGAGGGGCACTGGACTTTACCTTATTGGCTGTTGTACTGTAGTGAGTAGACAGTCGCCGAAATAAAGTAGCCATGTGAACTACTACAACTGTGTTTGGGAATATTGCCTTCATTGTTATTGTAGAAAACAACGTTACTCCGCAGCAAAGGACTACGTGACAATGCACAGTCGTGGAACTCATTAGACTTCATTAGTCGTCGTTGTTTCATTCATGGGTGACATTGTACAGTTATCACACTCCTATTTGTGAAAATGTTCATCACATTACATATCACACTCCTGTTCACTGTTGCCTTCTTCGTGGAACCTCACATTGTAAAGTCATGTACCCCTCTAGTTATAGCAGGGAGACAAGTTGTGTGTAAACGGATTGATGAAGGAAAACAACTGAGTAAGCGAGAGCGGACGAATAGGTCAGCCTCCTAGAAAAGGCTATATCAAAACAGACTGCCCCAGTAGAAGACTACAGCTATATTAAAAGAACACCTATATCTAGATAGCGGACGGTACAAACTATATTAGCGATGTCCGCTGACCTGTCCAAGGACAGAGTAGCCAAGAGTAGAAGCACACTCAAAGTTGTTGTTCTAGAAAGCGAACAGTGTAGTTACATAAAGCAGGCAGGGGAGTGTCCATATATATATATTTGTGTGGGTTAGTCTAGGATGTCCAGAATAGTGGTCCACGGCTGGGACTGCTCTGTTGACTTATAAGGACATGCCCTCCCTTCTTGGAGGACTCATCATAACTGTGCCTGGCGCAAGAAAGCGTATAAATGGATGCCAAAAATACAGATAGTCAGTTTAAATTCTAGTCTTGGTGGAAGAGCGTTAGAATGAGTTTTAGTTTAGTCTTGATGGAAGAGCGTTAGAATGAGTTTTAATTAGTCAGTTCTTGTGGGCGTACGACTACGCATAGATCTGTCATCGTGTAGTCTTAGACAACAGAAATGATTGTCTATGTGTGTAACTGTATCATCTTTTGTCTGATTAAACTCATAACGAGCTTACCTGGAACCTTCTGAGTGAAGTGAGTTCTTTCTATTACCGTGGTTATTGATGTCAGTAAGCTAACCCTGAACGCAGTAGGGGGGACGCCTGTGACTAGGTGATTAACGGTATAGACGGTTCTGGTTCCATCAGTATGCTTTTGGCTGGAGTGGCATGAAGATGTTCTTTCAGGTGTGCCCTGGTTCTGCGCAGTCTAGTTCCATTTGGAGTTTGCACGATGTATGAACGTGGCTCTGTGTAAGTTAACTTCTCCCGGAGACCACGTGTGTGTAACCTTGTTCGTTTTTGCAGGGTTCTGTCCCATTCGTGAGGTAAAAACAACATGACCACCTATGGTACCAGTATACCAATAAGTTCTGTCACACCCGCATTTGTTCCGACCAAACCAGACATGGTGCCCAAAAACATGATAAACCATATACAGGGTAGGTCATGGCTTAAATAAGATGGTGCTTAATTATCAGCAAGATATCTTTAACCTAGAACACTGTCGTCGGTATGGCTCGTTAGGTAGATTAGAAGAAATGCGCACTTTCTCTAGAACCCGTGGTCTATTCGATAGCTAGCTCGTACAGTTTATCAACTTATAAAACGTTAATATATTTTCACAACCACTGACTGGTATTTGCAGTCAGCAACCAGGCTAAATGATTCCGTGGGTTAACCCAAATCCACAAGGTAAACGCCACGCGACATACTCTACTGTAATGTCAAGTTACCATCAAGCAGTTATATTGTATGCCCCGGGAATCTAGGCGTCCCTAGACAAATCCTTACTGTTGGCGAACAGTTTATCTGCCGGGAACAGTAACACCCTAGTGACGGGTAACCAGGTATACGTGGTCACGACCCTTGGTAACTATAATACCTAATCAGACCACGTTATAGTACTGATCATGTGGGTGCCCCAACATATCCTAAAGAACATGTCCAAGTTACATGTGAGTAGGCAGCTCATTGACACTACGTGTAGCAAACATTTACTACCATAACAAATTGATCGGCCAATTACGGTCGTAATACCATAATAAATTATTATGTAGCAGTGAATATAGCATTCATTCCAACAACATTCAGTTTAGTCAACAACAATGTCCCAAAATCACTGCATGTTTTCTAACTAGTTGCCTTGCATTTGTGTAACTACGGAGATGGTCGTATAACCACCCCCTAGGCTGATGTCTCGTTATTGTATACGATCACACCAGTCCGCCACAATAAGTGCTATGCCCCTACATATAAACCATGAATAAATTGGTTTTTATTGTTGTAGCGTGACAATATTCATTCCAAACATGTAACATACAAAGATGATGATGTGCTATTTGGGCATGTAATTTCGACAAAATAGCCGCACACGTAATTAATATCACAAATAGAGAAAATCACACAAGTTCATGTATCAATGCTTCATACCAGGCTATGATGTATCAAGAGTTGTACAATTTCACTCACTTCCGAATTGCCTGAGTTGGCTGCGTTTTCTACCGGAGCAGTTGATGTAGTTATTTGAAGAACAAAACCGTGCGACACTGGCGCTCACGAGAGACAACCACATCAGCAATGCAATGAAGAGATGTGACCTATCTTCCAGGGGCCCGCGTACCACTTGAATGAGACAAGTGAGTCTGTTTGCAGTATACGCATTTAATATCGCCCAGAATACGCACCTAAAGGGGCGTGAACTTGAACTTAATAAAACTGGTTCCACCGCCACTCAAGCATGAAATTTGACTTGCACGCCCAACTGACACAGCTGCAAAGTGCGGCAGGTCACGCTTGACTGCCTGTCAGCCACAGCTGTTAATTGGACAAAACAACTACAACTAGTGCAAACCAACCACCACTAATCGTGCAAACCATCTACATCAATAAAGCAAGACATTGCTGAGATTAAGTATTCGCTAAACTTCATATGTAAGACCTTAGAGGATGTAAAAACATCTAATGAAAAAAAGAGAAATCTATCACAGAACTATTGAAAGCATTGAAGGAGAAAGATGAAAACATATATACCTTGGAGACGAAGGTTAACGAACAATACTCGAAACATTCTTGTAACGGGCCTAGATCTACACAGCTTCGCACACGCGACATCCCCCAAGATAGAGAAACAAAGAACCCGCTCCCGAACATCTACCACCGCTCCCGCCGACCTGTGCACAGAGGACAACGATGACATTAGCGAATCGGCCATCATGCGAAAAAACTTTGTTGACTTTGCCAAAAACAAGCTAAACGTGCCACTAAATGATCTGGAAATCACCGCAATACACGATCTTCCAAAGTGGAAGGACGGCACACGGCCGGTGATTGTGCAACTGCTACCACCCGACAAGAAGAGTGCACTAATGCGTAAACGTGCGATGTCGCGGGGCAGCAAAGTATACCTAAATGAGCATCTATCCCAGACAAACAGTGAGCTATTTCGAGAGGAAAAACGGTTGAAGAAAGACAACATAATCTTCAGTGTGTGTACCTTAAATCTTCAGTGTGTGTACCTTAAACGTATTCATCAAGAAAAGCGAACATGTGCAGAGGCTCCACGTTGTCAATGTACAACAACTACGAGATATTGTGCGCTAGTTTATGCCAAAGAACACTGCGATGTATACGAACAATACTATGTCGAAGAACAATGTTATGTGTAAGAACGCTAATATGCGTAAGAACACTGCCAAGAACATTACGAAGTATAAGAACACTGTGTCTAAAACACTGCTCTGTCTGAGAACACTACCGTATCTATAACCACCAAATGACAGAACAATCTGATCAGTCATACCTCTTACATCTTGGTGGTATTGAAGATAATAGTTTAAAACACATTCTTGATAAAAAATTGATAATGAAAATGTCAGAACTCAAGAAATACAGCACTCTTCATATTATGACATTGATAATTTTAAAAAAATTAGCAGATGAATATAAAGACCGTTTAAGTATTTTCAGCTCGAACATACAATCTATATATGCAAAATTCAATGAATTGGAAATATTTATCGAAGAACTCAATACTATTAATTTTAAATTCAATGTAATATGCTTACAAGAAAGTTGGATAAAGGACAATAGTGACTTATCGCAAATACAATCGCCTGGCTACAACTTTATCATTCAAGGGAACAGTTGCAGTGAAAAGGGTGGTTTAGTAATTTACATAGATACAAGATTCAAATATGAAGTATTGATTAATCTAAATGAGTATGAATATTGGGAGGGACAGATTATTAAAGTAACCGGCGTAGGGCTACCCAAAGAAATCATCATAGGCAACATCTACCGGCCTCCCAGAATGCTACATAACCAAATTAGGCAGTTTATAAATGAATTCACAGTACTCGTGACAAACATAGAAAATAAAAAAAGTAATATTGACTGGAGACTATAATTTAAATCTGCTAAAGATAAACAAAAACGAAGCATGTAGTGATTTTTTTGAAATGCTAACAACACATAGTTTCTATCCGAAATTACTCTGCCAACGAGATTTTGTCATACAACCGGTACACTCATAGAAAACTTCTTCCTCAAAAAAAATGATGCTATTTTAATTGCTAAAGAAAAACATATGCCCTGTAAATTAGTCAAATTTAAAAATATAAACAAGAAGTCAAAATGGATAAAACAATAAGATATAGAGATAAATTATATTCAAAATTGAAAAATACAAGACCCGGCACACAAGAATACAATACCAGAAACACAAACATAAAAACATACAATACTATATTAAAAAGCAGCATCCAAGCAGCTAAAAACATTTACTTCGAAACAACATTCACCAAATTTAAACACGATATCAGAAATACATGGAAAACCATCAATGAATTTTTTCTAGGAAGAAATTAAAAGAATTATCTCCCATGATAATTAAGGAAAATAATACTGAAATAACTAACAAATTAGAAATAGCAAATATATTTAATACTTACTTTACTAGAATTGGTTCAAATCTCGCTAAAATTATATATTATTCAGGCGAGAAAAACCACAGATACTATCTCAAGAATGCACAAAACGCAAATTTCAAATTTAAAGAAATTGATAAAGAAACTATCAAGATAATTATAAACAATCTACCAAAGAAAGAGAGCTGTGGTTCAGATGGTATATCTACACATTTATTAAAACATATTGCGCCATCACCCGTCACATCCTTAGCGCTAATAACAAATCAAATCAAATCAAATCATACACACTGGTGTTTTCCCTGAAAAACTAAAGCTCGCCAAAGTCATTCCCATTTTTAAGAAAGAAGACCCAGCCTTGTTAACTAATTACAGGCCAATCTCTCTTTTGCCAACAATATCAAAAGTTACAGAAAAAGTAATTAGTAGTCAACTGTATGAATACTTCGAAGATTCTAAATTGTTTGCAGAAAATCAATATGGTTTTCGAACTGGTCACTCAACAGAATATGCCGCCTTAGTAGAGTTGGTAGATAGAATCACTATTCAAAAGGACAACAATACAATACCTATAAACATCTTTCTCGATCTATCAAAGGCTTTTGATTCCATTAATCATAAAATATTACTGGACAAACTAAAATACTATGGGTTGGAGGGCCACACACTGAAACTATTCAACAGCTACCTAACAAATAGAAAACAATATATAGAATTGGGCGATATTAAATCTAAAACATTGAATATAAGCACTGGTGTCCCACAGGGGTCTATTCTTGTGCCGCTATTGTTTATAATCTGCATAAATGATATTTCACAGTTTAGTGAAATGTTTAATTTTATAACCTACGCTGACGACACTACCCTTTCAAGTACGCTAAATAATATACGGAGAACATTGATGCTGGCTCCCTAATTAACGACGAACTTGGTAAAATAAACGAATGGCTTGAAATTAACAAACTGTCACTAAACATAAACAAATCTAGATATATGCTTTTCCACATGCCAAATAAACAAGTAAATGCACCTACGCTCCAAATCAGTAACACAAACATTACAAAAGTTAATGAATTCAACTTCCTAGGTCTAACTCTGGACACAAATTTAAAATGGAGGAAACATTCTGAAATCACTTCAAATAAGTGTTCAGAACAATTGGAGTGTTAAATAAGCTTAAACATATATTACCCCAAAATATAAAAAAGTATATATAACATTCTAGTCCTATCACATATGAACTATTGCATCATGGCATGGGGCTCTCAACGTGAAAGAATATACAAAGTACAAAAGAAGGCTGTTAGAATATTAACGAGTAAATACAACTCGCACACGGATCTGCTTTTCAAAAGATTAAATTTATAAAAAATCACAGATTTTACTCAGATTACAAGAACTCAAGTTCTGTTATAAATTTATGCACAACCTATTACCATCGTAGCTGCAAAATTGGCAGTTGACACCAAATGCAAACATCCACACCCACAACACACGAAGACAACATGAATTACATACATTTAGAACACAACATGAATTTGCTAAGCGATGCCTGAGACACAATCTACCTAATACTTTAAATAATACACCAGCCCTGGTATTAGAAAAAATCATCACACATAGTCTAAGTGGGTTTGCGAACTACACCAAACATCAATACATACAAAACTATCCAACCTCGTGCAATATAGCAATTTGTTACACATGTAGGCAAAACCAATAATGACAAAACATGCACTAAACACACGCACGCACTCTACGAATGCACATATTCACAACTTCACAAAGAGAATACACACTTTAAAGGCATACACGCACGCATACGTGCATGACATTTCGTTTTCCTTCTATTTGCAAGATTTACACTTGTTGGACGAACTCTATTAATTTTATTTATCGTTATTTTTTCTCTTTATAAAAGATTATAACTTCTTAGGCCAATGTAATGTATTGAAACGTATTTATTACGACCGCATGGTTTGGTCATGGCGCCGGCATAAGACAAGTTATTGAACTCTGAACTCTGACAGTGAAACCGGGAGCATAGGTTTCTTCATCCACTACATCCCTCCCAACTTTAGTGAGAAAAAACACTTTCAATCGAGAGGTAGCAAATTGTCCGGTAAAAAAATAATAATAGTTCTTGATTACTGTTATAAACAAGCAAAAACACTGCAAGTAAAGAACTAATCAAATTACAAATCCAAACGTTCAGGGTGTTTCCTGATACGTTCCGAACGTCTAGGCTCTGCTATAGATGCTACAGCAGGCACAATGTCAGTTTGTTGAATTGCTGCGGACGGCTTCGCTGGTGATCTGCCTCAGACTTTTCACCAAACTCGATCACGTCCCCTGGAAATGTCTCCAACGGTGTAGGCCGGACCGATGGCATCACCTGATGACTCGACAGTCTTCCTTGCAGCTGATCGCTGTGATGTCGTGCAATAGTGCCATCTTCTAGACGGTCGATGTACGATACCGGCCCAGTCTGAAGATGAATCGTGCCCGGTACCCAACTTGCAGTGTTACAGTGGTACCGTGGAGCATACACCAATTCACCAGGTTGGAAAGTTCGAACTTTGGCATGACGGTCATGTTTCGCCTTCTGTTTGGTCTGTTCAGCTACGACCTTTACATCTACGTCTGGTCTGATCAGGTGAAGTCGGGTTTTCAGCATTAATAGTTCAGCAGGGGCTATGCCCGTCGTGGAGTGAGGTGTGATGCGGTAATCGAAGAGGAAGCGTGCTAGCTTGGTTTCCAAATCACCTCCATGCATACGCTTTACTCCTTTACTCCTCCTTTACAATCCCAACGGCTCGTTCGGCTAGGCCATTAGAGGCAGGGTGGTGTGGAGCACTCGTAATGTGCTTGATGCCATTGTGTCGGCAGAAATCTTGAAACTCTTCACTGACGAAACCGGTGGCGTTGTCACTGACGATGACATCAGGGATGCCACGAATGCTAAACGACTGTCGCAGTTTGCTGATAGTAATATCTGATGTTGAGCCTGACGTAAGGTGAGCGTCTATCCACTTCGAATGTGCGTCAATTACCACCAGCATCATTCTGCCCATGAATGGACCTGCACAGTCAATATGCAGACGCGACCAAGGTCTATCGGGGAATGACCATGTTTGTAGGGGAGCTTCCGTAGGTCTGGGCCGGCTACGCATGCAGATGTCGCAGGTTTTGGCCGTTTTCTCAATGTCTTGATCGATACCAGGCCACCATATCATACTGCGGCCTACGGCTTTCATGCGGACGATCACAGAGTGTGCGTTGTGCAGTTCTTCCAACAGTGCTTGGCGGTGGGCACTTGGAATAATCACTCGTGTTCCCCACATGAGACAACCATCATGGATGCTGAGTTCATCTGTTCTTTGTGTCTACGGCTTCAGGAGTTCGTTATTGTCTTGATCTGGAAATCCATCCCTCGTCCTGATGAAGACTTGTGACAACACCAGTTCACGCGATGTTTCACGACGTATGTCACTTGCAATGACAGGAGACGTCCAAATACTGCATCGTCAGTATCGTGTCCGCTGGCACTGGTACATGTCTCGGAGCGCCACCTACCGGAAGGCGGGTAAGAGCGTCTGCTTGTGGGATGCTTTGGCCCGGCCAGTGGATAATCTGGTATTCGTAGGCAGCCAGTGTTGGGGACCATCGCTGCATCCGTGGCGACAGCATCTGTGGAACGGCTTTAGTTTCTCCAAACAATCCAAGAAGCGGCTTATGATCTGTGACGATGGTAAACTTGTAACCCCACAAGTACTGGTGAAACTTCTTCAGTCCCACTATGACGGACAGACCCTCTTTATCAAACTGAGCGTAGTTTTTCTCAGCATGCGAGAGACTTCTGGAGTGATACGCTATGGGTTTCTCTGCACCATCTTCCATGACATGAGCAAGAACGGACCCAATGCCGTATAGAGAGGCATCACAGGTGAGTA
Organism: Lamellibrachia satsuma; assembly: GCA_033239005.1. Lineage (NCBI taxonomy): Eukaryota > Metazoa > Annelida > Polychaeta > Sabellida > Siboglinidae > Lamellibrachia > Lamellibrachia satsuma. Next base: position 6,937,856 of record BSQZ01000015.1, on the reverse strand, counting down.
CCAACGGTTTGGAGGAGTTAAAGTGAGTCATGACCTGTGGGGAACTCAGCATCTCTTTCGTCTTGTTGAAGGCCTCTTGTTGTGTTTTCTTCCAGTACCACTTGGTATCTTTCTTCAGCAACTGATTCACAATCCCAAGGAATGAGCGTAACTCGGTTATGTTGGTGGGCGCTGGAGCATCACGGACTTCTGACAGTGTCTAACCTTCGGCATCGATCCGATGACTCAAGTAATCGTCCTCGTCACTCAAGAATTGACACTTGAATTCTTTCAGGCGGAACCCAGCTTGAACCAGTCGTTCGAGCACGCGATCAAGTGTCTGCAAATGTTCATCTTCTGTTGTCACCAAAACATCACCCAAATACACCATTGTGTTCGGTATGCCCTTCAAGAGCGAGTCCATGACACGTTAGAATATGCCAGGTGCTGATGACACTCCGTACGGTAGTCGCTTGTATGTGAAAAGACCTCGCGGCATGTTGATTGTGACGTACTTCCGACTGTCAGGATGTAGCTGGATCTGTTTATACGCATGACGCATGTACGTGGTACCGTTCCCAAGCTGTGCATACAAATCCTCTATTCGGGGAATATGATATCTGTCCAGTTTGGCTACTTGATATTCACACACTGTCCTGTATATGTGCGAAGCGTGTCCTTTGTGGATCTCGTGTTAGGCCATGTTGAGTTTCGCCAGTGTTTGTGCAACGTTTCTTAGCTGATGATCGAGAGAGTGGCACCTTCCATCAGAAGCGTCTTTCCATCTACTTGTATTTGGGTAACGATCGGATCTGGACGTGGTCCCGTCATACTGAACATGTTGTATGTCGCTCCAGTGTTTTCAGAAGGGACACAGTCTTGTATCGGTGCCGTCAGCTGATGAGTGTGGTTTCTTTTCCCTTTTTCAGCTTTCTGTTTTGCGAAACAGTTGCTCATGACAATATCGGCATTGAGCATCCTTGTAGTGACACTCGTCCGCCGAATGAGACTTTTTCCACATCTGAAACATGGTTTCTGACGATTCTGAGCGGGTGGTTTCTTCTCCCACCTTCTCGTTGAATGCTTGCGGGCGGTCACTTTGTTTACACACGGTGTACTGTCTTTGTAGCTCAGCTAAACGCCGCTGCTGCTGCAGCAGCGTTTAACTGTGCAGTGTAAACAGCAGCTGATTCCAAGGCAAGTGCCATTTGTAGAGCCTTTTTGAAATCAAAGTCGGCTTCTCCCAACAATCGTCGTTGAATGGCTGAATCTGCTACATCACAAACTAACCGGTCCCTCAGATTTTCTTCCAGGATCAACTGAGCAGTCAGCTGCATACCAGCCTTCGTTTGACGAAAATCAGTTTCTGGCCAGATTTTTCAGTTCGGCTACAAAATTACCTATTGAATGTTCCTTCTTCCTGTACGCCGAATAGAAGTTGCACCGTTGCAAAATTGTGTTTGGTTTCGGTTCCAAATACGTTTGTAGCAATTTGCACAGTTCAACGTACGTCAGGTCAGCCGGCGTACGTGGCGATGCCAGGCTGCGGAGCAAAGTACAAGTTTCGGCACCCACGGCTGTTAAAAGTATTGCGCGACGATTACTTGCGGCGGCATCGTCAATGTCATTGGCCTCAAAATAAAACCCTAACCTGTCCTTGTAGGAGGACCAATCCTTCCCCGTAAACTCCGGCAAGTTGCCGTGCCGTGACATGTTTTGAATGCTGGCGCCGGTTGTTGTTTTTCGTGAAGCCGATTTGACGCGTTGTAGTTTTCCGTGACTTTTGCGGGAAAACTGTGATTACAGTCAGTCTCAGCGTAGCTTTGGCGTCCTTTTTGCTAACCTTCTATGTGCAGTGATGACCACTGATAATCAGAGTGTACTTCCTGACATGAAGTTTTCATCCTCGTCGCCAAATATGATGTATTGAAACGTATTTATTACGACCGCATGGTTTGGTCATGGCGCCGGCACAAGACAAGTTATTGAACTCTGAACTCTGACAGTGAAACAGGGTTTCTTCATCCACTACAGCCAACTAATTTAATTTATTAAATTATAAATGTTCCAATTTATAGGTGGCTCCTCGATAGTGACTAGTTAGTCTTAGAGGAGTCTCCTCACCCTATTAGCATTACCTTATACATCTGAATACACACCACGTTCATAGTAAAATTACAAACTTGTGTATCTTTTGAAATGTTACATTGGTAAAATAAACACAAATCTTCTTCTTCTTCTTCTCCTTCTCCTTCTCCTTCTTCTTCTTCTTCATCTTCTTCTTCTTCTTCACCTACCATATACCGTTGATGTCAGAAGGCTAGTTTACGGAAGTAATTAATGTCCACTAGGCTAATTGTCAATGTTTATTGGGCTGTTCATTGTTCACTGGAGCGCGTGTTTCATTCGGTAATTTGGTGGGCGTGTGTCCTCCGCGCGTGGCCACATCTACCGTCCTTCGGGGTCGTTACTGGATGTTAGAACCCCCAGCCATTCTTCGGGTTGCTCGGGTGGTCTCGCATCATCGCCCAGTGACGGCAGTGGCGAGATATTTTACCGTCTTCATTAGGGCAGCCATCTCCAGGGCATCAGCTGCAATATCGGCGATGACTGGTCCCACATTCGGGCTGTTGTGATAAGGCTTACCGGCTCTACGGGGTCGGGGGCGGTCTTGCCGCGGCGCACGGTGGCCAAGCCAGTCAGTGATTGCCCCGAAGAATGCCGCTGGACCATCTTCGTCGGAACAGGGGAGAGCAGGTGCACGGATACTGTTTTCCCCGTCTGGGCAGTTGTCTGGACTGGATTCCGCATTGTCGTCTTCTCGTACTTCTGGAGTCGGGGATTATGGCGAATCCTATTCTGTGTATTGCTGGTCGACGCCTCCCGGGAAGACTTCCAACGGCGTCCAGCCATTACCTGCCATGTGTATGGAGGTCTTCGACGTTTGTTAAATAAAAATAAAAGAATTCAAAGCAGCGCCGTCAAATATAGAAGTGGTATACACGGCAGTTGCTAAAAAAATCCAAGGCTACGCTCGCCAAAATGTAGAAGTGTACATGCCTGAAAAAATCCTGGCGCGCGCTCACCGAAATGTACAAGCTATCGTGTCACGTCAAGACATTATCCTTACTTCGTTCAGGACCGTCAGGACGTGACAACGAATAACTCACATTGCTTTACCAGAAGATCTCAGGTTCGACCACAATGTTGTTTCATTAGTCGACGTACATACACATTGCAACATCTATACTTCAACTACTCTACTACATGTCTTCTACAGGTATCCTACTACTAGATATAATCAGTACATTATAGCAAACGTTTTACATACATTAACATCAAGTTATAATCTGCAATTTCAGCTGTTATTGATTCTACTAATATGAAATTAAGTTTGTATTCAAGATGCTGAGATGCTATTATTATTTATGAAGTACATACGTGTTTGGATTCCCCGAAGATGTCTTAATGTATATGTATAACATAAATGCTTGACAGAAATCAGTTGGTGGGGCGAAAGTCCATTACCTTCCGAGGACACGAACGTGACCTGGGTTGACCTAACTCATTAATCAACTACATAACCAAAGCTAGATATAACGTATCAGATAGTGTATAGAGAACTTAAAAAAATTATTAGAACTATATAGAAGTAATCCAAACTACAGTCAACGGCCTTGTTCTTCACAAGGAGATTTGCTTGTATATATGTGTAGTGTTCGAGTACTGCGAGTGGAAAGAGAACGATATGTGTTGTGCGCGGTGTAATGGATATGAATAAATGTGCGTGTTCAGAATTGGGCAGATTACAAAAGATATAACAATGGCGACGATGATGGAGATTCCAGTTCCAGAACTTCCTCCATTCGACACAACGGACGAACCAAATACCCTGTGGTAGAAAATGGATAAGGTCATTCAATTTATATCTTGCGGCAAAAGGCGTGGATAGTGATGGCCAGAAGGTTGCGTTGCTGCTATACATGGGAGGAATGAAGCTCCAGGAAATCTACCAAATCGTACCCGAAAATGCCCAATTAACATTCGCCCAAACAGTTCAGACGTTAGATAGATATTTCCAACCTAAAATGAACCTACCATTCGAGAGACATTTTTTCGAAAGATGGAGCAGGCACAAAACGAAACGGTAGACCAATTTGTGTCTCGTCTACGACAGAAAGCAATATCATGCGGGTTTGACAATGTTTAATGAAGCTATCAGAGACCAGGTAATAGAGAAATGCAGAAGCATGCACCTACGGAGAAAGTTCCTTGAGAAGTCGGGGAACATACTGTTGAAAGATCTACAAGATGTAGCCAGAGCATTTGAAGCAGACCTTCAAATGAAGGCAATGGAAAATCCAGGAGCATCAACTGACGCACAAGTGAATGCTGTCAACAAAAACAAGCCAAAATGGAAAGGAAAGGGAAATGACTGTAAGAACAACATATCACAGGCAAATGGAACAGAGATCCTACCGTTGCAATAGACAGGGACATTTTGCGCGTGACGCACAGTGCCCTGCACGCGACCAGGTGTGTAAACAGTGTGGGAAGCGTGGTCACTATGCAGTGTGTTGTAAAACACAGGGGTCTGGAAAGCCAAAATGGAAGACTAGTGATACCACCAACCCAAAAGTGAAAACCTGTTACAAGGTGACCGGAAACAGACAGGGTTAAAACAGAGACGACTATGCTTTCACAGTTGCAACACTGGAAATGAGTCGGGAGTTGTGGACCTCAAGGTCGGAGGGGTGGCCATAACCTCAATACTCATCGACTCAGGGGCAACCTGTAACATTATCGACAAAGCCACATGGGAGATACTCAAGAAGGATGGTGTAAAATGCGTGTCACGCAGAACAAACAAGAAACTGTTCGCATATGGACAAGAGAAACCCATTGATGTCCTTGGAACATTTGTGGCAGAGATTGAGTGTGAAAACAATGACAGGAAGTGTGAAGGAGAATTCACTGTCATAAAAGGGACTGGTAAAACACTACTCGAAGACGTACAACTGAAAAGCTAGATGTGTTGAGGGTTGGACCCCTCGAACACCCACACACATACTCCGTCACGGAAGAGGGGACTGATACTGACATACGCCGGAAGTTCGCAGACGTATTTGCAGGCGTGGGAAAACTCAAGAATTACCAACTGAACTTACACGTCGACAAAACCATACAACCAATCGCGCAACCAGTACGTCGTTTGCCATTCGGTCTACGAGAGAAAGTAGAGAAGAAACTGGATGACCTACTGTAGAAAGAGATCATCGAAGAAGTTTATCAACTCTTGTAGTAGTACCCAAACCAGATGGCGACATACGTATCTGTGTAGACATGCGAAGAGCCAACGAGGCAATTGTGAGAGAGAGACATCCTATTCCAACCATTGAGGAAGTTCTTCAAGACTTAAGTGGGTCGACGGTGTTCAGCAAGCTAGATCTCAAATGGGGATTCCACCAAGTGGAGCTGGCAGAGGAGTCACGGGAAGTAACTACATTCGTGACACACCGAGGATTGTACAGGTATCGCAGGCTAATGTTTGGCATTGCCTCAGCACATGGCAACTATCAGAAGATCGTGAAGGATGTACTGCGAGACTGCAAGGAAGCAGCAAACATAGGAGACGACGTGATCGTACATGGACGAGGCGTCAAGGAACACGACGAGAACTTGTATGCCGTGCTGAATCGTCTCAAGGAGTGTGGCTTAACACTGAACGGCGGTAAATGCAAGTTCAGATTACCTCGACTGACATTTTACGGTCATGATCTGGGAAAACAGGGGATCACGCCAAGTGAAGAGAAGATAGATGCGATCGTAAACGCACAAAGCCCAAAGAATGCATCAGAAGTGAAATCATTTCTCGGACTTGTGCAATATTCTGCCAAGTTCCTGCCGAACATCGCAGAGGTGGCCGAACCACTAAGAATCCTCACCAGAAAGGATCAGAAGTTCACTTGGGGAGAGGACCAAGAAGAAGCATTCAGAGAGCTGAAGAAGCTCATGACAAGCGCGGAGACGCTGGCTTACTTCAAGAATGAGTGCAAAACACGCGTTGTAGCAGATGCAGGACCAACAGGACTCGGAGCTGTTCTGACACAGCTCCAGGAGGGACAATGGAGTGTTGTGGCATACGCGTCCAGGAACCTCACAGCAGTAGAGCGGAGATACTCCCAAACAGATAAAGAGGCGTTGGCACTCGTGTGGGCGTGTGAAGATTTCACCTATATGTGTATAGACGTGAATTCGAACTGGAGACGGACCACAAACCGTTGGAATGCATATACAGCAGAACATCGAAGCCATCGGCGAGGATAGAAACATGGGTGCTTCGTCTTCAAGGGTACCAGTACAAGGTGATCTACCGGCCAGGGAAAACAAACATTGCTTATGCGCTCTCACGACTAAATCAAACGACACCAAAAGACAAGAGTGGAGAAGAAATTGAGGTGGTGCGGATGATGGCTGAGGAAAGCACACCAGTTGCTCTTATAGCACGTGACGTAGAAATTGCATCAGAAGAAGACGTAGAGCTGACCAGTGTGAGACACTACATACAACACGGGAACTGGCATGAGTGCAAGATGCCATACTACACGTGTGTGAAGAATGAACTCTGTGTTCTTGGGAAGCTGGTGTTACGTGGGACAAGGATTATAATACAACGAAGACTTCAAGATGATGTCCTACACCTTGCTCATGAAGGACACCAAGGGATCGTAAAGATGAAACAGCGGCTCAGAACCAAAGTCTGGTGGCCGAGAATGGACAATGATGCTGAGAAAATATGCAGATCATGCCATGAATGTCAAGTTGTGAGTCAACCGAGTCCGCCAGAGCCGATGCAGAGAACTGAACCACCGACAGGACCGTGGCAAGACGTTGCCATAGACATAATGGGACCTTTGCCTACGGGCGAAAATCTGCTGGTGATAGTTGACTATTATAGTCGATTCTTCGAAGTTGTCATCATGCAGTCGACTACAACCGAAAAAAATCATCGGGGCTTTAATTCCTATCTTTGCCAGATATGAATACCCGTTCTCGGTGAAATCAGACAACGGCAGTCAATTCCAATCTGAGGAATTCAAGAGTTTCTTACTGTTACATGGAATCGAACACCATACATCTCCACCTTTGGGGCCACAACAAATGGGGAGGTGGAGAGACAGAACCGAACACTTCTGAAAGCACTCAAAGTCGCTCATGTGGAAGGAAACGGATAGAAAGGAGAACTCATGAAGTTTCTGTTGGCATACAGAACTACACCACAAGTCAGTACAGGTGTGACTCCAGCATATATCATGTTCGGCAGAGAGCTGAAAACAAAGTTGCCAGAACTTCGAAGTGACAAAAACATTCTAGACGAGAATGTTCGAGACCGTGATTGGAACCACAAACTAACTGCCAAAGCATATGCAGATAGCAGACGTGTAGCCATGTTAAGCCCAGTGTTACATGGAGAACAAATTCTACTAAAGAACACAAAGACATCCGGAAAACTGTCAACCAACTTTGAGCACACTCCGTTCACAGTCGAAAAGAAAGAAGGTCAAGAACTGACAGTGAGATCACCGGACGGTGTTGAGTACAGGAGAAACAGCTCGTTCGTGAAACCATATACAGCCACTGAAGGAACAACTTCATCAATGGTGAACCAAAGGTCTTCTGTGCCTGATTGTGCAGAAACAGGAGGATTGCAGGCCAATACTCCAAGGAAGTCACCAAGCATGAGTACTCCGATGAAGACACCAAACTTGGGGTCACCGCATCGAACAAGGTCGAAACGTTTGGTGAAGGTACCTGTGAAGTACCAAGACTATGTAGTGACATAAAGTTTGCACGTCAGATACTGAGGTGAGCCTAGCGCCCTCAGATAAAGGCTGTGAAAGCCTAGTGGCAAATATGTTTGGACTTTAATTGACAAATATGTTTGGACTTTAATTAGTAAATATGTGTTGGACTTTAAATGGACACTGTGTGGACTTTAGTAACTAGCTTGGAAGCTGAAGTCTCAACAATTGCGATTGAATTTGTTAAACTAGCTGTGTAGTACATACTAGTAGTCTAAGTTGTTAATTGCGTGTTGGAAGTTTAAGTTTAAAGGAGGAAGGGAATGAAGTGTTCGAGTACTGCGAGTGGAAACGAGAACGATGTGTTGTGCGCGGTGTAGTGGATATGAATAAATGTGCGTGTTCAGAATTGGGCGGATTACAAAAGACATAACAATATGGAATACTTAAAAACGATGTATCTTTCGTATTTTTTCTGGAGGTGCTAATCCAGCGGATAGGTGAAAAGATTGTGCACTTTTTGATAAAAACAAAGACTCAGCTCATCTATTCTACATACCAAGGGAACCATTTTAAAGTTTAGAGGCATTCCAGATGTTCCTGAGTTCAGAAATGGCGGCCATTTTTTAAAATGGCTACCTCATTCAATTTCCCTATATCTTAATAACTGCTATAATTTTGGTACCTAAATATAGGTTTTAGGGTAAAATAAAAAAAAAATTTTTTAACTTCTCTGACATTCATATCCGCTATTTTTAAAGATGGCGGTCGTCAATACAAATGTCACGATGTCTTAACAACTGCGTCACGTACAGCCGTAATGTTTATGTTTTAGCATAGATTGGTGGGTAACGATTTCAAAAATGTTACTTTTGCCCTTCGCCGACATTCATATATCCGCCATTTTTAAAGATGACGCCAGTCAAGGCCTATTATTCCCATATCTTAAGAACTACATAACATAGAGCCACAAAGTTGATGTCAAAATATAGGTTTTTTAGATGCGATTATTTCAAATATATTACTTTTGATCTTTCAGATATCCGCCATTTTTAAAGATGGTGCACGACAAAGTCTTTTATCCCCATATCTACATCTACATATCCTAGAACCTTGAAGTTGATGTCAAAATATAGGTTATCAGCCTAGTCACTTCAAACATTAGTTTGATTACGTTATAATGATGTCTACCCCCTAAATCCACACAAAGTATTCCCACACAGTTCACACATCCCGATGACATCCACCGCATTTGCACAGCATTGCGCAGCGCAGGTTGGCTTTTAAACACCGACACTGTCCTCTGCAACCTTTCGTGCTGCCACTATTGATGAGCGCACGGCAAGTTGTACCTGCAGGTGGTACAGCTGTCATCCACTGCACCCCCCATTCAGCCACGTCCCCCTGTCGAGCCCAGCCGAAGTCTGCTGGACTGGGCAGGTGTGGTGCCTTCAGCAGGGCCTAGCGCCAGACGTGGCCAGCCTGGTAGCCCACTCGTAGCAGGTGTTGCATGAGGGCATCTTGCATTGGTGGAAGCTTCTTGATCTCCCTTCCTTTCTGCGTGAAGAGGACCTATCTGGCACGATTCACATTGTCCTCCGAAATGCCCCGGTCGTGTAGTACAACAACGTACCTCTCGATGGTTGGTTGAACTTCTCCCAACATCTGCCGAGGGAGTGTGCAAGAGCACACAGCGCAGGCGTTACACTACTGAAAGCGTTCCGTGATGCCCAAGCCGTGTGTTTGCCTCTTCCAGCGAAACACGGTGTGGTATCACACCCGGTCAGTGAATGGAAGACAGGCAGTACCTTGCACTTGTCAACACCAAGCACGTGTGCTATAGCAGTTGCATTGATGTATCGGAATGATTTCCCTGTGCCGATCGCTACCACAAGACTTTCACAGCCAAGTCTGCGAGCAAAGCTGACAGTTAGTACGACAACGTCAGTATCAACAGTTCCTATGACAATATTCTGTCTTCCCTGCTTGACACCATCCGCAGAATGCAACAGCATCCTGGTGTTCGCTTCTTTGTGTGTACACGGTGATAGCCACTCCATGTTAGTTGCCTCCGAGCACAGCATCTCGTCTCCATGTGTGATCGCCACCTTGTCAGGAATTGTTTCGGTAGTCACTCGTTCACTTAGCAGGTGAAATAGTCTTGTTGTCATTCTCTCGCAAGAACTTTGGCCAGTTTGCAGGTAACTTTTTTCGACCCTCAACTTGTTTCTTTGTCCCCTTGCCTCGTTCTCTCCGTCTGGTCGTCTTGAGGCTGTCAGGTCTGTACACATCGAGAGCAATGTCAACACGACAAACATAACCGACCAACTGTTTTTACTGTACACACCGGAATAATGTTTTGTGGTAGTGATTCTTAATGTGGAAACTTGAAATGGACATGTTATTTTTGCCATTTTTGGCTTGTTTTAAATTTGTTTAACCAGTATTAACATTAATAATACGGGCAAACTATATATGTCCGAAAAGCTCTTGGTGTGGGCAATCCATTTTAAAATGTATTTAAACCGAACTTTAAAATTCACGTTCTGGGAGACAAGACATGATTTTTTGGGACACTGGACCATAATTGTGTATAATCCAATTAATGTAATAAGAGTAACATGTAATAGTGACAATTGCTTTGCGAACCACACGCTCTTTGTTGTAACAACGTGCCCCATATGAGATAACAACTTACCCCATTTACGGGTCTAGTTGTTACAGTCAACTGCACCTGGGAAACTTCACATATTCACATAACTATAATATGGAATATCATTGGCATGGTATATTTTATTAACACGAATAAAATTTTAATGTATACGTTCACAGAAATAATGTATATATGTGTAACATACTTTTCACAAAAAGTTACTAACTGAAAATTCAAACTAGCCCCAGTCTCCCATACCTGAAAAATCAAACTAGCCCCGGTCTCCCATACCTGAAAATTCAAACTAGCCCCGGTCTCCCATACCTGAAAATTCAAACTAGCCCCGGTCTCCCATACCTGAAAATTCAAACTAGCCCCGGTCTCCCCTACGGATGCATCTTAGCTCTTGTCAACCTGGCACATCTACTGTGATATATAAGAACTGGCATGGAATAGAGCATGAGGCCCCAAGTTGAAACAGTATGACTATCTGACAACCAGAATGTCGTACAATATTTTATTCATGCAGTTACAACACAGATTGATGTAACAGGAATAAAATTCAACTAATGATGTAAATATTGCTATATGTAACAGCATTATACACCATTACATATAATTTGCAGCAAAATGTGGCAGTGCTTTCGAAAGAGAGATATAACCAGTTCATAGAGCCAATAGATGACACTTACACACACCAGTAGACTTGTTACTGCATATTCTGCCTTTAATACATGCCTTCTTTACACGTTTTAAATTAGTGGCTGATCGATTTTCAAGGGGCTAGGTTACTAAGAAAAATACGTATGTTTCTTAACTGTTCTTGCATTCCTGTTCATCAATTGTAATTGTTCTTGCTCCTTTTTATGAAGGACTTAGTCCACAGAAAATATGTTACTAATTCAGTTTAAGAAAAAGATTTCTTTGGTGAATTTGTCACTAAAATGATTCTGCTTGCCACACATTTAACTAAAATATGTGTCCTAAAAACGTAGCCCCTCGAAATATAACACTGGCCCTTGTGCACCTGGAAATGTCAATGAATACATGCCCCACTCATAACCACTCAAATATGTGGGCATTTAACCTGACACTACTGATAAAGCAAAGCCGACAAAAGCAGAAAGACAATATTGGTTGCAATTAGCACCCTGTAAACCCTGGGTGCAGCTCAGGTTTCCGAGGACAAATGGCAGCTTCAGTCGAATTGACGTCATAGCTTGACCACAAGACAGAAGAGCTGCATTGCAGGTATCTCACAGACTATATCAATGTGTGTGCTCACACACACAACCAGTTCTGTCCAATGCAAATGTAGTCGTAGCAGACCTGTTGGACATGTTCACGCTGGTTTGACAGTTTTATTAAGTTCTTCACGTTTCTGTATGTTTGAAATATAATCAACTCTTTCAAGCACAGTACAATCTAACGATAATATAAAATTGCTATATATCGCTGTTTAATTTAAAACCTAAAAATCATTTATCTTAAATTGGCCCCAGAATTAATGTGATACCAAAATACTATCTTTATAGAAGATAATAACATGTAGAAACTATGATGATTTGCGGTAGTGCAGCCAACAAGACTATTCCAAGTATGTGTGTAGACATTATCATCCAAACAAGACTTCTGACACCAATTCTGCACACATTATTCTTCACCTACACCATAATGAAAAAGAACGACTGACTGGTGTCAGCATTTGGCACGTCAAACAACAAATATGCACTACAAACACATGATAACAATGACACAATCGCTCCAGTAGAGCTGCCTTATTTTCACTAGTTCTACAAGAATCCTGGCAGTGCATCAACACTCACACACACACACACACACACACACACACACACACACACACACACACACACACACACACACACACACACACACACCCACACACACTCACGCACGCACGCACGCACACACACACACACTCTGTACAAAAGCATTTCAATACATGGTCATTATTTATGACAACCTGCTACATTACGATACATTTAGTAAACCAATTATGAAGCTGTAAAATAATCAGTTTGTGCAACGCGTGACCATCAGGAATCGATGACGAGATTCCTTCATTTATCATTCGTTTTATACTGCTACAAAATACTTGTCAATGACCAGAGTTTACTAGCAATGACACATTTGATAAAAACATTCACTTAATGCACACACCAATTTTCATATATAAACTACAATAAAGTTGAGTAATTACATGTAGGTAGAGTACATGGATGCTTGGCAATGATTAAATTAGGAAACTAGCTTCAATCTGGATGATGGTGTATCACCATACAAACATGACAACACCCACATCACCACAACTGATACCAGTGGGCCAGGTGAAACAATTTCACTATTCAGGTGGCAACTCAAACCAGTCTACTTACATTTGTAACAAGGAAGAGCCATAAGAACACAAGTATAATAAGCCAAGAATAATGATGTGTTCACATCAACCAATCTACTAATCTAGTAACATATCCTACCCATTTCTTGACACATTGATTACATGACATAATAACAGACAGCATTTCACAGAATGATTTATATCATCTGAGAATGCGCTGAGAAACAGTGAATACTTGAGATAATGAACCATTAGTATTCCTCTTTCCTCATTCATTTCCCACCCTTATTCTATTCACATTGCACTTTGAACAGCTGAAGGCAACAATAACAACAAACTTGGCTTAAACAACTGAAGACAATTATGCTAACAAGCTCAACATGAACAGAAGCAGAAGTTCTCTGACGGAAGCGATGGCCTGGACTTGAAAGCAAATTCTTCACATAATGACTAACCACTGTGCGTCTATTATATATCAACTTAAACAAACATGGAAAGAAAGTTAAAACAAAACTGACAAAGAGCATATATTGGATTAAGTGATAAGAGCTACTGATGTTTTAACTGACTCTCTAACTGAATACTGTGTTTTGTAACATCTTCCCTCTGCTCACCCTACACTGTTTCATTGACATTCCAATTTTGCATATTCTTGTACACGCTACCGGTACCATTGTAGAATAGACAACCAGATTCGACAACAACAAAATGGTTGTCAGTTTTTCACCATATACAAGTCAGATCGAACAACCACAAATTAGTTCTACCACTTCACAGTAAATAAATCAGATTGATGCCTGTAAAATGGCACTAACAGATCATAAATATCATTCACTGTGGTGGTTTGGAGAACATTTCAAGAAACATTCTGCTGAGCAGAGATATAACCATATAACTAGCTAGAACCATCCTCGCTGCTAGGGCGACTGCCAAGTACAACAGTACCCCTGGCAGATAACCCCGTTGAAATGTGGAACTTAGCATTGCTGCATTAACCAATGGGCTAAGACGGCCCTATGACTTTTGGGCATTTGGGATGTGGCCAATTGTGTAATGTTCTGGAAGTAACTTAACTTTAATTGGCAGTCATCGTTGGTCGGACAGGTAATTCCTGGAAATGCCATTTGAAGTATGGCGGGGCATATCTAGTTCCCAGAAAGACGTCGAACAAGACAGGAAGTAGGACAAAGTACAAACGATTCAGCCTACATTCGCACATGCCATGGGAAAAACTTCCACGTTTCAACAGGTTTATCTTCCAGGGGTAATGTAGTACTACCATCCCTGGTTAGCGATGGCTAGTGCCAAAAATCTAAATGGAGGCTACTTTTCAAAGGATCATAAGTGGTTAATAAAACTTAGAGAAAATAATGTTTTAATAGTTATAACCATGTTTGTTAAAACTATATAAAAAAAGTCTGTGTCTTAAAAATAATTAATTATCAGCACTATTTGCTTGAACAAAACATTATAGATTTCACAATTGGAAACTAGCCTGATTTCTCAAAATAAATATACAATAGCTGTCTTTCTGGCATATTGTGAAGGTCATATAAAGGTCTGTTTTGTTGATGCACCAGTTATGTAAAAGTTTTATTGAAAAGTCTAGTTTGTCAGTAAATAAATCCACTATCTGTTGTGGGGTATCAGAAGTAAAAAAATAATAGGATACATATATATATAATTAGAAAAACAAATTGTTCAGAAGGAACAAGCTTTTTTTTTGTAGCCAGATCCATTTAGCATTAAATGCCCATCAGAAAAAGTCAGATTTTTATGTTATGATGTTGTTTTGTTATCTAAAATGAAAGTATAATTTTAATATATAATTCAAATAAACCAATATGTATTTATACCATGTGAAGTTGCCCAGATGATACAGTCACACTGGCAGGACTATTGGTAGAGAGATAGACCCTGATGATTCACTGACTACCTATCTTAACCTTAATGGTTGATTACCTAAAATACTGCATTGCGTGACAATTTACACATAATTTCCTCCAGTACAGACTTCATCTTTCTTTCAGATCTTTCCTTCTCATCATTCATAAATTTCATTATTTTTTCAATCTACCGGGTAATCATTAATAATCAGTATATAAAATAATTATAATTAATACCAGTGGTAATATTTACTAGCATAAAAACTAATATTATGCATTCATTGTTATAAAATGATCAATGTTTGTAATTTATAAATTATTAACCTCAGTACACAGTACTCTGACCTTCCTAATTAACTGTTTGAACAGATACAGAATATAACTGCTTTGAATAAAAAGCAATACAATTATTGCACTTTCCTGTGACAATGGTACTGTTTTTTTCCAAACAGATTGTATTCTGTATCTGTTCAAACAGTTATTAAGAAAGGCCAGTTTATGTATATACATATGGATATATATATATATATATGTGTGTGTATATATATATATATATATATATATATATATATATATATATATATATATATATACACACATATATATATATATATACATATATATATATATATATATATATACATACATATATATATATACATATATATATATATATATATATATATATATACATACATATATATATATATATATATATATATATATATATATATATATATATATATACATATATATATATATATATATATATATATATATACATACATACATACATACATACATACATACATACATACATACATACATACATACATACATACATACATACATACATAATACATAACAACTGCTAAGAATGGCTATCCTGGAGTGAAACAGTTGTAACAAAAACTAACACAGAATATGATTTCAGAGCATACCTCACAGCCGTGCACTTTGTAGCCATAACTCTGAACGAACATTGTTGATAAAAACAAGGTATTAGCAAGACACCAACAAGAAATACGTTTATATGTCTGAAACAAAACGTATGCACCAACATGTAGTGGCGCCATTTGCTGCTACCCAGACATTGCAGACTTAGTGCTGGCACCTGGTGATGAACAGATAGTTTGGAAGCTGTGCTGCCTTCTGGAGGTTCCCATTGTGATGGTACTGCCGATGGCTCACTCCACGTGTTTCTTGCCACTAGAAACCCCATTGGTCATTACTTCAATGGGCCTGCCAAAAGCATTCATGGTTATTTATAGTGTTGTTGCTACATTTAACCCAGTAATCTAAATTAACTGAATAGAAAATGCCAATAAGCATGGATATTGTACACAGATACTTATAGGGATAGTCGGGCCAATAAGCATGCATATTGTATACAAATACTTACAGGGATAGTTGGGCCAATTAGCATGCATATTGTACACAAATACTTATAGGGGTAGTTGGGCCAATAAGCATGTATATTGTATACAAATATTTATAGGGATAGTCGGGCCAATAAGCATGCATATTGTATAAAAATACTTATACGGATAGTCAGGCCAATAAGCATGCATGTTGTATACAAATACTTATAGGGGTAGTCGGACCAATAAACATGCATATTGTATACAAATACTTATAGGGATAGTCAGGCCAATAACATGTAACCATAACATTGCTTGTAGGAATAGTCATGTCAAGGGTTGTGTGGAGAAGGGAATGAGGAAAGTCAGTGGGGAAAGAAATGACGTTATGGTTGGATTGATGTGGCTGAATTAATGAGGGGTAAAACTTTAATATAAATAAACACTTTTTCACAAGCTGCACGAAATTCAACCATTTTGCTCTTCACAATCATTTCATGAAATATCAAACCTATCTAGTACCGACTGCAACATGTGCTAGCTCATTTGTGCAAATGTATTATTTAGTTTCGACGCTATCATCACACAAACAATTCAGTTATTTTTGACCACATCTGGTGAAAATTCTACAAAAAGGGACAAAACTATTCTGACTATACTATAGCATAAGGGTAATTTTGTGTCAAATCAACCAATTTTCAGGAAATTTAAAAGTTGATGTCTCAGAATTTCCTTACATTTTAACCAATGACTAAGTGGCTATACTTCAGCACTTCTGCTGCAAAAAACTAAGCAAATTGTGTCCATCAGGGGTAAGCACCCAAAGTCGCACCCGTTATTTTGACCAGTTTTTAGGTGCCTCTAACTTAATATGTTTACAAGCTACTATTCTGAAATTTGTAGACATATTTGTACAGATTGTGTGTGCAAAATTTGAGAATGATAGGGAGAAGGACAATAGGCATACCGTGTGTACAAAACTGGATAGGGTCATAGGGATACTCACAGTAATCTTTTAGTTCAATAGGTATCTATTTATTATACTTTCACAATAATTGGGCCTTAACCCTGGTAGTGACCACTGGGCCGAATTCGGCCCACATGATCAGTGCAAAAAAGTGTTCCGACCAATTTTAGGCCGATTTTTGTATCACTCAATTTTTTTTTCCATCACCAGTATCTCACACGGGAACAAGCTGAATCACTCTTCATTCTGATTTATATTTATCCATGATCATAGTCAATGATAGTTAATGACAACCTTGCTTATAAAACATGTCACATGGTTGGTGTCCATATTTGGCTGCTTTTACGTTATACCTTTGGAAAGCTCTATGATTGGCCTATTTGAATACAGTAGTACCTGCCTTCAACGGACCCTCTGACGAGTGGACCCTGCTATGTCGGGAAAATTTCTCAATGTACGGACTGTTTTAACATGTTAATATCCCTCTGATGAGGGGACACCTGGTGAACGTGGACAGCGGACAGGATATTTTGGTTTCCTGTCCCTGCTAAAGCGGACAGTAATGTTTATTTTCGAGATTTTTTTTCTTAAAATATTTTATTTCCAAAATGGCGACAGACAAACAGCGCGGTGTGTTATATGCGGATTCGGATATAGGGCCGTTGGTCGTGGACCCTGATTTTCTGCCGCCGGAGGAAATGCCAAATGGGCCTGCTTAAACCTACTTAGAATTGCTTTGACAATTCTCAAGAAACAGGTGAACAATGTCAATGGACAAATTGTTTGTTTGACGCTGCCGCCGACATCAATCGTTGATGTTGGCTTCGCTTAGGCGGTTTGAAATTGCAATCGAAATACGCCTCGCATAAGAATCAGATAAACATGCAATTTAGTATGCAGTACTAATATGACACTGGGGTGAGATGGCATGCTTCCAATCTAAACGACGCGAAACCAACATGCCAAATGCCAAACCCCAGGCGCTACCGGTGCGCGAAACTACGAATTCGTCATCCGCATATGAAACGATGAATCGATGCTAAGTGGTGCATCATAAATTTATGCTTCGGTCGAGATCAGTTGAAAATCAAGGTGATTATTAATTCTGCCTATTGTCGTTTTCTATGTTTAATCAGCTTACATACTGCGTGTGTCAACTGATACGTTTTCGGCCACTCAAATCCAGGTTATTATTTTCGATTCGTAGGCCTATTAGTTCAGTACATCGTCATTCCATAATGGTATACATACATGTATTTTATTCAGTTATCAATTAAACATGGTGTGACATTTAAAAATAATATACGTTGATGCTAGTTGACTCGTTTAATAAGCTCTATAAACTGCATATTGCCGTATAAGACAGTGCTGCAAGCACACATAGGCTTCAACAGCATTCTTGGAGTTGGTGCAGTAGGCGGCGGTCGCTGTTGTTTAGTAGCTCCCTGGTGGCAGACATGGGAACACCTAACGCGCCTTATTTGTGGTATATGTACCTCAGTTATATCCTTACTGTACAGCCTGTTTATGTATTATTAAGTTAATTGATAACATCCGTCATCCGCACATGTCTACCATATATGTGTAGTACTGAACCGTCCACTCCAACATGCATGTCCCTTTGATGAGGGGACAATTGCGATGCAGGGACACTTTTGCTCAGATACAGAAGTGTCCATTCAAGGCAGGTACTACTATACATCTGAATGAGCGAGCGGGCTATATGCAGCGAATGAGCATCGTCGTTACAAACATGTGTTGTCTGGGCTGTCTGAACCTTTTATTTACTAATATGCCATTTTGTTTTCTCACTTTGTTCTGTATCAGTTCACTTTAGGCCAGATTATTTCAAGCTTCCACATCAATATTTCAGCAAACTGAATGACAGCATTAGTGAACTACGTTATTATACTAGTTCAGACCATTGGAACGATGTTGCAGGCTTTTTTTGAGATAAATGGTAAATGATGTGGGACCGATGGGTCTATCTGAATCGGCATAGTCTGGTGTTGGAAAAAATCTTAAAAATAAAAGTTCTGAACGTATGATTCATTTTTGTTTTATTTTATAGCTAATATGTATGGCAACATTTGTCCTTTAGGACATAGGGACAAACAACCACTCAGTAATTATCTGGTAACACGGTGAAAATACCTTTCCTTTCCTTTTGATGAAATTCAAAAAGTAATATCCCCATGATAAGATTACATGCTGTAGTTTTTATTACAGTAGTCTTTTTAGCAACGAAATGATACCTCAATCACATTTGTGTGATAACTGTTAGCAATGTTATGATTTTTTAAAAGCACCCTTATGAACAACTCTGATTTGTGTACACCGTGGAAATTTATTAATGGTCACTCCTTAAATTTTTATTTTTTATATATTTTACAAATTTCAGCACCGAAAATGTCAATATGGGAGGACACCATTTGTTTTAACCATGCATAGTCCTCTGTTAAGTACCCAACATATTATAATTTCATGATGGTGTTCTGTTTCATTTAATTTATAATGAAGCTAAAAAAAATCACTGTTCTGCCAATGGTGTTTTCTCCCAAATCGGCCAAAAACATCCAAAGTAAATGTGGCTGAACACCATCCTGAAATTGTAATATGTTGTTTACCCAATAAAGGACAATGCACAGTACAAACTGGTGGTCATAGGACTGAAAGTCATAAAAAATATATAAAAAGTATAGATGAATTCTTGAATGGATAGATGATCCAGTTTCTTGGTTATTAATATTACGCATAATTACCTCTCAAGAAACTCAGTGTTCATTCTGTATATTTCAACTGCATCTCACAGTCTTCTTCAGCAGATTATGCTTAATATAGATGAATTATTCTGAAAATATAGTAAGTAGATACCTACTAAGCTAAAAGATTATTGCCAGTACCCCTGACAATAGATGGTAGCAATTTGGATATTGTACAGGGTTCGAATTTAGTGGGGGCCCGGGGGCCCACTGGCCTCTAGATTCACTGTCGGGTCCCCACAAATTCCAACTCTGGGAGCCTGGCTGGCTCCTAGAATTTGGCAGAATTTTACGTTATAAATACTACGATATCGTTGCATCACAAATGCAAAAAACATATGCAATTTATATTCTATGAGGCACTACCGCTACCAACTTCATTTCTCCCCCTAGCGAACACGAACGAACATTTAAAAGTTCCATCCGTTGTTATCCAAATACACGTTGTACAAGACGATGCGATTAGTAAAAAAACACCATTTTACTATCGATCCGTTTCTGCGGAGCGTTAATCTTAGTCATTGCTGTATTCGCCAGGGGGATGTTCGTGCGCTACTGGTTGACAAATTATGAACTAGCCCGGCCAAGACTTGAAAATTGCAGGAAAGCATCTTTGATTTTTTTCGATCATAATGGCCAATATTCTCAATTATATGACTGGTGGGGAAATTTTTTTTGGAAAAGGCAGACAGCAGAAGAACACAATAAAACTCAATAAAAACTTTTAAAGGTAAAGTCTACGATACTTAGAAAAGAAAGAGTTTTCCTTAATTCGTGGCTGGATGGCCGACCGTGGCTGGTTCATGATGCTATAAAAGACATTATGCACTGCAGCGTATGCGTAAAATATCCTAAATTAGCAAACCAGTCAGGACAGTTCGCAGCGGAAAGTCGCTGTGACAACATAAAAATTATGGTGTTCAAACAGCACGAAAGCAGCTACAGCCGCCTCAAGTGTTGAGAGGAACACTTAGTCTTAGCTGACGTAGTGAAGCCAGGTAAGACTTGATCATATATAACTAAGTGCATTTGCAGCCATGCCATATTTTTTATGGATTACCCGTATTCTAAACGGATGCTAGGGATTTTTGGAGACATATGGCTGAATTCAGTTTTTTAATACATAATTTCTCAAAACATTTACGAAAAAACGCTATGCAGATATAACTAGCGACACCTAGCGGATACGCCTGATGCATATTTTGTAGTCTGATAGATCGTCACTAGATCAGATTGTTAATGTTATATTAATTATTAGGTTTCAACCCCAAACAGCACGTCTGAATAGAGCTTATACTTTTAAAAAGAATGACAGTTATTAATTGCGATATCTGCTGCAGACAGACCGTTTTAGCAAGGAATTCTAACCTCAATCTAGTTGTGTACATTCCAGTTTCATACAACACCTAGGCTAAAATATATTTAATTCAGTTCAGGGATGCTTTGACTGAAATTATTTCAAAAACGTAATTTTAATATGCTTGCAATTAAATAAATTGTTGATTTTTTCTGTATGCCTAGGGACATCAAAAGCAGAACAAGCACTGCAAACCATTGATGCTGCAAATGCTGCACGTCTGAAGAAGTTGTTTGTTACAGCGCATGCTCTTGCGAAGAACAGGCAGCCATACACATCATTTATGTGTATGTGTAATATGCAAGAAATGTCAAGTCTTGATCATGGCCTTAGCTACAGATCTGCTTTTACGCATAAGATTATTATTAATCAAGCCACATTCCCCGCACATGCATTGTGTACAGATTAAACAATTTTGTTGAACAAAGTTACATTATGGCTTTTTCATGCAATTATTTCTTTTGGTCAAAGACCCCACTAATTTTAGGTTAAATTCTAACCCTGTTGTACTGTAACACAACAATGAAATACAGGCTGCTGAAATCACTTTTGGAAATCTAAAAAAAATTGTTTTCCAATTTCCTTGCACCCGGTACACCCAACCCTTCTCCCTACAATACTTGAATTTTTCATACACAATTTGTTCCAATATATCTACATATTCAGCAAATTTCAGATATGTGGCTTGTAAACCTCTCAAGTTAGAGGCACTTGAAAAGAGGTCAAAATAACGGGTACGATTTTGGTTGCTTACCTCTTGTTCACATTTTAGGGCATATAAACACTTACCCGGGTAGTTCTTTTGCAGAAGTGTTCGAGTATAGCTACTTAGCCACTGGTTAAAACTGAAGTAAATTCCGAGACATCAATGTGTTGACCACTGTTTGATTTCACACGATATTCCTACTTTAGCAAGTTACCCAAGCTAACGATCAAAGGGAATTCTTTGAATTATTTTAATAAAACTGTGCATTCTTTTACTAAACCGACTGTGTGCATTACTATTCACGTACCACACATTAGTTAAACTATTCATGCACTACACATTTGTACATCAACACACGTGATTCGCAATGGACTAAATGAACTGAAGAGGAAGTTTTAACAAGTGAACGTACTTAGAATTGTTGACAGCATTCTGACATATCTTGTTGTTCTTGATGTTCTGGATGCGTTCCTCGACCTCCGACTCTCTCACATCGTCCACTTCCTTCATCTGACCAGTCGCCACGCGATAGATCAGGTTCAGGATGAACTGCAGCAGTGAAATATAGCTTTAAATAGAGCTGTCACCTGCCAGAATGTATATATTCGTAACAAAGTTTCTAAGTAAGAGATACAGAAACATAACACATTGTTACAGTTACTCTTTTCATTTATAAGCCAAATAATATTGAGATGTTTAAAGAAAATTGGTTTGTGCTACAATGAACTCCACTGAACAAAATCACTTCGGACCAGAGCAATTTGATTCTGTTAAGCAGCGCTTGTTAATACAGCGAGAACAGGGAATGATTCTGACCAAGCCAATGTATTCTATTCTACTAAGTGGCTAATTCTATCGGGCGGAGTTACATTACTAGTGTGGATTTTTCCTCTGAATCAGAGGATGCAGCCAAACTCGCCAAAATCAAATTAAGTTACACTTCATGAACCTGACAATGGCAGAATTCCAAGAAATACAATTTTCCTTATATGTCTACCCCAGCTCCACCACACGCACGCATGCGTGCACACGCAACCAACATAATCATATGGGTCTTTGCTATCCATTCATCTTTCAACACAAAATTAAATTTGATTAGGTAAAGAAAGCATAGAAATGTTTGGTCAATTGCACAAAATAAATATTTATTGCCCCACAAAACATTTCACTTTTGCAGTCATCCATATGTGGCATTTTCCCTATAAAACATGCAATAACTCACAAAACTGAATAGCTTATGGTCAGAGCAGCTGACTAAATTGTAGTCAATATAAAAATCATGTTCTATTCCAGGGGTTCTCAACTTGGGGTACACAAAACCCCAGGGGTGCCAAGGGGTATGCAGATTTTGGTTAAAACTTGGGTCAAGTACAATAATTTTTTGACTGTTTGTAGTCCATGATGGAGAAAAATTATTTCTATAACATCAACAAACTCACACAAAACATATTCTTAAATAGTGTAGATATAATTGAACTGAATTTTTAATGTTGTTTTGTCTGATTCTATGTCGTAATATTCAGCCAACAGTCTCAGGACCCAGGGGGTATGCTGGGAGAAAAACGTTGAGAACCCCTGTTCTAGTCAGACTGATAAAAAGAATATTTTGCCTAGTGTGTATACAGATAAAGATTTCCACACACATGGAATATGACCTGCCATAAGGAACTTGAACGCACATGATACAGATCCAAACTAGAAACTTAGTCACAACCGCATATAAATAATCTGATCATGCCCAAATACAGTGATCATAATGTGATCTTAGAACAAATCCAAATATAAATAACTTGCATAAGGAATAAGGCCAGGCATGAGGAACATGCTCAAAAATAGGGAACATACCACAGTAGTCAGACATCAGGATTTGGGAACACGGCCAGACATGAGGAATAGACATAGCATATATTATTGAATAACCTACACAAGTTTGCAAATAACCAAACTGGACAGTCATTCCCACAATACACATTTCCCCAGCTGGATAACTACATTAGATAGACCAGCATATTCAACAGTTTATTTTTATAGTAGCTTAAAAAACATAAAAGCATGTTTGTCCCAACATTATAATTTCAGCCTGACAAATGTTCTGCCATTGCACAGCCTGGTGGATTACATCTCAGATAAGATGTCTCATTGAACCCACCCCAGAGGTACATATGAGACAGACTGCAGAAACTGACAAATGACCAACATGGGACAGCCACCAATACATGGTCAGTGACTGATTACTCAGTCCAGTTTGTCCTGTGATTGGCCACACTGAAGGGCTACCTGTGATTGGCCACACTGAAGGGCTACCTGTGATTGATGAGGGAGACACTGTTCCTGTGACAGAAGGGTTTAGACCACAGCTACACTTCTGCAATTTAGCCGATTTCAGTTATGTTATTTGCCAAAAAGTAACTGCATTCAGCCAGCAAGGTTAAAAAGTTTGAAATGTTAAACCTTTGGCAGTGAGATGTTGGACCTTTGGCAGTGAGATGTTGGACCTTTGGCAGTGAGATGTTGCAGTATGAAGCAGATCTGAAGATGTGTAGGTATTTTGGTGGTGACATTCACAAAACACTCTTTGGTTTATTAATACTTTAAGAAAATTGCCAATTTTCTAGGGTAAGCACATTGCAATATGATTACAGGAGCTGTAAGTATGTGATTTTGACATAACTTGTTCAGCACATTGATAACATGGTGCCAGTGGATATTGGTAAGCTTTAGAATTTGTGATTGTCACATTTTCTTACAATCATGTAAAACATTAACATGACCATGAACTGTGGTGTGTGTGCCATTAAGTGTGTGAGAGTTGCGACTGACCATGAACCAGTAGACGTTGAGCCCCAGCAGTATCCAGAGCATGACGTTGAAGAAAAAGTAGAATGGCACTGGAACTGGCGGTGCGTAGTTGAAGACGGCGTGGCCGGTAGTGTGTAACACCTTCAGGGGGAACCAGTAGAGGCGACACAGGAACCTAACACAACAGAATCACACATCACACTAAGCTAGGCTAAAAGTATAAAATATTAATTCACGGGTGCTACGATTACAGACAACACTGTTGTTATGTGTTGCAGACATGCCACTTTTTTTTGGGTGAAATGTTCGTATTTGAAATAAATTATGTATAAAGCAGTATAAATCAGTACAAAATTTGTTGTTGGTTAATCAGCCTACAGCATTTCTATTCCGATCAGGTGTCGCCATCTATCAGGCTACAAAATGTATCTACATGTACAAAATCTGCCACCAGGGTACGTTTTTGTCTGGAAATGTGTCTAGCATCAAAAGTATATATGCTTTGGTTGCTATAAGTTTTAAATGTCACAGACATTTCGACTGCCACTAGATCGGAGCAAACTTTGGACCCTGCTGATGTGTCACAGCACATCTTTGGAGATGAATCACTGGTAAACTTCCTAGTCATGTTCCAAATCATCTGTCTTTTTCTAATGTGATTAAATTTACACTGATACAAAGCAACAGTTCATTGTACCACTCACGAATCATCACAACACAAATGACATAATAACCAATAGACATGGCCTAATTACTAATTACATGGCAAGACTTACCACGAGGCGCCAAAGATGACAAACCCAGCAATGCTGATGTAGTCAAAAACTGCATAGTATTTGCCATTGCGGTCTTTCAAGTAGACGGCCACCTTGGTCAGTTCGAGCCAGACATCAGCAATGTCATGCAGAAAGATGATGAGAATGCCAACTTTGTAATACCTGCAGTCAGACAGTTAAAAACGTATATTTTACTCACACATAGTATTCTTATATAAGGATAAGGATAGTTTTAGTTGTCCCAACAGCAGAAAAACAGATAAATTACGTTGAGAGGCAATATAAATTATACAGATATACATGATACATACAAATATTGAACTGTACAATATACAATAACAATTAATAAATAATCAACAAAGTAACATATATTGCAGGGTTGAAAAAAATAATTTTTTTAAATAAAAAAATTTGATTTTTTATTTAAATAAGATTTTTTATTTATTTGATTTAAAAAAAATCTTTTATATAGACATTTATATAGATGGTTATATTTATAAACTCTTTCAAATCGATTTGGGTACTTGTCTTAACAGAGGTAACATGATTTTTGCTTATATAAAGTTATATAATTATAACAATTAACATTGATTTACAACAGCAGCAACACTGTCGTTTTAAAATACATGTATAATAATAATATATTTTATTTGATATAGTGCCAGATCCAAATTTAAATTGTTCATGGTACTCATTGGGATGAATCCACCCATTAAACAATGTCCACAAGGCCTCACCCCAGTAGTTGCTTAATCTGACTTGGAAAGGATAGCATGCTGTGTGTCTGTGGCTGTAGCCATGATAATTATTGTTTGCTGAGAGGGTGCATTAGCACCTGTCCAGGGTTCTGCATACTCTAAGGGTCTCTAACCAGATGGCCAACTGGTACAGTATTTATTTAGTCTGTAGCTCAGACTGTCTCAATTGAGTCAACATACTGAAATAGTAACAACTAGAACAAGCTCTAAGTGGACTTTAACTCAGGGCTTCTGACTTGAAAAGGAAGACAAGTTTGTGTGGCTTCACTGCATTCAGAAAGGGAATAGCTCAAACATACACAAAACTTTGTTGATCCCAATGCTTGTAAACAATCATTTGTGTTAAATTCATATAAATCGGCGGTTAAAAAAACGGAAATAAAAGTTCAATGATTTTTTGGAGTGATTTAAATCAATGATTTAAATCAATCAACTCTGATATATTCTTTATAAAAAAAGTATGTTTTTTCTGTCTCTTACATATAATCAATTTAAGTGTGTGATGTGTTGTGTTGACGTGTTTTGTGTGTTGTGTTCACCTGTACATGTGTAAGCATGCGTGCAAGTACACAAATTGAAAAGTTGAATTGTATTTGCATGAACTGTGTTACATTCATTCTTAACAGTACAACTTACAACTGGTTCACAGTACAAGAGACATGTCCCAATGAACAACAACAAAGACATATTACTATTGTAACAATATTATGAGGTTAAGGAGCATTGAAAAGTTGAAATTATTAACAGGTTTACATCTGACACATAAATGAACACATTTAGTTTTTTTATTTTAATAAAATTTATTAAAATGATTGATTAAACAATATTAATTAATTAAAATAAACAATAATTATACATCATTTTATATTCTGAAATGACGATAAAAATGTAATATCATAACACTTATTTAAGAACACCTCTTTCAGCACAGAAAGGCTTTTGGAAATGTATGTGCCATGCAATCACCATAGCAATTACTGTCTAAAACTAAAAGATGGTTTTACGGATTAAATAATTAAGACACATGAGCAAAATTTAATACGTTATTTAATTTTTCATACATTCTTGAATGAATTGTAATGTACAATTACTGCAAATTTATATTGGACTGTTGTGAATACATGTACATTACTAAACACACTGCTCTTATAGGCAGACAGTAGTGTATTTTACATGGATGTCTGGCTACATAATACATGATGCTTTATCTTTATTGATTATCTACAATTTGTTATAATGTCAGGTTGGGGCGAGTGACAGATAGAATGTGTCTAGTTGACATGCAAATTAGGCCCAACAGGACACGCACTTCTCAAGCCACCACTCACTAATGCCTCCACAGAACATAACAGGTAAAAGAATGTAGTGACTAAATGCAAACAGGTCACAACTGAA
This sequence comes from Lamellibrachia satsuma, assembly GCA_033239005.1. Taxonomy (NCBI): domain Eukaryota; kingdom Metazoa; phylum Annelida; class Polychaeta; order Sabellida; family Siboglinidae; genus Lamellibrachia; species Lamellibrachia satsuma. The sequence goes on along the minus strand of BSQZ01000015.1, from coordinate 6,910,299 downwards.
GACAGCCACTACAAGGCATTGAATAGTGGGTTTATTACACATGACGTAACCTTGTGAGTCATTCCAATAGTATTTTTATCATGAGGTACAGAGTGTTGGATTGTCAGTTGAGGTAGCTCAGTGGTTAGAGTGTCGGACTGTCAGTCGCGGTAGCTCAGTGGTTAGAGTGTCGGACTGTCAGTCGCGGTAGCTCAGTGGTTAGAGTGTCGGACTGTCAGTCGCGGTAGCTCAGTGGTTTGAGTGTCCGACTGTCAGTCGCGGTAGCTCAGTGGTTAGAGTGTCGGACTGTCAGTCGCGGTAGCTCAGTGGTTTTAGTGTCGGACTGTCAGTCGCGGTAGCTCAGTGGTTAGAGTGTCGGACTGTCAGTCGCGGTAGCTCAGTGGTTAGAGTGTCGGACTGTCAGTCGCGGTAGCTCAGTGGTTAGAGTGTCGGACTGTCAGTCGCGGTAGCTCAGTGGTTAGAGTGTCGGACTGTCAGTCGCGGTAGCTCAGTGGTTAGAGTGTCGGACTGTCAGTCGCGGTAGCTCAGTGGTTAGAGTGTCCGACTGTCAGTCGCGGTAGCTCAGTGGTTAGAGTGTCGGACTGTCAGTCGCGATAGCTCAGTGGTTTGAGTGTCGGACTATCAGTCGCGGTAGCTCAGTGGTTAGAGTGTCGGACTGTCAGTTTCGGTAGCTCAGTGGTTAGAGTGTCGGACTGTCAGTCGCGATAGCTCAGTGGTTTGAGTGTCGGACTATCAGTCGCGGTAGCTCAGTGGTTAGAGTGTCCGACTGTCAGTTGCGGTAGCTCAGTGGTTAGAGTGTCGGACTGTCAGTCGCGATAGCTCAGTGGTTTGAGTGTCGGACTGTCAGTCGCGGTAGCTCAGTGGTTAGAGTGTCGGACTGTCAGTCGCCGGTAGCTCAGTGGTTAGAGTGTCGGATTGTCAGTCAAGACAGCTGCACCCCACACAGGGTAAAGGACATGTAACTTCCTGGGCGTGGATATTCACTGAACAGCAACACGTCAGTGTCAACACCCACACAACTTCAGGTGCACATTCAAAGGCCAAACATAGCACTGCTATACTGCATTTCACAAGACATTAAACATAGTATGTGACGAGCTATTTTGAAATCAGGGCAAACGGTAATATATCACAGGGTCAAAACCTATATGGTTTTTTCATTACTTGCTAAAGGATCCTTTGAAATGCTCCTTAGAAGTCCTGGCTAAAACTGGCAGTTCACGGAATTGTGTAAGCTACATTGTGTCTACAGAGTCTCTTTCATATGACAAAAAACATTTCCTATTGGCATTAATTTTCTTATGGAGTATACTTGTTTGTTGGACATATCTAAGTATACATCATAAAAAAATTTGTGTCAATAGGAAATGTTTCTGTCATGTGAAAGAGACTTTGTGGATGCCATGTAACTTACACAATTCAGCAGTTTGTTGCGCACTTGACATCACATTAGACATTACACAAGACACAGTGAAAAAGTTATTTTTTACTTTTACCTTACTGGTTGAGGTCAAGTCCTAACTTTGTTAAACAAATTTTTTTCAGCACTTCTACTTCTTAATCCATATCATTCGGGATACGCCTGCAGACATAGTCAACACACGTGACTATGTATTATAGATACTGTGTGCACCATCCTAAGCTTTTAGTATATTATTACGATATTACTGGTTTGGATGCCATTTGCAATTTTGCAACCGCGTGTTTACAGATGGTTTTTGAGCGAAGTTCAAGTTTGATATTTTGGCGATTTTCAGCATTTAAAAAATGACGGACGGTGGCCGAGTTAGTGAAGGGAGTGATATCGACATGGATCATGTTGAAATTGAGTTTATTCACTGAAAATGACTCGAATGAGCGACATGCCGTTGGCGAACAGTGGGTGTGTAACCTGTTTGCAAGTGACGACTCAGATGACTTGGACTTTGGCGGGTTCCAGGGCCACTGGAAGGAAGGCGATTTCATCCGATGTGCGACGACGGACTTTCGCGGCAAATTTACTGTTTCATTTACATGACGACTTCCATTAAAAAAAGGTGTAGCTTTGGACTGAGAAATTACATTTACATTTACTGTTTGAAGAAACGATTTTGGGAGGTTTCTCTCAGTGGATGTGTGACAACGCTGGGTGTTTGTATATATGAAAAACAAGTCCAAAGTCATTGTATGAACTTGTTTTTATTGTAAAACGTTTCATTCTTCTTCTTCACCTTGTGCCCACTTCCTCCACACACACACTCCACACTGACAACACCAACACTTCCTCCACACACACACTCCACACTGACAACACCAACACTTCCTCCACACACACACTCCACACTGACAACACCAACACTTCCTCCACACACACTCCACACTGACAACACCAACACTTCCTCCACACACTCCACACTGACAACACCAACACTTCCTCCACACACACACTCCACACTGACAACACCAACACCACATTGTAGGCAATTATCTTCTCATGCCAGAAATGTAAGGGTTTATACACTTTCCTTAAATAGTTACAGGAGAAAAATTAATTGTGATCTTACCATCAAAATCATTTATCATAACTGTAAAATAGGGATTTCGTTCAGATCTGTGCAATGTGACCAGCTGACTAGCTGTCAGAATGAAATGGGTTAACCCATTAGACCCCACAACGGCCACGGCCGGCCGCTCTGTGCAGTCCTGGAACGGCCGCCGCCGGCCGCATACAGGACCCTCTATTAAAAAAAATCCTGGCGAATAACTACTGAACTAAACGCTACTAAATTTTGCCACACCCTAGCGGATACATTTTGCAACAACAACAGCTCGTTACGTGCATGTGTTGCCCTTTCGGAAATCTTGATTTTCATCAGTTTTGTTCACGCTATCTCAAAAATTTTTATTTCTAAATTTATCATGATAAAATATGGTGTAACCTGAAATATAACAGTCAGAATTTGATAATGTTTTCAGTGGTGCAAAGCTATCACATATAGCTACATTTTCTTCACTGAGTTGCATAAGGTTATGGCATGGGATCATTGTCAAATGTCAGTCGCAACTTTCAAAGCTTTAATAAATGTACTATTTTGTCTTTGCAAATTGTGATCAAATGTCAACATTTTATTAATATATCCTCTTTCTATGTACACGTGCATGTGGAGAAATTACTACTCTTCAAAATAAACACAACTTGTAATTGTCAACATTGAATTGATTTTTTAATACAAGGAGGTAAAATCGCTCAAAATTTGCCAGAAATCCTGGGAACATTGTGGCATGTTTTAATAAAATCCTGGGGCCTATGGGTTAATAATGCATTTGTCTTCATTACATTGAACCATATTGTGGAAGTGCACATGGATTATTATACTATATAAGTACTTTACCATGTGACTTTAAAACTGAAGTGACTTTACAGATTCCCTGGGCACATTACAGGCTGGCGTGTGAATGAGTACATACCTGATTGAGTAGGAGAAGCCAAGTAGGAAAACGGAGAGTATATGGTGGAGGATCATGACGACTGAATCTTTGCGCCAGCGGTCCATGTACAGAGTGCCGTAGATGGAGTGTACATAGAACGAGAACTCGACTGCGTACGCATACAAGATGTCAGTGGGTACATCGATGTGTGGCCTCCAGTCTACAAGAAACAAACACAACAACTTGATACAATCTCCATCACACTCTCACCGGGAACTACTCTGGTTCGTGCCTTTGAGTCCTGCCACTGTCAAAACATGTCTTGGCAGCTGACGAGTTTCAGTTGAACTGTCTTGGCTGGTGCCTATGAGACAATGGATATCAGTAATTTGCTAGTTAAAAAATTTATATAAAGAACAGAATTTCACCAATCCTTCTGATAACATGACACAGAAATCAAATAATTGTATGTAGACTTAACATTTTTAAATTGGCAATGGGCACTCCTAGCCCCACATGCCAGCTACAAGAATACCGCAAATTCACCGTAGTATCTCTAGTGAGTATACTCCATATAGCCATCTACTAGTGTTATGTAATGCATCAGGCCACATTGTGGCTCACACGTGTGTATGATTTTCTTGTTAGACGTTGGGCAGTGGCAAGCATCTACTCAACACTGCCTAGCTTGTGATGTGAGTTTGTAGAGTATCCCACCAGAGCCTACATTCACTTGAGGAGTGCATCAACTGCTATCTAATGCTAGGCACTGCTCATAAATAATGTCCAAATAATCAAACTAAATTTTTTTCATTGAGACCTAACTGTATATAGGTTTACTGAACATATCCAAATATTAGTACATATACATACATTGGGAAATATACTTACAACATAAATTAACGACCCACATTAGAAGTTGTTTTAATAAATGAATACATCAATGAAATATAAATTAATGCACCTGTCTCTAGCATTGCACTACAACAACCAGTGAACTTTAGAAGTGCACATAAATAACTAAACAATCAGACAAGACGTTTTTTTACATCGGTGAGCACAAATGTGTCAATATGGTGTCTGTCTTTTTTACCCCTGCATGATGTTCCTAGAAATAACGCAGAGAAAGACTCATGGACCAGAAGTGGTGCTGGTTGTGAGAACAGATGTTATTTCTGAGCGTATGAGTAAACAACACCATTGACCCAGGCCAATAGCTGGCTGAGTACGCAGCACCCGGCAGCACAGGGCAGACTTAACTGCTGTTGACAATCTCTACAAGTGCATGGAATGTCTGGTACTTCGTCTGCAGCCATTTACATGTCTCACCTCCCATCTTGTCGAGGCACTGGCTAAGATAGGCACAGATGGGTATTCAACTCAAGGTGCTGATATGCAAACTAATAAATACAACTGAATGCTAGATACATAACTTACTGTGTAAGTAATTATTTATTTACACTGATTAATTAAGTTTTTAAAATGTATGGGTTTGAGCAGTTCCACAAACAATTACATCACACAACCAAATATTATAATTATAACATCATAATCATCATGACTGCACTTTAACTAAGTGTGCATAATTTATTTATCACACTCTGCCACACTAAGTATATCAGTTGTTTATCAGGCTGTTTACTGCTGTGACTGATTCATGCTAGTTCCCAAGGTCAGTCCAGGTTAGTCATCCCAACAGGTCATCTCTGGGCAGCCTCCATGTCTATGGATGACCAGATCATCCCAGTAAGCTTTGGATGCAGCTGGCTACTGCCAGCCAGCGCACCCTACCCATGTGATGAGGAGAACTGTAAACAAGGCCTGGGCAGATACAGAAGGGGCCCTGCGTGGCCTCATCAGTGGCCCTGCGTGGCCTAATAAGTGGGAAGAAAAACAAAGTTAAACACCAGCATAGAGGGAATACTGGACACTATTATTGTTTAAATATGAGTAAAACTAACATTCCACTATAATGTTTCTTCCTCAATGACATTTTCTCACTTGTCTCATTTAAAAATAATTTTATAAAAAAATCAAACATGTAGTATCCACTCCGACATTCTAGTTTGTTGTTTAGTTTTGGTGAAATCATTGGATAAACCTATTAAATTATTTCTGATCAGATTCACTCAAATTCAAAATTTTGCAAAAACAAGGGCAAACATAGATCAACTGTACACACTATAAGGCTATTCACACAGCTACCCGGTGTAGCTTTCGATGATTTTAACAAACGTATGCACCCTTTCATGAAACCGACTGTGCCTAAATTATTTATACTATTCATCCACTACAGAATGTGAACCTCAATGAACCTGATTCGCAGTAGGGCTACATGAACCAAGGACAGAGTTTTAAACTTATTCTGACCAACATGTTATGACAAATCAGTAGAGCTGATGATGCTGGCTACTTCAATTCACTTTACTATGTACTCTTAGTTAGTGTTTGTTGGCATGGGAAGGTGATAGCAGGCACCCTTCTGACTCGTGCTGTGTATGCACTGTAGACTACTGTTTGTGAGGTAATGAGTGGATGGGAATGGTAAGATGTGGAACGTATAGTATCAGTGGTGGCCAGTCAATGATTAGCTAAAATATGGAGTATTGGAGAAATTAGAACATGTACAAAAACAGTTCTAGAGGTAGCCAGCCAGTGCATCAAGTGGGAGGCCACAGTTTCTGAGGTAATAAATACTTAAACTTGATATAGTTGCTCCTCCTGACATAAAATATGTGTAGACAATCTTACCTTTATCATGAAACCTCCTTCAATACCTCCATCATGAAACACCATTCATTAAAATATTTGCTGTAAGCTATTATGCAAATTGCCAACACTTAACTACGCCAACTGCAGCAGAGCCAACAAGTGGCTACACATTGGAAGGTGCAAGATGCTTTTTGCCTATAGCCATTTTAAAACTGAGCTTAAACATGGCTCTACACCCGGAGTACAAAATAGTTTGTTCAGACAGAAATAGGACAAAACGACAATAGGTCCGTTGTGCTGAACTCACAGCTGAAGTTTATCATTGATATCAATACTGTCAATGAAATGCATTCCATGTCACCCTAGCACGATCTAGTCTGACAACACATAATTATGTTAATTAGACTTGTCAGGGGTGTCTATGTCACCAAAGGATACACCAGTATTAACAAGGCAAATGATAACTTAAAGGGGTTTGTTGATTGGCTGTAGTCCCATATTCCTATCATAACATTAAAGACCTAATTACTACTATACATCTAGCAATAATTTTCCGTTCCATGGTTGTGTGTGGGGGTTAGCAAACATTGTAGTATTTGTACTGCAAAAGTTGTATCAACTCATGTTACGCACACCATTGCAGTCGTGAGTTATTTTCTGGAACTGTATGTGCAGAGTTTTCAACAACTATCGATGAATATAATACATGCTTTGATTGCCCCATCGCTGCGTGCGACTGAGTTATGTTGAGTTGTGGACCAGCATACATTGCCCAACTCTGCTACAGAGATGCACATTGTGAAACATTTGTTGCCATGATTTAATTTTTAATTCGGTTCAACAACTGTTGTGCCAGCCAAATCAACGCACTATTTCAGTTTTGTTGAGTTGCGGACCAGCATACATTGCATGACTGAACTGTTTCAGATGAATAATCATGCGACTCACAACAAAAGTTTTAACAACTTATGCCTAGCATTAAGGTAGTTATAACATGAATCTGCATAATAACATAACTAATTATGTCAGGACTGTGTAAGTCAGTAAGCCTGTTTGGAACTGAAAGTGATATACTGATAGGCAGGTGGCATACCAATGTTTTATATTTCTCAGAATTTATCCCCAGGGGTGGCTGAAACACCCCTGAAAATAGTCAATTTGTCAAACGGTTGTGTTTAAAAAGGATTGCATCCTCTTCCCCAGAGAAGATCGCAGCCTCCTCCCTGAGAGGATCACAGCCTCCTTCCAAGAGAGGATCACAGCCTCCTCCCCAGGGACGATCACAACCTCCTCCACAGAAACGATCACAGCCTCCTCCCCAGAGACGATCACAGCCTCCTCCTGAGAGAGGATCACAACCTCCTCAGCAGAGGTGACTGTCTCAGCCTGCTCCAAAGTTGTATCCAATGACTTTACAACTAACTGACGAACCACATTCACAACAAAAACCTCCACGTATCGAAAACACCCAGTTTTACCCATGCATTGTCTAGATCTTGTTCTAACAAACTACACATTATCATTATGTGAAGACCAGTTATATAATATTCTAACGCTCTATTCTAATATCATACAACTTCATGCTCTGTCACCCTTGTACATGGGTTATGTAGGCCAGTGTAATTGTATTCCACTATAGGTGTGACCCCTCCAGCTGGGCCTACGCTAGCTAGCTAGCAAAATGAACAGGTTAATGTACATAACGACCGTCATATGTTTTTACATTTAGTCATGCATGCATGCACACAAATATACCTGCATCCGTGACGTTACTCCTGTCCTGTTACATTGTCCGTTCTACCACAAGCTTTACTTCTCTTTGCAGTAAGCTGAAGTAATCAGCCAGACTTCAATCAGTGTATGAAGACTACTAAGCTACAATTGACCTAATCCTTTTTTTTAATGCAAATTATAATTTTTTTAAGTAGCATTAACATAATTTATATATTATTTTATAATAATAATAGTTTTTAAATTGTTAACCTCAAATAAACATTTGATTTCTCCCTTTGTTAAGAGTGAGAAAGGCGGAGGGGAAGAAAGGTGGTGGAAAAGACTGCAGTATCTTGAGGACAACAGCCAAAACAGTGCAACAGTAAAACAACCAGTCAGCTTCACCCGTTTGAAGGGAACTACGAGGAAGACCATCTTCCACCAACACCAATGAAAGCCTCCTATGTCTTACATAACAGTCCAGCAGTTACTTACATGTGACGGTCCACTTGTCTCTAACTATGAACCACATTTAACTGTGTCAAGCCTGAGTAGAGATGATTATCTCTAGCACTGCTACAAAATTCCTTGGATGCTGTGAGATTATGTGATCACTTACATAGATCAAGTACTGTGACATTCACTAAGCAATGACACCACAAGTCAACATGACATTGACAAACTGCATAGTTCAGCAGGAATTAAATATTTAGTTGCCCCAGTGTCAACTACACGTGTAAATTATATACACCTGAGTAACAAATGAATATGAATTCCTTTGAAAATGTGTGCCATGCATAATTATGAGATCATACAAGTTGTGAGTGAAAGAATTTATTCTAAATGAGATCATACAAGTTGTGAGTGAACGTATTGATTGTAAATGAGATCATACAAATTGTGAGTGAACGTATTGATTGTAAATGAGATCATACAAGACTTTACAAGTTGTGAGTGAGAGTACTGATTCTAAATGAGATTATACAAGTTGTGAGTGAAAGAATTTATTCTAAATGAGATTATACAAGTTGTGAGTGAAAGAATTTATTCTAAATGAGATCATACAAATTGTGAGAGAACGTATTGATTGTAAATGAGATCATACAAGACTTTACAAATTGTGAGTGAGAGTACTGATTCTAAATGAGATTATACAAGTTGTGGGTGAGAGTACTGATTCTAAATGAGAGCCTCGTGACTCATCTGGTAGCTGAGCCAGTGCTACATTCTCACAACTGTTGATTGCCTGGCTGCCATCTGCACATTTAACCATGTATAGCGGATGTCAATGGTTTCATAGATGACACTTACAGTGAACAAAACACCAGCCACCCTGTACAATAATGTGTTGAAGCTGTGTATACTATAGTGTACACGTGGCTGTAACTGAGAAAGAAGCCTTTGGCCACACTGTCTATAAGTGACTCTTGTTGCTTCCACTGGATGATTTCAGATTCGATAGTTCAACATCACCTAACCAACTTTCTGAAGCAAACAAGAAACCAAATAGTTTTCAGTGAGCAGGTAAACTGTACTGTTAACATTTTGGGCTCTGCATAGTAATGTTTTACATTATGCAATCAGACTACAGTGTTGTTGGTTTTACATATCTGTACTTTGTGCTGTTGCCATAGTGAAATGTAAGTGGAGCTACAACAAACACTGTACAAGGGTGTAAGTGGTACTTTAACACTAATAGTGTTATTGCTGCCACAGGACAATATACAAGTAACTCTTAGGTAGGTTCTTAATAGCATGATTCCAGTCATTACGACCATTCAAAGTGCCTTTCACTTCACCCCATGCAGACGTGTTCATTCCAACACCAACTCAACTTCTCTGGGAAGCATTCAGCAATTACTGCATGAAGACTAAAATTAAGACTAATTTTTTTCACATACATATCCATCACCGCCTACAACCAGGTTCTGATCTATACAGCTGAGTGAACTAGCACATCCATCACCGCCTACAACCAGGTTCTGATCTATACAGCTGAGTGAACTAGCACATCCATCACCGCCTACAACCAGGTTCTGATCTATACAGCTGAGTGAACTAGCACATCCATCACCGCCTACAACCAGGTTCTGATCTATACAGCTGAGTGAACTAGCACATCCATCACCGCCTACAACCAGGTTCTGATCTATACAGCTGAGTGAACTAGCACATCCATCACCGCCTACAACCAGGTTCTGATCTATACAGCTGAGTGAACTAGCACATCCATCACCGCCTACAACCAGGTTCTGATCTATACAGCTGAGTGAACTAGCACATCCATCACCGCCTACAACCAGGTTCTGATCTATACAGCTGAGTGAACTAACACATCCATCACCGCCTACAACCAGGTTCTGATCTATACAGCTGAGTGAACTAACACATCCATCACCGCCTACAACCAGGTTCTGATCTATACAGCTCAGTGAACTAACACATCCATCACCGCCTACAACCAGGTTCTGATTTATACAGCTCAGTGAACTAACACAATGTGGGGTGGAAAAAATTGCTCAAGCTTTGAAATGGCAGCAAGAGGATCTGATGTGTTTACCACTACTTCATCCCCCCATAAGTGAAAAAACTTCTCGGAGGAAGATGTGGCCTGGATAAATATTTACGCACCATACATTCCAAGTGACACATTTTTCCGAATTTGCACTACTGGTACATATTTAACTGGTTAATGCTGAGATAAGATGATGACACGATTGTCTGGTAAAGCCAAATTTGTTTTGGTACGTATATTTGCTGAGATGTAATCCTGTTACTCAGAATGCTTAGACTTGTGGATCATCAGTAAATTACACAGTGAAAGCAGTACAGCTAAAGCCCTCAAACACATGCCGACTTTTAGTCGCCAACAGTTTGTCTGCTGGCAACTAGCGATCGGCTGACCGTCGGCCGATCGATTTTTCAAACGCCAGATGTCCACAAAAACTGTTGTTACCTTTTGGTGGAGAACATACCCAGTACACATAACGACTACATTTGAGTTGCCTACACGTTACAATAATCGCTAGTGTCCTAGTGGTGACATCTTGCTATACCTTGTTATGTTACATCACATCAGTCATCAATACTGTTATGCAATATGCAGGCAGATTGGCAGCTGATGCCTCATCTCTTACAGAAAGCTATACATATTGTACGACATCGTCATTCTGATACAGCTTTCTACATAAGAAAAAATTTGGTCTCAGTCTCCTGTCCCACAAACGTAACTGACACTGACTCCTAATTTTGTACTTCTCAATGTTTTGTTTAAAGTTTTGTTTCATTTTACTGTTATAAATATAGAAGAATTGCATAGTGTCAATTTAGAATCTGTGCAAATTATTTTGTTGGTTTATTGTATTACAAACATTTCCTGATATACATCTATATATATCCTAAATTTCTGTCTAAAAAGCCATAGTGAATAACCGTAATAAATGAAGGCAAGAACAACAGTCATGGATACTTCCAACTGTATCATATGGCTTTATATTTTTGTAATGTTTTATATCTTTATATAATTCCTTTCTGGGAACTGTGTAAATGCTTGTGTTGATGTGTGATTCTCAATACAATATTATATGTTCAAGTACATGTGCATGCATGCCCATTCCCATTTTATTGTACGTGGGCAAGTGTGTTTACTCGTGCATGTTTGTAGTAGCCGGTGGAGAAGGCAGCTTAGTCAAGAGTTAATATCTAAAACACGAGATCCTTTGACATAAAGGATCACAACAAAGTTAATCTTTGGTCTACTGAACAGAGATCTTTAACCACATTTGTTGTTTAAATATTTGGTGCCCAGTCCACTACACCTTTACATGCATCACTGGGCTAAAATACACACAGGTTTCAACAAGAGTTTACATTGAATTGATGTACACATAGTCCACCACTTGTGCACTGCCACTGACTCATGAGTCACTAGAGAGAGGCCCAGACTGTGCCACACAACTCACTATACAGTACCAGGAAATCAATGACACAGATGTTTCATAATAACACAACTGTGTGACACAGTCACACAATACGATCTCTCCATTATCCCATAGATGAATAGAACTTTTCACACGTACAGACAGCCCACTAAACAGTTCACACACAGACAATCCACTTTAACACGGTTCACACGTGGACAACCTACCATGCGGTTCACACACAGACACAGCCCACTACACAGACAAGTCACACAACCCGCTAGTCCCATACATGGTTCACACACAGACACAGCCCACTACACAGACAAGTCACACAACCCGCTAGTCCCATACATGGTTCACACACAGACACAGTCCACTACACAGACAAGCCACACAACCCGCTAGTCCAATACATGGGTCACACACAGACACAGCCCACTACACAGACAAGTCACACAACCCGCTAGTCCCATACATGGTTCACACACATACACAGCCCACTACACAGACAAGCCACCCAACCCGCTAGTCCCATACATGGTTCACACACAGACACAGCCCACTACACAGACAAGTCACACAACCCGCTAGTCCCATACATGGTTCACACACAGACACAGCCCACTACACAGACAAGCCACACAACCCACTAGTCCCATACATGGTTCACACACAGATACAGCCCACCACACAGACAAGCCACACAACCCGCTAGTCCCATACATGGTTCACACACAGACACAGCCCACCACACAGACAAGCCACACAACCCGCTAGTCCCATACATGGTTCACACACAGATACAGCCCACCACACAGACAAGCCACACAACCCGCTAGTCCCATACATGGTTCACACACAGACAACTCTATACTTTGGTGAATGTATATTTGCCAATATGCATCCTATTGTCCATGGGCATGTGTGTTTGCTAATGTACCATGCATATTTGCTGTAGCCAGCAGAGGGAACATCTTAGTCATGAGTTAATATTTAAATTATGAGATGCGTTGACACAAACGATCACAACAAAGTTAATCTTCGGACCACTGAACAGAGATCTTTAACCAAAAGGTTTCAACAATGAGAGTTCACACTGATTGAATTCATGCACACATACATGCATGTGCCAGACATTTATCCACTCATGCATATGCACTTGCTTAAAACAACTAGTCAACTCCTTCCCCCACACTCAAAACCCTTTAGAGAATATTTGTTTTGAGTGATGATGATCTACAGGAAACATATTTTTTATGTTTCTCAGTATAAAGTAAACATATCAAAGATTGCATCGAAGTTTAATAAATTGTTCTTAATGTTCTTGTCAGTTTTAAACTTTGGAATAACAAGATTGTCTTGTGTTGCATGGAGAAATTTGTATATGTTGAGAGTATGGATGAATAGTTTGTTGTACTTGTCGACCTGAGATTGGAGCATTCCGCCTGTGAGATGCCCTGCAGGTTTCATGCTTTGTGCAGTTCAGAGTAGCGTAGAGTGTCTCTCCAGACTGTTGTATTCAACACATACTTCACAGGTACTCTCCAGCACAAACTAGTATTTCTCTCCACTGGCCTTAAGTTTGTTAAGAAAGTAAAAATGATGTTGAAAACTTGCACAAGTGAAAAGAATGACAAGCGACTAAAGGTTTCACGACCAGTACAATTACCCTGGGACAATGTGGGCATTTAATGATTAAATAGATCCACACATAAAGTTACACAATACTACATACTTGTGTGCACTTCACTGTACTGGGCACCAGAATGAAGAAGAGTGCATTAGCAACTAGAAGTGCATAAAATTACTAAACTTGGTTTCCTAGCAAAGTTAGGACTTGGTGTCAACCAACTATGAGAGTTTTGTCACCATGTATTGTGCAATGTGACGTTGAGTTCAAAAACTTTTGTAAGATAACTATGTGTCCAAAAAGGCATGAATGTTCTTATGGTATGCATGTTGTAGCCTTCCACAAGCTACTTTTAAATGGACACTATGTACCTGGAAAAGAACTATATGATAAGATACGAAGGTGGGCAGGGAAGACCTGGATTTAACTTGGGTGGCTCGCCCAAGACCGCACTGGCTGGAAAAGATTTGCAATTTGTTGTGCACATTGTAAAATACATGGTAAAAAGTTTTTTTTTAATCTCATAGTTGGTTGAGACCAACTCTTAACTTTGCTAGAAAACCAATTTGTATTCATTTCCTGCACTTTTTTTCTACCCCTCTGGTACTTGTTAATGCACCTGTCTTCATTCTGCTGCCCAGTATTAGGGAAGTGCACATTATATGACGTATGGGTGTTAATTAGTTGGCAAAGCTTACACAGTTATGTGAAGCACTGGCAAGATCCCAGATTTAACCAGGACAACGGGTGAATGAATAGTTTCCGGTTTTATAACTAGGGCAAAGTAAAGTTGGCTGGCCAACCCGAATGAGTAACTATTATAAGGGATGGGATGACCTACATCACTGAGGGTAACTTCACTTGGGTGGAATGTTAAACGAGATTATCCAAATAATGGGGTCAGAAGTGAAATCACCTGACACTTTGCCAGTTGTAACAGTAAACTCCATATAATGAAATTATTCCCAGACGCATGTTGGTGACCTTCTAATGTGAGCTTACTTGATGCCACTTTGCCAGTTGTAACAGTAAACTCCATATATTTGATGCCACAAATGCCTTCCCATTTATAGCATCATTGGCACATTTTCTTCTTGATACCCTGCCGAAACCCCAGTGGTTCTGATGTCCTCCTAGTGTGTCATTACAACTGATGGTTCCGACTCAGTATGTCTCCTGTGAGTACAGCAATGTCCTCCTAGTGTGTCATTACAACTGACGGTTCCGACTCAGTATGTCTCCTGTGAGTGCAGCAATGTCCTAGTGTGTCATTACAACTGACGGTTCTGACTCAGTATGTCTCCTGTGAGTGCAGCAATGTCCTCCTAGTGTGTTATTACAACTGATGGTTCTGACTCAGTGTCTCCTGTGAGTGCAGCAATGTCCTCCTAGTGTGTTATTACAACTGACGGTTCCGACTCAGTATGTCTCCTGTGAGTGCAGCAATGTCCTCCTAGTGTGTCATTACAACTGACGGTTCTGACTCAGTATGTCTCCTGTGAGTGCAGCAATGTCCTCCTAGTGTGTCATTACAACTGACGGTTCTGACTCAGTATGTCTCCTGTGAGTGCAGCAATGTCCTCCTAGTGTGTCATTACAACTGACGGTTCTGACTCAGTGTCTCCTGTGAGTGCAGCAATGTCCTCCTAGTGTGTCATTACAACTGATGGTTCCGACTCAGTATGTCTCCTGTGAGTGCAGCAATGTCCTCCTAGTGTGTCATTACAACTGACGGTTCCGACTCAGTATGTCTCCTGTGAGTGCAGCAATGTCCTCCTAGTGTGTTATTACAACTGATGGTTCTGACTCAGTGTCTCCTGTGAGTGCAGCAATGTCCTCCTAGTGTGTTATTACAACTGACGGTTCCGACTCAGTATGTCTCCTGTGAGTGCAGCAATGTCCTCCTAGTGTGTCATTACAACTGACGGTTCTGACTCAGTATGTCTCCTGTGAGTGCAGCAATGTCCTCCTAGTGTGTCATTACAACTGACGGTTCTGACTCAGTATGTCTCCTGTGAGTGCAGCAATGTCCTCCTAGTGTGTCATTACAACTGACGGTTCTGACTCAGTGTCTCCTGTGAGTGCAGCAATGTCCTCCTAGTGTGTCATTACAACTGATGGTTCCGACTCAGTATGTCTCCTGTGAGTGCAGCAATGTCCTCCTAGTGTGTCATTACAACTGATGGTTCCGACTCAGTATGTCTCCTGTGAGTGCAGCAATGTCCTCCTAGCGTGTCATTACAACTGACGGTTCCGACTCAGTATGTCTCCTGTGAGTGCAGCAATGTCCTCCTAGTGTGTTATTACAACTGACGGTTCCGACTCAGTATGTCTCCTGTGAGTGCAGCAATGTCCTCCTAGTGTGTCATTACAACTGACGGTTCTGACTCAGTATGTCTCCTGTGAGTGCAGCAACAACTACATCAATGTTAACATGTTTGGATTATGGCCTCAAAAGGTTCATAACTTGGTGCAATGATATGCTGAAAGTGAACCATTGACAATAACAAATAAATATCACTGTTGGAGCAGCAGACTAAGTGAATGAAAGACAAAATAAACTTTATGATGTTTGAACAATACATTACGATAAAAGAGAAACCACTGTGTGAAACTCGTTGAACTCGTGAACACAAACTGAACACAGGCCATCAGTGCTCTATGAAGGACGTTAATATTCTAGACCACAAGAACTGGCAGAGGAGAAAAATAAAGGAGGCGATTAACAGCCACCGAGAGAAACCTACACTGAACCGAGACGTTGGCCAGGAGCTCCCACTAGTCCTACTCCAGCTTGTGTCACATGACATTGGTCATGTGACACATCAGTCTGCTGAAGAAGACTGCGAGATGCAGTTGAAAATATACAGAACGATCACTAAGTTTCTTGAGAGGTAATTATGCTTAATACATGTAACATTGTTATACTATAAAATAAAGCCTTGTATAAAGTGAAATGCTGCACATGCTTGTGAATAACTATTCTAAATTTGACCCCATAGTGACACCAAAGATGGCTTCCCAGAACTATACACTACAGTCTACAATTGATGTGGCCACAGTCCACAGTTAGTATCAGTCAGCCATTACCCTCATAATAAGTCTCTATGAATATGACGATTGTGCCTGATGAGTGAATTTTTTCAATGCACTGTTACATCGGATACATTAATAAAGTCAATGCTTTCTGTACTACTGCATTAGAGCTTTCGTTTGACTGCGATGAACAGACGCTGGGTGCTTGCGTATCACTACACTGGCTATACTGCAGAACGCACCAACATTTCAAAGTCAGTCACTGGCTTGATCGAAATTGAGGGGTATTGGCTTTGGGTGCGCTTTTATGAAAAACGAGGCATGTGATTTTCACCAGTTTCACACATGAGGTCAGTTAATTAATGTTTAATTTGCTGTGAAAGTTTAAAGAGAACCGTAGAATAAATTTTCCACTGAGCACAGCAAATGCTATAATGGTGACAGATGTAAAATGTAATGGTAGTCTCACCCCATATCCTAGAGGCACTAAAATGCATAATTTTTAAAAACATCAACATTTTTACACAATGCTTTGATACAACAGTGATTAGTTGTTTAAATACGATATAACTGTGTCATGGAGTTATACTCGGTGAGTATTTCTCAACTTTAGGGTTGGTTGTTAGGGGCATCCAGGTCATCAGCCTACTGACACATTACCCTGGTAACACTTAAAATGTATAACCATTAAAACTATTCTAGACTGTTAACCCATTAGGCCCCAGCATTTTATAAAAACATGTTCCCCTATTCCCAGGATTTCTGGCAAATTTCGAGCGATTTTACCTCCTTGTGTTCAGAAATCTGTAGAAAAAAACTATTCAATATTGACCATTACAAGTTGTGTTTATTTTGAAGAGTAGTAATTTCTCCATATGCCTGTATACATAGAAATAGGATATATTAATAAAATGTTGACATTTTATCACAATTTGCAAAGACAAAATAGTAAATTTGTTAAAACTTTGAAAGTTGCAACGGACATTTAACAATGATCCCATGCAACCCAACGAAGAAAATGTAGTTATATGTGTTAGCTTTGCACCACTGAAAAAAATTATAAAATTCTGACGGTTATTTTTCAAGTTACACCATATTTTGTCATGAAAAATATAGAAATAAAAATTTTCGAGATGGCGTGAACAAAACTGACGAAAATCAAGATTTCCAAAAGGGCAACCCATACATGTAATATGCTGATGTTGTTGCAAAATGTATCTGCTAGGGTGTGGCAAAATTTTGTAGCGTTTAGTTCAGTAGTTAATCGCCAGGATTTGTTTTAATAGTGGGTCCTGTATTCGGCCAGCGACGGCCGTTCCAGGACTGGACAGAGCGGTCGTTGCGGGCTCTTAATGGGTTAAAGTAACTCAACAACAATAAACTTGAACTGTGAATGAAAACTTACAATTATAAACTATATCTAAACAACAGCAAACTTTAACAACTAAATTGATCAAAACACAAAACCACCTTGTAAGTAGCCTGTGTGTTGTAAACAACTGAAATCTTACCTTGGTGTGAATACGCATGTACACAGTTCTAATAAAATAAACAACCATATTACTTTTTGATTAGTTTAACAACCCTAAAGGCAAGGAGGTTAAGAGGAGATCAAATTGAAGTTTTTAAGCTACTGAATGGGTGTGAAAATATTTATACTGAGAGAAACATTTTGTTCTCACTCAAGAAAGATAGTAGAACTAGTGGAGACGTTAACATTAGTAAATGATCAGTGTAGATTGGATATCAGGAACTACTCGTTCTAACAGAGGACAATAAATTAATGGAACAAATTGTCTTTGGATTGTGTAACTGCTAGCAACGTGAATATGTTTAAAAACAAGATTGACACATATCTCAGGAGGGCGGGTTACACATAGATGAAAAAGTGTTGGACTCTCGATAAGTGCACTTGCTATCTGGGCCTTTGTCTTGAATGGCAGGCAATCTTATCAAATCTTTCAAGCAACATAACAACATTTATAACCATGTAGTGACCCAAACTTGACCCGATGTACAACTTCTACCAGAAATCAGTGTGTGAGATTTTGTATCAGTTTGTATGAATTTTAATTTTGAAAGCTGATACATCACAAATGTTTGCCAAATCTAGTCAGCACAAGTCATGAAAGATGTTAATTTGTCCTGAAAAATATTATGGATTTGAAGAGAGTTATTTAGTATGTACATGCATTATGATGCAGTGAGTTGTTACTTAAATAAATGTGTGTACACATGCTTGTGTTCACACTGCATACACACATATACACTGTTCATTTACACTCAATATAAAATTTATTTTTCTCACCCGACAGTAACATAATGTTCTATTACGTATTTAACTTAGCCAATGAATACAGTATGCATGGCTAAGTTACTAGCGGTGTTACCACACGTTACAGGACATTGTATCTTGTTTCTATGGAAGCCTGAGGGATGCCCCAGGGCACCCCTGGAGACACGACCAGGTCACAATGGAGGCTTAAAAACACAGTAGCTTTGTTAGAAACCATCTCGACAGTTATCCACAGCTTTAATCAGGAAGTGTTCAACCACTGCCTGTTGAAGCAATGAGACACCAGTGCTGAGGCACCAGTGTGACATGGCACTGAAGCAATGAGACATCAATGCTGAGGCACCAGTGTGACATGCACTGAAGCAATGAGACACCAGTGCTGAGGCACCAGTGTGACATGCACTGAAGCAATGAGACATCAGTGCTGAGGCACCAGTGTGACATGGCACTGAAGCAATGAGACATCAATGCTGAGGCACCAGTGTGACATGCACTGAAGCAATGAGACACCAGTGCTGAGGCACCAGTGTGACATGCACTGAAGCAATGTGGTTAATTACACTAATTCACAGAGTAGTGCAGCTACACCCACTGTGCTTGATCTGGTGGCAGGCTGGCAGCACTACTGCACTGATCCACCTCTCTCTTGCCAAGGTGCTGGTAGTTAGATGGTCACAACCTGACCTACATATTAAGTCACTGTTCCAAGTCAACTATAAGGCACTAGGTTTTCTTGAACTTAATTTGACCAATATACACTATTTGTTGTATATTAAAAGAAGTTGGAGGGGTTACGTCCTGGATTCATCAGTAAGGTCTTCAAGTGACTACGAGATGGGGTCCTATTTCTGGTGGAATAGCAGGTTGCATGACTTGGCCCACGGTTGCAACAAAGGAAAAGTCACTAATATGTCACCCTGTTACCATATCTGTATGTAAGATACCAGGTAGGCTGTCTTATGACACAGCCACACAGGGCAGGTGTACAATGTAGCACCTGCTGGTCCAGCTGCTCATGAGGATGCCTAGAAAGATAGTGTTAATAGATTCTCCCAAGTGTTCTGTAGCATGTAGGACAATAATAGACAGTGTGATAGAGTGATACCACATGCCCAGGGTCTTGTCTCATCCATCTTGGCTATGTACAATATCTGCAAGACAAGATAGCCACTGGCCAAGTTCCCTGCTATAGTCTTACAAGCCAAATGCTTCACCATAGTTGCAAGTCAACATGTTAAAAGGTTTAAGATACACCACAATTCTTATCAGATTTAAACAACCAGAGTTCTTGCAAATCCGTCTTGTTCAGCTACTTGTCTGCAGTTACATTACAACATACTGATTCACGTCCATATATACAAAAATTATACATAAATAGCACAAAACTACAATAATTGATTTCCTTTAATAAAAAGAAAGTACCCTGGTTACTTTATCACTAAATATTCAAACAGGTCTAATTACTTGATTCAATCTTAAGCTGAATGTGGTCATGGGAACAGTTCGTTTGTCAGTGTAATGGCTGAGAGTAGATACTGGCAGCCTATGTAACAGTTAGCAGTCAGATCATGGAAAATTGTGCACTTTCAAGTCGTTGTAACCTGTTTTCTCATTAAATAAATAGTGTGTGTGTGTGTGCACGCGCGCGCGAATGCGTGCGTGCGTGCGTTTGGAAACACAAGAAAAACAACGATCAATCACAGTATCATGAACACGTTTCGCCATGGGAAGCACTTGCCATCACAGCAGAAAAACAGTCGGTAGTTTTTCGCGTGGCCCAGAGATTTTCTATAATTAGAACAATGCTTTGACCTACATCACAGGAAAGAGGAGGTAAGACAGTACACCATTTTCTCTGACAGTGTAAACGAAACAACTTTTTTAAATATTTTAAAGGCGATTTTTTAACAGAAATAATGAAAATACCATCATTCAAAAGAGCATTAAATTTTCTGTAAGTCAAAACATCCGGTTAGAGGCTATGATTGTAAAACACCACCCGATTGGTCAAAAACCAGGGTTGTTTGATTTAAATCATTGATTTAAATCGCTCCAAAAAAAATCATTGATTTATGATTTTTTTTTACTTGTTTTTTTTTTAATCGCTGATTTATACGAATTTAACACAAATAATTGTTTACAAGCATCGAGATCAACAAAGTTTTGTGTGTTTTTTAATACAAAAGCACAAAGTGCGCACACTTGTGTAGCTGTATTGACACCAGATAGCCTGATAGTCAAATGTTTTATGACATTGTGTATACCAGATTTCAAAAAATCAAATAAATAAAAAAAATCTGATTTAAATAAAAAATTCGAATTTTTTTATTTTTTTAAATCATGATTTTTTCAACCCTGTCAAAAACTAAGCCCGCAAAGCAGCATGGCGACCTAATTGTATTAATTGCACATTTTGTAATTTTTTAAGGAATGCCAAAGCCCTATGGTGTGACAGCTCTAAAAAATTTGGGTACAGTCTCTATGTATAGTAGGTATAGTATGTGTTGCGGTTTAAATGGATGTGTTACATACTGTCAAACATCTTCCGTCGTAAAGGTTGTCAAATCACGACATTTTACATAGACCAAAATGGCCATAATTTCCTTAATTTTTCCTACTGAGAGGATGTTTTTATGATAAACAGTATTATTATAATAAAAATAATGTACGTAAGCAACATTGTGTCTCATTCATGACACCGAATATATTGTGAACCTGTTGACCAAAAGCATACAAGATAACAGCATTGATTGTGGTTCTATGGTGCCTGACTTACCTTGCCACATGAGGTATGGCTTGTGAAAGAAGTCATATCGGCCCGAGAAGATAAGCAGATACGTTACATAGGACCACATACATCCATAGTATGTCGCCTTCCAAGAACTCTCGGGGAACTTCCTCTGGTTGATTGGTTTCAGGCACAACCAACTTGCCAGTGGCTGTAAAAAGAAACAAAAAACATTCATGTACCTTGAACACAAATCATCATGTTTAGATCTGATACCCCATCTACACGGCATTAATGGATCACATGCCATTGTTAGCCATCAGGATTACAATCATGATCCAACACGGTTATCACATCGGAGCTACAGTACATCACTACAACGATAAAGAATCATGATCCCAAGAGCTTTACATGGCACACTTCAATCGCGATAATCGCTCAATTGTGATCTGCCGGCAGAGGGCTCCACTTATCACATGCGTTCTTTGTAACAGAAACAAGGCTGACTGTAATTTTTTGTGTGAAGCATATATTGTTAAAAAATATACTGCAAACTGCGGCAAAGGGAATTGAGACATTGTGAAAATACCTAAACATGGCCGACACAACGTTGTGTCCCGCAGCGCAGTTATGATTCCATAATCGGACATGTTGGATTTATCCAATTATGATGGAACTAGTTCTTTATATCATGACACAGTCATCTCGCATGAAAGAGCATGTGCGATGACAACGAAACTATTGTTTACATCATCGCAAAGAATGCATGTGATAAGTGTTGCCAACTATTAGCGATAATTGCACGATTCATCATTGTATCCATGGGACAAGACAGTACACCCAAGCCCTTAGCCAGAAATTAAATTTTGCCAGTCTTGTACCTTCTAGAAAACCTTAAACGCTACAACAGTTATTATTCGCACAATTAGGTTTTTCGATGGGAAGTTAATGCTGGTTGATATAACGACAGCTAGTATTGGCCCATTTGATTGTTGTACTGGTAAGCAAATGCAAGTTGAACAAATGACAACCATTATTTGCCAAATTAGGTTTTTTCGACGGTAGTCCAAGTCCAGTTTAATCATTATTGGCCCAATCGAGTCTTACAGCTGTGCAGCGTGGTTGGCGTTATCACCTACAGTGTAATACTAGTAAAAGAAGAGCCAACACATGAAGGTTCATAAAAAAGTAACTTGAAACTTTATTTTAGATATATAAATGTGGAACTAATGTTTAAGACTTTAAGTACATGCATGCAAATATGAACAAATATGATTACAATCACACTCAAAATCAAATGCTTGACGCTAAAAGTAAAGCACCACAACACATAAAAATAGAAGATATAGCACTCAGTAATACAAGTTGTTTCGAAAGTAATACATTGAAACATTACTTCTTTGATAAAACAGCAATCACCCAGATTCAGTATTGCCTACCGAAAAAAAAAAAATGAATTTACTAATCGTTCGTGGTTTGCCGTTTGATCTGAGGAAATGGGAAACTGCTGGCGATAATAGGGCCTACACGCCGCTTATGTATGTGAATTGGAGCCCGAATCAGACTCAATTTCGAAGTCTACTGCAATCGCGCTTGGACACTGCAGGGTGCCAGTGGTGGGCGACAATACACTAGCTACTCGGTTACTAGCAGCAGGCACATCAACATTATGGATATCACCAACGTAACAAAGGATGCTGACTCGGACTGTTCAGGGACAATCGCAGGAACGCTGCTTTTATTCAAGTTTACGAAAAAGGCATCGATTGTCGAGAACTTTGACACTGACATTATCGCATCTTTTCACTTGCTTGGCGAGTGCTGTTTTGAACGATATCAGGGTCACGGGATTGTTTCTTCAAATGAGAGCCTCAATGGATAGGCACTGAGAAAGGCCATAGAAACGCGTTTCCCAACCAATGGCGTACACGATTACAATAAAGAGAGAACAACCAAAGTATCATTATTTTTCAACAATGCAAGGTTAAAAATATAGACTCATAGATCGGAGGTATTCGCTATTCTGCTGCTGACAACATTCATTGAATCACGATCTTGTGCACTAAGAGTCACTAAGACAGTTCAAACAATCTAATTATGAAAAAATATCTTGTAAAAAGAGAAACCCGTTTTTTATTTTTATTGTACCGTCTTGAAGACGGGCAGATGGGTCTCTGGGTAAGAGCCTGAGTACACCTGTAAATACCGCGGTATATACCATCTCAGCGAAAACAGTTTTATGGCACCAAAAGCAGCAGAAACTTTCCAAAACTACCATTTATCAATAAACACCTCGAAAAGGTCATTGTAAACAACAAATTATAGTTAGGACTGATTCCATGTTCGTCTGTTTCAATATAAATGATAACAGGGAGGTGTAGCAGGAATGGAAACTGTTAGTGGAGATGGTAGTGAAACGGGATCAGTGACGAAGGACGGGAAACACAAATCGATGACTGGTATCGCCGCTTATCAGTGCCAGCTTCACCCGGGGGCCTGGATGGATAAGGAGAAGAATACGTAATATGCTAGCAGTTGCAGCGCGTTCAAGTTTTAATCCTCCTCCAAGGACAAGGCTTCAAATTCCAACGAATGAATGCAGTGTCAAAAACAAATAGATTGCTGGGTTTAATACGACGAACATATCAATACTTGGATAGGACAACCTTTCTACATCTATATAAGGGACTAGTCCGTCCTACTTTGGAATATGGTGTGGTAGTCTGGTCACCGCAGTATCAGCATGATATTGATGCTCTGGAGGCTGTCCAGAGAAGAGCTACTAGGATGGTCCCAGTACTGAGACATTTAGATTATGAATCTAGATTAAAGGCATTAAATTGACCAACACTGACCTATCGTCGTTTACCAGGAGATATTATTGATGTGTATAAATACTTGCATGGCATTTTTACCTTTTCGCACGATATGTTTAACAAAGACTTATACGAAGGCACACGGGGTCATTCTCTAAAGTTGTTCAAGGACCGGAGTAAACGGGAATTAAGGAGGCATTTCTTTAGCCAGAGAGTCATTAATATTTGGAATTCGCTTCCGGACACCGTCGTCACTGCACCGTCAGTAAATGCGCTTAAAAATCGATGCGGTAGATAGGCAGATTTTGCCTGAAGTGAAGACCGAAGAGGATATGTATGTATGTTATGTATGTAATCATTAATGCCATTGCCATTTGCAATGGTTCAGCTGTTGGCGTTGCTTTACCCGTGCATTTAAACATAAGCAACATTACCATCACAGTCTTCTATCACGTATTTAAAATAAAGTTAATTATTTGTTTAATGTTCAGCCTCTCACATCACAATGACTTACCGTAAACAACGTCGCCGTCAAAATATATCGCACGAGTGTCAACACAGTCGCCAGAAAAATCGACCAATAAATATCATTGCTGGAGATTTTCGAATAATACGAAATGCTTCTTATCAAATCCTGTACATGACTGTAGTTTGTGTGTAAATGATTATATTTGCTGACCGCCGTTGAATATATTTCTACCGTACACTGATAATATGACGGCATTGCCATTGAATCTTCTACGCCAGCATCTCCCGCCGTGGCCATTTTGGTCAGGCTCGCCAAACGCAGGCAACGTCTTTCACTACCCGTAGAAATCACCTGATTGGATAGCATTCAAAATCCTGCTCCCCTTTTAGGCGAATCCATTAACAGGATCACCATCTTGCTAGCTTGAATGGACGGTACCACTTAGTTTATGATAGGAAAAAGCATTTACTGTCCGGGCTCATCTAAGTGATGGAATCGGTGACTTCATAATCATCATTTCACTTAATAAATATTACAACATTGCCATTGATGATTTGTCCATTATTATTTATAATGTTGGTTTGCGTTACAGCAAAAAACCTGATATTAGACGTTTGACTATTAACTGCAATACAAACGAAAGAGGTAATTCATAAATATGCAGGATTCAGCATACAGTTACATTTCCCATAGCGGCCATGTTAACGTTTTGCATAATTATAAGAAAACGTGACTATCAAAAATTCTAAAAGTTTTTACCAGCTGCTGTAATCATCCCACTGATATGCTGGTCTAGTTTTGTCAAAATTAGACATTTCTAACTCTTGTAATATGCCTGTATGTGCGATACCCGTCAATTTTTACCAATATTGGCACGAATTATATGGCGCACACGTGTCTAGTGGCCAACAAAAATCACAAATATCCTTCCGCCTATTATCCGCATATTGATCTACCATGTCCAAATACTAGATCATTCATGAATGTCCTTCAAACATATGCATTACATCAACACGTTTCATTTCCTAGACATGTTCATGGTCATTGACTCGACCTGTTTATTACTAGATCTACTTGCACTAACATTAAAGCAATATTCCCTACTGATGGTTTATCAGATCACCATTGTGTCATCATTGATTTGTGGTTGCAAGTTGGCTCAAGATGTAGAAAAAATTATAACATTTCGACCAATAAATAAAATTAACATAAATATCCTTCATGACTATGCGAGCGTGTTAATCAGTACAATGAAACATTAAGTAAACTTCTGGATAAACGTGCTCCGAAACAAACCAAAAGTGTACAAGTTCGCCCTCCATCACCATGGATGTCTAATGATATAATTGTAGCAAAACGTCGTCGTCGATATCTTGAAAGAATTTGGCGACGAACTCGTATCAAATTGATCGATTCCGTTATACTAAACAGCTACATATATGCAATCACATGATGTCAAAAGCAAAGTCTGATTATTATACACATTTTATCACAAAAAATTATGAAAACCCTCGCCAGATGTGGAAATCTGTTAACACAATTCTACATCGGTAGAAATTAAAAGCACTGCCTGAACATTCTTCATAGGATACATTGTGTAGTTCTTTTTCAAAATACTTTACAGATAAGATTGTTCGTATTCGATCAAATTTTGTCATTAATGATAATGACTACGTTTTCCCTGAACCACCACTTTCTGAAAAAAACACTACAGTGTTTCACACATGCAACTACTAATGAAGTTTTCATCATTATTAAAAAATATCCTAACAAATCGTGTGATCTTGACCCATTTCCAACACTTCTACTAAAAAGCTGTATCAATCAACCCATCTTTCCCATTACTACTATCATAAACCTTTCAATGCAGGGTGGAGTTGTTCCACAGGATTTCAAACAAGCTCTTGTAAATCCTCTTATTAAAAAACAAACTTTGTGCAAAAATTACCTAAGGAATTATCGTCCTATCTCTAATCTCAGTTTTCTGTCAACAATATTGGAAAAAGTAGTTGCTAATCGCCTTCATGAACATATTTACAACCACCACTTATCAAATGATCTACAGTCTGCATATAAACGATTCCACTCTACCGAAACAGCTTTTCTCAAGATACACAATGATATAGTTGATAACATGGACAATGGCAAAGTCACAGCACTCACTTTACTTGATCTCTCAGCTGCTTTCGATACAATTGATCATTCAATCCTTTTACAACGCCTCCATAGATATTTTGGAATTTCTGGCCCAGCTCTTCGGTGGTTCAAATCATTTTTATCAGACAGATATCAAAGTATTAACATATCTGGCACATTATCTAGCCCACAGCATCTACCATTTGGAGTGCTACAAGGATCCGTGCCATGGACGGTCCCAAGCCCGGCTGAGAAAGGAGGAGGGTTGGGCGTGGGGCTAGCACCCCCACCCTGTAAAGAAACCCAACGCTACAGAAACATTCACAACAAATAAAACTACGACGTCTGTCCTGGAAGAGGTAGGGCCTGGTTTACCATGGCGCATGAAGTGTTGCGGTCAAAGCTGAAAGGAAGCCACAATGCCGACTACTCTTCTTTCGACCAGGAAAAATTTAAACATCGGCATATGGAATGTCCGAACAATGTACGAGGCGGGGAAAACTGCCCAAGTGGCAGCAGAAATACGGAGATTCAATCTCACTCTACTCGGGCTCTGTGAAACTCGATGGACCCAGTCAGGACAACTGCGACTAACAACAGGAGAGATTATACTATACTCTGGACACGAGGAAGATGATGCCCCTCACTCAGAGGGGGATGCCCTCTTATTGGGGAAGGAGGCGCAGAGAGCACTTATTGGCTGGGAAGCCAGATGACCGAGGTGCATTACAGCATCCTTTAAAACAAAAAAAAAGGATTAAAATGAACAACCAACCAACGACAAGACTGTTGAAACCAAAGATGAATTCTACAACCAACTCCTTGATATCATGAGCAATTTAGGGGTATAAAAATAGCAACCTGATTATGGGGATTTCAATGTAAAGATTGGATCGGACAACCAAGGATATGAAAATGTGATGGGGGTGCATGGGCTGGGTGTGATGAATAACAATGGGGAGCGGTTTGGGAATGCCTGTGCTATAAACAACATTGTGATTGAGGGAAGCGTGTTTACACACAAAATAATACATAAGGCGACATGGGTATATCATGACCAAGTCACTGAAAATCAGATAGACCACATCGGCATCAACAAAATGTTCAGAAGATCGCTACAAGACGTTCGTGTGAAGAGAGGCGCTGATGCTGCTTCTGATCACAATCTTGTAACAGCCAGGCTAAAACGCAAGCTAAGAAGAAATGGAGTAGAACAAGAAAGACGAAAGCCAAGATATAATGTGGATTTCCTGAAGGATCCAAGAACAGTAGAAGAATATAAAGTCGCATTAGCTAATAGATTGAAAGTCCTGCAAGAGCTGTATGATGAAGATGATGAGGGAGTAGACATCAGTAGCCAATGGAGTCACATCAAGGATGCAGTAAACACCACATGTGAAGAGATAATTGGCAGAAGGAAACCCCAACAGAAAGACTGGATTTCAGTAGAAAAATGAGGAATATACAGACCAGAAGAGACAAGGAGGAGGCAGTCAACAGAAGCCGCACAAGGGCGGCAAAGGTAACAGCTCAGAAAGAGCACACAGCAGCAAATAGAGAGGTGAAGAAAAGTGTCAAAACAGACAAAAGGAACTTCGTGGAGGGACTTGCACAAGAGGCAGAAAAGGCAGCAGCTAGCAGGAACATGAAGCAACTCTACGATACAAAAAGGAAGTTAGCTGGAAAGTTTAAGAAATCAGAGCGGCCAATCAGAGAAAAAAATGGGAGCATCCTGATGGGGGCAGACAAACAGCTTAATAGATGGGCAGAGCATTTTGAAGGGCTGCTCAACAGACCAGCACCGCAGAATCAACCAGACATCCAACCAGCTGAGACATATCGCCCAATAGACTGTAACAAACCCACTAAAGAAGAGATAAAAAAGGCAATCGCACATATGAAAAATGGGAAAGTAGCAGGCCCTGATGGTATCCCTGCAGAAGCACTAAAGGCAGATGTAAATAGTTCAGTAGAAATGTTGTACATTCTTTTTGAGGAGATCTGGGAAAAAGAAGAAATTCCAGCAGAATGGAAAGAAGGTTATCTTATCAAGATCCCAAAGAAAGGAGACTGAGCCGCTGTGATAACTACAGAGGAATCACGTTGTTGTCAGTACCTGGGAAGGTTCTAAACAGAATAATCCTAGAGATGATGAAAGGCACAGTGGACCAAACAAGGCTTCAGGCAAGACAGATCATGTACTGACCAGATTGCAACACTGCGAATCATAGTGGAACAATCCATCGAATGGAACTCATAACTATACATCAATTTTGTTGATTACGAGAAAGCCTTTGACAGTGTGGACAGGGAGACACTCTGGAAAGTGGTAAGACACTATGGGGTGCCCAAGACACTAGTCAACATGATCAAAAACTCCTATGAGGGAATGTCATGCAGAGTTATTCATGAAGGTCAACTTACAAAGAACTTTGAGGTTATGACGGGGGTGAGACAGGGATGCTTACTGTCACCATTCCTCTTCATTGTAGTCATAGATTGGGTCATGAAAACAGCAACCAAGGAGAAACGAAACGGAATCCTGTGGATGATGCTGACCCAACTTGATGACCTGGACTTTGCGGATGACCTTGCACCCCTATCTCACAGCCATAGGCAGATGCTGGACAAAACAACAGAACTGGCATTGATTTCAGTTGAAAATCAACAAAAGGAAAACAAAGATCCTGAGAACAAATGCTACTTGCGAAACACCAATCATGCTTGAGGGAGAGACACTGGAAGAGGTTAAAGATTTCAGATATCTAGGCAGCATAGTGGATACGCATGGAGGGACAGAGGCTGACATAAAGAAAAGGATCAGCAAAGCAAGGGTAGCTTTCCACCTGTTGAGAAATGTGTGGAAGTCAAAGGTAATTGGAGAAACCACCAAAATACGCTTGTTTAACACAAATGTAAAGTCCGTGTTGCTGTACGGAGCGGAATCGTGGCGAATAAACAAGACCACGCTGATAAGGATTCAGTCATTTGTCAACCATTGCCTGAGAAGAATTCTGCAAATACACTGGATGGACAGGGTGAGCAACAAAGACCTCTGGGATAGAACACACCAAGCCCAAATAGAGATAGAGATCCTTAAGGGGAGATGGGGATGGCTTGGCCACACCTTGAGAAAGCCAATCACCAACATAACCGGACAGGCCCTGATGTGGAACCCACAAGGCAAGAGAAAGAGGGGAAGACCAAAAAACACCTGGCGGCGTGACCTCGAGGCAGACATCAAGCAAACAGGGAATGGCTGGCAACAACTGGAGAGGATTGCCCAAGACAGGAGGCGCTGGAGAAATGTTGTGGATGGCCTATGCTCCAGGAGGAGTTAAGGGCCTAAGTAAGTAAGTAAGTGCATGAGCATTGATGAAATGGCTTCCTAAGAATGCCAACATATTTTGACTTGAAACAGAAAGAGCACAGACTGAACATCGGGCTATCAGTGAAACTGCTGAAAATTATGATTTCGTTCATAAAACATTAAATAAAATTTCATGAATATTCTGATTATTCATAATATATGCATTTTAAAAGTTTTATTTCAATTAGTAATGTTTTGAAGTTGATATTATGTTATTTGTGCATTTTAAATAGTGAAATGTTAAGTGTAAATCCATAACATTCAGAGATGTACATCCATAACAGGAAAAGTGTCCTTGGCCCTGTTCTGTTCAGCTTATGTATTACATCGCTCAGCCAAGTTATTGCTAATCGTAATCTCAGTCATCACCTTTATGCTGATGGCACACAGGTTTACATATCACTTTCACAATCAAATAGACAAGAATCTCTTTCGACTTTAAGTGACTGTCTTACTGATATCTTGTCGTGGATGGAATCAAGTAAGCTAAAGCTTAATCCAGATAAAACAGACCTTATTATTATTGGCACTAAACAACAACGAAATAAAGTCATCAACCATTTCCCAGGTAAACTGCTTGGCAGTGATACATTGCCATCAGATACTGTTCGCAATCTAGATGTTATCTTTGACAGTGACTTCAACTTTCGCCAGCATATCTCTCAAGTATGTAAATCCTGTTTCTATCATATTCGTGATCTTCGTCGAATTTGGCGTGACATATCTATATCTACTGCTAAAACAATATCAACGGCACTAATTAGCAGCCACCTTGACTATTGCAATTCACTACTAAATAACATCACTAAAAGAGACTTGGCAAAACTTCAACGAGTACAAAATTGTCTGGCACGTGTGGTTCTCAGGGCGCCTTGGTTTTCACCGTCACTACCACTACTTAAACAGTTACACTGGCTTCCAGTTTCTTGTCGAATTAATTTTAAGCTGTCCACTCTTGCATATCATGCTCTATCTACACAACAACCATCCTACTTGGCTAGTCTCCTGCATCTTTCAAATATCCCTAGGCAACTAAGATCATCAACTTCACAACTACTTATTGTACCTAAAACAAAACTTAACTTGGGCAAACGTGCTTTCTCTGTCGCTGAGCCTAGGGTCTGGAATGAATTCCCTATCACTTTGAAAACATCTGAAACTATTGCTATTTTCCGAAAAAAACTCAAGACATATCTATTCCAAATTGCATTCTCACCATAAACGTTCGGTTGTCCCTCGTTCTGATACTGACTTGCGCGTCCCTGTTTACGATTACGCTTACTGATTCTGTTTTGTTGCGCCTCTGAGCTCAGGTTCCTGAGGATATAGGCGCCATAGAAGTAAATTATTATTATTATTATTATTATTATTATTATATATATATATATAATTTATATATATATATATATATATATATGTATATATATATATATAATAAATATATATATATAACAAAGACTAGTTTTAATGTGCTAGGATTTTGCAGCTTATTATGATGGTTTACATGCTTCAATAAATGTTTACTGTGTAATAGCACAATTAATTATAATAGCTAGTGAAGCAAATTTTGCAATTTTCGCCTTTCTACCAGAATGACCACTGCACATCGTCTCCTTGAATTGTTTCAAACCCATTATATTAATAGGCAAACGTAAGGGCCAATCCCAACAAATGTTCAGTTGTCACCATAGCGTCGCATGGCACTAAATGACTACTCTACTGTGGCAGTTGCGATCGAGATCTCAAGCAAGATCGCGACTGCTGTAGACATGTTAGGGAACAGGAGAGGATTGATTTCTTCTATCGTGTCCTGGAATGTGTTGGGTCTCTGAGCGACATTCTCCATCTCACATCTTGCCTTCCATTCTGTACCTGATGCAGATCACCTAAGATGAGCGAGGGATGGGGGGGGGAGTGGAGAAGGGTGGTGCAGACAGCATTGAAATGAGATCACTGACGAAGAAGGGAAAACATGCTTTTGGGCTCTCGATCAGCATTGACCCACTTTTGAAAAACATGGTTATAACACTATGAGCTACCACAAGTGCAAGTGTATCATACAGAAACATTAACTATGGACATTATACAAAACAAAATTGCATTATTATAATTTGCCCACAATAATGGTACTGATTGGTCAAATATCTATATATAGGCACTAAATCCATGATATTTTCATTAACAGTTTAATTAATTTAATATATTTACTAAATCAGACAATGAGTTCAAATTTAACACTATGTCTTGTTAACTATAGATTTTCCAATAATATATCAAGTGACAACTATCTTTATGCCTTGACAACCATCATTAACAACATCACAATTTAATTTTGTCAACGATATTTCTTTGATTGAGTTAATGAGTTATTATCCATTGTGCAAAGGTTTTTTAAGATCAATCAAAGCAAATATACTAAGCATTAACTTGTTGGCCAAATATACACATTGTACATGCAATTAGGTATGGATAACAGCAAATATGATAAAGTCAGGCTACATATTTTGTTTCTGATTTTGTTTGCATTTTTTCTGCAAGTACAGGAAACCCTAACTGTCATGTTTTGACTCTTGGTGTTGCTCTGAAAAATGAAACATGAAGTTACTGATTTTTTTCTAAATCAGACAAGTTAGTTCCATTGTTGGTAGGCTTGTGGAATTGATTCACTTGCAGTCTATTAAGAGTAACAATATAGGGCCTATACACCAAATCAAGAACATAATTTGGAGTAGAGGAAGGGCTAATGCCCCGTCCTCACCCCATAGCCTATAGATGCATATTATGGTCACAACAAACATACACATGCAAACAATGATAAAAAACAATGTATGTTTTGGTTTCTTTCATAGATGGTGCAAAAGTACTAATGCAAAAAGAAGTTGTCATGGTGCCATTCTTACTGAGGCGATTACGGCCATTAGGGAACCTACTGTAACGCAACCTCCTTACCAATCATCAGTCATGTGGCTTAGCCAACCACACAAAACATAATATCCTCTTTTATGAGCGCACTTCATCAATATACACAGATATTATTCCATTGATGGGGCAATATCCTACAAAGTGCGCTTTGCGTACAAAGTCCCATCTTGGCTAGACATTTTTTTTCATAAAACTAATTGTTTTAACTGCTGCAAACCATAGCACATTAGCACAAATGCACAGGTCTATATCTAAATTTGGAAAACATTTTGTTGCCAATTGTGACCTATTCTATGATCTTTTATGCAGCCTTTCGTTTTTTATAATACCTGGGTGAGATGCCAACAAAAAAATAGTGATGTGGTCAATCGGACATGTGTGATTTGTTTGTTTTCATTGAAACACATGCTTTGCCATGAATGATATGAAGATAAGAAGACATTTTAAATATAGATAGTGACATACTGCATGTTTCTTTAAAGCTATGTGAATTGCATTGGATTTGGCGCGATATAAAAGAAAATTATCATTATTGTTGCTGTTGTTGCTGTAATTATTATTACTGTTGTTGCCGTTTCGATAATTATTATTATTGTTATTATTATTATTATAAACATCCTGTAATGCTACACGTAACCGGCCTCCATGTATTCTATGAGAGAGTATATCCGTAGAGAAATAATAACATTGTAGAGCTTTCATGGGCAACATTATGTGGCACGCGGCTGCTTCTAATACGCAATCCTAATGTAAATACAATGATGCGTGTCTTACATTTCAAGTTGATATTACCAATACGCACCATCTTATGCACAGAAGTTACTCCCTCCCATTCATAAATGCGCGAGGATAGGCTGTATGAATAAAAAGAAAATTCGATTCGTGAAAAGCTAAGTTGGCACGGGCACGAGTTGAATTAAAGACGGTATATGCTATACACACGATTTGACGACGTCAGTCTGGAAAGTCCCTGATGCTGTGCCGATAAGTTTACAGGTTTGGGTGTACGTTGATTACGGGAATATCCATTCGGTGTATGAGCTCGTAAACAGCAGCATTTAATTTCATTTGTTGGTTGTTTCAACTAATATAATGATAAGTATTTGAATGCAGAGCAGTTATGACGTCGATGGACATATCTACGCCACAGTGGGAGCCGCTAGCGCCAAGTACAGCCGACGGTGCAACAATGGTAAAAAACCATGGCGGTGGTTATTCCTACGAAGTTGATGACTTCGTTAGACTGGGGCGGCTGTTTTGCCTGGGAACTGAAGGGGGGACATACTATGTCAGTCCAGCGAGACTGACACACGAGAACGCGCAGTGCGTCGTGAGACTGATCGCGTCGGGACGAGGTTGTGAAGTAGTGCGGATGACGGTCGAGTACAGCGTCAGTGGCCGCACTGCCAAACAGGACTCTCTGATGCTCGTCATGGCGATTTGCGCTCGACAGTCGATAGACCCCGACACCAGTAAGTTGTGCTACGAACATTTGCACGAAGTCTGTCGCATACCCACACACCTGTTTATGTTCCTCGGCTTCTGTGAGGCTGTGAGTGATGGCACAGGGTGGGGTCGTGCCCACCGCAGAGCCATCTCGAAATGGTATTTCCGATTTCGGGACAGTCCACAAGAGGCGAGACGACTGGCAATGCTGGTGACGAAGTACAAAAATCGCAACGGATGGAGTCACCTGGATGTAGTGCGACTGGCGCATCTGAAACCGGAAACCAACGACAATGGTGTGACAGCCATCTTGAAGTACATCGTGAAAGGGTTTGATGATTCTAAAGAAGACCTGGAAAACAGTGGCCTACTGGAGTATATCCAGGCTGTAGAAGATGTCAAAGCACAGAGAGACCCTAACACAATTAATATATCTGGTTTGGCAGACCTGATCAGACATCACCGCCTAGTGAGAGAACATGTCAACACCCAACTGCTCAAGTTCCCAGACATATGGGCAGCACTTCTCGAACACATGCCGATGACTGCCATGATCCGCAACCTGGGCAAGATGTCGTCTATCGGAATGTTGACTCCTGGCAGCAGCCACGAACAAACGATCACCACCAAGCTTCGTGATCTGAACAATCTGAAAAAGGCCAGGATTCACCCATTCAACGTATTGACCGCCGTTCTGACTTACATGAAAGGAAAAGGAGACGTGGGGAAATTGGAATGGACGCCAAATGGTGCAGTCGTAGAGGCGCTTGATGCAGCCTTCTACTTGACCTTCAAACTGGTAGAACCGACCAACAAGAGGTACCTGCTGGCTCTGGACGTCAGTGGCTCTATGTTTGGTTGCACCGTCGTTGGTTCCCAATGCATCTCTGCCGGTGTTGCCGCTGGTGCGCTGTCGCTCGTCACTGCAAGTTCGGAGCGCCAGTTCGAAATCGTCGCCTTTTCGCACGTCATGGTTCCGCTCAGAATTGGTCCTCACATGAAACTGCACGAGGTTGAGATGGAGATGAGTCATGTTCCAATGGGATCGACTGACTGTGCATTGCCAATGGTGTGGGCAGAAGAACAGAAGAAGGACTTTGACGTGTTTGTTGTTTACACCGACAACGACACGAATAGTGGCTCAATACACCCATCAGAGGCAATGAAGAGATATCGACTGAATCGCAACCTTCCGAATGCCAAGCTCATTGTCTGTGGAATGGCAAGTAATGGCTTCACCATTGCTGATCCAAATGACCCCAACATGATGGATATGTGCGGGTTTGACTCAAGTGGTCCAGAAGTGATGAGAAGTTTCGTCATGGATGATATGCAGCCACGGCCAGCCAACTAAGCAGCATTCTAACTAGATTAGAGACTAATAATAATATTGTTCATCTTACAGCGCTGTTCGATGGTGATTGCTGCTTACTGAACGTCCTCTTTGTACAGCACAGCACACAACTGTTTTAGTTAGTCATTACGCTGCAAACATACTTTGACAAATGGCTCCAAAAGATCGTGTAAACTGTGTTTGGGTATCACCGTCCCTGTGTTATAACGTCACAAGTTACTGACTATATCACACACCGTGTTGATGCTGGGTGTAAATTTGCATTGTGTGAGCAAAATTAACTACTGTAGCTGCAGGATGAAGTGATGTAGCTGCAGAATGAACTACTGTAGTTGCAGAATGAACTGGTGTAGCTGCAGAGTGAACTGTTGTAGCTGCATAACGAACAGTTTTAGTAGTAGGATGAACTGCTGTAACTGGAGTGAACTGATGTAGCTGCAGAATGAACTGATGTAGCTGTATAATGAACTGGTGTAGTTGTATAATGAACTGGTGTAGTATGAACTAGTGTAATGAACTGGTGTTGTATAAAGAACTGGTGTTGTATAATGAACTGTTTATAACTGCGGAATGAACTTTAATCATGCGTCATAACTTGCATAGTATTGGTTATATAAAATATTACATTAACGCATGCAAACGCACACACACACGAAGCACATCTACAATCAATAAACCTAATGAAATACGCTACAGAGCCACCGTTTGGCTTACATGTGTATGCTGCTTATATATTATTGTAGTAGCTACTGTACATGGTTGATCGTATAAACAATTGCATACATAATATAAGTGTTTGGTTGTGTCTCTTAATATACATTTATAATGCACTGTATATTCTAATAAAAATCATATAAACAATAAGTTTTAAATTGTGTCAAATAAAATGCCTTTTGAGAAAAGGTTGCCTTCATAACCATATTTATGGTTTTAGGTGAAAGCTAATTAAAAATGACCTTCCACTACAGTAAAACCATAATTATGGTTATAAAGGTAACATTTTCTCAAAAAGGCACTTCTCTGTGATTTTGCTCAGAGGGGAAAGCAGTTTCTTTTTGATCATTCTCGTGTTTTTTTATGATGCAAGGAAATCTAATGAAATTATGAATTTAGCAGCAGTGACTGTGGAGATCGACATGCTCCAGTTTGATCGACATGTTCAAGACACTGACATTTTATTTTCATTTATGATCAAATTATTTTCATTTATGATCAAATTACTGTTATACAGTATAGTGATTATACGACACACGAATGATCAGACTTAGTAGGGCTTAAATAGTTCACATCTCAAAACAGGTATTTGGGAGGTAACTATAAATAGATTTCAGGGAAACCCCGATAACGTCACACCCCCTGATGACAGTGACACCTCTAGCAACGGGGTTTCTCCTAGCAAGGAATTCCCCTTGGTGTTTGCGCTGACACAGTCGTCCGTGGGGGGTTACGGGGTTTCCCCTTTAGGATTTCCCTAGGGTTTGCGCTGATACAATCGCCAGGAGACGCTCACTGGGTTTTATGTAACCACGTGCACGATGTACTTCCGGTTTCTTGCGCATATACAGTGTGTGCTTCTATCCGGCCAGCTAACCCTAACCCCAAATCCGGTGACCACGTGCACGAAGGAATTCTGTTTCCGGTTTCTTGCGCGTGCACATTATGCACACAGCCTTCTGGGTAGCCTGGATACCCCCGGTGACTGTATCAGCGCCCCCAGACGACTGTAGCTAACCCATCTACTCCGGACCTCACAACCGTACAACATCGACGATTTGTATATAACCATGGCAAAGTCGTTGCAGTCGATAATGTGGTTTCAGTAAGTTCTACACATGTTTGGTTAGTAATATAAAAGGTGAACACATATTTTGAGGTTCCCGTGTACTAGAATTACACCAATTTACGGGTGAATAGTTGTTCTAACGAGTGTTTAGGAGGACGTTACGGTTGCATAAGTTGTATTTGTTTTGTGAATCCTTCTGTATAAAAATGAGTGTCACGCCCTTTAGATATTTGCGAACGGGAGCGATATAGGTGTCGACATGAGACGACATACGACGAAAAGTTCTCGATATAATGTGATGATGTGATATGTGTTGTATAGCCTATATCCATGACTACGTTTCTCTCGCTGCATGCATGGACATTTGAACGCTAGGTTACGATCTGTTAGCAGGGTGAAACGTGGTCGTCTTTCTTTTGTCAGCGTGGTTAGAAATCGACGCGACACCCTCCTATCGAATAAGAGTACGAGCAAATTTTATTTATTTAAAAATAATGACACAGGATATCATAGTAAAGCATTGTAATATAATTAAATATGTGTATATTATTTTTTAAATATTGACATATAACGAAAATATAAAATAGTAGAACCAAAAAAAAACGTCACTGCTCGTTTGCCGCTGCCGTTGAACTCCGACAGCGGGCATCGCTTTAGACTCGTGTGCAGCGCGCTTTCTTATAACGATCGTGTTTGGTATTATTCTGTGGTGTGCGGCTTACGTCAGCTGCATGTCCTTATTTGTTATTGTTCTGTGTGCAACTTACGTCAGCTGCATGTGCAGCTGCATGTGCACGTTTATAGCATTCGAACGAAGTCACCCACCATATTTGGTACTGTGAACGGGAGCGATAAGCCGCACACAGAACAATACCAAATAAGGACATGCAGCTAACGTAAGCCGCACACAGAACAATACCAAATATGGTCATGAAAGTGCGTGACTTCGTTCGAAAAAAACTCATATCAAACCGGAACGTGTCCGTGTCATACACGTCGCAGAAAGTGCACCATAAGCAAAAAAGTGCACTGTCAGCAAAAAAATGCACCGTCGACAGAAAAGACAGGCTATATAAACCGAGCCGCCACTGCAACTGCTATCACAACCGTTTTTCGATCTCTACACAGCAGTTCACTCTATCGTTGGATTAGCACACCTATTCTGTCGCGTCACCAGCAGTGATGTCATCTAGCGATCACGCCAAGAACGCGAAACACGTATGCGAGAAATGTGGATCAGCATTTGGAAGACGTGACAATCTACTCCGTCACATAAGAACGGTATGTACTACTAGTAGAAAAATCACCACCGTTTACACATGCAAGAAGTGTGGACGGGATTTCGATAGATTGGCTGCTGACCAGACACGCACGAACTGCGTGTATCGATGCCTCCTCGCCACCATCGCCAAAGAGAGCAACAAGGGAAGAAGAGACTACACCCCGCCACCCACTCGTTACCGAAGAGTCTATCAATCCACACGCTGGACTTCCCTTCGCCGACACATTGTCAACGGACCTGCTGGACGTCGTTCGAGAACATTGGTCCTCTATTAAGACATGCGTAGCGAAAAGTCCCCTCCAATACAGGTTTAATTACAGATTGACTACAACCGTTCTAGAAGAGCCTTTGAAGATCATGTTCCAGGAGCAGACCCATTCTTTCAAAATCAATCTCAGTTATGGATTTATTTTGAAAAATAAAGGCACAGGACAATATAGGTATTATCATTCTTCTTGTTACTGTTGCGGGCGGTACCTAGATGAGCCCACTCTCGTTACCAACACCAAGGATTTTGATGATTTTCTCGGACGTATCCGAGAAACTGATGTCTTGCAATTGGCCATCATTCAAAGACCAGATTCGGCATGGATATGTGAACTTGTAACCAATGTAAACTTTTTTAGTAGCATAATTGTGATATAATTTAATAGTATAATTGTTCATCCAATCGGCTGCGCCGGCGTGACCCTCCCAATCCACATCAAGAAAAACAAAGCCATCATCAGTCTACAATGAAGACAATGTACAAAGCATACTATATACCCATAGAAAAATTTGCCGGGGTGACGTTGGAAGAGCTCTATCGTATAGAGAGCACGTTCGAAACGAACGTGTGCGTGTACAAGCTCGTCAAGTCGGATGATGCAGAGGATTGAAAGTCGACTGCCGAACTCTTCCGTCGATTACCCCATCTTTACGAGACACATTTTTCATTCATGCAGGATGTACGCATGTACTGTCACTCGTATTGATGTCGGAAGTGTGATGACTCGTTATGGAAAAACGCATATCAGCAGACACGAGCGCACGTGCACGGGGGGTGTGCGTCGAGTCTATCCTGGA
Organism: Lamellibrachia satsuma; assembly: GCA_033239005.1. Classification (NCBI taxonomy): domain Eukaryota; kingdom Metazoa; phylum Annelida; class Polychaeta; order Sabellida; family Siboglinidae; genus Lamellibrachia; species Lamellibrachia satsuma. The sequence goes on along the minus strand of BSQZ01000015.1, from coordinate 6,870,210 downwards.
GTCGTGTACCATTCGACTCCCTCGGTGTTCGATCGTCTGGACGGCGAGAACATTCGAGTATCCGAATCGTTGCGCTACTATCCGTACCGAGCCAACTTAGACTTTGAGTTTGGTTCGACACCGCACAAGCGACAAGGTCCAGTGGGTGGCGCGTCACGTCCCGCTGAGCGTCAGCGTGGCATCCAACGCACCTGGGCACGAACAAGCACAATGTCTCGTCCCGGATGGAGACACCAACAAGTTGGTGAGCACCATGATGGATATCTTGCGATCGATAAGTGACGCCGCCTATTAAAACATTAAAGATTCGGACGAGGACGTATTGAATCAACTGGTAAATGCACTGACACGCTGGGACGAACTAGTGCGCTGTGCACAATCACCCGACGATGAAGACGATGACAAGGAGTCTCGACCACCGACCAATCCGTACAAAACGCTGATGGGACAACTTTATGGATGGATGCATCAGTTACCCTTAATCGGATTCAATTCGGGTAAGTATGATCTCAATGCCGTCAAACAATTTCTCATTCCTTACTTCCTGTCCACGTCAAAGACAGAGGAACAAGAAGAAGAAGACGAAGAGGAGAAGGAACAGGACGGTAGAGAGAAACAAGAAGAGAACGATGGTGTCGGGTAATTTTTCGTCATCAAACGCAACAACACATTCATGTGCCTGTTGACGGATCAGCTGAAATTCCTAAAATGACCAAATTCATAGCCCCGGGGTTCAGCTACAACAAGTATCTGAAAGCGTACGGATGCGAGGTGACGAAAGGTCATTTCCCGTACGAGTACATGGATTGTCTGAGGAGACTCGATGACACCGCTCTTCCATCGAAAGACGCCTTCTTCAATCGACTGAAGAACGAGGGTATTTCCGAAGAGGATTACATCGGTTGTCAAGAGGCCTGGCGCGAAAACGGCATGACGACCTTGCGATACTTTCTCGTCAGGTACAAAAATAGAGACGTGGTTCCATTTCTACAGGCCATCGACAGACAATTTATCTTCTACCAGACTCAGACTCAGACTCAGACTCAGACTCAAACTCATTTATTTTGACCAAGTAAATGTAACACAATCGACATATAAACAAAGTAAATAAAATAAATGGTCACGGAGATTCCCATTAAGACATTGAGTGTGTCGCTATCATGGGAGCCACCACTGGTTTAGTCAAGCAATTGAAAATATTATATTAAAACAACGCGGCACAGATATGTTGAAGCAAGGTATCAGCATACCTGGTCTGACTTTGCTCTACCTGTTCAACGACCTTCCTGAGAATACCTACTTTACGCTCTTCAACGAGAAGAATAAAGATCTTCATTACCTCGTCAATAATCACATCGTTGGCGGTGCTTCGCTCAATTTTCACCGTTATCACGAGAAAGGGTCACCATGCTACGTCAGAATAAGTACGGAGAGGCCGCTCGTCCTTGTCGATCGATTGTAGGCTACGATGCCAATGCGTTGTACTTGTGGTGTCTCATGCAAAACATGCCGACGACGGGAAGAGAACAACTTCCGGCCCGAATCGATCGGAACAGCGGTACCGACAGATGGCTGCGGAATGGTTAACGTGGGAAGCCGAACGGACGGGACTCTCTATCCGGCATCAGGTGAGAAGAAATAGATAAACTTCCGGTGGACGGGTGGTGCAGCACAACAAAAACGGCGTATCAGTTCCACAGATGTCTCTACCATGGTTACCCGTGCTTGGCTCTAGAAACGAACGCCGTCAACGGGAAACCCATGACACAACTGCTCGCCGAGACCCGAAAGAACACCGCCTACCTATGTCACTTTGTCAAGGTAGTCCAGCTGTGGGAATGCGAGTGGGAAGAGACGAGAAGAGATCCGGCCGTGAAAAAATGTCTGGATGCTGCATTTCCACGACGACGCCATGCGCGGTGGACGATGAAGCCGCAACAGATCCTGAGCGGTGTGCGTGCCGGAACCGTGTTCGGATTGATCGAGTGTAACGTTTGCGTGCCGAAAGCATTGCGCGCGCACTTTGCCGAGATGCAGCCCGTGTTCAAGAACATCCGTCTGACGCGCGACGATCTCGGCCCGTTCATGCGCCCATACGCCGAAGAGCACAATATTATGGCGACTCTGCAACGCATTCTCGTGGGTAGTTTCCGCGGCGATAAGATCTTGCTCGCCACGCCCCTGTTGCGATGATACCTGGACCACGGACTCGAGGTGACGCACGTCTACCACGTCATCGAATACGGACGGTTCGGCGATGCAGTGTCCACGGCCCGGCGCGAGGGAGACGTCCACTCACACAAGGCCATCATCGCAGACACCATAAGTTGCTGGGGAACTCGGGCTACGGGAAGACCATCACCGATGTGGACCGACATCGCGATGTGAAATACTGCACGGAGAAGGCGGCATCGCTCATGGTCAACGATAGACGGTTCCGACAACTCGACGTCGTCGTCGACGATGCGTTTGAGATAGCGATGAACAAGAAAACCGTCACGTACGCCTTGCCCGTACACGTGGGTTCCTCATTCTGCAGTACGCCAAGATGCGCATTTTGCAGTTCTATTATGACTTTATCAACAGGTACATGGAGCATCCTTTTTACAGTACTGCAAGACGGATACAGACAGTGCCTATTTGGCCTTGGCCGGTGAGTCCGTCGACGACCTCTTGACCCAGGAACTACGAGAACATTATTTCCGACACCGATCTGAATGGCTGCCGTCTGATTGTTGCGACGAACATCAGAACGAGTACGTGCGCTGTCGACTCGCCGATCGTCCGTAGGCCGATGACGAGGCGTGCTGTAAGGCGCGCAAGGCGTACGGCAAGAGGACACCGTGTCTGTTCAAGGTCGAGTGGTCCGGTGACGGGTTCGTGTGGTTGTGCAGCAAAATGTAGTATTGTTTCGGAGCCACCGACAAGTATAGCATCAAAGAACTGAGCAAATGTCACAACGCCATCGACAAGGACGCGTTCCTATAGGTGCTCGCCAACCGTCGTAGCGGAAGTGGAAATAATCGCGGGTTCCGGGTGCATCACTCGAACGTGTTGACGTACGTGTAAGAATGAGCGGCCCTCGCTTACTTCTACGCCAAACGCGTGCACGGGCCCTGTGGACGTGTAGAAAAGGCGGTGCACGCTGGTCGTACGACCTGTTGCCACGACACGCTGCGTTTCGCACCTTCACGAACGAACATTGTTCCGAGTGGACTCATAACAGCAAGAGATTTCAGAGTCTTTTGTCTAACGTTTGTGGTCATTATTACATAGCTTATGTATTGTTTCGTTGTAACATCTTTCCGCCGAGAACTTCTATCAACCTATTCGGCGCCGATTTAGTAGCTAACGATTGCCGCGTGTTTGATTGACTTAAACAGCTGCGACAAGGTAGACTGTATTATCACACATCGTATATCGATTGAGCCTCTGGCGAGGTGGACACATCACCCCTAAGCTCGCGACCTCTGGCGTGATGGTAAACATTCGCAAGTCGTCTCATCATCATCATCACCCTCGAGCCTCTGGCGAGGTGGAGACACTCCCAAGCTCGCGACCTGTGGCGTGATGATCAACAGCAAGTCGTCTAATCATCATAATCATCATCATCATAGTTGTAGTCTTAGTGATATTACACGCTACCATTGTTGACACTTTAATCAGTGTTCACAAATGCCTCCGCTCCAGCTTCAACACCCACAAAAACACACAACATTCAAAAAACACACACACACGCACACACGTACGCGCGCGCACACACACACACACACACACACACACACACACACACACACACACACACACACAATATAACACACAACACACACACACACAACACAACACAAACAACACACACAACAAATACACAACACAAACAAAACTCACACAAAAACACACAACATTCAAAACACAAATACAACACAAACACACACGCATCACAAACACAAACACACACACCACAAAAAACACAAACACAACTCACACCACAAACACACAACACAAACACGCAACACACCTGTTCTCGAATCCCTCGCCCCCGCTCCCGCCTGCAATACTAAATATGGAAGTGCGTTACTTCGTTCGAATGCTATAAACGTGTCAGGACATGCACATGCAACTGACGTAAGCCGCACACCATAGAACAATACCAATAGAAAAGGCGATGCACGCTGGTCGTCTTTCATAAGTGACCATGGATGTACGGTGGAAACATCCTTTCACGTGCATCGTCGCCGAGCCGAAGGGATGTGGCAAAAGAAAATGGCAAGAGGCCTACGCAAAGATGGACTTAGTCGACGTGCGGTTAGTAGTATATGAGAGGTTTTCACCCGCCACTGAGGAGGCGACGCATGACTGATTTCGGTGAAGAGCGCCACCTAGCGGCCTGTTCACGCATGAATGACATAATATGTACATCATATTTATTATACATTACGTACACATTATGTTGTTGCTTTCCTCTTTACCCCTAAGTCTGGGTGAGGTTGGCATCGATAATGAGTGTAATTTTTTTTCCGTCTGTCGTTGTTCCCATTTCACCACCTGTTACCACTCCCCCGTCCCTCGCCGTTGTGCTCCCACAGTCCTCCCACCTCAGTCGCAGTCTACCTCCTCTTCTGTCCTTCACTCTGAGCATATCCGCTCTCTTTGTTAACCTTAACAGTTCCCCTTTCATTCGGTTCATTTGTTCAACCCACTTTAACCAATTCCTAACCAGCTTCCTCCTTAAACTCTCTTTTACACAAACCTCCTTCCTCAGCTCATGCATTCTTCCCTTGTTTACTTTTTTCACTCCCGCAATTTTTTCACCCAGTTAATTCCACAAACTTGGACTTTCTCTTGTTAATTTTCCTCATCGCCATAGTCTCTATTATATCATAGACTGGATAGGTTGGTGTTACGCACAAACTACGCACCTAAGTATTTGGTAATATATGAAACCTGCTATCCCGGCCAATTGGCCCCCAAATTTTATTGTTAGCCCCTAATTTTTAAAGTTCAGGGACCAGTTGGCCCCTAAAATTTAAGGTGAATGTTAAGCCCTGTCCATGATGCCCAAGCCGTGTGTTTCCCTCTTCCAGCGAAACACGACGTGGTATCATACCCAGGCAGGGCCTTGCACTTGTCAACACAAAGCACGCGTTCAATAGCAGTTGCATTGGCGTATCGGAATGATGTCCCTGTGCCGATCACTATCACAAGATTTTCATAGCTAAGTCTCGAGTAAAACTGACAACTGGTACGACAACGTCAGTATCAACAGTTTTTATGCAGGACGATCTCGGCGACGTGCTGGAAGGCACCTTCTACGAACTGGAGCTGCAGAAAGTGGTGATAGCGACCGATAAAGTGTTCCGTGTGGAAGCGGTGCTGGAACGTCGTAAGGTCGGCGCTCGAACGAATGCTTTGGTGAAATGGTTCAGATATCCGACAGCTGGATCGACGCCAAGTCACTCGTCTATAAAGACTAAGCGACGTGAGACGGATTGTCATTATGGATCAAGACACGGCACCGCACACTGTCGTCGTAGAGGAGGAGGAGGAGAAGGAGGAGGAAGATTGTACCGACGCGTCGAACGACAGTACTCCTTGGCATCTGTTCGGCATCAAGTGTCCCAAAGAGGAGATAGTGTTTCTGTGTCAGGTCGTCATCTTGTACACGGTCATCGTGATAAGCATCTACAACCTGACTGTCGGTCACGGTGATTCTAATCTGTGGACGGCTCTGTTGAGTAGTTCGTTGGGTTATCTACTACCCAATCCCACGTTGAGACGCAATGACGACTGATTTCTACATGACGCTGCCTAGCAACGCTTCTATGAAGACGCACCTCGACAACACATTGACCCATTACGTCACGGACTTACCTCGCCGTATCGATCTGATCGGTGACTGGGAGTGTGGGTTGACAGAGATGCAGTATTCGCATACTTGGTACAACGTCACGGAGGATGATGTCTGGTTATTCCTCAACACGATCGATGCTCCCGACGACGTGACTCGGCGTGTGAAATTGTCGTGTGGGTATTACGATGACCCGTTAACATTGATGTACCACGTCAACAAAGGACTGTACAGTCTGAGAACAGCGAAGACACGAGCTCAAATGAGCTATAGTTCCGTCACTCAACAAATGACGTTACACATGACGGAGAACACCTTGTTCACCATACCGCACCACAGCTCGACTGCTTTCATGTTAGGATTCCACGAGTCCGTAGCCACCGGAGCGGAGACGACTACTACTACTACTACGTCCGCGTCATCACTCGTCTCCGACTCTCCCGACTCCTCGTCGTACCCCTTCCACATCGAGGCTTTGGGTAAGGGGGCGTTGAAGACCGGCGTTCGTATAGCCGGCGATGTCTTATCGGGCCAGAACGTAAAAACGGCTGCCAAACGACGCGTCACCGATGCCTTGCAGACGGGTCTTCGATCTCCCCCCGGTAAACGTATAAAACGACCGTCTGCGAAGGCGACAGTCACTGCAGTAAAGAGACGACGGACGTCCGAGAAACGAGAGATCGACATATTCGACAATGGCGTTCGTGCATAGACAGTCGTGCGAGGGAGTCAAGAGCGAGCTGGATCTCTTTACCTCCCACTCAGAACTGCATCATCGCCAATCACGTGGTGGAACATCAACCCACGGCCTCTCTGGACTCTGGAGGACCGATAGAATTCCTCATCCCCGGTTCGGGAGACGATTACATAGATCTCGCCAACACGATGATACACGTGCAGGTGAAGGTGACGCAACCCAACGGAGACGATCTCGACGCGGCCGCACCCGTGGGACAACTGGCTGCATTCGCTGTTGAGTCAGGTCGACGTCTCCATGAACGGCACGCTCGTGACCCAGTCGTCCGACACGTACGCGTATCGAGCCTTCATAGAGACACTGTTGACTTATGGACTCGGCGCCAAGTCGACGCAACTGACGAATCAGCTGTGGTACAAGGACAAGGCTAGTCGCATGAACGCCGTCGAGCTGGCGGGTGGACCCGATCCTAACCCCGGGTTCACGGCTCGACGAGAGTACATAGCAGGCAGTCGCGTGGTCGACATGATGGGTCGCCTCCACGTGGATATGTTTCTGCAAGATAAATTCCTAATCAACGGAGTCGACGTCAAGATACGACTGGTGCGTAGTAAGCCGTCGTTTGCGTTGATGTCTGGAGGAGCAGGTCCTGATTACAAGATAACGTTCGTCAATGCGACCTTGTTCGTCAAGAAGGCCACCCTCAACCCAGCCGTGCAGGTGGCTCACATCAAAGCGCTCGAGAAGAGCACGGTCAAATATCCGTTACGACCTGTCAGCGTCAAGGTGTACTCCATTCCCGCGGGAGCACGGTCGCACACGCACGAGAACCTGTTCCTCGGTACGCTGCCGAAACGTCTCGTACTGTGCTGCGTCGACAACGACGCCTACAACGGCGCGTACGATAAAAACCCGTTTCACGCCAAGAACAACGCCATAGGCTTCCACTCGGTGTACGTGGACGGACGTCAGATACCCTCCAAGCCCTTCCAGCCCAACTTCGCGGAAAACCTCTTCGTCAGGAGCTACACGAACCTGTTCACCTCGACCGGCAAGATCTGGCAGGACGAGGGGAACGGTCTGACTCCCGACGACTACCGAGACGGCTACACCTTCTTCTGTTTCGACCTGACCCCCGACCAGTGCGACGGTCCATGCTTCAATCTGTTGCAAAAGGGCAACCTGCGCATCGAGAAGCGCTTCGCACCACCGTGAACGTCGTCGCCTACGCCGAATTCGAGTCCGTGTTGGAAATCGACAAGGATCGCAACGTCATCTACGACTACTGAGATGGACATCCTGCAGATCGCTCGTCTACTGGCGATGGATCCGAACACCGCGTCCGTCTTTGGTGGTGTTGTGCCCAAAGACGGACTGCCTAAAACAATAGACGCTTTGCCGATCGCCTTCGTGTGCAACACCGACGACGGCGACGAACCGGGCGAACATTGGATAGCGCTGTACCTATCCTCCGACGGGCGCGGCTAATACTTCTGTTCGTACGGTCTGCCACCCCTTCACGCCGCGTTCAGCGCCTTCTTGAACAAACACTGTTCTGAGTGGACTCATAATAGCAAGAGACTTCAGAGTCCACTGTCTAACGTTTGCGGACAATATTGTGTGGCTTATATAATGTTTCGTTGTAACGGTTCTCCTATGAGAACTTTCGTAAACGCTTTCCGAACCGATCTGGTCGCTAACGATTGTCGCGTGTTCGATTGGCTTAACCTACTGAAAAAGGGTATACCGTACTATCGCGTATTGTACTGAGCCTCTGGCGAGATGATCCGTAAGCTCGCCCTCGAACCTCTGGCGAGGTGGAGACACCTGTAAGTTCGCAACCTCTGGTGCGATAATCAACATCCGCAAGTCGCCTCATACCCGTTGTATTGTACTGTTGTCGTTACGATTGCCTCGCTTGTATCACTACCGCTTTGTTGTATTCAATAAAAAATACGTGTGCAGCGTACACTTTTATTCGTCTTCTTACTAGGTTACAACACAACGCACTGTTCGTTAGGCGTCCCCGCCTGTCAGTCCGCCATTCAGTCGCTAGGAGCGCACGTGTTACCCAGAAGACCGCACCGTACACTTTTATTCGTCTTCTTACTAGGTTACAAAAAAAAAAATTAAAAAAAAATTCAGTCCGTCGCTAGGGAACGCACGTGTTACCCAGAAGACCGTGCGCGCGCGTCCTCTCTCATCAGTCGCTAGATGGCACTACGAGCGCTCTCCGATTAGTTACTCTCCGATAGGAGGCGAAGGCTGCGCGCGCAACCGGATTTAGAAGTAGACCATGGGTGGATATTTGGTGGGGGTGCCAAAAGCTATAAGGTACTACTTATGTCTGCTACACCACCATGAATGAATTAAGCAAAAGTTGAATGACAGCATAATGTCGCAGTTTTTTTTTACACAAACCCTTCACCAATCGTAATTTACTGCTGTATTACGGTGCGTGCACGTAAGACGCGTTCATACGCAAATTTGCAAAGTCGTGAGTGTTGTATTTTTTCACACGATATTTTAAACATCATTTCTTTATTATTAATGAAAACAAAATCTCAACAAACACTTGTTTTTGTGTTGAAATTTACGGTTTTACACTGGCGTTTTACGTATTGTTGACAAAACATAATGGACATTTGTAATGTTGACATGTCCCCTTAATTTGCAGCCACAATAGCCATTGGATCTATACTTGTAACATGTTGTCGTCCATGGTATCGGGTTACGCCAGTAATACAAGTGGCAGGGTGTGTGTACGGTCATTTTGCTTGGCCCGTTATCCCGCGGGGTCATCAGGTTGCATACGTGTTGGCATTTCCGTTCGTGTCAAAGGCATGATATACTACGTTAACATTGGTTTGAGTACATGATTTAGTTAGATTAACATAATACTGATGTGTACTAGCATTACAGTAACCAGACGATGTGGTCCGCTTTCACGTTGAACGAATAATAGCTGTTTCGAACATTGTCGCATTTCCGGGAACTTAATACTGGGATTTCCAAAAGGACTGCGTTTTTAAAGGATGGATTGGTGAAATATGACGTTAGTGCCGGGTGACTGTTTGTGGTGTTGACGTTTACTTCAACATATCCTAGCATGTTATGAAGGGAAAAAAATCAACTGACACTCTAGCCACCCCAACCCACTGACCTATATAATATATAGGTCAGTGTCCCAACCACCTTAAGTATGAAGCGCCGTCCATGTCAGTGAAGCGCGCATGGGATTGGTCAACGGTTGCGTCGCTCGTCCTTATCGGTCCCGAAATAGCAATCCGCATTGCAGTGACGTCAGTCGCCTCATAACAGCTGGGCAGATATAAATAGAACACAACACGTCAGTGTAGGTTCTGTGCGCTAGTGACCCGTAGGCTAACTATGATCCATCATCCACGGGAGCCACTCAACGCATTGCCAGTATACCATCCTAGATAACTGACCGAACTGAGTCCCTGAATACGTTCTACACTTTCAGTTAAAAAATACACCGTTTTCACGTTGAACGGGTTGAAATATATACACACTTTTCCTTGGACAGGAGTCACATTCTACAAGTTAATCAAAATTGTACTCTTTTCAAGTTGAAGGAGTAAAAGCAGATACACATTGTTTAACGTATAAGGTGGCGTATCGAAATCAAGCCGTTCGTGTTGTATACTAACATGTGTAGGATACAGAAAATCGACCTGTAAGTAATTTATGTTACTGGTTTTCAGCTAATATTACGGGCAAGCGGCAAGGCATTGTTTAGACTTGGTTGTCAAACAAATAATAATGATTTGATAAGCAGGAGTGTTCCATGATGTGTCTACATATACATTGTGCCGCAACTTGATATAAAATGTGATACTTTCTAAAAAAACTATTTGGGGTAAGACCACAGTTGACCTTCCTGTTTATTGTTTCACACGAATGTAGGGCGTATTAAATTGCTATATGTTAATTTAAACAATTTATATGATGTGACATAAGTGCAGTTGATTAGGCATATTCATAAGTTTGTTTGTAGAAGCTATAGGATGTGAAATAATGCATTTTTTTAGAGTTTAACAGGCGGAGGGATTTAAGGGAATTCTTCTGCTAAGGGCCACGTGAGCGCGTGAATACATGGCTATTTTTGTAAAAACAAATTGACGGGCATCGCACATGGAAGAGTTTTAGAAGAGCTGGAGGTATGTGATTTTAAAAAAAGGTCAGCATATCAGTTGCTGTGAAAAATTTTCTGAATTTTTTATGATCACGTTTTCTTATAATCAGACAAATCATTAACATGGCCACCAATGCAATTTTGTACTATAGTCTGTCGCCTGCAACGCGGACAGCTATTTCGGGAACGTGAGGGAAGCATGTCGTGACCGTTGACCAATCCCATGCGCGCTTCACTGACACGAACGGCGCTTCATATGAACCATAATAACATGTCGTCATCGAAAGACTCGCCGATGTTTACCGTGCCTACTCGCTTTAGCTACTTTAGCTATTTCTGTTATTATTGATTTTATCATAATCAGTCATAGCACGAGATTTATTTATTATTCAAATATCAAACTTGCAGAAATATTGCAATTTGATGTGTTAATATTATATTAACCATAATATGTTAAACTCGTATAACAAAAATGGTAAAATTAATTATTTTACGTATTTTATTATGTCACATTAAGATAAAATTTTAGCTGAATTTCGACCGTATTCAATATTTGACCCACAAGGAGTAATGCCACTTATTAAAACGTGGCCCACATTTTATTACTTATCTCTTTAAAAAAAAAAAATGTTGGGCGGCCAAAATTATTGTGAAATATGTGGCATAGAAACAGCTATGTCAGCAACCAAATTAGCTAAACTGTTATCAAAAGACAAATTTTACCTACAGGGCGTAATGCCATTTCAGTAAAAGTTGGCCGAAATATTAATTTATTATTCATCTAATGAAGTGCCTGAAAAATGCCAGAAATGATACTCTTATGGGATATGTTTGGTACTGTGTGCGGGAATAATGTCGGCAGTGAAGTGAATGAGAAATACAGTGTACGTTTATAAAAACGTAATGTCAGCATTTTCGCGAAACAAAACAGATTGAACATTAAAAATTCGCTTCAGGTATAAATTAAATTAAGCTACTCAGCCTACTCTTTTCCTAAACGGATTTGTCTTTTAAAAGTGTTGTCCAGACCGCTGCCACGGGAGTATTGACATTAGAGAGTTTTTGCAAGCGAACCGATCTCGGCTCCCTTCCCGATTATGACAGCATATCAGGCTCACCTTTAATGTTTAAAGGCATGCCTTTAATTATTTAAATACGCGTATATAAAGTTAAAGGCGTGGTTGTAACATTAAAAGCATGCCTTTAATTAATTAAATGCGCGTATGTAATGTTAAAGGCATGCTTTTAATTAATTAAGTACGCGTATGTAATGTTAAAGGCATGCCTTTAAATAATTAAGTACGCGTATTTAATTGTAACCAATCGGAACAAGCGAAGTGTATTGATAGAATTTTGTTTCTTTGGTTCTGATTGGTTACAATTAAGTACGCGTACTTAATTATTTAAAGGCATGCCTTTAAATAATTAAATGCATGCCTTTAATTGTAACCAATCGGAACCAACGAAACAATATTCCTACGTGATAGTTATTTTGTCTTTGACATTTTGTTTTAAGTCATGGCTGGCATATTTAATGCTCAGTCAATCATAGAATTATTAGAGACGATTCGTCAGATTGTGGCCGATGTAGTAAGATCACACTCGCAGCACGCTATATATATTGGACCACAAGAAGCTATCCGGCGAATGCGAGAGGTCACAAGAAACCTAACCAGAATAGACAGTCTCGTCGTGGAAAGAAATGAAATGCTAGCACTATTAAGCGATTGCAACGTAAGTAATATATGTACACTATATTAATCATAAACATAATAATGCTATGGTTATGTTAAATAGTTTTAATTTGTATCTGTCACACTAAAGCTGTATAAAGCCGCGATGTGTGCTGTGTATATTATTGCCTTAACCTAACCTAACTTTAGCGTAGTCTTACTTATTCTTAGACAATTTGTTCCATTCACTTATAGTCGTATTGTCCTCTACGAGAAAGACGACCAGATAGCCAATTTACACTGTTCCTTTACTAACACTGCTTCATCATGTCCTTTAGTTTTTTTTTCTGTTTCCCCGTTAGTGTGAAAAAATACTATTATCAAGACAATAATACCAGGTACAAATATTTTCACAACCATTCAACAGTGTAAAGCCTGCCTTCGTATTTTAAGCATTTATATTTAACCTCCTCATAATTAACTTGATCTGCTCGCTTCTAGCATTGTTAAACAACATTATTTTAAGCATTTCTTATACATAACAAAGTTCTCTAAGTTCTGGAATCAACTTAGTTGCTCTCTTTTATATTCTTTTTTCTATACCTTTTTTACGATAAGATATCCAAGCTTGTAAGTAGTATTCTGGATGAGGTTTAACTATTGCTTTACACAAGGGCAATTTTTTTTATTTCTTGTAATTAACCTAAGTATCTGATTTTCCTTTGAAGCCGCTATCACACATGCTCTGAAACTCATATCAACACTGACTGAAAATTAGTTCTTGTCTTTTTGGTTTCATCACATATATATATATATATATATATATATATATATATATATATATATATATATATATATATATATATATATATATATATATATATATATATATATATATATATATATATATATATATATATATATATATATATATATATATATATTATATATAAATATATATATATATATTATATATATATATTATATATATATATATATATATATAACATATATATATATATATATATATATATATAAACATATATATATAACAAATATATATATATACATATATATGTGTTTATATATATATATATATATATATATATATATATATATATATATATATATATATATATATATATAGTCAGTGTTGATATGAGTATATATATCAACAACTTTGAAGATGATATAACAAGCAAAATACTGAAATTTGCAGACAACACAACAGTTTTATGAAAAGCTAATGATGAATGAGAAGAAAAAACAAATTAATCAAATGGTCTGAAAAAATGGCATATATATATATATATATATATATATATATATATATATATATATATATATATATATATATATATATATATATATATATATATATATATATATATACATATATATCAACTGATTTCCATTTAGTTTTGTGGCAAACGTAGATAATGGTACCATTAACGAACACATTTCTGGAAAGTTGCAAAACCGTTGAAATTTGGGGTCACTAATGCTTCATTTGCAGACTATTGTTAGTTTTCAAATACATGTTATATATTACCTTTTGTAGCTTTTTATTGACCAGCTGGAAAATGAAGTGCCAACAGTTGAACATCTTCAGTACCAAGCACCAATAGTCAGAGGAGCATCAGGGCAGAGGCGCTTTAATGTAACAGAGCAGCAGCTGAAAACTCTCTGTGAGCTTGGCTTGAAAGGAACTGAAATTGCCCAGCTGCTTGGCATATCATACACAACTTTGAAAAGAAGATTTAGGTAGTTATATTTATATAGTAAGACATGTATAATGTTATTGTTTGTTTATCGTACATGGGGTGAAATGTATACATGCATAAATATGTACTCTTATCACAGTTTGCAAAAAGCTGGTTAATATGAGTAATGACTGGACGAGTGGTCATTACTGGTTACGACAATATGTTTAGAACTAGACAATTTATATTCATTATTGACAGGAGGGAGGGGACAAGTCACCAGTTGACATTATCTACTTAGATTTCCAGAAAGCTTTCGATAAATTGCCACATCAAAGATTGCTACTTAAAACTAAAATCACATGGGATGGGGACGGCATGATCAGTTGCATCATCAATTGGATAGAAAAAGGGCTGAATGACAGAAGACAAATATGGTAATAGTCATCTTAATCCAACATCCAGTTAAACACTTATATTTTGACCACCAAATGCAGTTCCTATCACGTTTGTTATGTACAGATCATTTACCCAAACAGGGGCAGACGGCAGTCTCTCTTTGTTCTGTGGAGACATTTTGTTGATGGTGGTTTGAAGGGCATGGTGTTAAATTCAAGGTAGACATACCTGTTTAATCCTGGATGGCTTAACAACTTTATATTCCCTGGTACTGCCTGTATGTATTGCATGACTAAGAATTATAATAGCTAGTATTGATTAATCTCGTACATACTTATCTTGTGCAGGTTGTAATATTTATCTTGTTTTCATGCAGAGAATTTGGAATTTGCATCAGCCAGCGATACTCGATGATAAACGATGATGAACTTGACGCTCGATTGAAAACTGTGACCACATATAACTTGAACATCGGGTACCGAGGGGCACGAGCACGTTTGGAGTCCATTGGCATACTGGTGCCTTTCCAACGAGTTCAAAGAGCAATGATAAGAATTAATGCTGCTGGTGTAGCTCTTCGCTGGGGAAACACTGTGCAGAGACGCTCGTACAATGTTCCTACACCGAATGCTTTGTGGCATATTGATGGAAACCACAAACTTATAAGGTATCTAACTAAAATTATTTCAGTATGTGTAATTATCAATGAAATATTTAACAATGAAAATATTTAAATCTCGTTTAAATTAATTACCAAAAACTTATGTTTTGTCATATTATACGCATGATTCAAATATAACAAAGACGAACACGTTTGGATGCATAAAACATGTGTTTTAGTATATGTTGTCTAATAAGTATGTAATTGTTTGAAGGACTACACGACTTGTGCATGTTAATCAGTGTTGACTTCCTAGTGACATTTAATAATATTTTATTTTACTTTACTATGGAAAGTATACCTTCGTCTTTAGTTACTTTTATTTCTTCGATGCATTCTAATGCTCTTCGTTGTCCTATAAACAGATGGCGGTTCGTCGTCCATGGAGGAATTGACGGTTACAGTCGATTGATTACCTACCTGAAGGTGGCTACCAACAACAAGGCAGATACTGTTTATGTAGCATTTCTCGAGGCTGTCGAGCAGTATGGGCTGCCATCCAGAGTGAGAATGGACGAGGGGGTGGAGAATGGTCATGTAGCTCGATGTATGGTGCAACACAGAGGAGCGAATAGAGGAAGTGCTACGATTGGTACCAGCGTCCATAATCAACGCATTGAAAGACTATGGGTGGATGTCTTTCAGGGATGCTTGTCACCTTTCTACCAAATGTTTACTTATCTTGAAGAACAATACTTATTGGACTGTGATAATGAACTCCACTTACTGTGTTTGCACCTAGCATATTTACCACTGATCCAGAAGAAACTAGATGAGTTCACGCAGCAGCACAACAGGCACCCTATCCAGAGTGCCCATCACCGCTCTCCACACAGATTATTCGCACTGAGGAGTGCAAACAGCAGGACGACAGCGATCGACGGCATCACACTATCTGCTGAGCAAAGATATATCATCGACCTTGGCACTGCTGTGCCAGAACTGCAGCGTTTGGCTACAGAGGTCGAGGTGCCAGATATTACGCACCACTTCACCGTGGAACAAGTTCAAGAGGTCCAAAGGGAGCTGGCTCGTGTCACAAACGCATATGATACTTTGGGTATCGAATCATATGTGCTAGCAATAGAATACATGAACAGGAATCTTGATACTTCAGCATGACAGAGTAGCAAGGCTGCAGTCAGAACCTGCTCTTTGTCATCTGTTAGGAACACTTTCAATTTAGCATGCTCATGGAGGGTTCAGTCATTTTCATATTTATGTGGGTAGATAGTTGATATCAGAGTGTTCTAATGCTTGTATAAAATTAGGTATTGTTCATTTATGTTACCTTATCATACTATTCTCTAACCAATTAAGTAAACACAGTGCACAATAAACAATTTGATTGTAATAATTAGAAACCTTTACTAAAAAGGGAAACCAAGAAACAATTCTGAAAATATATAATACTGTTGTAGATATCGCATTTGGTATCAATTAATATAACACATGTATACACATATGTCAGAATCATTATAATTAAACAGCACAAAAGACTTGAAGACATTCAAAGAATGAATCTAATCGTTTGCGTACTTTCACAAATAACTATCAAGCAAATACTAAAAAGGTTCTGAGCCATGAAGACGCCGAAGTAAGACAGGTAGGCATAACAGTGACTCTGTATGATAGTATAGCACAACTCAGAAATTTCCCAACACTGTAGAGCATGAGAGTACACTGCGATTCAATCGGCACACAAGTTTTTCCTAAATCATGGAATATTGGTATGCCTCTGGTGATTCAAGTACCACCGAGAATTCTCTCCTAAATTCCTGGAAACTGACATACGTCGAGGAAAGCTCCAAAATGTTCGAGCATGTGTGCACTGTGGGGCACCGCATAACCCCAGTTGTAGCGTTAAACATTACTGTTATCTTGGACGGCTGATGGACCGACCCGGTGACAAACAGTAGGAACTTCACAAGATGATTCTCATTAAGGCTGCTGATAAACTCCTGCAAGTAGTAGTATGTAGTGTCCTCCTGGGCTGTGAGGTCGCTGTTCTGAGTAACTAAGCAGCTCACCACCTTCTCCTGTGTGGGTCTTTGCTTCTCCTGCATGTATTTCAGGTGGTCGATACTGAGCTGTGCCCAGAAGATGGCGCGGTGAGATTCAGGGATACCCTTCCTGATCTGCGCAGGAGGAAGTCTTCTAACAAACACTCCTCTGCAACGTCGGTTTCAAAGATTACGTTGAGCAGCATAGATGTTGACAACATAACTGGCAACGTTTCTGTGAGGGCCACTGTATGCGAAAGAATCCTTCCCAGCGACACGTATTTCCACGCTTCTTTCCTCTCGCGATGAAGTGGAAGTCTCGGAACAACCCTGTGTTCCCCACACAACAGCTCTTCCGCGACTGACCTCCAGAAGATAGTAAACATTTCCTTTGTAAGTCCGCCAAAATCGTCCCCCTCTTCACCTAGGAATTGCACAGAGAGACGACAAGCTGTTGTATCTTCCTGGCGGTAAAGATTCAGCAGTGCCATAACGACATCGTGACGTTGTATCGCAACAATAATCTCGGATGATATCGTCTGTGACAAGTCAGCCAGTGCTGAAACAGATCACTTTGATTTACAATTATGTTCAATAGTCCAACTGTGCTAAATGTCGTCTCACATGTTTGGCCTGCATGAACCACACCCCAATGGCACAGAGGTCAATGCAGCTCCTGGATACACCTCTGAACATATTAAAACACATGTATCTGAACATATTAAAACACATGTATCTGCTCCTTCTGGAAATTGGTTAAGCGAATGCTATTTCCAGTTAATTTACATTCTTTATTAGTATTCCTATTAAGTTACTCTAAATAGCATTTCATAAATATGTAAACTTAAAAATATCACAAAAACATGCATCACTGGAAGTAATTCATATAATCAACGTCATTGAAGGCAATGAAGAATAAAATCATTGTACCTTTTGATACACCAGCCTCAAGTGTCTCTGTTGGAAGAACTGGTTTGAAAATACCTCCCGTCTCTACATCAAGGAAAGACCCCGTGCCAGCAGCCCTGATCTGAACCTAAAATAATGCGAAGATACTTCACATGATGCATATATAGTATTCATGCTATGCTCACAATGGGGAGAAGGAATCACTCATAGCTGACGACCAACGGGAATTTTTAGATTAACTTTCAGTGATACCAATGCTACAATATTCCATTAAAACAGTTTACCGATGGAACTAAAACAAAAAAGGCACTTCCTATTATTAAAGAGGACACATTGTTTCACGAAAGGGTCAGTGTGACAGTACTGAGTGCACATTGGCTGAAGCAGCGCGAAAGGGTACTTACGTGTTCGTAACTTTATCATGTCAGGTGATTCGTCACAGACAGCGAAGTTGGAAAATTATCTAATGCATTTTGAAAAAAGGCTCTAAAATAATTGCGAAAATATACCTACCGTTGGAGTCCCAGCATCTACGTAATGTTCTTCCTCCATTTCACTCTACAGAAGATATAACAGTGATTTATTCATTGGGTGCATCTGGATTATATTTACCGATGACTCAATACTAGCGATAATGTTGCTTCATACAATAGCAAAGGAAAAAACTTACTTGCAACCGCTTTAATTTATTAAACTGTTTGCATGTTATTTAAATATGCTACTACACGATGCTAGAGAGCGACCAGCCACTGGGTTCACAGTTATAGTTTAAGGATCATGTAGATCACCATGAATTAAATTAGTTATTTTAACACTAATCTGCCACATACAGTAAATGTCAAAAACAAACAACTTACCGCTGTATCTGAGGCGTTATCTTCAAAATCTGCGGTGGAAGCTGCGACATTTTCCTCGTGAAACTGACTGTCCTGTTATAAATAATAAATCCTTGCATTTAAAAAGGAACATTTACGAAGGTAATGATACATAACATCAAAAGCTGATGATGCTAATAATAAGTGATCATCTGCATAAATTCTTCCAAATCGTTTTGAAGATTACAATTTTCGTGTAATGTTTTGAAAGTCTCATAAATGTTCTATCCATATGATTTGGTAAGCATACTGCAAATCACCATCATTTATATAATTTATAATACCGATTTTGCCGTATACATTAAATGTTGAAAACAAACAACTTACCGATGCTTCTGCTGCGTTATCTTCGGAATCTGCTGTGGAATCACGAGTGATAATTTCCTCTTGAAGCTGATTGTCCTGTTATAAATAATAAACACCGTTGCATATAATAAGACACGTTTAAGAAGGTAATGATACATAACATTAAAAGTTCATAATTATAATAACAAGTGATAAAAAATGTATTCCTTCAAAATCGTTTTGAAGGTTACACCTTTCTTTTCACTTAATTTTTGGCCTTAGGCGGTTTAAAATTGTCAATATTTGACTACGAGACAATTCCACGTTGTTATGTATCATCCTCGACAACAATCATTTTACTTCTAGATGCAGTAAAGAAAAATGCTATTAGCACAAGATCACAGACAAATAACCATGTTGCATTTACTGGCAGCGGTTCAAGGCTACTGGGCTGCACATACAGTGCTGAAGATTTTAACACCGCCTTGAATTGAGCCGGAATAATATCCAGCGGCAATATCTCCAGCTTTGCTCTCCCTGTTCGTCGGGCTAGCTCGAACCCTATGACCCTTGGAAACAGCTCTTTTATCTTCTCCCTCACATCTCGATTGGTCATAGCAAATGAAAATCTTGTTTTCCGTCTCCTTGTCTCACAACGTTCGTTTTGTGGTATGCCTGTGAGATATTATATGAAATATTAATGACGATATTATGTTTGGTGTACATACAGAAATTGTACATATATGGCTACGTGCGTCTCCTTATAGCAGTTTGACCTAGCTATCATGGTTCTCAAGCTTGCATGACATGTCTTAAAGCTTCTAATATAATAATTTTGCTTTCCATTAATATTTTGGTTCTGTTGTAGATACACGAAATAAAACAATGCTCTGACTTTAGAGCAGTCGTTGTTGCAGGTATACAAGAATGTACACCTACGCCAAAGCATTCCTAGTAATTCTACATATCATTAAACGAAATTATTGTTATATTTAAAATGGAAACAACCAGAAATACCAATCATACCGTATTAATGGATACGTATCAACAAAACGGGAATAGCTGTGCAATGAACAACTTCTTTCCTGGCTAACATTTAAAGTGTAAAAATAATGAAATAATAACACTTGAAAACTTACCGAGCCCAACAGCAGCTAGAGAGTTGTGATCGATGGACGCTGTCGTGGCATTCTGTGACAGGCATGTCACGTGCACAGACGTGAACTGCCACGGACGTCCCGGCCTTCTATGAAGTCGGTTTCTTCGGCGGGTTCCCCTTGTGATTGTTTGTGTTCGTAGAAATTCCCTGGATAACGTCTGCGCCAGACCAACTGGTGGATCAGTCAAACTATCCCGAAGTACGTCAATACGTTGCAGGATGGTTCGGCCCAATGCACCTCCTGTTTAAGACCACACACACACATGTATATATATATATATATATATATATATATATATATATGTATATGTATATGTGTATGTGTATGTGTATGTGTATGTGTATGTGTATGTGTATGTGTATGTGTATGTGTATGTGTATGTGTATGTGTATGTGTATGTGTATGTGTATATATATGCTTTTCAATCTTCTGAATTTCAAGACAATATATATATATATATATATATATATATATATATATATATATATATATATATATATATATATATATATATAGTTGTCTTGAAATTCCAGGAAGATTTGTGAAAAGCAGGATGAGATGGGCTAGCTGGCCACTTCGTAAGAATGGATGGATGCAGGCAAAACTAGCAAAGAGAGCAGAGGTGGAAAGACATCAAGGACGCAGGAAAAGGAGAAGGCCACTGGTGAGATGGGAGGATTGCGTGACTCCTCACTGAGACAGATCGGGGAATATGAAAGATGTAGAGATGGGGCGGCCGATATAAAACTATGGAAAGAAAGAACAGAAAGAGTGGCTCGACACTACTTTACCTGAATCTCACCCCTGTACAGCAGGGAACAAGGAGGAAGAGCACACAAGAAGTATCATTTTAACAGTTTTCTTGACCGCAAAATTCCACACGAAAGTGCCAGGACACCAATTTGTCCTGCTATCGTCGAATGACCCACAGCCGATAAGATTCGAGTACCGTATATGGCTTATATTAATTACTCTAGCGCAAAACAACTATTTCACCCACAATGTCTTCAGACCAATATAATAAAAACATATTTTCAGTATTTTGACAGGTATATAGATTGGGTCGGACGGCAAATATTTCTGTTTCTCCTTATGCTTGGATTTATACAGGGTCGCAAATAAATGATGTATTTTCCTTGCCTTGTCGTGAAAACTTCTGTGGTCGGCTACATTTAATACGTCAAAAAGAAAGACAAGAGGAAAGAAAAGAAGACGACTGGCCGCAATCAGGAGTGAGCCATGCAGGACTTGCCGTAACCTTTGCAAGTATAAACATGTTCGTAAATAGTTAATAACAGTACTCATGCGTATAAACATAATTACAACATATAATAGGCTCAACCATGTTGACTATTTCACGTGAATACTGACTGTTTGACCTTAACATTCCGTCACTGTATAGCAAATTGTCCTTAACCCTGTCCCAGTCGCCACATAGGGTTATTAATCATTATACCATTTCAAGGAGAGTGAGAAATAGCTGATTCTGGCTTGTTTAAAATGTAAGCTAATATCTCTACTACTCTACATAGATACATGATTAATGATTTTCCTGTAGACTTGAGCGGTAAGCCAGCTGGGTGTGGGGCAGCAAATAATCGACCACTGGCCGCCATCGTGAACCAGTTATATGACACATGTCTGGACACAAATTTGTCCACAGAATCTCGTGAATTCAAGTACGGAAACAGGTGATTTAAACCAGTTGAAATACGTGAATTTACGTGTTCTGAACCAGTTATATGACACATGTCTGGACATAAATTTGTCCACAGAATCTCGTGAATTCAAGTAAGGAAACAGGTGATTTAAATCAGTTGAAATAAGTGAATTTACGTGTTCTGAACATGTTATACGACACATGTCTGGACACAAATTTGTCCACAGAATCTCGTGAATTCAAGTACGGAAACAAAAGATTTAAACCAGTTGAAATACGTGCATTTACGTGTTCTGAACGTAATATCGCTACGTCGTTGCTACGATCCTTACCATTTCTATTTGGGACTTGATCTTGAAACACATCATTTTCCTCCATGGCCATGCTGCTGATGTTGCGTTTTGAACCTACGCGCTCAAGGACGTCTATTGATAGCATTTTTTGTTTCGCTGGTTCTGATTGGTTACAATTAAATACGCGTACTTAATTATTTAAAGGCATGCTCTTAATGTTACATACGCGTACTTAATTAATTAAAAGCATGCCTTTAACGTTACAACCATGTCTTTAACTTTACATACGCGTACTTAAATAATTAAAGGCATGCCTTTAATTATTTAAGTACGCGTACTTAATTGTAACCAATCAGAACCAACGAAACAAAATTCTATCAATACACTTCGCTTGTTCCGATTGGTTACAATTAAATACGCGTACTTAATTATTTAAAGGCATGCCTTTAACATTACATACGCGTACTTAATTAATTAAAAGCATGCCTTTAACATTACATACGCGCATTTAATTAATTAAAGGCATGCTTTTAATGTTACAACCACGCCTTTAACTTTACATACGCGTATTTAAATAATTAAAGGCATGCCTTTAATTAATTAAAGGCATGCCTTTAAACATTAAAGGTGAGCCTGATATGCTGTCATAGACCCGATCCCGATCTCGCTACACGTGCTACGTCATCGCGTCGTGTGTTTACACGATCGGGGCCGGGTCGATGAGGGAAAACACCGATCTCGCATGTTCAATCGGATAGTGGTCTCCCTATCTATAGTACGTTGAAATGATGGTTGAATAAAAATAATAAATATTCAGCAAGTGTACGTAAGTCTGTTGTTGACTGATTTGTTGCCCTATTTTGGTTGCCAGTGGGCTCAGTGCCTCGGAAAAAAAGAGTTTTAAGTGCGCACTGTCTATGACTACTTAGTACGGCTAGTATGGTAAACAAAACTACACGAAACCATCGTCGCCATCGACGGCACCGCGTAGACTTAGATTTAGACATCACATTGTAGATCAGTCCTATGGTATAAACTAGACCAAAAATTCCAGCTGATGTGTACAGAAATGATGTACAATGCTGAAACAAACAGTTATGGTGAACATTCTATATTGTTTTTTTTATAAAATATAAATATATACTCGAGTTTCCTAACTTCGTCTTCGGCTCGTGCACCTTTTGTTTTGTTCGCATATGAAAGGTTATCGCAACTATCCGACTATTATTCTCATAAATAAATTTATATTTTGTTGTGATACGATACCCACAACTGGAAATGTCAGTTCAGCATAAACACTGACCCCCAATAACCAACCGCTAGATGCAGAACGATTAAAAACCGCATTGCCACGGATTTGTGCGATGCACGAATTTGGCACATGCAACTGTACAAACAAGTGTTTTTATTTTACATACTTTCGGATATCATGAATATTTCTTGTTTTGTTTAAAATACATAATATTTTTATAACCCAAAAACTATCTATGCAAGAACTGAGATTTTGGCATGGTTATTCTCCATTATTTGTAGATGCTAGTTAGTAACAGACTTACTACTGTATATAAATTCTCCCACAAACTGCCATTTACATTGAAGTTGCGTGCTTTATGTGTGAGATTGAGCCATCGAATGAGTTTAACAATAAAACATGTTAGAACACAAATAAATCTTATTTGGATCAGTAACACACCTACATATATGAGAACTTTGAAGTTTCTGTTGTTGGTAAATAGTTAAAAGGGGCCTATGTATAGCAGCCAAAAATACTATGGCCATAGAGATAAAATTCCAATTTATTTGTATATGAAAAACAAATACAGTGTCAATGTAATACGCCATATTTGGATTCCCTATTAATGTTGAAAACAAATTTTGATGGATGCTTCACGTTACAACACAATATCAAACTAGGTGATTTTATATGTGTTCCATCTTTAGTAAGAAAACTGTAAATTTTGCTGTCAAATGCAAGAAAAACCTTCTGAATACATAGTTTTAGATTATATGTATCAGGTGCGTCTAACTTGAGAAGTTTGCAAGGTATGTATCTGAAATTTACTGAAAATGTAGATATATTGGTACACATTATCTATGCAAAATTCTACAATTTATACTTATACAAAATAAATTTGGCAGAAAGTGGAAATAGTCATAACTATAAAATTAATCTAGCTACATCCCTATGGTTTGACATGTGTGGTTGCACAGACCAATACATTAATTGGTAAACTGTTGGTAGAATCCAAAAAGGTGAGTGCCATAATAATCTGTTATTTTGATTAATTTGAGACATAATGCCCCATTGTAAATTTTTTCTTGTCAGGTCTGTTATCTAGACCTATGTCAGATGTGTAATTTTAATGGATGTATGTAAATTTTAGGGTGTAATTTAAAATCTGGGTGTTAGTAAAATCTTAATTGGAGTTGAGTTGATCCGAACATTGTATGACTGATAAGAATTGATTTGATAAAAATCAAAACGGATTGATTTGGCATTTAATTGGAATTGGAAATTCTGCAAATTTAGCTGAATTTATTAATTGTTCAGTTCATATAATACGTAAATGTTTTTATATAAATTTACTGTTATTTACACATATAAACAAGAAATATATTATAATGTATTTATTTTTCAGACTTACTTTCACTTAAACAAGTACAAGGTGCGATGATCTTATTTGGAAATCAAAGCAGAAATAGCACCTACTCTAAGTAAACATGTAATTTGTGGGACAACACAATAAAACTTAAGGTAGATGTAGATGGTGCCATCCGTGTACATCGGGTTACGTTTATTAATTTGCTTGTGTTGCAAAAATCTACTCAGTCCCCGATCTCCTATTTACCGTACCGATCGCACGCGATTCGGGATCGGGAAGGGA